>CM069140.1:32091265-32758765 GCA_035221665.1 Okamejei kenojei
AAGGCACCCTCACAAAGTGCAATTCATCCTGCTGTTTTCCACAGTGAAACTTCACTCATCTAAAAATCCTTGTCCATCTACGGTTTCATTACTGTTTCTGCCTGAGGGGAGGATCTGACATTCTACTGCACAGGATACAAGAGATGTTGTCATCTAGTACGCAGTTTCTGTATCATCTCCTCTGCTGCTTTTCTCTATGCCATCGATATTCATTTGGCTGCACTCCTCCAAAGTTGTAAGTGTCCCATGTCAAATGCTCTTTTGCTCTGTTGAAATAAAAATACTTTGCACAGGATCTCAAGCTGTAGATCCCAGTCTCCATTGCCCCAGCCCAATAAATGCAAGGAATTTAATAATGTAAACTCAGGCCATGCTCATCACAATCTTCTGCTCAACTTGTTCTTCCTCTTAACGCTTTCCTGACCTTGGTGTCCTTCTACCTCAGTTTGTCAAGAGAAGGCAGGGTAGCAGCAAACAAGATAATGGAGCTGTCAACTGGTTTGTTCAGTCTTGCATTGCAAAGTGGCAGAGTTGAGTGATCTTTAATTTAAAACTAGACTAAGTGGGACCCGTTGGGTCCCAGTCGCACGGGAGGACGATCCCCCCCAAAGGAATCTTCAAAACCTTCATAACGTTTGCACTATTTCACCTATCGGAACAAAACTAATTTGACTTGCAGCAGAGGAGAATGGTGAGTAAGGTGGCCAAATATCATAGCATATGGGGGATCACTTTTGTGCAAAGTTAATTACAATGAAGACAGGAAGTGGTCAAGTTGAGAGTTTTAGTACTATATTGATAGATGACTTCCAAGGTAACCCACAGAGACCCATACATGACATATCTTTAGTATTTGAAATTCAGTGAAATAGTATTAATAAATAGTGAGAGAACCATAGAGCAGGTAACAGGCCCTTCTGCCCATCACTGACTGCCAGCACCCACTTAAACAAATCCTACACAAATCCGATGTTATTCCCATTCCCACCAACGGCCCTCAGTTGCTCCCACTCACCTACACACTCACCTACACACTTGGGGCAATTTACAGTGGCCTACTAATCATCTTTGAGATGTGGGTTTAAACTGGAGCAACCGGAGGAAACCCACACAGTTACAGGTAGAACGTGCTGACTCCATATAGAGGACACCCGAGGTCAGGTTCGAACCCGGGTCACTGGCTCCTTGCCACTGTTGTCTGTGTAATGGTCAAGATGGAAAGTGTAGAAAGCTCTATAGCAGCTCAATATTCATTAGTTTAGAGATACAGCGTGGAACCAGGCCCGTCCACCACCAAGTCTATGCCGACGATCGGTCACCCATACACGATGTTAACTCACTCTCTCACCCTACACACTAGGTGCAATTTACAGAAGCCAATTAGCCAACAAACTTGAAATGTGGGAGGAAACCAGAGCACCTGGAGGAAGCCCACATGGTCACAGGGAGAACGTGCAAACTCCACACAGACAGGTCAGGATCGACGCAATTGCATTTCCACGGCCTGTCTTCAGCCTGACCACCTCTCCATGTCTTGCCATGCACAACAAATTGTGTTCTGATGTTTCAATCTGAAATATCAGCCATGCCTTTGCCTCCACAGATGCTGCTCGATCCATTGAGCACCTCCAGCAGTCTGTTATTCTTTTGCCCCAGATTCCAGCATCTGCACTCTCTTGTGACTTGTGCCAACAAATTGGACGTTGAATTACCTATGTCGCAGCGGCAATCAGCTGGCTGTGAAGTACATTGGATGTGTTAACGAAGAAACTGCAGATGCTGGAGAATCGAGGGTACACAAAATGCTGGAGAAACTCAGCGGGTGCAGCAGCATCTAAGGAGCGACGGAGATAGGCGACGTTTCGGGTCAAGACCCTTCTTCAGACTGGTCAGGGATCAGGGAAACGAGAGATATAGGCGGTGATGTGAGAGATAAAGAACAATGAATGAAAGATATGCAAAAAAGTATCGATGATAAAGGGAACGAGCCATTGTAAGCTGTTTGTGGTGTGAAAATGAGAAGCTAGTGCGACTAGGGTGGGGGAGGGAGATAGAGATAGAGGGAATGCCAGGGCCCGAGGGCTGAGGGAGAGGTGGGAGGGGGAGGAGACAGCAAGGGTTAACAGAATTGAGAAAATTCGATGTTCAAGCCCAAAGGATGCAAACTCCCCAAGCGGAATATGAGGTGCTGTTCCTCCAACTTGCGGTGTTGCTCACTCTGGCCATGGAGGAGGCCCAGGACTGAGAGGTCGGATACGGAATGGGAGGGGGAGTTGAAGTGCTGAGCGACCGGGAGGTCGGGTTGGTTTTTGCGGACCGAGCGGAGGTGTTCGGCGAAACGATCGCCAAGCCTCCGCTTGGTCTCACCGATATAGATCATCTGGCATCTGGAGCAGCGGATGCAGTAGATGAGGTTGGAGGAGGTGCAGGTGAACCTCTGTCGGACCTGGAAGGACTGCTTGGGCCCCTGAAAGGAGTGGAGGGGGGAGGTGAAGGGACAAGTGTTGCATTTCTTGCGGTTGCAAGGGAAAGTGCCCGGGGAAGGAGTAGAGCGGGAGGGGAGGGAAGAATGGACAAGGGAGTTGCGGAGGGAGCGGTCTTTGCGGAAGGCAGACAGGGGGGGAGATGGGAAGATGTGGCGGGTGGAGGGGTCACATTGGAGGTGGCGAAACTGGCGGAGGACTATCTGTTGTATTTGCCGGCTGGTGGGGTGAAAGGTGAGGACCAGGGGGACTCTGCCCTGTTTGCGAGTGGGGGAATGGGGAGAGGGCAGTGTTGCGGGGTATGGAGGAGACCCCGGTGCGAGCCTCATCAATAGTGGGGGAGGGGAATCCCCGTTCTCTGAAGAATGAGGCCATTTGTGATGACCTGGTGTGGAAACGCCTCATCCTGGGAGCAGATGCGGCGTAGACGAAGGAATTGGGAATAGGGGATGGAGTCCTTACAGGAAGCAGGGTGGGAGGAAGAGTAGTCCAGGTAGCTGTGGGAGTCAGTGGGTTTGTAGTGGATGTCGGTCAGGAGTGTATCACCTGCAATAGAGATTGTGAGGTCAAGGAAAGGTAGGGAAATGTCGGAAATGGTCCAAGTGTATTTGAGTGCCGGATGGAAGTTGGTGGTGAAATGAATGAAGTCAGTCAGTTGTGTGTGGGTGCAGGAGGTGACACCAAAGCAGTCATCGATGTAACGGAGGTAGAGGTCGGGGATGGGGCCCTGGTACGCCGAGAACAAGGATTGTTCGACGTACCCAACAAAGAGGCAAGCGTAGCTGGGGCCCATGCGTGTGCCCATAGTACATTGGATGTCCTGGAGTCACGGAAGGTGCTGTACAAATACAAGTCTTTCTGCTTCTTATTCACATCCTGCCTTTAATAACGCCTGTAGGGCAGACACTACTGTGTATTGAGGCTCACATGAATATTTTACTGCTATTTATGTGTTACGGTTCATTGATCCTCTCAACTTGAGAAGCAGTGACTCATGCAAGTGTAACTAATTGTTTATTTTTGAACGATCACTTCAGATTGTCTAGTAATATTGTTCACCCTGTATTTAACACACAGACACTGCAGTTAAAATCAAGGTGCTTATTTTAAAGTCAAACAAACTGCTGGAAGAACTCATTGGGCCAGTTCTCCCTACGGGGGGGGGGGGGGGGGGGGGGGGGGGGGGAGATGGATAGGCGGCGCTTCAGTTCTCACCACCCCTTCAGGCTGATAAAGATTCCCGATCCAAAATATTGTCCGTGCATTTCCCTCCACAGGTAACTCAAATGCACCAATTGGTGTATGTGACAATAAATGTCCTTTGTCCTCTGTCCTTTGCCTGGCCTGCTGAGTTCCTCCAGCATTTTTTTTTGCTCAAGTTTCTACAAGTCCTTTGTGTCTTTATTTTAAATTCAATCTCCATTGTTTGAAAGGCTTTCAATTCATGAATAATTCATATGAGCACATCCCAGTGTACTTGGAACAGTTCCAGTTTACTCCTGTTCTCACTTCCGTTCCCTAACCAAGGTACCCGAGAAAATCTTGGTCCTCTTAGCTCAACGATGTGCATGGAAAGACAGACACTTATGTGTATTATAGACCAGCTCAGTGTAACGCACTCAAAAGCATCTAGTCCACCGCGTACTACCTGTTCCTTAACAATCATGCACAGTGTGCCGCAAACCTGCCAAGCAGTTTAACCATTTCCACATGGCCTGTCTGCGCAGAATAAACACTGTAACATCAACTGACAAGGCAAACATGGCATATGCACAGATTCCGTCTCAAACAACACTTCCCCCAGAGCCACCCTCCCCTCCCCAGCATTTAAATATTGCGGAAAGAATCAAAGATTAGGGTGGCACAGTGGCACAACAGTAGAGTTGCTGGGTACACAAAAGGCTGGAGAAACTCAGCGGGTGAAGCAGCATCTAAGGAGCGAAAGAGACAGGCAACGTTTCGGGCCGAAACCCTTCTTCAGTAGAATTGCTGCCTTAGTTCCAGATACCCAGGTTCGATCCTGACTACGGATGCTGAGTTTGTATGTTCTCCCTGTGACCACGTGAGCTTTCTCTGGGTGCTCTGGTTTCCTCCCATACTCCAAAGACGTACAGGTTTGTAGGTTAATTGGCTTTGGTAATATTGTAAATTGTCCCTAGTGTGTAGGATAATGTTCATGTGCAGGGTGAGTGCTGGTTGGTGCAAACTCGGTGTGCCGAAGGGTCAGTTTCTGCACTGTTTCTTTAAAGTCTTAAAGTGAAGGTAGATCAGAAGATTTTCTGACACACACAATATTGACACACACAAATGAGTATTGAATTGTCAGATGTCGCACACCAACATTAAAAGCAGTGCTCGCTCGTATGAGGAAGCTAAAGAGGGGCAAGCAAAGAAGAAAAGAACCGCTGATGCTACAGAATCCCTGTACCTGTGTCACCCATGTGGAAACGAACCTCCAAGCCCAGATTGGTCTAATCTGCCCCCTAGTGGTATCACTATAAACTATATGTTTAGTTTAGAGATATACCATGGAAACAGGCCCTTTGGTCCATCGAGTCCTTGCTGATCATCAATTACACATTCACACTAGAGGCAATTTTACAGGGGGCCAATCTTTGCTACAGAGTACCACGTCTTTGGGATGTGGGAGGAAACTGGATCAGCTGGAGGAGACCCACGTGGTCACAGGGAGAACAAACAACCTCTACACAGACAGCACCGCTGGTCAGGATTGAACCCAAGTCCAAGGAGCTGCAGGCAGCAGCTCTACTGTTGCGCCACCGTGCTGTTCAGGGGGCGATGGTAAAAGATTGGGCAGGGATTATAATGCCTGTATACAGTGCATTCAGAAAGTATTCAGACATCTTCACTTTTTTCACATTTTGTTATGTTACAGCCTTATTCTAAAATTGATTAAATTCTTTTTTTTTTATCATCACTCTACACACAATACCCCATAATAAAATAGCAAAAACAGCTGTTTAGAAATGTTTGCAAAGTAATTAAAAAGAAATAACTGAAATATCACATTTACATAAGTATTCAGACCCTTTACAGTATTTTGTTGAGGCACCTTTGGCAGCCATTACAGCCTCAAGTCTTCTCGGATATGACGCTACAAGCTTGGCACACCTGTATTTGGGTAATTTCTCCCATTCTTCTCTGCAGATCCTCTCAAGCTCTGTCAGGTTGGATGGGGAGCGCGATGCACAGCTATTTTCAGGTCCCTCCAGAGATGTTCGATCGGGTTCAAGTCCGGGCTCTGGCTGGACCACTCTCTGTATCTCTCTGTACTTTGCGCTATTCATCTTTCCCTCAGTCCTGACTAGTCTCCCAGTTCCTGCTGCTGAAAAACATCTCCACAGCATGATGCTGCCACCACCATGCTTCACTATAGGTATGGTAGATTGGAGCTCTGTCAGATTGACCATCGGGTCTTGGTCACCTCCCTGACCAAGGCCCTTCTCCCCTGATTGCTCAGTTTTGCCGGGCGACTATGAAGTGTACTGGTGGTTCCAAAGTTCTTCCATTTAAGAATGACGGAGGCCACTGTGCTCTTCGGGACCTGCAATGCTGCAGAAATTGTTTTATACCCTTCTCTAGATCTGTGTCTCGACACAATCTTGTCTTGGAGGTCTACGGACAATTCCTTCGTTTTCATGGCTTGGTTTTTGCTCTGACACGCACTGTCTGATTATCTCAGACTGCAAACTTACTAATCTTTCCTGTGGGACCTTATATAGACAGGTGTGTGCCTTTCCAAATCATGTCCAATCAATTTAATTTACCACTGGTGGACTCCAATTTGGTTGTAGAAATATCTCAAGGATAATCAATGGAAACTGCAATTTTGAGTGTCATAGCAAAGGGTCTGAATACTTATGTAAATGTGATATTTCACTTATTTATTTTTAATTACTTAGCAAAAATTTCAAAACACCTGTTTTTGCTTCTTCGTTCTGGGGTATTGTGTGCAGATTGATGATTTTAAAAAAAATGAATGTAATCAATTTTAAAATAAGGCTGTGTCGTAACAAAATGTGGAAAAAGTGAAGGGGTCTGAATACCTTCTGAATGCACTGTATTATCTTGGATGGCAATTTATGAGGAAAGATTAGTAAGTTTGCAGTCTGAGATAATCAGAGATAGACACAATTGGGGCTAATGCATGCCCAGGAGTGAATGGGGTGATATTGTTAGCTTTGTTTGTGACACCAATATTTAACCATCATAGTTAACACCCAACACCAATGTAAAAACACTCACATTCGAACAGTGATATTGTGTCTTGGCTTCTTTTTACATCAGAGTCTTGAGTTGTCGATCTTGAATGTAGAAGAACTGTTTATTGCTCTTTCTCTTTCTCTCTCTCTCTCTTCCAGTCCCTGAAAGATAAAGAAGATGCGTGCCTTATGCACATCTGTGGCATGAGGGCAACATGGTGGCACAGCGCTAAAGTTGCTGCCTTTCAGCGCCAGAGACCTGGGTTTAAACCTACAGTAGCTACGGGTGCTGTCAGTACCGAGTTTGTATGTTCTCCCTGTGGCAGCATGGGTTTTCACCAGATGCTCCCGTTTCCTCCCATTCTCCAACAGGTTTGTGTGTAGGGTAGTATTAGTGTAAGGGGACTGCTGGTCAGCACTGACTCAATGGGCTGAAGGGTCTGTTACCCTGAACTAAACTAAAGGAAACTAAACCATCCAAAGGAAACATTCAGGCTTGAATTGCCTTCAGTATGCGATTTATTGTCAGACTGTGAGACAGCTAGATAATGGAAATGCCTTGCTCAACACAAAGGACCAGTTCCTGTTTGCAAAGATGCAAGTAGCCTCACTTGACATTTGGTCTTTAGAGACATGACAGCAATTATTTGTATTCGCTCAGCGAGATGAGGCAGAGCAGAACATCGACAGCAGCAGATATTCCCACTGCAAAGTGAAGTCTGGCTTAAGTAGACTGAGCATCCGTACCAGTTAAACTCAGTCTCAGACCACAGGACATTACCATGAGGTGAAATTGTTCCTATATTTGCTCCTTCAGCGATCTTGTGTTGTTAATTGACATAGTTATGTGGTGGGGCTGACGGTGTAAACAGCAGCTCAGTGCGCCGGTGAAACAATACTTTAGTTTTAGTTTTAAACAGCTTACAATGGCTTGTTCCCTTTATCACCGATACTTTTTTGCATATCTTTCATTCATTGTTCCTTATCTCTCCACATCACCGTCTATATCTCTCGTTTCCCTGATCCCTGACCAGTCTGAAGAAGGGTCTCGACCCGAAACGTCGCCTATCTCCTTCGCTCCTTAGATGCTGCTGCACCCGCTGAGTTTCTCCAGCTTTTTGTGTACCCTTTAGTTTTAGTTTATTGCCACCAGTACCAAGGTACAGTGAAAAGCTTTTTTGTTTCATGCAATCCAGTCAGCGGATTATACATGATTACAATCAAGAAGTCCATCGTGTATAGATGTGCAGGAAGGAACTGCAGTTGCTGGATTACACTACAAAATGCTGGATACAAAACTCAGTGGGTCAGGCAGCATCTCTGATAAAAATAAATATGTGACGTTTCAGGTCTGAAGAAGGGTCTCGACCCAAAACGTCATCTATTCCTTTTCTCCGGAGAGTGCTGTCTGACCTGCTGAGATAGTCCAGCATTTTGTGTCTCTCCACTGTGTGTAATATTTGTAGGATGAAGGGAATTACATTTAGAGCAAGATAAAGTACAGTAAATTCCGATTAAAGGTAGTCCGAGCGTCACCAATGTGATAGATATTAAGTCAGGACCAGCCTGTAATTGGTGATCTGATGATTCAGTTGCCTGATAACAGGTGGGAAGAAACTGTCTCTGAATCTGGTGGTAAGCTTTTTCAGGCTTCTGTACCTTTTGCCGGATGGAAGAGGGGAGAAGAGGGAGTGTCAGTGGTTAGACTCATCCTTGATTATGCTGGTGTCCTTGCCGAGACAGTGTGAAAGGTAGACAGAATCAATGGAAAGCAGGTTGGTTTGCATGAAGGTCTGGGCTGCGTCGACAATTCTCTGCAATTTCTTGTGGTCTTGGATTGACTTGTTCCCAAACCATGCTCTGATGCATCTCGATAGAATGCTTTCCAAGTTATATCTGTAGAAGTTGGTGAGGTTTGTTGGGGGCAGGCTGATCTTCCTAAGCCTTCCAAGGAAGTAGAGGTGTTGGTGTATCTCTACACCCTAGTTAGCTTGTTCTCTACTGCACACACCATACTAGGAATCCTTCAGTGATAAATGCATCCCCAAACACAATGGAGGTGAGGGGTGAAATCTGGGTGGGTGTTGGTGGCAATGTTGGTGAATAGGTTACAGGGAAACAGGAACAGGAGTTGGTGGGGAACAGTAGTGTTCTATGTTCGGGTGTGGATTCAATATGGGCCAATATGGCTGCCTTCTGTCATAAGGTAAAGTGGAACTAAACACGGAACAGCGAGAGAGCATGGATAAAGTCCAGGTGTAGCACTGGACAGCTGTCAACCTATGTTGAAACAGTGACACCTACACTTGAACAGCGAAAACATTTCAGAGATAGCAACTGCCTGAGTTTTCAATAGGTGCTGTACAAATGAAAAGTTGTTACTTTTCAGATTTTGAATACTGCATGTTCAGATGTTTGTGGTAATTATTAAAGGGGACGTTATACTGTATGCTGAGTATTGAGAACTTAGCTGCTTTGGCACTTAGGCTGCCAACTCGGTTTGATGTGGAGTCCTTGGGGGCCTGTACACATGCCATTCAATGCCCCCACCACTCAATCACATGACCTCGATCACACAACCCAAATCACACGACCTCAATCACATGACATTTTCTGCTATTTTCAAATGTTACTGCATTTATCATAATTGTGCCTCAACAGCTCTGCATCCTGAAACAACCCCCCCCCCCCCCCCCCCCCCCCCCCACCCCCCCACCCCAAAAGTTTATTTATTAGGGAGATAAATAATATAGTTTGTATAGGAAGAATAGGAAAATGTAAGTTTAATTAAAAGTTATTTGTGCGTTCTCCAGTCATATACCACAGTGAAATATGAATGAAATGAAATTATTTCATCGATTGTCAAAAGTACACACAATTTTGTGGTGATTTTAGAGACCGAATGAAATTTACCTTGAACCAGAGCTCTGATTCTCTCACTGACAAGAACCATGTTGCATTCCCTCAATATCCTGCTGGCACAGTCAGGATGGCCGTGCTCTTTTCATGAGATGCTTGAGATGTGATGGATAATTCTGAGTTTACGGACCGATGTCTGAGTGTCCCATTCAATACAAGAAGTGGAAGGCTGCTTTGTATGAAGTGGCATCTTTGTTTTGATTTATCAGCTATAATAGCATAATCGATATTATGTCTTTTTCTTTCTTTTTAATAGCGCTGATATAAAAACAAGCCTCCTTCTAACGTGACCACAATAACTCTTACTTATCATAATATCCACTCTGGTCTCCTTTGTTTACCGCGGTGTGGTTAATGCAAAGCAGTGACATAGTAACCCGACCTTAGTTGCTTTCAGCCGAACCCTGTTCCCTGTCTTAGAGTATCCCTGTTCATCGCATGGTTACGAGGTAGTGGAGAATGCATGCAAACTACAATCTACTGCACATGTCATTGGATCGTTTGGGACTTCCAACCTGCTCTTTTAGTCAACAAAAACTATCACCATCTCTGCTCAGTGCCAGCATAGATCCAATAGGCTGAATGCCCCCTTCTATGCAGTAGCAGTAAGCAGGTCCAGATACAGCATGCCAAAGACCATTTTAGATTAGAGTTTCGAGATAAAGTGTGAAAACTAGTCCTTTGGCCCACCGAATCCATGACGACCAACGATCATCCGGACACTAGTTCCATCCTACACACTAGGGACAATTTACAGAAGCCAATTAACCTGCAATCCTGCAAGCTTTTGGAATTTGGGAGAAAACTGGAGCACCCAGAGAAAATTCACATGGTCAGGGGAGTATGTTCAAACTCCGCATAGACAGCACCCGTAGTCAGGAACAAACCTGAGCCCCTGGCGCTGTAAGTCACTTTTATTGTTGCAGAATGAGAAAGTGGTGCTGCTAGCAGAGCTGTTGTTTTACAGTGCCAGAGACATGGGTTCAATCCTGACCTCCACAGCTGTCAACTTGGAGAGTGCATGTCCTCCCTGTGACTGTGTGGGTTTCCCTCCAGGTGCTTGGGTTTCCACCCATATCCCAAAGACGTGCAAGATCCAACCCGAGTCTCTGGTGCTGCGAGGCAGCAGCTCTACCGCTGAACCACAGTGCCGCCCTAATTTATTCACTGTATTTATTTAGCTCCGAGTTTATTTATTTACATTTTAATTTAATTTTGATCAGCTGCTTCACAGTGTTGATTGTCCCTGTTTGATGCAAACACTTTGATTCCTGGCAGATTCAGTTTGGTCGTCTGCCCCTCAAATGTTGGTTGAACTTCAGAAGCAAAAAAAAGAGAAAAATCGCAAAGGGAAAACATTCAGCGGTTTGAAGAATTGGTTTAATTTAGTTTAGAGATACAGTGCGGGAACAGGCCCTTCGGCCCACTGAGTGAGCCGCGATCCCTGCCCACTAACACTACCCTAGCTCTCCAAGCGACAATTTGCATTTATACCAAGCCAATTATTCTACGAACCTGCAGGTGTTTATGGAGTGTGGGAGGAAATCGGAGCTTCCCGGAGAAAAACCATGCAGTCACGAGGAGAATGTACAAACTCCATACAGACAGCTCCCGGAGTCAGGATTGAACCAGGGTCTTTGGCGCTGTAATGGCCCTGTCTCACGGTACGAGTTGACCCACGAGGTACCCCGCGTGAAAGACTCGTGGTTGTGTACGAGACTTCAAGTTTATGATCAAGTGTTTAACCGAGTTCCCACAGGTATGTCATTCCTGTGATGTTCCAACTTCCTCTCCCGAGTTACCAAGTCCTCTCCAGTTACTCGTGAATGAAGGTATGTTTTAATAAAGCAACAATGTTAAAGAAGACATCTCCATCCTGTGGCTTTGAGTTATTTCAGCGCGGCCGCATCTATTGATAGGACCTACAAAGGGAAAATGCGCACCCTCCAGTAACCAATAACGTGGTAAGTGCATTTCTTGGTGCTTTATGTTTTTAAATACTGTATTTCCCGGGGTGGGGGAGAGCTCAGTTCACAGTGTTTGGGGAGTCTGGCGTTGTGAAGGAGGGGATTGGGGTCAGTAACCCACTTGCCACGCTCCGGTCTGAGTGCAGGTAGATGGGACTAGGTGACAGTAACTCAGCGGGACGGGCAGCATCTCTGGAGAGAATGAATGAGCAACAGTTCAGGTCGAGACCCTTCTTCAGTGTTTTGTTCTGGTGTAGAGCTGCACGGGAACACCAATGTGTTGCGTGTCACTAGAATATGGACAACGGCAGCCTGTCCCGCTGAGTGACTCCAGCATTTTGCGTCTATCTTCGGTTTAAAGCAGCATCTGCAGCTGCTTCCTACAGCCTGACACCAGGTTGGCCCGTGGATGGTGCCCTATCTATTGTGTATCAGATTAGAAACCCGACGTTCATACTATATTGTGCGGGAAGGGAACTGCAGATGCTGGTTTACACCGAAGATAGACACAAAAAGCTGGAGTAGCACAGCGGCTCAGGCAGCATCTCTGGAGAAAAGAAATAGGTGAGGTTTCGGGTCGGTTCTTCAGACACTAACCATCTTATCCCTTTCATGTGTGTAGTTCACTATAAGTAGAATTTCGATTCAAATTTTTTAAAGAGCAAATCTCTCCCAGAGCACATTATCTCATGACTGCCTCCCATTGGGATCGGGATACCTTCCAGGCTGGGCATCATCATTACCGTGGCCCAGCCGTGAGTTTTTGACGCTGGTCGAGATGGAACCTGCTCTTCCCCTCGTTGCAAGGTTGCATCCTGGAACCGAACGAAACTCCGTGCGAGTTGGACAGGTGTGTTTCTAGGTCACTGGGAGAACTTGCAAACTCCATACGGACAGCACCAGTCGTCAGGATTGAACTCGGGTCTCTGGCGCTGTGAGGCAGCAACTCTACTGCTGCGCCGCCAATGTGACAATCCAATTTTTTGAATGAAGTTAGCCACTTCACCGAGGAGCGGGTGCAGTAGAACGAGAATGAACGGATTTGCCAGCGGTGACATTGCAGCCGAGGTCTGGGGAAGACAGAGAGGGGAACAATGAGGACACGGAAGTTTAGTGGGGAATCTCATTGGTTATTGTGTGGGAAGGAAGTCCAGATGCTGGTTTAAAAAAAGACGAAATGCTGGAGTAACTCAGCGGGACAGGCAGCATCTCTGGGTAGTGGTCTAAGGAAGGGTCTCGACCCGATACATCATCATTCCTTCGCTCCGGAGATGCTGCCTGTCCCGCTGAGTTACTCCAGCATTGTGTGTGTGTGAGAGTTACTCCAGCATTGTTCGTGTGTGTGTGTGTTACTCCAGCATTGTGTGCATGTGTGTGTGAGTCACCTTAGCATTGTGTGTGTGTGTGTGTGTGTGTGTGTGTGTGTTACCCCAGCATTGTGTGTGTTTGTGTGTGTGTGTGTGTGTGTGTGTGTGTGTGTGTGTGTTACCCCAGCATTGTGTGTGTTTGTGTGTGTGTGTGTTACCCCAGCATTGTGTGTGTTTGTGTGTGTTACTCCAGAATTGTGTGTATGTGTGTGTGAGTCACCTTAGCATTGTGTGTGTGTGTGTGTGTGTGTTACTCCAACATTGTGTGTGTATGTGTGTGTGTGTGTGTGTGTGTGTGTGTGTGTGTGTGTGTGTGTTACCCCAGCATTGTGTGTGTGTGTGTGTCACTCCAGCATTGTGTGTGTGAGTTACCCCAGCATTTTGTGTGTGTGTGTGTGTGTGTGTGTGTGTGTGTGTGTGAGTTACCCCAGCATTGTGTGTGTGTGTGTGAGTGTGTGAGTTACCCCAGCATTGTGTGTGTGTGTGTCACTCCAGCATTGTGTGTGTGAGTTACCCCAGCATTGTGTGTGTGTGTGTGTGTGTGTGTGAGTTACCCCAGCATTGTGTGTGTGTGTGTGTGAGTGTGTGAGTTACCCCAGCATTGTGTGTGTGTGTGTGTGAGTTACCCCAGCATTGTGTGTGTTTGAATCATGAATTGCCAAGACACAAGGCACTGTAGATACAAATAATGTCATACACAAGAAAGGGCAGATGCTAGTTGAAAAAAGTGAACACATGGGGCTGGAGAAATTTGGAAATGTCATCCCGTCACCCATTCCTTCTCTCCAGAGATGCTGCCTGCCCGCTGAGTTAAAAGAGTTCCCACGGTAGACTCACGAATCACTAAGGTAAACACACGGGCCACCACGTTATAAACGAGTTTAAAATGTTTCAATTTTTAACTTGAATTGTAAATTTGACTCGTGGAAAAAATCAAACATGAGTCGCTAAGTTGGTCGCAAGAGTTCCGACGTTCCCGCTACGTTTAGTGTACGTGATTACCGCGAGTGACAACTCAGGGTCACTCGTGGGTCAACTCGCACCGTGAGACAGGGGTTTAAGGCAGCAACACTAATGCTGCTCCACCGTGTTGCCCATTTTGTTCTGGAGCTTGAAACAATGCAATTGAAATAAATTATTGTATCCCCTTTAAGCCTTCTTTGTACTTGAATGCAAATGATGAATATAAAATAGACATCTGCAGGCCAGTTACCTTCCTTTCGTTGTCCTGTGCAATATCATTTTACTCGG
Organism: Okamejei kenojei; assembly: GCA_035221665.1. Classification (NCBI taxonomy): domain Eukaryota; kingdom Metazoa; phylum Chordata; class Chondrichthyes; order Rajiformes; family Rajidae; genus Okamejei; species Okamejei kenojei. Next base: position 32,105,476 of record CM069140.1, read on the forward strand.
GATCTGCAGATTTTATGGCGACAATAGATATGTCATGCAAACTGCTACTCATCATAGGTTAAAAATAGCCAATGAGCAGAGCAACCTTCTCAATGTGAGACTAATATTAGAGCGTCTTTTTACTTGCAAATGAAGTTCTGCAACATCTCCCTTTCTCTCTTTGATCCCATTTGACTCCTCGATGAAATGCCGCCGGCTTTGATAAATGGGAATCATGACAAACATTGAAGAGTCTCTGGAGCTGCAAGGAGTGGGATGGTGGCGGCGATGTTGGGGGGGAGGGGGGAAAGATATTCCACCGGTTAATTAGTTTGTGGGTACGCCGCTGGGGCAGATCACATGATGGGAAAGGACACAAAGCGCTGGAGTAACTCAGCGGCTCAGGCAGCATCTCCGGAGAACATGGATAGGTGATATTTCATGTCGGACCGATATGACGGTGACTTACTGGTACATTGAAAATAGAATGTAGAACAGTATAGCGCAGGAACAGGCCCTTTGGCCCATAATGTCAGTGCAGAATATGATGCCAAGTTAAATTAATCTCCTAATTAAGTCTGAAGAAGGGTCTCGACCCGAAACGTCACCCGTTCCTTCGCAACAGAGATGCTGCCTGTCCCGCCTGTCCCACACCAGCATTTTGTGTCTATCTTCGATTTAAACCAGCATCTGCTGTTCCTTCCTACATAAATTAATCTCCTCTGCCTGCACTTGATTCATGTCCCTCCTTTCCCCGCATATCCATGTGCATATCTAAAAACCTCTTCAACACCACTACCGCATCTGCCTCCACCACCATCACAGGCAGCGTGTTCCAGGCACCCACCAACCTCTGCATAAACAACATTTGCACGGAACATCTCCTTTAAACTTTGCTCTTCTCACCTTAAAACTATGCCCCTGGTCTTTGACGTTTGCATTCTGGAAGATGATAACTGGAAAATGATCTACAGTTGCACAGGATTCCAAGTGTGGCCTCACCAACACCCTGCAACTGGCACAAACCTTCCCTATTTCTAAAACTTCAGACCCTTTGTAACAAAAATCCAAACTTTAATTTGTCCTCTTAACTACTTGCTATGCTAGTGCTGGTTTATTCCGAATTTAGACACAAAATGCTGCAGTAACTCACTGGGTCAGGCAGCAAACGAAATAGGTGATGTTTCGGGTCGGAACCCTCCTTCAGACTGACCAGTCTGTAGAAGGGTTTGGACCCGAACAATAATCTGGCTTTTGGCTGCTTTTACTGAAGTTCCTTCCCCATTATCCCCAAAATAACTTTATTTCCACCTTCCCAGTTGTGACGAAGGGTCTTCAACCTGCAACGTTCACTCTGTTTCTCTTCCCACATATGTACCCTGAAGGCAGGGGGCTGGATCCATCAGGGATTGGGCGGTGGGGAAGTTTCCAGCATTTCTGTCTATATTTTAGATTACCAGCCTCTGTAATATTTTTGTTTGATTTTCACATTGTCTCATGACACCTGATTCTAACAGCCAGCCAGTTACTACCCAAGTATTTTGGCATTGCTTTGGGTAGGCAGGAGGTGAATTTTAACATTAGGGCCTTCGAGCCTGCACCGTCAATGTGATCATGGCTGATCATCCACAATCAGTACCCTGTTCCTGCCTTCTCTCCATATCCCTTGACTCCGCTCTCCATAAGAGCTTTATCTAAATCTCTCTTGAAAGCATCCAGAGAACCGGCCTCCACCGCCCTCTGAGGCAGAGAATTCCACACACTCACAACTCTCTGGGTGAAAAAGTTTTTCCTCATCTCCGTTCTAAATGGCTTACCAATTATTCTTAAACAATGGCCCCTGGTTCTGGACTCCTCCAACATTGGAAACATGTTTCCTGCCTCTAGTCCATGTCCAAACCCTTAATAATCTTATATGTTTCAATAAGATCCCCTCTCATCCTTCTAAATTCCAGAGTATACAAGCCCATCCGCTCCAATCTATCAACATATGACAGTCCCGCCATCCCGGGAATTAACCTCGTGAACTTACGCTGCACTGCCTCAATAGCAAGAATGTCCTTCCTCAAGTTTGGAGACCAAAACTGCACACAATACTCCTGGTGTGGTCTCACTAGGTCCCTGTAGAACTGCTAGATGCAAATGTTAGATGCACTAACATTTTTAATAGCAGAGACCTCCCAGGAGAATGGCCATTTTGCAGCATACTCTCCATTCCTCTTTATTGGACTTGTGACACACTTCCAAGGACGAAAACAGTCCGGTGCTCCCAATGGGCCACTTACAAGACCAGGCATTGGGTGTCAATGGATTACCCTGTTCATCTGTGCGGAAATGGACTGAAATCCAATGGCCGGGGCATTCACAGTGCGAGAAGGGCTAGTTGTGAACCAACAGCCCAAGTTATGCTTCGCTGCCTTTTTATTCCCAACTTGCTGCGACTGAGTTCGTGGCATGAGCTTAGATTAGTTTTACTCCCATCTTGGCCTGTCCTTATAGACACGTGACACTGGGATGGTCAGAAGGAGATGTCAAGCAGATTCTTTCATTTTTTTTTTAAACACAAAATGTTGGAATGACTCAGCGGGTCAGACAGCATCTCTGAAGAACTTGTGGGCCAGAGCCAGGCAGGGGATGATGGCTGACTTTAGTGGAGCGTCATCATGGCTGGGAAGACAGATCAAGGCTGCAGCAGAAAAGGGTCCCCGCTCGTCTTGGACTCCATGCCACTGGATCCTGACCCAGATCTGTCAAGGACCATGTGGTGGCTGTCTGTGCACCAGTCTCCCCACGTTAAACAAAGTCACGCACAGGCGTCCTCCATAACAGGACAGCCACACTCGTTTCGAGTGACCGCCGATGGTGATAGATGACATTTTGGGTCGGAACTCTTCTTCGGACTGACAGTGGGGGGTGAGGGGGGAAGAAAGCAGGAAGAAAGCAGGAAGAGAGGAGGGGCCAGACAAATCCAAAAGGTGAAGGTTTTTTTTGATAGGCAGATGTTTGAACAGAGACCAGATATGAAAAGATGGTAGATGTAAGACAAAAGGATTGAAAAATTGTGAATTGTGAAGTTAGTGGAAGGAATGTGGGTTGGAAGAAAGGAGAGTGGGGGGGAAGGAAGGGGAGGGGAGTTTAAGTTACTTAAAATTGCAAAATTCAACCATACCATTGGGCTTTAAGCTATCCATTATGAGGTGCATGTGGCCTTAATCTGGCAATGGAGGTACCTAGGACTGAAAGGTTGGTATGGGAATGGGAACAGGAGTTAAAATGTTTTGCAACCAGGAGATCTCAGCCCTGACAGACTGAGCGCAAGTGTTCGGCGATTCTACATTTGGTCTCATCGATGTACAGGAGGTCACAAATCTAGATTCACAATTCGCAACACTTCACTTCTTTTGTTTGGCACCTTTGGCTTTTTCATGTCTGGCCTTTGTCCAATCATCTGCCTATCAAAACCTCCCCTCAGCTGTATCCACCTTTTGCCTCCCTGCTTTGGTCCTGCCCCTCCTCTGTTCCAGCTTTCTTTAACCCTGCCACTACAATCAGTCTGAAGAAGGGTACTGATCCGAAACGTCAACTATCCATGTTTTCCAGAGATGCTGCATGACCCGCTGAGTTACTCCATCATTCTTTGTGTATTTTTGTTAACCAACATTTGCAGTTCCTTGTTTCTACATCTTCTGGGTGAGCTGGAGTCCCAAAGCCAATTATAGAAGCTCATTTCTAACCTGACAACAACACTTATTTGTACAATGCCTTTAGTCAAGGAACGAGTCCCAAGGCACTTAGCAATAATGTAACACGATTAAATTTGAGATGTGACTAAAAGCCAGGATAAAGAAGTACACAAACTGCTGTGTGAACTCAACGACTCAGGCAGCATCTATAGAGTGACTTGACAGGTGACCTTTCTGGTGGGGAAACATCGCCTGCACATTTCCTTCCATAGATGCTGCTTGACCCGCTGAGTTCCTCCAGCACTTTGTGTTTTGCTCAATATTCCAGATTCAAGACAAGATTTCTGCAGTCGCTTCTCTCTCCAGTTGTTTGCAATGATGGCAACTCAGTGCAGAATGGGGATGCAGTGCGGGAATTTAGGACAAGTCACAATGACCTGTGATGTTAATAGAGTGAGTGAGTCATAGAGAGATACAGCATGGGAAAGGACCCGTCAGCCCACCATAACCCCACTAACCATGAAACACCCATTTGTCTCTCGCTCTATTGTCTCTCTACATGCTCATCAGCTCCCACAGATTCCACCACTCACCTACACATTGGAGGCAATTTACAGTGGCTCATCAATGTACCAATCCACATGCCTTTGGGATTTGTGAGGGAACCAGCATACCCAAAGGAAGCCCAGGTGGTCACAGGATCATAGGGTCATATAGCATAGAAATATGCCCTTCGGCCCAACTTGCCCACACCGATCAACATGTCCAATCTACACTCGACCCACATACCCATGTTTGGCCCATATCCCTCAAAACCTGTCCTATCCATGTTCCTGTCTAATTGTTTCTTAAACGTTGCAATAGTCCCTGCCTCAACTATCTCTTGTGGTAGCTCGTTCCATACATACCCCATCCTTTGTGTGAAAAAGTTAGCCCTCAGGTTCCCGTTGAAATCTTTCCCCCTTCACCTTAACCTCAGGCCTCAGGTTCTCAATTCCCCTATTCTGAGCAAGAAACTGTGCGTCTATCCTATCTATTCCTCTCATGATTTTATACACCTCTATAAGATCACCCCTCATCCTCCTGATCTCCAAGGAATGAGATGTCCCAGGCTGCTCAACCTCTGCCTATAGCTCAGATCCTCGAGTCCTGGCAACATCCTTCTAAATCTTCTCTGTACCCCTTCCAACTTGCCAACATTTTTCCTATAAAATGGTGCCCATAACTGAACACAATACTCTGAATGCGGCCTCACTAACATGTTTCTGATCACAAAAAGAACAAACAAACTCCCCACAATCAGGGAGTTAGTCATAATTGAACCGAGGTTTCTGGTGCCGTGCCACCCACAGTCTATTGTGGATGGAGGTAATAGCAGAGGTGGAAGAAGTCTTGCAGGGTTGTAGAACTGAGTTCAAGACCAAACAGGAGCTGAAACTGAGTTTGCTCTAAACTTGCAGTCACTTAACAACGCACGGCAAGCTTCCTGCTCTCCAAATGGCCCAAGACACCTGCCACTGGAAGTGAAATAAACCATAAATTAACCCATTCAAACCCATTCTAACACATTCAAGCCGTACCTGCTGATAGACTTGTGACATGTAATGGCAAGGAGTTAAAATGCAAGGAAAATAATTGAGATGCATGCATTGTTGCAACTATGTCGATCAGTGTGTCATCTTCATTGTAAGAAATAAACCTGGTAAAACCGATGGTGGGGTTTAGGGGAGGAGGAGGAGATGGATACAGCCTTCACGCCTATTTTTGGTGGTTTTTGGAATCCATTTTATTCTGCCTTACAAGCAAAAAATAATTTTTCTGGCGAGTTTTTACATGATTTAAGTTGTCTGACCCACAAACACGCACAAACCCTTCACAAGCTCACAATGACCAACAGACCATATGGCATTTACAAGACAAATACAAGACAGAAAGAGGCTGTTAGATCGGCGCATGGATATGCAGAGAGTTGAGGCATAAGGACCATGAGCAGGCAGATGAGATTAGTTTATCTTCGCATTTTGTTCAGGACTTACATTGTGAGTTAAATAGCCTATTCCTGTATTGTGCTGTTGCTGTTACCTGCCAGGTTTTGTCCTGCCCCTCCTCTCTACCAGCATCTGCAGGTCCTTGTTTCTGCTGTATTGCTCTATTCTCTATGTTCTATAAATTGACTTTGCTCGACTCCTCTCCAACTTTGCACAATTGTTTGCTTATAAATGCTGTTATCAGTTTTAAAGTCAGAATGTAGTGCAGTGATGTTTAGTTCTGATGCACACCATAAGAAATAAAGGTCATCAAACTACATTCTGACTTTAAAACTGGTAATATTGACTGTTGTAATTGATAAATGCAGCCACATCTACAGAAGAAATGTTACAAAACATACCAGAGATCTGAAAGTTTAACTGTTTCTCTTTCCATAGCTGCTGCCAGACCTGCTCAGTGTTTTCTGTAATTTTAGTGTCCGTTGTACATTAATGGGACTGGGTAGGTGTACGGTAAAATTAATTTATACCATGTACCCAAAAGCTGATCAAAATTCAATATTGCAATTGTCTACAGGGAAGCCAGTGGAATTGACTCTTCATTGAACCCCATGGTCATTAATTATCCACAAAATCTATAAATTCATAAATCAGAGTTCCAAATTTGATCTTACATAAACATCTGGTTTTCCTCAAAGCTATGCAAGTGGGAAATGGCCAAAAGCATTTGAAATTAAAAAGACGAGGACATTTTTAGTATCCTACAATACAAAATAATGCGGCTAGCAGAGCTGCTGTTTTTGCTGTCAGAGACATGGATTCAATCTGACCTCTGCAGTTGTCAACTTGGCCCCGACTAATGATCACCCATACACTAGTTCTATTCTACACACCCGGGACAACTTACAGAAGCCAAATAACCTACAACCCTGCACGTCTATGGAATGAGGGGGGAAATGTTTGCCTTGCTTCTGTCACCTTTATCATCCCTATGTTACTTTTGAATGGCAAACTACATCAGGATGCCTCCTAATCTTTGCCTGGTGAGCAAATTCCAAATGACGAATAAAAATAAGAAACCCACACCGTCACAGCGTGAACGTACATACTCCGCACAGACAGCACTCGAGGTCAGGATCAAACATGGTTCTCTGGTGCTGTGAGGCAGCAACTCCACCGATGAGCCACTGTGACATCCATCTTTGGCTCAGAGTCCTTCTGTAATTTGTCCTTGCAAGTGTTAAGTCTTCTGGTGCACAATGGGTGAGATAGTTTCTTGGAAAATGGTAGGTGGGCCTTGAATTAATTCCAGCTCGTACCCTGCAGTTACCATCTGTGCAACTGACAAATCCCAGGTGCATTTTGCAGATTCTTTTTCATCTCACAATGAACTCTCGCTCCACTGAGCAATAAAATTGGCCTTCATTCCCATAAAGAAGAATCACATCACATCCCTCGGAGGAATATAACAGGGAACTGATATGGAAATACTCTAATTGGGACTTCTAGGCAGAAAATGCTTAGGGGATCCATGTCAAGATTTGTATTCCTGTCCTCGTTTTCATCTCCTGATGCTTAATCAACACTTCAAATCTTCTGTTTAACATTACCTACTCCCTTAACTTTGCGACCTCCCCTCTAAACTCTCATATCCTTCATATGTCCAAATTAGTATACCGTCAGATAATTAAAAAATAATTCATTTGCTGATTAGATTGTAGACATAATCATGCAACATCGTTACGAACATAGTCAGAGAAGCTTGCTGGGTGGGTCGGCGAGCAGTCGCCATACCAAGGCTGGTACTCATTCGGTGTCATTGATAAACTGGTCATTTAGAATTTATTATCTCGGGTTCCTGGTCAATCTTGAGTCAGGCCTAAGGAGAGGGGATAGAGCCTACTTTGACCTAAGATGGATCAGATATCAAGGCCGCAGATCATGCAAGCTGTTTTCTTATTAACAGCATGACTGCTCTGCTTTGGAGGATGTAGCAAAACACTTGGCAGTGATCACTCTACAACTGGTGTTTCTTCTCAATAATCTTCTTTAAACTATTCAGTGCTAGTAAAAAACCAAAAACAAGAAACATTGGATCCAAATGCCTAATTTTTTGACTCCCTGCTCACTGATTTTCACATTATCTATTCCAGCGTTTTTCTGAGTTGCAAAATTCCTCATCTCCGCACCTATGCTAAGTTTGAGTTTGACGTGTAAAATAGGGAAAAATACTTTACCTCTGGTCAGAGAGCTGGCATTACAGTAGCACTGCTTCTTACTAAACCTTCTGGTGGCCAACTGAAGATCGTTGGATGATTTTCCACCATTACAAAGTGTATGCAGATTCCGTGAGGCAAGGAGTTGGTTCTAAATATTACAGTCATTGATGTATGAAGATACAGGCCAATACTAACGACTAATTTGTGGTGATTCAGAGCTGATTTATGAGGCGTTGCAATATTCTAGTGATCCACTAAATCTGGTAATTAGCAAAGCCAGGACCTTAATGAGGAAGAGGGATACAGTGACAATGATTAAAGGAAAGTGGATGTGGTGGGAGCATGTGGTGAATAATGATTCTGTTGGACACACATAAGAAAGTTACCATGAAAACATTGCAATTCAACACAGATAAGTGAAACAAAGTGTAGGAAACTCCAGCCAAGCCAAAATGCTTTTCTGGAAGAGTGGTGCTGTAATAGGATTAGTTTCATGAGACAGATGCTGAAGTCACTCATCCAAGAGCTGGTTTCTCTGTGAGTGAGATGACCATATGGAAATGTAGGTCCAGCACTGAGGATGAGGGTGAGTCTCAGGGGTTTGTGTTAGGCACAGGTAGTATGATTAAAGAAATGAGGGAGGGTGTTATGGCTCTGAAAGTACTGTATATATTGGGAGGGAAGTGATTTTACGGGTGTCATCAGTAAGGATATTGGTGGCTCAGTGTGGATTCTGCTGGGATGGTCACTGTATGGTTGGATCAGTGAGGATTTGTCTGAGATAGTGAGAGTTTGGGTAGGACCATGTTAGTTTGAGTGGGGCTCTATTGGTTCAGGTGGGACTGTATTGCTTTAGGTGGGATAGTGTTAGTTCAGGTGGCACAGTGAGGGGTTTGGATTGAACATTGTTTGTCTGGATGAGACAATGTGGGTCCAGGTCAGATACATAGGACTTGAATGGAAGATTTAGACATGCAGGATTCATACTGGCAGATAATTATTTCCAAAATAAATAAAAATAAGCCAGCTGAGATTTAAATTTCACCCAGAAATGTTTCAGTCAGAAGGTATGAGGTGAGAGAGGAAAAATTTAATAGGAATCTGAGGGACAGCCTTTTCACACAACCACAGGGTGGTTGGTATACGGAATGAGCTGCCAAAGGAGGTAGATGAGGCTGATACTATAACACCATTTAAAAGACGTTTAAACAGGTACATGGGCAGGAAAGGCTTTAGAGGGTAATGGGTTAAACTGGGCAGGTGGGATGAGTGTAGATGGGGCAGCTTGGTCGACATGGGCAAGTTGTGCTGAGGGACCTGTTTCTGTACTGTCTTTCTCCATGACTCTAGAAACTGTCAAGTGATGACTTCTTCTCTTCAGATCCACAAGCATTTAATCCTTCTCTGACAATCTTTTAACATTAAGTAATGCAGGAACAGGAAATTCAGGTGATCAAACCTACCAACCGTTCTTTTAGCAAATCCATAGTCCGTGAACGGTTTTTCTAACTAAAATCTGTCAAGTCTCGAGCTGGTTTTAAAAGGGAGAGAGTCCTGGCAATTTCACTGCTTGCTCTGTGAGAAAAGTGTTTTTGACTATAGTCTGAGCAGCCTGGCACCGTGTTTAAAGAGCCTGTTCCACCAGCACGTGACTGCATGCGACGGGCGCGACCAAACGTGGTGGCTTGAGGCGTACGGCCTCGCGGGGCCGGTCCCACTTCCAACCGCGGAGCCGTATGGAGCTGGTCCCGACTTCATACTCACCAATCAGCTGGGCAGGAGGCGGGCCGACTGAATTTGGACGTCGCACGGCGTCGGGCGGTGACATCATCGCGCAACGGCACGCCGTGCGGTGATGTCATCATGCAACACCACGTGCTAGGCGTATGCCATCAGAACGCAGCGTAGACGCTGTGTACGCCCGTCGAGGCGCTGTGTACGGCCTCAATGCGGCTGCGGGCCGACAGGCCGTTGCCGCACGGGATTTTTGAACAGTGTCAGTTTTTCGGAGCCCCGCGCGATGTCGGGACCAGCCCTGCACAACTCCATACGGCTCCGGCGATCGAAGTGGGGCCGGCCCCGCGAGGCTGTACGGCTCAAGCTACCACGTTAGGTCGCGCTCGCCGCATGCAGTCGCATGCTGGTGGGACAGGCCCTTAAAAAGCTGCCTCCCCACACAACTCCCCCTTTGTTCTCTGTCAGTCCTTCCCATCCATTAGTGTGCATCATTTTGGCAATTCTTCCTCAATGCGCTAGTTTAATTTTTTTGTCTACCTTTTGATCTCTGGCATTTCAAGACCAGGATCATTGCAGTGTGGCACTGGGACCTCTCCTGGGTGGGCGGTACCCAGGAATGGCACGGTGGCACAGTGGTAGAGCTGTTGCCTTGGACCTGGGTACGATCCTGACTATGGATGCTGGCTGTACGAAGTTTGTACGTTCTCCCTGTGACCGTGTGGGTTTTCTCCAAGTGCTCTGCTTTCCTCCCACACTTTGAAAACGTACAGGTGTGCAGGTTAATTGGTTTTTGGTAAGATTGTAAATTGTCCCTAGTGCGTGGATAGTGCTGGTGTACGGGTGATCGCTGGTTTGTGTGGTCACTGTGGGCTAAAGGGCCTGTCTCCAATACAGTGCTCTGTGCAGATCCTTGACATCCTCTCCTTTCTCAGGTCTCTTTGATAAGGACTCACTTTCACAAACCTTTCCGACTATAGCTCATTCCCATGATAGTTGGCATATTCACTTGAATCTCTATGTTCTTCCACAGCTTACTCAATTAAATAAACATTTTGTCTTTCTTGCTTCCAAATTGTGGACTTTATGCTTTCTTCATCTTATAGACAATAGACAATAGGGTTAGGAGTAGGCCATTTGGCCCTTTGAGCCAGCAACGCCATTCATTATGATCATGGCTAATCATCATCCACAATCAGTAGCCCGTTCCTGCTTCTCCCCATAATCCCCTGACTCCGCTATCTTTAAGAGCTCTATCCAACTCTCTCTTGAAACCATACAGAGAATTGGCTTCCACTGCCATCTGAGGCAGAGAATTCTACAGATTCACAACCCTCTATGTGAAAAGTTTTTTCTCAACTCCGTTCTAAATTGTTTACCCCTATTCGTAAACTGTGGCCCCTGGTTCTGGACTCCCCCAACTTCGGGAACATGTTTCCTGCGTCTACCGTGTCCAAACCCCTAATAATCTTCTATGTTTCAATAAGATCCCCTCTCATCCTTCTAAATTCCTGAGTATACAAGCCCAGCCGCTCCATTCTATCAACATATGACATTCCCGCCATCCCGGAAATTAACCTTGTGAACCTACGCTGCACTCCCTCAATAGCAAGAATGTCCTTCCTGAAATTTGGAGACCAAAACTGCACACAATACTTCAGGTGTGGTCTCGCTAAGGCCCTGTACAACTGCAGAAGGACTTCTTTGCTCTTATACTCAACTCCTCTTGTTATGAAGGCCAACATGCCATTAGCTTTCTTCACAGCCTGCTGTACCTGCATGCTTACTTTCAGTGACTGATGAACAAGGATCCCCAGATCTCGTTGTACTTCCCCTTTTCCCAACTTGACACCATTTAGATAATAATATGCCTTCCTGTTTTTGCCACATAAGTGAGTAACCTCACATTTATCCACATTAAACTGCATCTGCCATGCATCTGCCCACTCACCCAACCAATCCAAGTCACCCTGCATCCTCATAACATCTTCCTCACAGGTCACACTGCCCAGCTTTGTATCATCTGCAAATTTGCTAATGTTACTTTTAATTGCTTCATCTAAATCATGAATGTATATTGTAAATAGCTGTGGTCCCAGCACCGAGCCTTGCAGAACCCCACTAGTCACTACCTGCCATTCTGAAAGGGACCCGTTAATACCTACTCTTTGTTTCCTGTCTGCCAACCAATTTTCAATCTATCTCAGTACCCTTTCCCCAATACCATGCCTCATTTTGACCAGACACACGATTATTAGTAGTTGTACGATTCAACACATTCTAACTCCACTACTTACACACATTCACACTGGCAACCGTTGTTCCCTGCCATCCTTTAAAGCATTTTCTGCCTCATTTCATGCTTCATGATGGCATAGATAGCTACGTGGGGATGTTTTTAAAGCATCCATTTCTCTTGTTTTATGCTCATTTACTCTTTTTCTTTGCAGATTTGGACATGGATGGCGGAGACAGCACATTGCTCATCCTTCATTGCCCTTGAGATGATGGGGGAGGGTGTTCGCTGCCTTCCTGAATCGTTGCTGTCCTTTGGATGACCGTGCTGTTGGTGACGGAGTTCCTGGCTTTAGACCCATGTGAGAATGTGATATATTTTGAAATTAGGACGGTGCGCAACTCTTAGGGGAACCTGCATGTGCTGGTGTTCCTAAATGCCTGCTGCCACTGCTTCTTGTGGTAGAAGTCATGCAGTTGTGCTGCCCATTCAGTCTCTTGTACCTACTTGTCATTCAGTAGGCTGAATAACGTACCTACTTGTCACGTCTGATCTTTTACCACACTGCCACGACCCTGCACGATCTCCGTATTCCTTGATTCCCTTAATATCTATGAATGTTTCAAGTGGTGAATGGGGTGCCAATCAGAAAGATTGTGTTGGGGTGCTCTGAGCAAGCAGTCCATTGTACAACCATCAAAACCAACTTTCTAAGAAAAATGACAGCTATAGTGATCTCTCCTAATAAATGCAGGCTAATTTCTCCAAACGAAATTGTGTCTCATGCATTGGATTGAATTTTTCCAAAGAGGTGACCAAGAGGATTGGAGGGACTGGGTGGTGGACATGGTCTACATGGCCTTTAGCAAGGCATTTGATAAGGTCTCACTTGGTAGGCTGGTCCAGAAGATTATATCATACGGGTTCCAAGATGAGCTAGTCAACTGGACACTAAATTGGCTTTAGACTTTAGAGATACAACATGGAAACAAGCCCTTTGGCCCACCGAGTCCGTGCCGACCAGTGATGACCCTGCACCCTAACACTATCCTACACAAGCCAATTATTTACAAAAGCCAATTAACCTATGAAATTGTATGTCTTCGGAGTGCGGGAGGAAACCGGAGCACCCAGGGAAAACCCATGTGATCGCACTAAGAAAGTACAAACTCTGTACAGAATGTACCCATAATCAGGATCGAACCTGTTTCTTTGGTGCTGTAAGGCAGCAACTCTACCGCTACGCCACTGTGCCACCCTATTGAGCAGCAGATACTGTTGGCTTGTTGGAATGAGTCAGAGGGTGATAATGGAGGATTGTTTTTCAGATTTGATGGCGTGCTGCAGCGAACGATGCTGAAGAAGGGTCTCGACCTGAAATGTCACCCATTCCTTCTCTCCAGGGATACTGCCTGTCCCGCTGAGCTACACCAGCATTTTGTATCTACCCCTTCGATGCTGGATTCACTATTGTGTTTGTCATCTATGTGACCGATTTGGATGAGAATGTGGTTGGCAGAATTAGTAAATTTGCGGATGGCACCAAAATTAGCGGTATAGTGGACAGTGAAGAAGGTTAACTAAGATTACAATGGACTCTAATTGAGGCTAAATAATTTACAAACCTGCATGCCTTTGGGATGTGTGAGGAAACCAGAACTAACAAGGAAAACATGCAAACTCCACATAGTTAGCACTCAAGGTCAGGATTGAACCCAGGTCTCTGGTGCTGTGAAGCAGCGTCTCTCCCAGATGTGTCACTGTGCTGTATTTGTCGATTATTATGTCATGTTGGGGATAGAAAGATAAATCATGAGAAAGGACGTTTGGATTAAGAGTGCAACAAAAGAAATGAAGAAACTTTTGAAAATGTTAAAACTTTCAACTATTCATCACCTGAAGGAAAGAGCCCTGCAGTTGAAATTGTTCACTTTCTGGGCCAGGGAGGTTGGTTGACAATTGGTAATAATTATTCAATTTAATCATTACTAGACATCACTTTCTGTGGTGAGTTTAATGGGCAATTAATAGGCAAATCTATTCATAAAAGTAGTAGCAAGCCCAAAGGCATTAGTCCATTTGAGTTTTGAAGATTTTCAGCTCATGGAAAATCTTTTAAAGCACTTTTCAGCAAGTTCCAGCCTTATATTTTTTAGGGTTTGCAGTTTTTTTAATTGAGACTGTGTCAGTGCGACAAAGACAAGAGTTGTGGGCAGGGTGAAATATAGCAGGAGTGAATAAAAATAGTCTTTGAAATTCTGGACGCAGGGAAGAGGATACAGCATGCAAACAGGCACTTCAGCTACTGAGCCTGCATTGGCAATCATCACCCATTTACATAATCAACTCCCTCCAAATCTACCATTTACCTGCCTACCGGGTCCAAATTACAACGGCCAATTAATCTACCAACCTATTGTGTTAAAGAAGGAACTGCAGATGCTGGAGAATCGAGGGTACACAAAAGGCTGGAGAAACTCAGCGGGTGTAGCAGCATCTAAGGAGCGAAGGAGATAGGCGACGTTTCGGGTCGACCAACCTACGCGTCTTTGGAGTGAAAAAGAAAGTCAGAGTTAGAACCATGTGTTCACAAGGAACAAAAGGTGAAATTGCTGCAGAAATTCATGGTGGTCAGGAGCCGCTGTGGAGAGAGATGAACAGGCGATGTTCAAGTCGGGACCTTTGTTCAAAACAGGGGTAAAGGGGAGATTGCTGGGGCAAAGAGGCGAGGGAAGGAGTGTGGCAAGATCTGGCAAGAGATAGATGGACCCAGATAGTGAAAGGTTAATTGGAAGCTGGGGAAGAGAAGGGTGGAGATAATAGCCAAGGCTGGAGGTGGTAAGCAGAGAAGGGCTGCAGATGGCAGAATTGATAGGAATAGAGGGCGAGGAGTGAAATGTTGACTCAGTGGCCAGAAGGGAACAGGGAGTGAGTGGGGAATGGAAACCCAAAGGAGGTAGGGGTAGATGATGAGCAGAAGGAGGAGGTGGAGGAGGGGAAAGGACCATTTTATTTGCTTAAATTTCCAGCATCTGCAGTCTCTTGTATATCTGGACTAGGGCGAATGTGCAAGCTCTGCACAGACAGCACCCAAGGCCAGGAATGCCAAGGGTTATGGGGAGAAGGCAGGATAATGGGGTTGAGAGGGAAAGATAGATCGGCCATGATTGAATGGCGGAGAAGACTTGATGGGCCGAATGGCCTAATTCTGCTCCTACAACTTATGAACATGAATTTATGAAAGATTGAAATGGTGACCTATTCCCAAGTCGGGATGATGTAAAAATCAGGATTAAACCCAGATCTCTGGTGTTGTGAGGCATTGGGTTTACCAGCTATGCACTGTGCAGCCAATATGCCCACAGCTCCTCCTCTATAGTGGAGAACACTTCCCAGTGCTCCTTGTACTCCCATTATGCTGGTCTATAGATTACAAACCCTTGCTTCACAGTTTCATTCCCATTAAACATTCACTCCTTCCACTATCAGCACACTGTGACTACAGGTTGTGCCATGTTCATGATGCCTGACCTGCCCACTCTCCCACTTACCCACCTGGCTTTTTCTACAACACCTTTCAAAAGGATAGCCGGCATATTGTTAGAGAACTTGGCAACCAGGTTGCCTGGCTGAGCTAGTCCTAGTGGAATCAAGTCAGTTTGTAGTTTTGAGTTTAGTTGGAGTCCGTAGTGTTCAAAAGCCTGGTGGTTGTTGGAAAGAAGCTGTTCCTGATCCTGGACGTTACAGTTTTCAGGCTGGGAGTGATCTTATTGAAACATATACAATCCTAAAGCATGGATGCTTTGTGAATGTTTCCCTTCCAAGACATATCTAGAAAGGAACCATTGTTTCAGAATAAGGAGTTGCCCATTTAAGACCAACATGTGGAGGAATTTATTTTTTCAGAGAGTTGTAACTCTGTGGATGTGTCCACCTAAATAAGTGTGGGGGCGCAGTCATATGTTCAAGACAGTTAATCTCCAAGGAAGCCAAAAGATGTGGGTCGAGCACAGACAAGTGATTAAGGTCACTATTGAATCAGCCGTGATCTCATTGAGGGTGGAACAGGGCAATGGGCCTATAGATGCTCCTGTCTCTTATGTCCTTATGGTCTTCATTTCTAGTTAATCCTTCTCTGCATTGGCCCAAATAATACAGACCTCTGCATCTCATTTAATCTCATTTCCTATTAGTCCGTAGTATCCAGATCTCCCTTAATATGGCTGTAAATCCCACTCACTGTAATACCTCATTACGGGTCTCTCTTCATTTCCTATTTGATTCTCCTCTGAATTGATACCTGGTTGTAGATTTAATTCTGTATCCCAGTTGGATCAGCTGAATATGGTAGGTTTGATCAGCTGAATTTCCTGTTCCTGCATTACTTAGTATTATCCCTAATTACAGATCTCCCTGCACGTCCCAATTAATTATTTGTCTATTCAGCACCGTGCATGAAGTATTCACCTTCAGAACAGGTGCACGTTCTACTCTCAACCCTGACTTCATTCCCTTTTACGTGAATACATGTTTACTCTCTCAGGGCAGCACAATGGTGTGGCGGGTGATCGTTGGTCGGCACAGACTCGGTGGGTCGAAGGGCCTGTTTTGACACTATCTAAGCTAAACTAAACATGCACTGATTCAGTACCTTTGCAGAAAGATAAAGATAAACAATTTGCAGGGATTCTCCGGGGATCAAAAGAAGGGAGGAACATGAGTGGTAACATGGACTTATGACTCCTATGGAGATGGCAGCCAAGAATGACATTAATTGCCAATAAGAGGCCAACTCCCAAAGTTGGGGTCCCGACCCGAAATGTCACCAGTCCTTTTTCTCCAGAGATGCACATAGCTTCATGTTACGGCAAAAAGTGACGGTCAGGGTTACAAGCGTATCAGCAGTCATAAATCCAACTGTTCTATCAAACATCCTAAGAGCTAATCAAGTTAGAAGAGAGGGCACATAGGAACAACGTGTAAAATGAATGCAATATAAGATAGGAGTATTGTTTCCAAATGCAATCCTATAGTTCATAGGATCATAAGTTCTAGAAGCAGAATTAGGCCCTTCAGCCAATCAAGACTACTATGCCATTCAAACATGTCTGATCTATCTTATACTCTCAACCCATTTCTTCTACCTTCTCCACATAAACTCTGTCAACCTTATTATTCAAGAATCTATCAATCTCCGCCTTAAAAATATCCATTGATTTGGCCGTCTCTGGCAATGAATTCCACAGATTCACCACCCTCTGATTAAAGAAATTCCTTCTCATCTCCTTTCTAATGGTATGTCCCTTTATTCTGAGGCTATGGCTTCTGGTCCGAGACTCTCACACTAGTGGAAACATCCTCTCCATAGATAGACTCACATTGATTCATAAAATGGAAGTCTGCCCAATGTCTCAGCTGAGCAACTGACACATCAGTTATTTTGCGCGGCATCTGTGTTACAACAGCAGTAGTGACAGGCGATATTTTATGGCCATGGTCCCAATGGATAAAAGGTATTACAGATGTGGATTGAAGCAGCTGCAAACTGTTCCTTGCTGGAGAAGAACGCATATGTCAAGCTGTTCGGTCACCTATCTTTAGCAAGGAACATGGTCAGTAATACGAATTCTTCAGGAGAACAATTGAAAGTATTGAGACGGATGCAGTGTGTGATATGCTGCAAAGGCCTATGGCATGTTGTGCATGACACTGGAAGAATATCAATAATGGGCAAGGATCAGGTAACAATACCAGAAATTGTTTGGGTTGATGTTTCCTACAAAAGTTGATGTTTTGTCTGGTTTATTGCGTAAACCATCCACTGTTGGGGGTGAAAGTTCGATAATCATGTTGCAATTTGCACCCAAGCATCTCCCAGTAAGAGCCGATGAGATTGCATGGGTGCCTCTGCATGATGCATCATGAAAACACCCCTGCAATCACACTGGGAGAGGATGAGAGAGCCTGGACCATGTGTCCAAAATGAAACTAGGCAGTCATTCCTTGATTTACTGTCTACTAGACTTTACACTTTAGAGATACAATGTGGAAACAGGCCCTTTGGTGCACCGAGTTCGCACTGACCAGTGATCACCCCGTACATTAGCACTATCCTGCACACTAGGGACAAATTTACTGAAGCTAATTAATTATCATCCAAACATCACCGCACAGGCTACACGAACCCTCCTCCATCCTATTTATTTTTCTCACTCTATTTCCTAGGTTTTCTTTCTGTCCTACTCTCACCAATTTGTCACATTCTCTTTAGACTTTAGACTTTAAAGATACAGCACGGAAACAGGCCCTTCGGCCCACTGAGGCCGCAACAACCGCTATCCGTACACTAGCACAATCCTACACACGAGGAATATAATTTACAACTTTACTGAAGCCAAATAACCTAAAAATCTGTACATCTTTGGTATGTGGGAGGAAACCAGAGCACCTGGAGAAAACCCACGAGGTCACTGGGTGAACATTTGAACTCCGTACATACAGCACCTGTCGTCAGAATTGAACTCGGGTCTTTGGTGCTGTAAGGCAGCAACACTATCGTTGTGCCACTGTGCCGCCCCAGGTAATGCTATATTTTATCAATCATCTATCGGGAACTAAAGTGCACATTCACTAGAACATCATCATACATTGAGCGCCAGTTAGGATTGGAGCTGAGGGATAATTGTAGCTCTGAATTAGGAAACTTTCCCTGGGCACTATTCCAAGACACTTTCATCTCCATGTCACACAGTTAATCCTCTTTTAAAGTTAATGGATAGAGGAGAGGCAAGAAAGTGCGCTCAGCTTTTGTGAGATAAAATTGCAGTCACTTCTGGATGCCAATGTAAGATTCAGACACTGTCACATCCTTGGGTCCCAGGGGCTGAATATTCTGAGAGAAAATACAATCATAGGAAAAGACATGACTAAAATGTGTTGACCTCAATTACTTTTATAGTCTTGGTATTTAGGTAGATTCCAATTACTTTTGATGTAAATGGAACAAGAGGCAATGGTACAGTTGAGGCTATATTCAGCTCACTCAGGTTGGTGATGGTGAGCAAAGTGAAGTAAGGATTACATGGAAGGTGGAATAAGTGAAAGGATGTAGATTCAGAGAATTTAGATGGTCAAGATGGAAACAGGCCCTTCAGCCCAACTTCCCCATGCTGACCAAGATGGCCCATCTAAGCTGGTTCCATTTGGCCGTGATGGGCCCATATCGCACAAAACCAGTGTTGAGATTTTGGGCAGAAGGTAGGAGTATCAGTTGAGAGGGAAAGATAGATCGGCCATGATTGAATGGTGGAGTAGATTTGATGGGCCAAATGGAATAATTTTACTCCTATGACTTATGAACTTTATCCACGTAGCGGTCCAAGTGTCTTTTAAATATTGCCTCAACTATCTCTTCTGGCAACCCATTCCATATACACCATCCTCTGTGTGATCAACTTGTCCCTTGGCCTATTAAATGTTCCCACTGTCACCTTAAACCTATGTCCTCTGGTTCTTGATTCCCCCACCCTGGGTAGTAGTCGGTGCACTCACCCTATCTATTCCCCTCATGATTTTATACACTCTAAGATCACCCCTCATTTTCTTACTCTCCAAGTGCAGATTGGTGGGTGAGGTTTTACGATGGAGTGGGGCAGCGATGCAGAGAGATGTGTGGTGGTAGGGGAAGAGGGATGTAGATTAAGGAATGGGCATTCCGGAGATGCAGGCGCGTAACTGTCCTGGTCTATAATACACCTTATAAATGGGGAGTAGAAGGAGATTCTGGTCAGCGGTGACGCGGTGGGGCAGCAGTACAGTTGCTGCCCTATAGTGGCAGAGTCCTGGGTTCGAGTGATCTCTGTATGGAGCTTGTACATCCTCCCAGTGACCCCGTGGGTTTACTCAGGGAGCTTCGGTTTCCTGCCGCACTCCAAAGAAGTACAGGTTTGTAGGCTAAGTGGCTGGGTAAAATTGTAAATCATCCCTAGTGTGTAGGATAGTGTTAGTGTGCGGGGATCGCTGGTTGGCGCGGACTTGGTGGGCCGAAGGACGTGTTTCTGTGCCGTATCTGTAAACTAAACTAAATTAAACTAAGGACAAATAATTTTTACCAATACTGATGACCTCAGATGATCCGAAATTATTATAGTCAATAAAGTACTTCTGAAGTGTGGTTTTTGATGCAAAGGCAAAGAGGTAGCTAACGCATCAGCAGCAAAGTTCCAGATAGAAAGGCCAATAGACCAGATGCAGGAAAGTGTGACCAGCCCAATATGCCAACTTGGTCGGCAAAGACTCGACAGGATGAAGTGCCTGTTTCTATGTGGTGCAGCAATTCCAAGATTCCTCTTACTTGGAGTAGCACAGCGGTAGTGCTGCCTTCTCACAGCTCCAGGGTTCGATCTAGCATCGGTCCCAATGTGTAGATGCTTGATAGAATCTGGGGACAATTGATGGGAATTTGGGGATTCAATAAAATGGGATTAGTATAAGGTTAGTGTAAATGGATGATTGATGGTTACTGCAGACTTTGTGGTCTGAAACACATGTTTCCGTGCTGCATGATTCTATGACTTGATCTATGACTCTCTGAAACAATCGACTGCCATGAAGGATGATTATAATAGATTCACACAGCAAGGATAAGTGTCCCAACTCATCCATACCGATCAAGATTTATAGCTAAGCTAGTCCCATGTGCCTATGTTTGGGATGTAAGAATGCACCGAAAGCTTCAATGGAAGTTAGGAGAATGAGGATAGGGTATATAGCTACAGCAGCCACAATGGAGGAAGCAGCAAGAAATTCTAGGACGCAACATGTGTAGCACATAAGTGATCTTGTTTCCTTCAGGCTATGACACAATACTATACGCAGGCCCTTTAATTGAGCTGATATATTGTTTAGATTGGCGATACAAGGTGGAAACAGGCCTTTCGGCCCACTGAGTCCACGCCGACCAACGCTATCCTACACACTAGGGGCAATTTACAGAAGTCAATTAGCCTACAAACCTGCATGTCCTTGGAACGTGGGAGGAAACCGGAGCACCCGGAGAAAACTCATGCGGTCACAGGGAGAACGTGCAAACTCTGTGTAGACAGCACCTGTAGTCAGACCCGGGTCTCTGGTGCTGTAAAGGGCCTGTCCCACTTAGGCGATTTTTCAAGCTCGCAGCGCTCGCTGAAAAACTGGGAAGTGGAACGGCGAGTGTCAAGAGTGGAACACAAATACACACACACACACACACACACACACACACACACACACACACACACACACACACACACACACACACACACACACACACACACACACACACACACACACACACACACACACACACACACACACACACACACACACAGACACACACACACACACACACACACACACACACACACACACACACACACACATCGCAAAGGCGGGGGCCAGGGAAAGCGGGAGAGCGCTGTCTGAAATTCACACGGTGCAAAGCCATGGTGATACTGACACACACCACGATGAACAGGAAGGTTAAGACGGTTAGTACAGTATAGGGTAAGTCCTTTAAAAGAGCGGGGAGGGGGGGGAGGGGAGAAGGGGGGAGAAGGAGTGGAGACACTTTTAAGAAGCCAGACAACTTTTAATAAGCCGGAGATTCACAGCTGCGAAGTTCGGTGGAGATTTAACATTACCGGTCGGTTTTCCTTGGTTCTGAAAACTCATGCTTTCGTTTTTTTCCCCAATAAGCCAATGAAACTGCCTGGTCAGCAAAGGAGATTAACTAAAACTACCTACGGCTACCTCGACTACCTACAATTACATGGCGACTCCACTGTAACTGCACCTACGACTACAGGATTATCGATTTTCTCCATGGCGGCCAATTTTTGGTCCCAGAAAAATTTTCAACGTGTTGAAAAATGTGCTGCGACCATACTGAGGCCGTGATTAGTTTCCAGAATGCGGGAACTCCACGCGACCATGAAGGAGACTCACCAGAGACCAGCAGCGAGCATGTGGCGAGCATGAGGCGATCATGAGGCGAGCGCAGAGTCTCCTGCACTCACCTAAAAAGTCGCCTAAGTGGGACAGGCCCTTAAGGCAGCAACTCTACTGCTGCGCCACCGTGCCACCCTGGGTTGTTGCAGAACTGGAGGCTGAGAGTACAATGTTCGCACAACTGAGCAGGACTTGGGACTAAATGATTATCTTCTCCACTTTCCTACCCTGAAGACAGCTGCAACACTTTAGTGCTGTAGAAAATGAGCGCTTTAGAAAATAGCTTGGGCTTTATGATTAATGAGGATCCATAGACGCTGCTGCGCCCGCTGAGTTTCTCCAGCACTTTTGTCTACCATGAGTTTTATGATGTTTAATCCCTAAATTTAGATTGTGGCCTTTATTCTAACTTGGACCGTCATGCTCACCAATCCATCTCACTGGCTCCTGATTAACTAGAACCTCATTGCTACAATACATAGGGTGGTAGATTCATACTGCATGGAAACAGATGCTTCAGCCTTTAAATTTTGCAAGGTCCATTGAGCACCCATTTACACCAATCCCCCATTAATCTCATGTTATTCTCCACAGAAATCCTTCCGACTTCCACCAACCTCCCACATACTAGGTTTAATTTAAACCTTCCATGGTTTCTCCTCTTCTTATTTTTATAATCTCACCTCACCTCATAATCCATTCCAAAATCAGTGCTGCAGTTATTTTTCCCTCAGTTAGCTTCGCTCCTCCATTGACAGCTGTGCCTTCCACTGCTAATGCTCTGAGCTCTGATATTCGGTGCAAAGCCCTCTCATGGTCCACCACTCTCTTCTCCTCTGTTATTCCTAAAACCCTACCCTACCGACGAAAGGGTTGGTCATCTGCTCAACTATGTCCTCCTGCGGCTCAGTGGCAGTAGTTTGGGTATTTTGTCACATCAAACAAACTAAAGCTGTCACTGAGGAATGCCCCATGCCCCACTGTGTCCGTAATGACCATCAAGCACTCAGTTACTACCATTTTATATTGCTCACATTCTCATCTACTCATCCTAGATGCGACCATTCACTTGCACACCAGGTATGATTTACAGAGACCAATTAACCTACCAAACCGTACTTTCTTTTGTTATGGGAAGGAACTGGAGCACCAGATAAATGTGCAGTCTTCGCAGGGTCCTGCTTGAACCTGGCATTGTGAGTTAGCAGCTTCATTAGATACACCACTCTGTCGTACGGTTGCCCTTAACTAATTACAGAGTGCATTGTGAGTTTAGATTAGTTTGGAGACACAGCATGGAAAAGAACCCTTCGGCCCACTGAGTCACACCGCCATCA
The DNA here is from genome assembly GCA_035221665.1 of Okamejei kenojei. NCBI lineage: Eukaryota > Metazoa > Chordata > Chondrichthyes > Rajiformes > Rajidae > Okamejei > Okamejei kenojei. The sequence continues at coordinate 32,128,639 of CM069140.1, forward strand.
ACCACCCCTTCACATTAGATCTATGTTATCTCATTTTCTCATCCACTCCCTACATACTAAGGGAAATTTTACAGGTGCCAGTTACCCTACAAACCCGCACATCTTTGGGATGTGTGAAGAAACTGGAGCACACAGTAGAAAACCAACGTGGTCGCAGGGAGAACATGCAAACGCCACGCAGACAGTGGCATAGTCCAGCATTGCACTCAGGCCTCTGGCACTGGGAGGCTGCAGCTCCACCAGCTGCGCCTTTGTGCCTCCTGTAATACGATGGTTAGGTCAGTCTGATCACCGCAGAGAATAAATTCATATTATTGGTCATATGATGTGCACTAAATTGAATCTTCTGCACTGGAGGCCCATTCACAAAGAGACTGCTTAACTCTCAGTCCAGAGCACAGGCAATTGTCTGCTGATGATGGACCTCTAACCTCTAGATGAATTTTAATTACATTTGGGCTTGATGTCTGTTTGCTTTTCACTAGATTGCTGAGCTGTGTACAATTGATTTAAGTGAATTTGAGAGATGCATAAATCTGTTCTCCAAATGAGTGATTCACTGCCGTTCTGGGGCACAGGCCATACTGAAGACCGGAAATCAGTCATCATTCGCTCATCAAATAACCCTTGAACTTTCCATTTCAAGAGCATCCTTCCTATAATGTATGGAATGTTGGTAATCTGACAAGCAGCTGTATTTTTTCTGTTATGAGTTCCACACAATAGCTACTTGCAACCACATTTCAGAGGTTCTGAGTCATGGGGTATGTGGCAGTGCTGGAAGATATGTACAGGGATTACAATTCACCACAGGTCATGCTTTTACAATCAGTGAGGGCCACATGTAATTTACGTTCATTATCAGGATCCGTCGGCGGGACCTGCCTGAAGGCTTCTCTGGGCAGGTCTGAAGGTTCATCGGCCGGCAGGACCTGTCTGAAGGTTCGTCAAACAACATAACCAGGGGCCCGCCCAAAGGATCATTGGGACCCAACCAAGGCCTTGTCAGTCAGCAGAACCGGAAACCCACGGTTACCCCGGTTTACAGTAGATCAGTAAACCGGGGAAATGCCTCCTTGAGTACGACTGCAGGAGGCGTCTCCGGGACATAAGATGGCTGGGCGAGGTGAAAAGAGGGACGTTGGTTTGCAGGAACTTTCCAGTACATTGAGCATGCAGGTGGACCAGACTCTGGACTTTGAGTATTGTTGCCAAAAATGTCGGCACCTGCATGTGTACATATGCAACAAAACATTCATTGTGCAGTTGCATATATGACAAATAAGGCACCATTAAACCATTATTGAACCACTGAAAGATTTGACAATCCATCAGCACCGTAAAGGAGAACATAAACAGTGGCAACAGCAGTGGTCTAGGCCTGTGCCCATTGCCCAGAGAAGAGAACCCTGGCAACCATTGGCCGATGGCCTCCGATTCCAAGTTCAGCTGTAGCCCAGGGATCGTGGATGTGACGGTGTCCTCACAGCGAAACCTCCTCCTGCCATCCAACTTCCTGACAACCTTTGACTATATCATTCTCAAGCTGTGCTGACTTGCTGTTGCAAGTGCAGCATATTGCATGGAAGACATTGTCAAGCTCCAGTGAATCACACACTTTCCCAGAAAGGGAGGGTTCATGTTGTGAGGGATAAAGTGATTAAACCCTATTAAAGAAAGGAGTTTTAAAGAGAATTCAAACAGAGAGGGGCTGGAGAGAGGATTCTGACACAGCAGTGTCTGAAGGTTGCCAGACCCATCCTTGAGGCCTTGAGTAAGAAGAGATGCATTGTATAAGCTAGAGAAGGGGGTGATGTAGAGAGATCCCTATCAGTGGAAAGGAGTGATAGATGGGACCCTTGTCACTATAGCTTAGCTTTAGTACTGATATAGGAAAACTGAGAGGGTTCACTAGGAGGTGAGTAAAACTGGGCCAGGTCATGAGCAATTGAGCATGCTTAATAGAATAAATGAATATTACAACACACCCCTGGTCAAGAAATTGCTCATTACCATGAACATGTTTGAACATGCAATGTATGATATGGGAGGTGCGAGGGGATGTACGGTGGGAGGTACCTACAGATTGTGCACCTCCGACCCTGATTGGAGAAAGGTCCGGAGGGGAGATTGAATGTAAGATTTTGTGTATAAAGGGGGATGATCTCTCTGGCTTCAGTGTGTCTCGAGTTGGAGAGGCACCCGATCTGCAGACTCGTAAACTAAAGAAATCTCTTGCTTCCAGGATTTAGTCTTTGAGTATTAATTGTGAGCATAAAGGGTATCTCACAAATTGGGGGCTCGTCCGCGATCGCCACTCCGGCTGCTTGGTGGAGGCAAAGAAGGAGGGGAAGGTGCACCCTGCTGATTTCAGCAGTCTCTGATCTCCTTGCTTGCCATCAGCAGTTTGAGCGAGTGATATCCGCTGGAAAAGACTCGGGAAGCAAGAGGGGGTGTAAGGTAAATACGTACGGGACAGTCGAGTGATTCTTGTGCACAGGACCCAGGTAAGAAAAACGACTATTAAGTATTGCCTGGGCGACCGGGGTTTGTCGGACGGGAATAGTCCGACAAGGTAATGGGAAACCGGAACGGGAGGAGTAAGGGTCCGGGGAACCGGGATGAGGCTCATACTGATTTGGAGCCTAACATTCCGCCCGATAGTCCGTTGGGGCGAATGTTGGATGGGGTGAAGGGAACACCCGGGGTAAGAGTAAGGAAACTATGTGCCTCTCACCAGTATGGGGGTGAGGAACTTTAAAAAGGAGATGAAAAGTTTATTGGAAGACCCCTTGGGACTGGCTGAACAAATAGATCAGTTCCTAGGGCCAAAAATGTTTTTATGAAAAATATTGAGTTGTTTCAAACAATCTCATTGAAGTAAGAATGGAACTAATGTAATGTGTGTGTAAAAACCGGTTTTGTATGAATGAGGAAGTTTGTATATGTGATAGGTTTGTTTGCTGTGGGCCACATGTTGTAAGGGTTGTGTGTGTGTTCCTTTAAGGAATTGTAAGCAATGGGGGAGGTTATTGTAAGGTAACGGACAACGCTTTGTATCATCGCAACTTAAAAAGGGGAAGTTGGAAAATGTAGGTTGCTTGGCTTCTATAGATTTCTTTTCAGTAAAGTTAATTTGGAAAATTGTTAGTCGTATGTATTTAAACTAAGAATTGGAATTTGGGAATTGTAGGGGGAATGGTTTGAACAAAATTAGAAATAAGTTAATTGCTGAACAACAAGCAGCTTTTATGGTTTGTTTAGATAAACATTCTGGTTGGAGAAGGGTAATAAATTAATGGGGCCCAGAAAAAAAAGGAGTTGGCAGACAATGATGTCAATAAGGGGAAGTTTGTTTACTTCAGAAGAAAGACAGATGGTCAGACAGGCAGGAGAAGGGGTTACAGGATTAAAGCGAGAGCAGTAAAATATCCCATTACTGCACGAATTGGAGTAACCAAACAGAAGAAGTGTGAGAGATCTCAGGGAGATAACAATCAAGGGAATTAGAGAAGCCGTTCCCAAGGGACAGAATTTCGAACGGGCTTTTGAAAATCAGCAGAACAAGGACGAACTTCCGACAGTGTTTTTACAAAGATTAAGGAAGAATGTCCAGCAGTATTTGGGGATAGACCCTGATACGACCGCAGGTCAGCAGTTGTTGAAGGTTAATTTTGTAACAAAATCATGGCCAGATATTAGAAAGAAATTGGAAAAATTGGAAGATTGGAATGAAAAACCATTGAATCAGTTGTTAACAGAGGCTCAAAAGGTATATGTAAGACGGGATGAGGAGAAACAGAAGGGAAAGGCAAAAATGATGTTGCAAGCAGTACAGCAAGTAGTATTGGAGGACGAGGAAGAGGTGAATGGAGGGACCGAAGTTGGGGTCCCCGGGAAAACAAGGAACAAGGATCAGGAGGGTGGTACACGGGGCCACCCCGGTGTTATTATTGTAAAGAGGAGGGTCATTTCAAGAGGGAATGTGCTAAGCGACGACGGGAGGTGCAGTCGTACGCACTCATGGAGGAAGAATAGGGGAGTCAGGGATCCTGCTCCCTGGGGTGTATGGGATACACACGGGAACCTCTGGTAAATTTGAAATTAGGACCCCAGGGAGAGGATATGATATTTATGGTAGATTCGGGAGCAGAAAGATCGAGTATAACTAAGGTACCAGAAGGAATGAGATTGGGTAAAAAAACAGGTTAGAATCTCAGGGGTAGAAGGGAAAGTGATGACATTACCCGAGGTAGAAGGGGTGGTGGTAAAATATGAGAATCGGGAAACTATAGAAGATTTAATCTTGGTACCCCAGGCAGGGATAAATTTGATGGGGAGAGACATACAAATCCAATTAGGAATGGGAACAGCCCCCGTAGGGGGACAGATAATAGTCCAATTGTATAAATTGACCACGGAGGACGAGGAAAGAATAGTCCCGCAGGTGTGGGCCAAGGAAGGAAACCGGGGTGGGCTGCAGATCCCACCCTTGAAAATAGCTTTGAAAAAAGAAGGTGAGATAGTACGGGCAAGGCAATATCCAATTTCTATGGAAGGAAGGAGAGGACTTCAGCCAATTATAGAGAACTTACTAAAGGACGGTATATTAGAGAGTTGTATGTCCCCATATAACACCCCCGTAAGGAAAACCGACGGGACGTTCAGATTGGTCCAGGATCTCAGGGAATTAAATAAGGTAGTTAGAACGCGACACCCGGTGGTCCCGAACACGTATACCATAATGGGACGGATACCCCCGAATCACAAGTGGTTCAGTGTGGTAGATTTAAAAGACGCTTTTTGGTGCTGTCCCCTGGCTGAAGAGAGCAGGGACCTTTTTGCGTTTGAATGGGAAAACCCAGAGACCCAAAGGAAACAGCAGTATCGGTGGACTACCCTCCCTCAGGGATTTACAGAGTCCCCGAACCTGTTTGGACAGATATTAGAACAAGTATTAGAGGACGTCCCGAGGACTGATGAGACACAGCTGTTGCAGTATGTGGATGATTTATTACTATCTGAGAAGTAAGACATTGAGTTTAGAATGAGAAAGAAGGCAGATCAGAAAGGATTAAAGTGGGAAGCAGAGGGATGAATTGATGAGACTGCTTTAGAAAGAAAGAGCGTGAAAAAGGAAAGACAATGTTGTCAGTAACAACAGACCTGGTTGAAAAGTCTGAAATAAGTGATGCACCGACACACAGTGAGTCCTATGACAGAGCCAAACAGGGGCCAGAGATTCCATGCCAATAATAAATGTATTTGGGAGAGTGTTTTCTTAAATGCCCTATCGGGAGTGAAATAAATTTGGATCTAAGCCCAGACAAGGCTAGTAAGGAGATAGGTAATGGATAAGGTGTGTTGGGGATGTGAACAGGTACGATAATCAGGAAATAATAATAATAATAATAATAATAATAATAATAATAATGATCTTAATAATAATATTAAGATAATGGTGAACATAGCTATGGTAAGAACATTAAGAAGAGGTATTAAATACACCTAGGCTAGGATGCGGCAGCGTTTTAAATACTAGCGCCGTGTTTTTAATCAGATGTTGTAGGCAGATTTGGAAGGTGTTGATATAGTATGTGGATGATTTGCTGGTTTGTTCCACAAGTGAGGAGCAATGTGAGAAAGAGACATTGTAATTATCTTGGAAAAGATGGCACAGGAGGTCATGATGTATCAAGGAAGAAGTTTTTGTTTTGTCAGCAGCAGGTAGAATATTTTGGACGAGTAATATCTAAAGAAGTAAAAGCTATAGCGCAGGATCAAATTGGAAGCTTGCCTGCAATCTTGCTTAGCTCAATTGGCAGAAATTAAGGCTTTAAGAGCAGCATATGTACATGGGTCTGGCATATGTTTGGAGCAGTAGGGAAACAGAAAGGCTTTGAGAAAAGCAACGGAGACCCCATGCAAAGTTAACAGTGTCCCCCTATGGAATGTTGTTTGGGTTATCTTATTTGGGAAGGTGATGTATTCTTGAGGAACTATTTACTGGCAGTGTCCCGTTCCCTTACAGAATTAAAAGCGAAAGGATTATAGGCTCAAAGCCCGCCACTTGACTTTCCAATACGTGCTGTAAAGGCCGGCGACTGGGTACTGGTCAAAAATTGGAAGGAGGAGAAACTCCAGCCCAGGTGGACCGGCCCGTACCTAGTATTGCTGACAACCGAGACAGCAATACGAACAAAAGAAAAAGGGTGGACCCACGCGATCTGGGTTAAAGGACCCGTCGATCCACCCGTTCCTGAGGAGGAGGAACAGTGGACGGTGAAGCCGGGAAGTAAACCCCTAACAGTAATTTTAAAAAGAAAAGCATTGAATGTATAACTGACAGTATGAAAGGAGCAGTTGTGGTATTGTTTGCTTTGTATGTAATTGTTGTAAAAGGTATTAATAATTGTGATAAATGTTATCATCCTATTCAATACAGAGGGGTAATAACCAGATCATTTACCTATCATTCCCATGTGAACAAAGTATGCCATGACCGAAAGACTAGAATCATTTGTAAAGAGGGGGGAAAGGAGTATTTGATGGCAGGCAATAGGGGGTATATAGGGAAGTTTGGGGCCGTTACCTGCCCAAGGGGAGAGAGATGGGTTTGTGTACAGTTAGTTTTCCCTTCTCAGATCGTAAAAGGGGCAATAGATAAGACGAAGGAGGAAGTAATAAAAGAGGTTACTAAGGTAGTCACTAAGCTTCCCCCTCCCCCACATACTCAGCCTCAAGTGCACCAGACACTGTACGAAGAAATCAAGAAGCAGATCGAAATCCCTGAAGGAGAAAAGAAAAACCTGTTTGTGGACTTGGCCACACGGATAGCTGGGACCCTGAATGTGACTAACTGTTGGGTCTGCGGAGGACCACTGATGAATTCACGCTGGCCGTGGAGAGGATCCATTGTTGAAATATGGGACCTGATGGGGTGGAACCTGACAATTGCACAAGACCGAGATCCCCAGGTATGGGTCCTGACAGATGCTCCGGTCGGGACTGAGTGTATCGCTAGGCCCTGGGCAAAGGATGCCGTCCTAGTAGGCAGCAGCCCCTGCCAGCGCATCATCACCCAGTGGCCAAATCAGTCCCGAGTGTGGTGGCCAGAGGAGCCTAAATGGTATCTAACTAAGAAAAATGGGAAAAACTGCGCTATCCGGATGGAAATTGATGGAGTGGAATCAGCCGGACTATGGAATTGCACCGGGAATAACCCTTATCAGGGGATCCCAGTATTGCGAGATATATGGAACAAGGTTGCCTCTAGTGGACCGGCCCCTGAAGGATTGTTATGGATATGCGGATGCAAGGCATACTCGGTGTTACCGATGAATTGGAGTGGGACTTGTTTTATTGGACTGGTACAACCTGGATTCTTCCTGTTAAACCCCAAAGAAGGCCGGTCGTTAGGAACACCTGTATTTGATGACCTATATCGGAAAAAGAGGAAAATAGATATTGGAGAATGGGAAGATGATGAGTGGCCACCAGCAAGAATCATCTCATACTACGGACCAGCCACCTGGGCACAGGATGGATCCTGGGGCTACCGAACACCAGTATACATGTTAAACCAGATCATAAGGCTACAGGCAGTACTGGAGGTAATTACCAACCAATCTGCGGGGGCGCTGGAGATGCTGGCAAAGCAGCAGACGCAGATGAGAGCAGCGATATACCAGAACAGGTTAGCCCTAGATTATCTCCTGGCAGAAGAAGGAGGGGTATGCGGGAAATTCAACCTCTCTAATTGCTGTTTGAACATCGATGATAATGGACAGGCAGTGATGGACATATCAGAAGGGATCCGGAAGTTGGCGCATGTTCCAATACAAAAGTGGAATTCGATTATGGGAACCCAATGGTGGGATTCTATCCTCGGAGGAACATGGTGGAGAACGGTGGGACTTGTGTTTCTATGTGCAGTGGCTGGATTGATCTTTATCCCCTGTTGTATCCCTTGTTTTAGGGAACTTATTACCAGAAGTATGTCAGATGCAGGCTGTAGTCATGCCTATGGGAGAGAAAGGGGAAATACAGAAAATAATGATAATGCGGCCAAGGGAAGTTTATGATTTACAGGAGGAGAAGGTTAGGACGATGTTACGTCAGTTCGAATTGAAGGAACTTAAAATGAGGGTTTAATTAGTGTATGCGTAGCAAAAGAAAAAAGGAGGATTGTGAGGGATAAAGTGATTAAACCCTATTAAAGAAAGGAGTTTTAAAGAGAATTCAAACAGAGAGGGGCTGGAGAGAGGATTCTGACACAGCAGTGTCTGAAGGTTGCCAGACCCATCCTTGAGACCTTGAGTAAGAAGAGATGCATTGTATAAGCTAGAGAAGGGGGTGATGTAGAGAGATCCCTATCAGTGAAAAGGAGTGATAGATGGGACCCTTGTCACTATAGCTTAGCTTTAGTACTGATATAGGAAAACTGAGAGGGTTCACTAGGAGGTGAGTAAAACTGGGCCAGGTCATGAGCAATTGAGCATGCTTAATAGAATAAATGAATATTACAACACACCCCTGGTCAAGAAATTGCTCATTACCATGAACATGTTTGAACATGCAATGTATGATATGGGAGGTGCGAGGGGATGTACGGTGGGAGGTACCTACAGATTGTGCACCTCCGACCCTGATTGGAGAAAGGTCCGGAGGGGAGATTGAATGTAAGATTTTGTGTATAAAGGGGGATGATCTCTCTGGCTTCAGTGTGTCTCGAGTTGGAGAGGCACCCGGTCTGCAGACTCGTAAACTAAAGAAATCTCTTGCTTCCAGGATTTAGTCTTTGAGTATTAATTGTGAGCATAAAGGGTATCTCACAATGTAGAAGGTTTATGTGGAGCTGATGGGTGGGGGAGGGGAGAGGGTGGGGGGGGGGGGGGGGGTTCCTTCCTAGTGCTACATGTTATCTTAGCTGTACGAGGTGGTGGAAGGGCAATAACTGGAATGCTTAGTTCCAAGTTGGAAGAGCCAGTGTGAAACCCTTGCTGTGCAGTGCCCAAGACTGTTCACTCTGCAACCTTCCAGTGGGTCACCTAATCTGCAACAACAGATACTACAATTGTGCAGGTCCACATGATGCAGAACAACATTTTTGGATTAATCCAGTGCTCAGTGATGAAACAGTGACTCTATCAGGAGAGGATCCAGGCCCATTTTGTATCTGACCCTCAGCTAAATGCCAGGGGACAATGGTCCAGCCCATTCATTTGAATGCAGTCACTGAGCCTGTGGTGAAAGGTAAGTGCAGATAAGTGCTTTACAAAGAAGGCGATGGCTGGAGCCCCACAGCAGCAATGGGCCTTACCTGAATCGAGCACTGCTCACAACAACTGGAGCGTGTTCTGGACTCGGAAAATGGCACCAAAATATGGTGCCCCTTGCATGCAGGCTCAGCAGAATATTTCTGTACATTTGCTAATCGGGGATAGTATGGCTATACTCTATTGGACTGTTTATAAGAAAACAATTTATCTGTGTCTTTGCACTTCACACATGTGACAACAAAGCAACATTTAACCATTACCTTTCAAATTTACATTAGGTTTAATGTTTTTTACAACAGTACTATTTATAAAATTACGTTTATTTATTATCTTTTTAAAATCAATTGTTAGCTTTTTAAATTACTTTAATCTATATAATGGCTTTTCAATAACTCTGAGTATCAGAGACATTTAAAAGTGGCTGAGAGCGATGGGATGGCATGGAGGGTGAATATACAGAACAATTCATGCATGCTCGGAACAATTCATCCAAAGGTCTGAGATACAGGGACTTTCCCCAATTAATTGTCACGTTTCTGATTAAGTTACTTGGATTTATGTGCAAAAGCAAATCGAAATAGCCATTGAATCTAGTTCAATTGTGGATTTTATTGATCGCCTTAAGTGATTTGTTTAAGCGACTGCATCGGCTAAAGGCTCTGCTAAACACATATACATCAATTAAATAAAATCATTTTTTATTTAGCTTTCCTCCAGTTCTGCAAACACCAATTCTACTCAGTCAATCACCCAAACACCTCTTTGCAGATCCAGCACAGAGCAGAGTGCTCTAGCCTGCTCAGGTTTCATTCCCACACTCCTAATACCAGTGCTGTCCAAATAGTGAAAGGCCTGGATAGAGTGGAGGTGGAGAGGATGTTTACACATGTGGGACAGTCTAGGACCAGAGTCCAAAGCCTCAGAATAAAAGGACATACCTTTAGAAAGGAGATGAGGAGGAATTTCTTTTGTTTGAGGTTGGTGAATCTGTGGAATTAATTGCCACAGACTGCTGTGTAGGCCAAGTCGGTGACCAGTGGGGTGCCTCAGGGATCTGTGTTGGGTCCACTGTTGTTTGTCATGTACATCAATGATCTGGATGATGGGGTGGAAAATTGGATAAGTAAGTATGCAGATGATACTAAGATAGGTGGTGTTGTGGATAATGAAGTAGATTCTCAAAGTCTACAGAGAGATTTGGGCCATTTGGAAAAGTGGGCTGAAAGATGGCAGATGGAGTTTAATGCTGTTAAGTGTGAAGTGCTACATCTTGGCAGGACAAATCAAAATAGGACGTACATGGTAAATGGTAGGGAATTGAGGAATGCTGTGGAACAGAGGGATCTAGGAATCACTGTGCATAGTTCCCTGAAGGTGGAATCGCATATAGATAGGGTGGTAAAGAAAGCCTTTGGTGTGCTGGCCTTTATAAATCAGAGCATTGAATATAGGAGTAGGGAAGTAATGTTAAAATTGTACAAGGCATTGGTAAGACCAATTCTGGAGTATGGTGTACAATTTTGGTCGCCTAGTTATAGGAAGGATGTCAACAAAATAGAGAGAGTACAGAGGACATTTACTAGAATGTTGCCAGGGTTCCAGCAACTATGTTACAGAGAAAGGTTGAACAAGTTAGGTCTTTATTCTTTGGAGCGCAGAAGGGTAAGGGGGGACTTGATTGAGGTCTTTAATATGATGAAAGGGATAGACAGAGTTGACGTGGATACGTTTTTCCCATTGAGGGTAGGGAAGTTTCAACAAGAGGGCATGACATGAGAATTAAGGGACAGAGGTTTCGGGGTAACGTGAGGGGGAACTTCTTTACTCAGAGGGTGGTGGCTGTGTGGAATCAGCTTCCAGCAGAAGTGGTGGAGGCAGGATCGATTTTAACATTTAAGAGTAAAGTGGATAGGTATATGGACGTGAAGGGAATGGAGGGGTATGGTCTGAGTGCAGGTAGATGGGACTAGGGGAAAACAAATGGTCGGCACGGACTGGAAGGGCCGAGAGGGCCTGTTTCCGTGCTGTAATTGTTATATGGTTATATGGTTATAAGTCAATGGATATTTTTAAGGCTAACAGATTCTTGATTAACAAAAGCATCGCGGGTTATGGGGAGAAGGCAGGAGAATGGGGTTGAGAGGGAAAGATAGATCAGCCATGAATGAATGGCAGAGCAGACCTGATGGGCCAAATGGCCTAATTCTGCTCCTAGAACTTCTGAACATATGCTTAGACTACTGGGGACATTCAGAATGTAGAAACAAAGAATGGCAGATGTTATTTATTACACAAAAGGACACAAATTGCTGGAGTAACTCAGCAGGTCAGACATCTCTGGAGAACAAGGATATGTGATGCTTTTGGTTGAGACCCTTTTTCAAACAGCGGTCTTCAGACAGACACTGAAAATGGATAGATGATGTTTAGGGTCGAGACCCGTCTTCAGACAGAGTCTGAAGAAAGACAGAGTCTGAAGAAGGGTCTTGACCCTAAACATCACCTATCCATTTTCTCCAGAGGTGCTGTCTGGCCTGCTGAGTTACTCCGGCATTTTGTGTCTGTCTTCATGATATGTTGAATATTATTTATCTCTGATCATATGGGAGGAACAAATGTTTTATAATTTTGTACATAGAAAATTGCCTTGCTTCTTGAGGGGAGAAAACGACAGCTGGAGACACACCAGTCAAGAGCAGTCTATAACATGGAGACACTACATCACTGGTGATTAACAACCCTTGACTGTCATCCACCATCTGATTCTCTAAGAGGTAACAGCACCTCTATTCTGTTTAAGACTTTCCAATCAGGCTAACCTTGGTTTTAATTAGAGCCAGCACTTACCGACTTTATGTTTTTATCCCCATCCTCCACACTCTATATGCCCATCCTCCACACTCTGCTAACTACCACACCTTGCCTTTCTGCAGCTTTGTTAACCCTTCGATCGCCAGCTGCCTAATATGTAAAATGCTGGTAATGTGTTATTTAATTGTTCGGAAGTCTTGAAGCTTCAACATCTGGTCCTGGTTACCACTCTATCCATTGATACACCAGTGTCATGGTTCCCACGTTCCCAGTAACACTCCAGGGCCTTGGCATCCATTAAAACCAGTGTCCTGATTCCCCATCTATCGATTGATACACTGGTATCCTGGTTCCCACACTCCCAGTAATGCACCAGCATCCTGCTTCCACGCTCCCATTAACCCACCTAGCGCCCCGGTCAAGGAATCTAGCCTTCCCATGTTTCACCATATGCAATCTCCAAATATGATGCCACAAATAGAGTCATAGAGTCATACAGCTTGGAAACAGGCCAATCGGCCCAACTTGCCCATGCCAACCAACATGCCTCCTCTACACTACTCCCTCCTGCCTGTGTTTGGCCCATATCCCTCTCAAACATTCCTATCCATGTGCCTGTCCAAATGTATTTTAAATTGTTTACAGTACCTGCCTTAATTACCTGCTTTGACAGCTCATTCTATATACCCACCATCCTCGGTGTGAAATCTTTATGGGTATGTTTGAAGCTAGAGCTAGGGTCCAGAGCGTCATAGAGCTATAGAGAGACATGAGCCTTTCAGCTCCCTGAGTGTGTACTCACCATCAACCACCTTTTTATAATAATCCTACATTAATCTCATTTTTTATTTTATTCACACCATCATAAATTCCCCAGGATTCAACTACTCAGTCACGCACCAGAGATGATTTACTCTGGCCAATTAACCAACCAGTGCTTGTATACTTCCTGCTCCCTTTTAACTCATTGTTTCTCTGGAAAATGTCTTCTACTACTGTGTAACATGTGACAAATGACATGAAAATATTTTAGACAATAGGTGCAGGAGTAGGCCATTTGGCCCTTCGAGCCAGCACCGCCATTCAATGTGATCATGGCTGATCATCCCCAATCAGTACCCCGTTCCTGCCTTCTCCCCATATCCCCTGACTCCGCTATTTTTAAGCGCCCTATCTAGCTCTCTCTTGAAAGCATCCAGAGAACCTGCCTCCACCACCCTCTGAGGCAGAGAATTCCACAGACTCACCACTCTCTGTGAGAAAAAGAGTATTTGGGTACTAATGGAAATAATATCCAATAATCCAGCAAATCTACTGTTCCAGCACTCCCAACATCCTAAGGGTGCCGGATTATTGATGTTTTACTGTGTTACCAACTAGAATTGAATTAGCTTATGCTTTCATATGAATTATTATTTAAATCCATAGAACAGCAGATGCTGGTTTTCTACCTTGTCTGCACATCTGGATGCACGCAGCGACGGCTGCAGAGGGTGGAGGTCCCGACCATGGGGGAAAATGGAGGAGGACTGGCCAATTTTTGTGCCTTCCATCACAGTGATGAATGCTGTGGTGGATGTTTGTGTAACATTTTTTGGTGTGTTTTTGTGTGTTCTTTTTCATTGTACCGCTGCTGGCAAATTCGTTTCACTTGCACTATGTGCAATGTGACGAATAAAACCGATTGTGATTGTGAAATCGAAGATAGACACAAAATGCTGGAGTAACTCAGCGGGACAGGCAGCATCTCTGGAGAGAAGGAATGGGTGACGTTTCGGGTCGAGACCCTTCTTTAGACTTCTTCTTCTTCTTGCGTATGGCGGGCACAGCCTAAAGTTGTAAGACAACTTTTGTTCTGTTTGATCTTCTGTTTGTGCACGCCAGGTTGATTGCATTCGTCGAAACAGGGTGGACCACATGAAGGTGGTCTCCCACCCCTTCTTTAGACTGTTGTCTGGGGAGTGGGCGGGACAGAGATAGAATGTAGTCGGAGACAGTAAGACAGCACCTCATATTTCGCTTGGATAGTTTACACTCCAGCGGTATGAACATTGACTTCTCTAACTTCAAATAGCCCTTGCTTTCTCTCTCCATCCCCTCCCCCTTCCCAGTAAAAGTGGTGACCCGCTGAGTTACTCCAGCATTTTGTGTCTACCATTATTTAAATCCAATTCTGCTCACCTTCCTTTAGGAAGGATGTAGAAACTATTTACAGTGTGATGGTGTTGGGATGTTGGTTTTGTGGAAAGACTGGAAACACTGGGACTGGTTCCCTTGCGGCGGAGAGAATTGTGGAGATATAAAATAAAGATGTTTAGAATCATAAGAATAATTGGTAAAGTTGACCAGGGAATTCTTTCTGTTGGAGAAGGGTAAATAGTCAAATGATTGACATTTAAAGAGTAATCAAGGGCAGAATATCCAGTGATCTGGAAAGCACTACCTGGATGGATGATAGAAACTGATTCAAATGTTCTTTCCATGGGGGATTGAATTGCCATGAAAAAACAGAAGATTTGAAACGCTGTGAAGAAGGTCAGGAGAGGGAATTACTGTCAAAGAGCTGCTATTGATATAAGGAACCAAATGGACAACTCCTGTGCAAAATGCCTTTGTGATCCGATGTGAAATGCAGTACCCTATACATTGTTTCACTTCACCCTTGGCCTTAAACATGTGTTGTGGACTAGTCTTAGGCACTTGTCAAATTACCCCTTGGTAAGATTAAGATGCATGGGATCTATGGTAATTAGGTAGTTTGGTTTATTCGCGATTCGCAACTTTCATAGCCCCGAGTTTAATAATTGGCAACTCTTTACCACTTTGGCTCACACCTATCTCCTTATCTCTGGCCTTTGTCCAACAATCTGCCTATCAAGTAATCCCTAGTCTGTGTTCACCTATTACCGTCCACACTTTGTCCTGCTCCTCCTTTCTCCCAGCTTTCTTCCATTCCCCTCCACCCCCATAATGTCTGAAAAATAGTTCCCGAAATGTCACCTATCCATGTTCACCAGGGATGCTGCCTGACCCAAAAAGCTGGAGTAACTCAGCGGGACAGGCAGCATCTCTGGAGAGAAGGAGCGGGTGATGTTCCTTCTCTCCAGAGATGCTGCCTGTCCAGCTGAGTTATTCCAGCATTTGTGTCTATCTTTGGTTTAAACCAGCATCTGCAGTTCCTTCCTACAAATGTCATTACCAATTAGCCTGATATTGGTGGTGGGGACAATGCTGGAGTCAATTATTAAAGAAGTAATAATGGCGCATTTAGACAGCAGTTAAAGAATTGGTCCAAGTCAGCATCGATAAATGAAGGACCTGCTTGACTAATCTTCTGGAATTTTTTTGAGGATGTGAAGAGTAAAATGGATGAAGGAGAGCCAGTGGATGTAGTGTATCTGGACTTCCAGAAAGCCTTTGATAAGGCCCCCACAGTAGATTATTGGGCAAAATTAGAGCACATGCTATTGGGAGTAGCTTATTGACATGGATAGAGAATTAGTTGGCAGACAGGAAACAAAGAGTAGGAATAAACGGGTCCCTATCAGAATGGCAGTCAGTGGAGAGTGGTGTGCCTCAAGGCTCGGTGCTGGGGTTACAACTATTTACAATATATATTAATGATTTAGATTAATATATATTAATGATTCAGTCTGAAGAAGGGTCTCAACCCTAAACATTGCCCATTCCTTTTCTCCAGAGATGCTGCCTCACCCACTGAGTTACTCCAGCATTTTGTGTCTACCTTAATGATTTAGATGATGGAATTTAAAGTAACACTAGCAAATTTGCAGATGACACAAAGCTGGGTGGCAGTGTAAACTGCAAAGAAGATGCTAGGAGGTCGCAAGGTGACTTGGACAGGTTGAATGAGTGGGCAGATGCATGGCAGATGCAGTATAATGTAGATAAATGTGAGGTTATCCATTTTGGCGGCAAGAACAAGGAGGCAGATTATTATCTCATTCGTGTCAGATTTGGAAAAAGGAGGCAAGTTGGGGACACCTGCCATTCCTGTTACTCGCATCACCCAGCCCCAAAACAGCTGAAGCCGAGGAAGAGCTTCCTCCACACAGTCTTTTCAAGCAACCAGACTAGCCTTGTGGGAAAAGAAACACAGTGAAAACCAGCACCACGTAAGGAACCATAAGGAACTGTTCCAACCAAGGGACAGCTACCACCTGGCCACAGGTGTGACTGGAAGACCCGGAAGTCCCTCAATAGGCTTCGTACCGGGATAGGCTGATGCAAGACCAATATGAACAAATGGGGCTATGTAGATGCGGCAGACACAGAATGTGAATGTGGAACATGCCACACATACGAAGATGCCCACTGCTTGGTGAACATTACTGCCTGGAAGACCTAGCGGTGGCAAAAGAAAAGGCAAGAGCCTGGCCGAACATTTGAAACATAGATGATGGACACGAAGAAGGAAAAAGCGAAGTGCTACGAGACCTGGGTGCCCTAGTACAGCAGTCACATGCAGGTACAGCAGGCAGTGAAGAAAGCTAATGGCATGCTGGCCTTCATATCGAGAGGATTTGAGTATAGGAGTAAAGAAGTCCTTCTGCAGTTGTATAGGGCCCTGGTGAGACCACATCCAGAGTATTGTGTGTAGTTTTGGTCTAATTTGAGGAAGGACATCCTTGCTATCGAGGCAGGTCAGCGTAGGTTCACACGGTGAAATCCCGGGATGCGGGATTGTCATATGAGGAAAGATTGGAAAGACTGGGCTTTTATTCACTGGAATTTAGAAGGATGAGATAGGATCTTATAGAAATATACAATTATAAAAGGACTGAACAAGGTAGATGCAGGAAAAATGTTCCCAATGTTGGGGGAGTATAGAACCAGGGGCCACAGTCTAAGAATAAATGGGTGGCCATTTAAAACTGGGATGGGAAAAATCTTTTTCACCCAGAGAGTTTTGAATTTGTGGAATTCTCTGTCACAGAAGGCAATAGAGGCCAATTCACTGGATGAATTTAAAAGAGAGTTAGAGCTCTAGGGTCTAGCGGAATCAAGGGATATGGGGAGAAGGCAGGCACGGATTGTGGATAATCGACCATGATCACAATGAATCGCGGTGCGGCTCGAAGGGCCAAATGGCCTCCTCCTACATCTATTTTCTATGTTTCTATGATGCCTGACCGCTGGGTTACTGCAGCATTTTGTGTATCTCTTCAGAGTTTCAGATTAATATGTTTGAAAATCTTACTGCAGGCAAATTATGTGTGTCGCAAAATGCTGACATTATGTGGGAGAATTTTATGCTGAAATAAAATTATTGAGTAAGAACAAAGGTCCATCTGGAAACTGAGGACTTTAGACTTTTAGAGAAACAGCGCAGAAACAGGCCCTTCGGCCCACAAAGTCTGCACTGACCAACGATCTCCCCATACACTAACCTACACACACTAGGGACAGTTTTGCAACTTACTGAAGCCAAATAATCTACAAACTTGTGCGTCTTTGGAACATGGAAGGAAACTGGGGCACCCCAAGAAAACTGAAATGGTCACGGGGAGAGCGTAAAAAGTCTGTACAGACAACCCCTGTAGTCAGGATCGAATCCGGGACTCTGGAGCTGTAAGGCAGCAACTCTATCATTGCGCCACTGTGCCGCCCCTTAGTAGGTTAATTTCCTGATGGGCTCTAAAATATCCAGAGATATGCTGTGATCTGGATTAATATGAAGAGCATTAAACCATCCTTCTGGGTGTTGCAAATTTCTACCTCAAGGTGAAAAGCTCTGATACAGGCTAGTAAAGAGTTAATGTGCAAGCTTTGATGTTTCCGTGTTCACTGTAAATATCAAATAAATCATCAGCCTCGTTGGGCAATTGAAAAACACCCCACAGATCTTGCAAAAGACAAAACACTGCAAAAACAGTACATCTGGGTCATAAACAGAAATGTTGGAAACAAATATATGTCAGGTGGCATCAATGCTTTATCATGAGATGGAGGCAAAACAACTTGCAATGGGATAGGATGCACTAAAATTAGAGCCATGCGATCATACAGTATGGAATCAGGCCCTTTGACCCACCATGTCTCTGCCAACCATAAATCACCCATTTACATCAATCTTACATGAATCTCAACTAATTCTCTCCACATTACATCAAATTTGCCCAGAATCTAATGCTCACTCATACCCAGGAGTAATGTACTGTGTCCAATTAACTTACTAACCTACATGGTTTTGGGATGTTGGAGGGGACCAGAGCTACTGATGCAAACCATGCGTTTGCAGGGTGAACATGCATACTCCTGACAGACAGCAGATTGAACCCAGTTGCTGGAGCTAAGAGGCAGTGGCTTTACTAGTTACTCCATTGTGCTGCTCCCAGTCAAAGGAATCTTGGAATTGTGTGATTCATGTGTTTGAGAATGCAATGTGTAATCTGTTCTATCCAATGAGGCAAGAAAGCGTGAGACTTGTGTGGTCTCTTACACTTGATTCAACACTCACTACTCCGCTTCAGTCCCAGAAATGTCAGGGACACCAAAAATGGGACAAAAAGGTTGTGTACACAGAGGATAAGTCAAGAAAGAAAACTCTGATTACTGAAAGGCCTGGATTAGTATCTTCTTTATTAATTTAGCAGTAAACCAGTTTGATTCTAGATTGCACTTTTGAATCAATGCTGATACACTCATGACCTAAGGAAGATGACTGAACTGTATTGCCTTCCCTCGCAGTGGGAAACGTTGATTCCGCTGTGTGGGGATGTTCATGTTAAACTCTATCATGTATAGTGTTCTTTTTATTCGTATGGCTGTATGGTAACTCAAATCTCACTGTACCAATGTGACAATAAATGTAACTTGAACTTGAACTTGAACTTGACCTTCTTATAAATGTACGGCAGAGAACATATTGACTGGTTGCATCAATGCCTGGTTTGGCAACTCGAATGCACAGGAATGAAAAAGATTACAAAAAGTGGTGGACATTGCCTGGTCCATCATGGGTACTGATCTGTCCCCCCAAAAAGCAGCCAGCATCTTCAAGGACCACACCACCCTGGCCATGTCCTCATTTCATTTCTACCATCGGGAAGAAGGTTTAGGAGCAGTTTCCTTCCATCAACCATCAGGCTACTGAAAACTACAAACACCAACTAAATTTGAACTAAGA
Organism: Okamejei kenojei; assembly: GCA_035221665.1. Taxonomy (NCBI): domain Eukaryota; kingdom Metazoa; phylum Chordata; class Chondrichthyes; order Rajiformes; family Rajidae; genus Okamejei; species Okamejei kenojei. The sequence goes on from CM069140.1 coordinate 32,147,881, forward strand.
ACTGCCTTGGTTGCACTTGGCTATTGTTTTGGGTTTTTCTGTATATTCAGGTTCATAAGTTCTCGGAGCAGAATTAGATCATTCGGCCCATCAAGTCTAATGTGGTTTTTTCTTTTAACAATTGTTTTTTTTTTTGAATTTATCAAACTTCTTTTGTTTGTTTATTATGTTATCTATCGAGCACTGTGCTCATAGACCTGTTATGCTGCTGCATGTGAGATTTTAATTGTCCCATTGTTTAATTGCTCCACATATCGCAATCCTGACACGCTTGACTCTTGAAGAAACAACTTCTGGGGATTCTTGTAGAGTCATTGAGTTACGCAGCATGGGAACAGGCCCTTCAGCCCACTGAGTGTTTGACCATCAAGTACCTATTTATACTAATCCCACCCCTTAATCCCCCACATTCCCAAATTAACCACATCCCCCCCCGCCCCCCCCCCCAAACAAATCTATCATTTATCTGCACATTCGTGGCACTTTATAATATCCAATTAACTAAACAAATCCTATATCTTTGGATTGTGGAACAAATCTTCTGCACTCAGGAGAAACCCACATGTTCACTGGGAGAACACACAGACTCCACACAGAGAGCACTGGAGATCAGGACTCAACACAGCACATTGGAGCTATGCTGCCCAAGTAAACCTTAAAGATGCTTTATCATTGCAATACACCCTGAAGTTGCGAAAAGGGCTGTAAAAAATGTGCTCAGTTCTTTGAAATTTAATTATAGTTATTGGTGCAAGCTATGAATTTGAACATGTGCCAGTTCCATTTGGATAAAGCATTTAATGCTCGGAAGGAACTGCTGATGCTGGTTTATACCGAAGATAGACACAAAATATTGGAGTAACTCAATGGGTGAGGCAGAATCTCTGGAGAAAAGAAATAGGTAATGTTTTGAGTCAAAACCTTTCTTCAGACTGATAGTCATGGGAGAGGGAATATGGTCCATTGTTGGCTGAGCAAGAGGTGATAACTTAGAGTAATATGGATGCGAACAGTGGAACTGGCAGGACGACTAGGGTGAGGGAGGGGGGAAAGAGAGGAAATGCAGGGTCCACTTGATATTAGAGAAATCAATATTTATACCACTGGGTTGTCAGCTGCCCAAGTGGGCTCCACCTTTCCTTGGTCATCGGTGATGGCACTGATTTATTCTGAACCTTCTCATACCTCTAGTTTTCCTCTCCCCTGACAGTCACTGTGAAGAAGGGTTTTGATCCGAAACATCACATATTCCTTTCCTCCAGAGATGCTGCCTGACCCGCTAGCATTTTATGTCAATCCCTGGTTACCGATATTGTGCAAGCTGAACTGAACAATGATGCAATTAAAGGAAAGTACCACACAGCCTTTAAACCTCAAATGGTGCCGAGCCCAAAGAGAGGTGCAATGAGTGTTAATCTTCTGCACTGTACCAAGTACAGAAAGGCTCAATGTACAATGGGTATTGGTTTGCAGTAGCTCCATTAACTATTGTGTTCCAGTTCAGAATTGAATTTGCAGCTACAGCACAACGAGTTTCCACAATTGCTGGTGCACACACAAAGCTATCATCAATGTATGGGCACAGGAAATGGATTTGTGAATGATAGACTAAGAATCATCTCCGAGGCACCTCGTTAGTTATTGCATTCTGTGGAATGTCCTTGGAGGCTGTCATTGAGGAAATAAATCTGAACGCACTCCGAAGAAAACTATTGGACTGCCATCAAGCAATGGCACGAGGCGTGTGTTTGCCGGTTTAGCTGTGGGAGGGATGGGTTCAGGCTGCTTACCCGTGGCTGGGCTGTTTCTCCTGCACGCTGCTTGTCTTCGAGTGGGAGGAAGTCACCAGCTGTCCTATATGCTGGAGCTGGCACTCGGCCGGGAGAAAGGCTGGGGAGTGAGTGGGATCCAAACAAGCATCATTCCTCCCGAGTCCTCAAAAATCAGAAGAACCCGTCCCTGATGGATGAATGTAACAAACGACTCAATGCATTATTCTTTTCCGGTGAGATTCCTGCAGGCAAATCCTAGGCATTGCTGATTTCACAAAGCTTGTCCATCCAAGAGTAGAGATGAAATGATGGCCAGGTGTTTAGTTTGTATTTTGATCCAAAAATGCAATTTTTATGTTTCCAGCTTCGGCACGCTGAGTTACCAGGTACCTTTTTTTAGATAAACAGCATGGAATCAGGCCCTTCGGCCCACCGAGTCCATACCGACCATCAATCACCAGTTCACACTGGTTCCATGCTATCCCTCTTTCTCATCCACTTCCGACACACTATGGGGCAATTTACGGAGGCCAATTAACCTACAAACCCGCACGTCTTTAGAGATGTGGGAGGAAAGGGCGATCTGAGGAAACGCATACTGTCACAGGGGTGAAGTGGTAATCTCCACACATACAGCACCCGATGTCAGGATCGAACCCGGGCCTCTGGTGCTGTGAGGCAGCAACTCTAGCAGCTGTGCCACCCGTTACCCTCTCTTGCCAACTGTCTCCCCAGTTCCACATCGATGCCCTGCACAAATCAATCTCTTCCAGGACATTAGTAGAAGGAGAATATTGGGGCATAAGAATTAGAAGCAGGGGAAGTCTGGACAACCTTTCGAACCTGCCCCACCTCTTTATCGATCAACCAGTGTGCACCCACCCGTATTAATCCCATTTTCTGGCACTTGGCCCACAGCTTTCTAGACCTTTAGATTAGCCCCGTGTAATCTGAGACCTCGTGTGGTCCCTCTCCCTCGAACGAGTGGGTACATAAGACATCCTTCCCAGCAGTCTGGCCACTGAACATTCAATAGGTGCAGGAGTAGGCGATTTGGCCCTTCGAGCCAGCACCGCCATTTAATGTGATCATGGCTGATCATCCCCAATCAGTACCCCATTCCTGCCTTCTCCCCATATCCCCTGACCCCGCTATTTTTAAGAGCCCTATCTAGCTCTCTCTTGAAAATATCCAGAGAACCTGCCTCAACCGCCCTCTGAGGCAGAGAATTCCACAGACCCACCACTTTCTGTGAGAAAAAGTGTTTCCTCATCTCTGTTCTAAATGGCTTACTCCTTATTCTTCAACGGTGGCCCCTGGTTCTGGACTCCTCCAACATCGGGAAGATGTTTCCTGCATCTAGTGTGTCCAAGCCATTAACAATCTTATATGTTTCAATGAGATCCCTTCTCATCCTTCTAAACTCCAGAGTGTACAAGCCCAGCTTCTCCATTCTCTCAGCATATGACAGTCCCGCCATCCCGGGAATTAACCTTGTAAACCTACGTTGCATTCCCTCAAAAGCAAGAATGTCCTTCCTCAAATTAGGGGACCAAAACTGCACACAATATTATACCAGGTGTCTCACTGCAAGCAGATGCCCCCTTAATACCCGGGTCTGTGCTGTTCAGCTAACTTCCCTTTCCAAACTAAGTAGCAGCTCTGAGGTCGTTGATATGAGGAGGGCGCAGCAAGTGGGAACAGGTAAATGAGAGGTGTTGAGACCGTCAGCATGGGGTCAATAATGTGAGGAAGGATGTGAGGAAACATCGAAACACAGAATGATTTAATGCAAGATATTACATAGAAAACATAGAAAATAGGTGCAGGAGTAGGCCATTCGGCCCTTTGAGCCAGCACCGCCATTCAATATGATCATCGCTGATCATCCAAAATGAGTACCCCATTCCTGCTTTTTCCCTATATCCATGGATTCTGTTAGCCCTAAGAGCTAAATCTATAACTCCCTTTTGAAAACATCGAGTGAATTGGCCTCCACCGCCTTCTGAGGCAGAGAATTCCACAGATTCACAACTCTCTGGGTGAAAAAGTTTTTTTTCACCTCATCTCAGTCCTAAATGGCCTACACCTTATTCTTAAACTGTGATGAGGAGAATGAGGGGAGCTCCAGTACTTCCAACTTGTCGGCTGGACTTCGCACTTTGGACTTTTTCTTATTCTTTGCAAACAGCACAAAAACATGACAACTGGGTATTTGTGGGTTATGCAAAAGATTTTCACTGCGCTGTGCATACGTGAAGATAAATAACCATTGAACCATTAAACCATTGAGGATAATTAGGTATGAATACACGATAGATTATGCCTGGGTTACAAAACACCTGACATCCTCACTACATATCCATGTGCTCCCATAATGTTATTAAATTCATATCTGATGCACGTATACACCTTCGTTCCTATGAATAGCATAACTGGTTTCGACTCCCTCTCCACTTTAGACATAGACATAGAAGACATAGAAAATAGGTGCAGGAGGAGGCCATTCGGCCCCTCGAGCCAGCACCGCCATTCATTGTGATCATGGCTGATCATCCCCAATCAATAACCCGTGCCTGCCTTCTCCCCATATCCCCTTGACCACTAGCCCATAGAGCTCCATCTAACTCTCTCTTAAATCCATCCAATGATTTGGCCTCCACTGCCCTCTGTAGCAGGGAATTCCACAAATTCACAACTCTCTGGGTGAAAACGTTTTTTCTCACCTCAGTCTTAAATGACCTCCCCTTTAATCTAAGACTGTGGCCCCTGGTTCTGGACTCGCCCAACATTGGGACCATTTTTCCTGCATCTAGCTTGTCTAGTCCTTTTATACTTTTATATGTTTCTATAAGATACCCCTCATCCTTCTAAACTCCAGTGACTACAAGCCTAGTCTTTTCAATGTTTTCTCATATGACAGTCCCACCATCCCAGGGATCAGTCTTGTGAACCTACGCTGCACTGCCTCAATCACAAAGGACGTCCTTCCTCAAATTAGGAGACCAAAACTGTACACAATACTCCAGATGTGGTCTTACCAGAGCCCTATACAACTGCAGAAGAACCTCTCTACTCCTATATTGAAATCCTCTTGTTATGAAGGCCAACATTCCATTAGCTTTCTTCAATGCCTGCTGTACCTGCACGCCAACTTTCAGTGACTGGTGAACAAGGCCACCCAGGTCTTGCTGTACCTCCCCCTTACCTAACCTAACCCCATTGAGATAATAATCTGACCCCTTGTTTGCCAACAAAGTGGATAACCTCACATTTATCTACATTATACTATATCTGCCACACATCTGCCCACTCATTCAACCTGTCCAGGTCACCCTGCAACCTCCTAACATCCTCTTCATAGTTCACACTGCCACCCAGCTTTATGTCATCCGCAAACTTGCTAGTGTTACTCCTAACTCCCTCTTCCAAATCATTAATATATATGGTAAACAGTTGCGGACCCCGACACCGAGCCTTGCGGCACTCCACTCGCCGCTGCCTGCCATTCTGAAAAGGACCCGTTCGCTCCGACTCTTTGCTTCCTGTCTACCAACCAATTTTCTATCCACGTCAACATCCTACCCCCAATACCATGTGCTCTAATTTTAGTCACCAGTCTCCCGTGCGGGACCTTATCAACGGCTTTCTGAAAGTCTAGATACACTACATCCACTGGCACCCCTTCATCCATGTTACTTGTCACATCCTCAAAAAATTCGAGAAGATTAGTCAAGCATGATTTCCCTTTCATAAATCCATGCTGACTAGGACTAATCATTTTACTGCTATCCAAGTGCCCCATTATTACCTCTTTAATAATTGACTCCAGCATCTTTCCCACCACCGAAGTCAGGCTAACTGGTTTGTAATTCCCCCTTTTCTCACTCGCTTCTTTCTTGAAAAGTGGGATAACATTAGCTATCCTCCAATCCACAGGAACTGATCCTGAATCTATTGAACATTGGAAAATGATCACCAATGCGTCTACTATTTCTAGAGCCACCTCCCTGAGGACCCTGGGATGAAGACCATCAGGACCAGGGGATTTATCATCCTTCAGTCCCATTAGCCTACCCAATACTATTTCTCACCTAATGAAATGTCTTTCAGTTCTGGTTTACCAAGGAAAGAAACAATGTGCTGGATTAACTTAAGTGGGTCAGGCAGCATCCTTGGAGAACATGGATAGGTGACATTTTGGGTTGGGAACTGTTATATTCTGGACAGCAAAATGAATAACAACTTACACGCTGGTTGCCTGGATCACGAGAGAGAGGTTAATTACCCAACATTCCCTGCTTACATTGAACACCAACTCATTAACATATACATGAATATGTATGAATACATTACACTGCTCTCCATTTTTTAAGTATTAAATCTAAGTACTCAGTTACAATTTTGTTGTTGTGACACTTGATTTTAACAGGTATTTCTGAAATCTTAAATGATAAATATAATATATTTATTTTACATATCTACACATTTTTGTTTTACTTGCGCAATGAGTTATTTAACTTACAAACCTAACCTGACTACTGGTTTACGGATCATGCCTGATTGTCTAACAGTAACAGGTATAACAGGTTTAGGTGTTGACTCAACTGTAGGCTTGTTTGGCTCTGTTTTAGTACCCTGACTTTGACCAGAGGAATCTGTTTCTTTGTCCGTACTAACTGAACTTTGTGTTTCAATCACAGTGGTCTCTTCCAACTCATTTTCAGATGAAAACTCAGGGACTAGGACTTCATGCTCAGTTTTTGGTTCATCTTTGGCTGGAATCATTTGATCAACATGAACACTTTTGATCCTATCTCCAACTTCAACTAAGTACCTTTTGTTCCACACACTTCCACTATTTTCCCAACATCCCATTTGTCTCGACACAAACCTGCTCATCTGGCTTGAAGTATCTCTCTTTTTTGTGGGAGTCAAAATACCGTTTTTCACTTAACTGTTTTTGCTCCACTCTCAAGGCCAAATTGGGTTGAACTAGACTTAGGCGTATTCTTAGCCTTCTCTTCATCAACAGTTCTGCAGGCGAGTAACCTGTTGTTGCGTGTTGTGTGGTTCTGGACTTCAGCAAGAAACTTCCCTGCAAAACCTATTTCTTGAGAGCATCTTTGACGACTCTAACAGACCTTTCTGCCGCCCCGTTGGAGGCTTTGATGGTGTGGGGGAACAAGTGTGTGCTTTACACCATCCCGCTGCATGAACTCTTTGAACCGTTCTGAACGAAACTGAGGCCCGTTATCAGAAACCAGTTCTTCCGGTAAACCATGGCATGCAAAAATGAATCTGAACTCATCTATGGTACGCTCAGTAGTAGTGCTTGACCCCATATGCTTAACCTCAATCCATTCGAAATGACTATCTACTAGAACCAGAAAGTGATCATTACCCTTTTCATAAAAATCTACATGAACTCTCTGAAAAGGTCTACTTGGCCATGACCAGGGTTGCAGTGGTGTTTTTGGTGGTTTACTCCGGCAATTTAGGCAGACACTGCATTTGCTCACCAGTGACTCGATGTCACTGTCAATACCAGGCCAATACACAAAACCTCTGGCAATTGACTTCATGCTTACTATGCCAGGATGTTCGGCATGAAGTTCACTCATAATTTTGTTTCTCAAAGACTCTGGTACAACCATTCTGTAACCCCACTTAATGCATCCCTGCTCACATGATAATTCATGGCGTCGATTATGGAAAGGCTTCAGCTCAGAGTTCAGAACTGAGGTCAATCCATTATCGATTTCATTCCAACCGTTCAATGTCTGTTTATAGACCCACTTCAGCACAGTGTCTTTCTCTGTTTCTGCTGCAATTTCTGTTGCAGTCACTGGAAAATCTTCATCTATCACTTGCAGTGTGTAGATTGAGTTCTCACTTCCCACGTCAGAGTTCTCATGGGGCAACCGGGACAACGCATCTGCAACTACGTTGCACTTGGAGCTTCTGTACTCCACCTTGTAGTCATACTGGGACAGCAAAATTGCCCAGCGCTGCATCCTTGATGCCGCCATGGAAGGTGTAGCTAACCTTGGACCAAGTATCACTAGTAGTGGATTGTAATCAGTCACGTGGGTGAATGGTCTGCCAAGAAGAAACTGATGGAATTTCTTGATTCCGAACACGATGCTGAGTGCTTCCTGTTCTATCTGTGCATAATTACGCTCACCCAGTGATAGGGTGCGGGATGTAAAAGCAATAGGCTTTTCCTGCCCGTCATTCATTATCTGGGAGATCACTGCGCCTACACCATAACTTGAAGCGTCACAAGCAAGTTTCATCTCGCATGTCGTATCGTAGTGAACAAGGAGTTTGACACTTGTCAAGTTTTCCTTGCAGATGTCATATGCACTTTGCTGTTCCTTTCCCCATGTCCATTTCACATCTTTTTGTAGCAGATGATGTAGTGGGTTTAGCACAGTTGCTAATTCTGGAAGGATTCGTGCATAGAACTGCACCATCCCAAGGAATGATCGTAGCTCTGACACATTCTTGGGTTTTGGAGCATTCACTATTGCTTCAACTTTCGCCTTCACAGGGCAAAGTCCATTGGCATCTACTTTGAGTCCAAGGTAGACCCCCTGCGCAAATGCACATTTACTTTGTCGCAGTTTGACATTGTGGCAGTTCAGTCGTATGAGAACTTGCTCGAGGATTTCCAAATGTTCTACCATGCCCTCTGTGAATATAAGTAGGTCATCCTGGTTGCACACACCATGCCTTGTAACATTTTGTTCATGACAGACTGGAACATTTTCGGGGAGGATTTCACACCATAGGTCAGCTTTGTATATGAATACAAGCCCTTATGTGTGTTGATAGTCAAGTACTGCTGACTTTCCTTGTCGACATTGAGTTGGGCGTAAGCATGAGACAAATCCAGTTTAATGAAGACTCTTGCTCCGCTAAGTTCTGCGTACAGATCTTGTGAGGTTGGTAACGAATATTGTTCGTCATCAACGGCTTGGTTGATTGTGACTGTAGTCACCACATAGTCTAACAGTTTTGTCGGCCTTGGGTACGGCCACAACTGGCGTTGCCCAGTTACTCTGGTCTGTCTTCACGAGTACTCCATTCCATTCTAACCTGTCAAGTTTTTCCTCCACTTGTTGCTTTAGTGCATATGGTACAGGACTTGGTTGACAATACACAGGTCTCACATCTTGCTTAAGTCGAATGTGTACCCTGTTATTATGGTGTAACTGTCAGCAAAAATGTTTGCATGTTTGTTTATGACGTTTTCAAGACGTGATTTGGACGAATCAACGCTGAAAATGTTCTTCCAGTCTAACTCTATTCTACACAGCCAATCCTTTCCAGGGAGGGTTGGCTATTTCTGTAGCTGGCCACTATGATGGGCAGTGTTACTGACTGACCATTACGCTGAACTTTACAGTTCATTTGTCCACATGACTCCAAAACTTTACCTGAGTAGGTTCTTAGCTTGACCTTACTCTCAAACAATGGTATCTGTGGGAACTTTGTTTCGTACAGGTCTCTGCTCATGACCAAACAATCTGCTTCCGTGTCAATACGCATATCGATTAACTTTTCATTTATCATTAGTTTAGTTCGAAAAATCCTTGCCTTGGCTGGTTGTAGGCTTATGGATGTTGGTTGCATAAATGGTGTACAACCCAAATTCATTTCCATCTGGGTTTACCTCCAAGTTGTGAACTCCTCTCTGGTGTTGTCGCTTGATTCGCACGGATTGTTGGTATCCCGTTTTAAGTTTGGCCCGACATGCTGAGGCGATATGGCCTTTCTTCTGGCAGTTATAGCACCTGGCCATTTTGAACTGACAAAATTGGGATGAGTGATTACCGTTGTAATGATAACAACTGGCTGAACTCGGCTCCCCGCCATACTTGGTTGTGGTTTAGCGCCTCTTGGTTTGGCCATAGGCACTGCCTTGTGACTGTAAATGGCTACTGCAGTCCGTGGTGGACGATACTCATGAGCATTCTTTGATGCCATCTCCATTGTGGCAGCAATCCTGCATGCTTTCTCGAATGTAAGATCTGGAGTGTTCATGAGTTTGGAATGAATTTGTTCATCCACTAGACCACAAACAAATCTGTCGCATAGTACGCGTCTGAGAAAGGTTCCAAAGTTACAGTGCAAAGTTACGTTTTTCAAGGCAACAATGTACTCATTGATTGTCTCATTCTGCTTCTGGTTTCTAGTGCCGAATTTATAGCTTTCTGCAATTTCCAGAGGCTTTGGGTTGAAGTGCTCCTCCAACTTCTTCATTATGTATTTGAATGGCACGTCTTTTGCCTTTAAGGGCGCAAGGAGATTCATGAGTGTGCCGATCACTTCAGGACCGATCTCCGTGAGCAGAATCGCTTTCATACATTCGCAAATGGCCTTATTTGTTTCAGTCACTATCTCTCCCTCACCACTAATCTCCATTATGTTGTTTGCCGTGAAAAACATGTTCGCTCTCCGCATGTAGCTCTCTATTCTTGTCAAAAGTGCCAAGGTTTCTGATGTAGCCCGTGGACGCTGCCATCATTCAAAAGTCTATTAAAAAACCCTGATTTCCTGTCTGTTCTGGTGTAACAATTCAGCTAAAACTTAGCTGTACAAAAGGCCACTCAGCTTGAGGAACTCGGCAAAAAAAAAAATCTTATACAATCCCAAGGGCGGCATCTTGCCACGTAGACACAACATAGAGATAACCTGACAAACTCTCGACGATTTGTCCAGCTGCTGTTTTAAACTGCAGTGTTCTGCATAGAAGGATCTGCGGCCTATCGTGTCCAGCTCGCAAACAACTGCGACACAACTCCGTATTTACTGTTTAAAATGTTAAACAATACTGCGTGTTGCAAAACAGTCTTGCACTGTATTTAAAGGATGAGTTCACAAACTCTATCCCATCCACGTCGCCAATTTTGTTATATTCGGGATGGCAGAATGAATAACAACTTACACGCTGGTTGCCTGGATCACGAGAGAGAGGTTTATTACCCAACATTCCCTGCTTATATTGAACACCAACTCATTATCATATACATGAATATGTATGAATACATTACAGGCCCCTTCTACTGAAAGGGTATGATCCTTTTCATATGTAAGTTGCATGAACCATAGTCATCCAGAAGCAACCGAACATGGCTTCCTTGCACCGTACCAGTGTGCTGCATGTTCTCAAATGCAAATTAACCTACAGGGATGACACATCTTTTTGGCTCTCATGTGAGCTTTCAGAACCTTTTGTTGCGGGAATGGCAACAGCGGGAGCCTTTTCACTTCACCAGCGATCATATCTTCCCTTGCAGCACAATATTTAGCCACAGGGAATAGAGAAAAATAACATTTATACTGCGATCTACCTGACTTATTAAAAATAAATCCAGCTGTGCCATATCTTGCAGGCATGTCTCAGGTCACAACCCAGGCAATGAATTAGACTGACATGCAACCACTGTTACAGTATAGAGGCCATTTTATGCACTGTAAAATTCCACAGGAAAGTGAAGTTCGGTCAGTACGTTTCTAACGGGACATGGAATGGGGGCTTTCAATGTAGGTCTGAGAGCCGTGTTAAAATATTTTGCAATTATCTAATCACCATTGATTAAGGATTTGGTAACATTGTACCATGAAAAGTGACTCTTCTGATGAAGGAGTCAATGCAAATGAGTTTAAGTTTAAAATTAGAGCTACCTATGTGGAAGGAATGTCATGAAAAACTTGGATACCTGGAATTCATTCCTGAAATGTTGAGACAAGATCTCAATTCACACTTTAAAATAGATTTAAATTGTCGATTTACAAGGAATATAGGCCCAGGTTAGTGGCACAGCTGGTAGCGCTGTTGCATCACAGTGCCAGAGATCCGGGTTTGATCCTGACCTCGGGCGCTCTCAATGTGGAGTTTGCATGTTTTCCCTGTGACTGCATGAGTATCCTCCGTGTGTTGCGGTTTAGTTTAGTTTAGTTTCATTTAGAGACACAGCTCGGAAACAGGCCCTTCAGCCCATCGATTCCACGCCGACCAACAATCCCCATACACCGTACATGTAGCTATCCTATACACAAGGGACAATTTACAATCGTTACAGAAGCCAAATAACCTATAAACCTGAACGTCTTTGGAGTGTGGGAGGAAACTGAAGCATCCGGAGAAAACACACATGGTCACGAGGAGAACGTACAAATTCCGTACAGACAGCACCCGTTGTCAGGATTGAACCCGGGTCTGTGGCACTGTAAGGCTGTGCCAAATTGCCGCCCTTTCTTCCCGCATCCCAAAGACATGCAGGTTGGTAGATTAATCGGCCTCTGTAAATTGTTCCTGGTGTGTAAGTAGTGAATGTCAAGTGGGATAACAGAACTAGTGTGAATGGGTGATCGATGGTCGGCTTGGACCCGGTGAGCCCAAGGGCCTGTTCCCATGCTGTATCTTACAATCCATCAAGTTAGCTGGTTGAAAATGAAATGTAAATCAATCTGTGAATGGTCACTTGAGTTGCCAAGTGACCATCTCTTGCATCTGTGTTTCTGATCACTTTTTATTGTTATGTGGCCCTTCAATTCTTAAAAGATAAATGTTATCTCTTTCTTCAGCAGAGCAAATATTTTTTTGAACAGTTTTGAACAAGCTTTTCAATTCTGAGATTTACAGAGGGTGATGTGAAAGCAGGCCTGGGGAATGAGCTAATGCAGTTTGGTGGCGAAATGCCCTGAAACAATTCTCCAGAGTTGTGAATCTTCCAACATGCCCATTGTGTAAATAAGATGTATTAACCAAAGTTCAATTCAGGGTCAGATCAATAAAATGTGATGGAGAGTCAACCCAGTCTGTTATCTCATGAGACTAGAACACTACAACACAGGAACAGGTCCTAGGCCCCAGCAGGTCTGCGTCGACCCTGATGCTAATTTAAACGGCACAAATGTCTGCACATGGTCTAAACCTTCCATTCCCTGGCTCCACGTACCTGCCTAAATACCTTTTAAACGCCACTATCGTATCGTCTTCCACCACTTCCCATGGCAACATGTTCCAGGTACCACCACCACTCTCTGCATTAAAAATCTCCTTTAAACTTTCACTCACTCCCCTTAAACCATATTTTCCCTCTGGGAAAAATAGTCCAAATATCTTCCCTGTCTATAGCTCTCGTAATTTTACATGCTTCTATCAGGTTTCCACCCATCCTCCAAAACTCCAGAGAAAATGATTCTAGCTTGTCCAACCACTCCCGAATAGCCAGGCTGAAGTACCAGCAGTTTCCTTTTTCTTTCCAATTCTTCATCTTGGGAACTGTTTTTGAATCTAAGCAGTAAGCTATTGAAACATGGGAACATCATGGAGAATCCTGAGTGCGTTGTGATACAGTGTCCACTTTCCAACTAAAAGCTTGCCTGTTCTCTCAGTCTCATTGATAGTTACTTTATTATCACAAGTGACAAGTCACAGTGAAATTCTGTGACCCACCGATAAGGAGATGAATAATACATATAGAACACAAAGTGTTGGAATAACTCAGTGGGGCAGACAGCATCTCTAAAGAACATGGATAGGCAGCATTTTGGATTGGGACTGATTGTAGTATGTGGGAGAAAGCTGGACAAGAGGTGGGGGCCAGACAAAGCCAGGCAGTTGATAGCTGGATAAGGTGAGGGTGGGGTGGAGGGGTTGATTGGAAGATAAGTGGACAAAGAGTGGAGGTGAAAAGGAGACAAAAGAATGACAAAAAATGGAAAACAAACACAAGGAAACAAAAGGGTGGCACAGTGACACCGGTAGAGGTGCTGCCTCAAGGGCCTGTCCCATCAGCATGCGACTCCAGGCGGTGAGCGTGACCAAACTGGAAGCGGGGGCCGCGCGGAGTTCGGGTGATCCCCGTACAGGGCCGGTCCCACCAGCGTGCGCTTGCATGCGGCGAGCGCGACCAAACCGGCAGCGGGGCCGCACGGAGGTCGGGTGAGTGGTGCAACGTGGCGCGAAGTTGGAGCGAAGTCCGCGGTAAGTTCGCAAGGACAGAGAGGGACATGGAGGCACACAGAGGGTGGGTCGCGGAGGCACAGAGAGAGGGTCGCGGAAGCACAGAGAGAGGGTCGCGGAGGCACAGAGAGAGGGTCGCGGAGGCACAGAGAGAGGGTCGCGGAGGCACAGAGAGAGGGTCGCGGAGGCACAGAGAGAGGGTCGCGGAGGCACAGAGAGAGGGTCGCGGAGGCACAGAGAGAGGGTCGCGGAGGCACAGAGAGAGGGTCGCGGAGGCACAGAGAGAGGGTCGCGGAGGCACAGAGAGAGGGTCGCGGAGGCACAGAGAGAGGGTCGCGGAGGCACAGAGAGAGGGTCGCGGAGGCACAGAGAGAGGGTCGCGGAGGCACAGAGAGAGGGTCGCGGAGGCACAGAGAGAGGGTCGCGGAGGCACAGAGAGAGGGTCGCGGAGGCACAGAGAGAGGGTCGCGGAGGCACAGAGAGAGGGTCGCGGAGGCACAGAGAGAGGGTCGCGGAGGCACAGAGAGAGGGTCGCGGAGGCACAGAGAGAGGGTCGCGGAGGCACAGAGAGAGGGTCGCGGAGGCACAGAGAGAGGGTCGCGGAGGCACAGAGAGAGGGTCGCGGAGGCACAGAGAGAGGGTCGCGGAGGCACAGAGAGAGGGTCGCGGAGGCACAGAGAGAGGGTCATGGAGGCACACATATAGAAGGTCATGGAGGAACAGAGAGAGGGTCACGGAGGCACACATATAGAGGGTCATGGAGGCACACATATAGAGGGTCACGGAGGCACAGAGAGAGGGTCACAAAGAGAGGGCCATGGAGACACACATATAGAAGGTCACGGAGGCACATAGAGAGGGTCACGGAGGCACATATATAGAGGGTCATGGAGGAACAGAGAGAGGGACACATAGAGAGGGCCACGGAGGCACATAGAGAGGGTCACGGAGGCACATATATAGAGGGTCATGGAGGAACAGAGAGAGGGACACATAGAGAGGGTCACGGAGGCACATACAGAGGGTCACGGAGGCACGACGCGAGGCGGTGCGTAATGCGTCGAGGCGGCTGCGGGTCGACAGGCCGTTGCCGCGTGGAATTTGTGAACACGGTCAGTTTTTCAGAGCTCCGCGCGATGTCGGGACCAGCTCCGCACAACTCCATACCGCTCCGGTGATCGAAGTGGGACCGGCTCCGCGAGGCTGAACGGCTCAAGCGACCACGTTAGGTCGCGCTCACCGCCTGGAGTCGCATGCTGGTGGGACAGGTCCTTTACAGTACCGGAGACCTGGGTTTGATCCTGACTACGGGTGCTGTTTGTACAGAGTTTGTACTGCATGGGTATTCCCTGTCACTGCATGGGTATTCTCCAGGTGCTCCAGTTTTCCTCCCGTTCCAAAGATGCAGGGTTTGTAGGTTAATTGGCTTCTGTAAATTGTCGCTAGTGTGTTGGATAGAACTAGGGATAGGTGATCATTGGTCGGCCTTGACTTATGGGCTGGAATGCCTGTGTCCACGCTGTATCTCTAAACTAAACTAACCAAAGGATGGGCTTAAAATGGCCTACTGCATGAGAACAGTTACCCAATCAGTTCCTCAAACCATGGTGATGGCCTTTCTACTCCTCCTTTACCTGCCAGGTCTATTCTTGGCACCTTTGCACAAGAAAAATGATTAGCCTTAGTCCCAAATTGGCCAGCTGTGTTGCAGCATCTTGAGTCCTCAGGAAGAGAGGTTCAGACCTCCTGAGGAAGGAAGGGTGACAGCATTATCAGAAGTGCCATATCTGGGATGAGACAGAAAACCACGATTCCCTTCTCATCTCAGGATGTACATAAAATATTCCTTGTCAGCTATTTGAAGTGTTTTCATAGACTTCTCCCTCACATCTGGATTTTCCCTCTAACCCGTCCCACCCGACGATGAATAAACTGCAATATTTCAGTACACAGGCCTTGTGGAGAGGGCAAGGGTGACAACTAAAAATCACTGACATCTTTGATTTCAATCATTCAGAAGCAAAGAATAACATATGTAAATCATGGAAACAAGAACAGTGGGTTGGGGGGGGGGGGGGCTTGGTGGCGCAGCGGTAGATTTACTGCCTTACAGCACCAGAGACACAGGTTTGGTTCTGACTACAGGTGCAGGCTGTACAGAGTTTGTACGTTCACCCCGTGACCTGCATGGGTATTCTCCGCATGCTCCGGTTTTCTCCGACACTCCAAAGATGTACAGGTTTGTCGGTTTATTAGTCAGTAATATTGTAAGTTGTCCCTATTATGAGTCAAATAGTGTTAGTATGCGGGGATCGCGGGTTGGCGCAGACTCGGTGGGCCGAAGGGTCTGTTTCTGCGCTGTATCTCTAAACAAAACTAAACTAATCTAAACTAAACTCGGTGTTGGGGCCACAACTGCTTACCATATATATTAATGATTTGGAAGAGGGAACTAAAGTTTGTGGTGGCAGTGTGAACTGTGAAGAGGATGTTAGGAGGTTGCAGGGGGACCTGGACAGGTTGAGTGAGTGGGCAGATGCGTGGCAGATGCAGTATAATATAGATAAATGTGAGGTTATCCGCTTTGGTGGCAAAAACAAGGGGGCAGATTATTATCTCAATGGGGTTAGGTTAGGTAAGGGGGAGGTACAGCGAGGCCTGGGTGTCCTTGTACACCTGTTACTTAAAGTTGGCGTGCAGGTACAGCAGGCAGTGAAGAAAGCTAATGGAAAGTTGGCTTTCATAACAAGAGGATTTCAGTATAGGAGTAAAGAGGTTCTTCTGCAGTTGTATAGGGCTCTGGTGAGACCACATCTGGAGTATTGTGTACAGTTTTGGTCTCCTAATTTGAGGAAGGACAGCCTTGTGATTGAGGCAGTGCAGCGTTGGTTCAGAAGATTGATCCCTGGGATGGCGGGACTGTCATATGAGGAAAGATTGAAAAGACTAGGCTTGTAGTTACTGGAGTTTAGAAGGATGAGGGAGGATCTTACAGACACATATAAAATTATAAAAGGACTGGACAAGCTAGATGCAGGAAAAATGTTCCCAATGTTGGGTGAGTCCAGAACCAGGGGCCTCAGTCTTAGAATAAAGGGGAGGTCATTTAAGACTGAGTTGAGAAAAAACTTTTTTACCGAGAGAATTGTGAATTTATGGAATTCCCTGCCACAGAGGGCAGTGGAGGCCAAATCACTGGATGGATTTAAGAGAGAGTTGGATAGAGCTCTAGGGGCTAGTGGAGTCAAGGGGATATGGGGAGAGGGCAGGCACGGGTTATTGATAGCGGACGATCAGCCATGATCACAATGAATGGCGGTGCTGGCTCGAAGGGCCGAATGGCCTCCTCCTGCACCTATTTTCTATGTTTCTATGTAAACTAAACTAAACTAAACGTAAACTCTGAAGGTTATCAAAAGCCTGGATCCTTTACAGTTAACTTCCAAACCTCAATCAGACAATAATGATTTCCTGATTTAAAATTCATTGAATTATGACTGCTGTTTTTTTTTGTGATTTGACAAGATAATTTACTTGAAACTACTTTTAAGTACCATGCTAGTCTATAGATTTAATAAATTCTGCGTTTTTGATCTTGCAAGCTTCTCATCATGGATTTTAAAATATCCGCTCTCCTACAAATTAAGTTCCCTAAGTGCACAGGCATTGCACTTTCTTTGTTTGGTTTCCTCCAGCTTTCTCTCCTAATGTCGCCTTCAAATTTTATTGGAGCACTTCGTTCTGTTTATTCTACCAAATTATTATTCAGTTCCTCGTTTACGACAGGATTAACTCTCTTTTGTGCAAAGACGCTCCATTTATGGGACTGTGACTTACTTAGCCTACTGCCTCACATCTCCTGTGTTGCAGGTTTAGTTTAGTTTAGAGGTACAGCAGGAAAACAGACCCTTCGGCCCACCGAGTCAATGCCGACCATTGATCACCCGTTCACACTAGTTTTATATTATCCCACTTTCTCATCCGTTCCCTACACACTAGGGACAGTTCACAGAGGCCAATTAACCTACAAACTCGCACGTCTTTGGGAAAGTGGGATTAAACTGGAGAATATGGAGGAAACTTATGTAGTCACAGGGAGAATGTGCAAACTCCACATAGACAACACCCAAGGTCAGGATTAAACCTGGGTCTCTGGAGCTGTGAGGCAGCGGCTGTACCATCTGTGCCAATGTGCAGCCCTTTTGTTCAATTGTGACTTTGGGTTTCTGTCTGTGAAGAGCTTGCACATTCTCCCTGTGTAACTTTGCCTCTAGCTTCCTCCCACGTCCCACAGACATGCTAGTGGGATAATTGACCACTCAAAGTCAGCCCTTGGTGTAGATAACACAGAAACATAGAAAATAGGTGCAGGAGGAGGTCATTCGGCCCTTCTGCCAGCACCACCATTCATTGTGATCATGGCTGATCGTCCCCTATCAATAACCTGTGCCTGCCTTCTCCCCATATCCCTTGACTCCACTAACCCCTCGAGCTCTATCTAACTCTCTCTTAAATCCATCCAGTGATTTAAGTGACAAAAGAATGAAAGTGGGAGTTGAAGTGAGAGAGAGTAGGTTGCAGGATTCCAAGGAAATGAGGAGGAATGGAACTGTTGGGAACCTCTCCAGGAGCCAACATGGACCTTATGGGCTGAAAGGCCTCTTTCTGTATAATCTCAAGAATAAAATATTGGTGATTATAAATTGGGGGAAAATATACTACATTTCCTATGAACCTATAAACTTCTAATGAAGTACTTACATCGTTCTTTTATTTTTTTTCTCTATTAAAACTTGTAAATAATTTACCAGTTTATCCCCTTTTTTTCTTAGTTTAGTTTAAAGATCTGCATGGGAACAAGCTCTTCGGCCCATTGAGACCACGCCAACCATTGATCACCCGTTCACACTAGTTCTATGTTATCCCACTTTCTCATCCACTCCCTACACACTAGGAGTCATGTTACAGAGGCCAGGTAGCCTAGTATTGGTCAGCATGGATGGGTTGGGCTGAAGGTCTTGTTTCCATGCTGGATGCCCTTTTCTGACCAACTCAAAGGACATGTTTACCCAGCCCTCTTTTCCCAAGAACATGCTCACATTCCCAACGACATTATTGACATTCACATAACCTCACTGTGTACAAAGTCATGCCGCTCTATTATAATTCTGCTCTACACATGTCTTTTGTTAGAAATACCCTTCAAATTAGGCAGCATCTATCGAGAGCGCAACTCAGTCAATGCCTCGTGTAAAATTACCCTTTGATGAATGATTATTGACCTGAACCACGTGTTTCTCTCTGCATAGATGCTGCTAGACTTGTTAAGAGTTTCCAGTCATTCAGAGATGTGATTGTAGATACCCCAGTACTCTGAAACAGCCCAACAAACCAAGTACAGGACCAAATAGGGCTGGACATTATCATGTGTCTTACAGCTGAAGCCCACGTTCCTCGGACATAAAGGATGAATTACATCTATGTAGTAGCTTATGGGCAGTGAGTTGTGTAGATATAAGTTTATTTGTGACCAATAGACAGTCAAAATCTTTCTCCCCAGAGAGTAAATGTCAAAGATTAGAGGGCATAGCTTGAAGGTAAGAGGGGCAAAGTTGAAAGGATTTGTGCTTGGCAAGTTTTTAAGGTGTACTAGACCAAGTGCAGACCCGTTGGGTTTGTTTCCCCAATGCGCGTTTGCGGGGGGCGGGGAGGGGGCGGGGCGGCATGTGGCGCCATACACAGTAACCACCCGCACACACACACTAACTGCTCTCTTTGATATTATATTAATATTATGAATTTGCTCTTTTTACCCCATAACCGCCCTATCCATTGACGCATAGCCCCCAACTCACAGGCGCGTTTGGGGGGGGGGGGGGGGGGGGGGTAGAGAGTGAGGACAGAGAGTGAATGGGGAGAGACAGAGAGAGCGACAGAGACAGAAGGACAAGATACAGAGGGGGGGGGGAGGAGGGGGAGCAAGAGATGGGAGGAGAGAGAGGGGGGAAAGGGGGGCTGAGAGGGGGGAAAGGGAAGGGGGGGAGAAGGGGTGGGAAGGGAGGGGGAGAGGTGGGGGGAAGGTGGAGGGAAAGGGGATAGGGGAAGGGATGGAGGGAAGGGGGTAGGGGAGGGTTGGAGTGGAGGGGGTGGAGGGGAGGGGGTGTAGGGGAGGGAAAAGGGGGTTTAGGGGAGGGAGGGAGGGTTGGGAGGGCAGGGGGTTGGGGAGAGGAAGGGGAGAGAGAGCGAGGGAGGGGGAAGAGTGAGAGGGAGGGGAGGGAGAAAGAGGGGAGTTAGAGGGGAAAGAGAGAGGTGAGAGAGGGGAGAGAGAGATGGGAGAGAGAGATGGGGAGAGAGAGAGATGGGGAGAGAGAGAGATGGGGAGAGAGGGAGATGGGGAGAGAGGGAGATGGGGAGAGAGGGGTGGGAGAGAGTGAGAGAGAGAAGGGGAGGGAGAGAGAGAGGAGAGAGAGAGGAGAGGGGGATAGAGGGGGGAGGGAGAGAGAGAGAGAGAGAGTGAGAGGGCAGAGAGGGCAGAGAGAGAGAGGGGGAGAGAGAGAGAGAGAGAGGAGGAGGGCGGAGTGGCAGCCCGAGCGAGGCACGGAGCGATCTGAGGATGGTGAAAAGCAGCGGGGGGACCAGCCGATCGTGGGAGGGAGGAGAGGGGAGGAGGTGAGAAGGGGGGGGTGGGGGTGGAGGGGAGCCGGGCGAGTGAGTGTGCTGCGAAATGCGGAGACAGAAGCGGCTTCTGACTCTCTGGAAACCCACAACTGAAATGAGCTCGCTGGGGAGGGAAGGATGAGCGATCTGCAGAACAAAGATCCTACAGCTGAGTGCTGCTCTAGGATCTTTGCTGCAGAGTTCTTTCTGCGCGTTTTGAAGAACGGGGGGGGGGTGTAGTGGAGTAACGTACCCCCATGCGCATTGACGGCAGCTGCATTAATCCACAGTGGTGGGGGGCAAGAGGCAGGTGGGCCTTGATTGGTGGGCATGTGGGCATTGTGATGTCAGCAGCTGGTAAGCGGTGATTTTTTTTTAAAAAGTGAGCTTTGTGAACAATTTTATTTAAAATCTGGGGAAATAATTGAGCAAATTTAGAGAGGAGTGGATTTCTGAAATCATAAGTTAGATCCCTACCGAAATATGTAACAATCTCTGCGTTTTTGCGTCTGGTTTTCGAGGAAATATGTTTCAAAGGCAAAATGAGACACACACCCACACCCTCACAGACACAGACACAGACACACACACACACACAGTTTTAAAAGTATATAGATGTGGTGGGTGCTTGAAATGTGCTGCCAGGGGTGGCGAGAGAGGTAGATACAATAGTGACTTTTAAAAGGCTTTTAGATAACTATACACATGGATATGGAGAGAAAACAACGATATGGAGCATGCGCCAGCAGAGGAGATTAGTTTATCGTGGCATTGTTCATGCTCATGTTGTAGGAGAAGCATTAGGCCATTTGGCCTTTCAAATGTACCCCGTCATTTAATCCTGGCTGATCTATCTTTGCATCTCAACGCTATTCTCCTGCCTTCTCCCCATAACCCCTGACACCCTTATTAATCAAGAATCCAAGCAAACCACAATGCGTTCGTACAGACATTGTGGGCTGATGGGCCTGTTCCAGTGTTGTACTGTTCTATGTTCAGTATTCAGTATTTCCTTTATTATCATTTCACTGAGTACTTACATACACAGAAGAAATGAAAAATTGTTTCTCATCAGTTCCTGTCACTGCAGTTAATAAAAACAGAATAAATACATAAAACTTTAAAATTAACATATCTAAAATAGACCTAAAATTGAGCTAAAAACAGACCGAACAGTGACTTTACGTTGACAGGTGTCTAGCTGTCAAAGTTTGGGCGAGATTAGATGTGTGGGTGTATGATGTATGGGGAGGAGACAGTCCGTTAACCAGTCTTGTTCTATGTTCTATATATTCTAATCGATTGTGACCACTGTTATATGGATACAAAGCGGTGCAATACACATGAGTGGCTAATCGTGTGCTGTAAGCTGCAGGAGACCACAATGATGAAGTAATGAAGTAAAAACTGCATTTTGGGAATGTTGCCAGAACTTTAATATTGTAACCTCACTTGGAATCTTTCGATCTCTGTTAATTCTGCTGTGAAGTGAGCTATTATTGCTCTGTCCCCTCACCTTCCAAGGGTTTTGGGAAGGGTGGCTGACAGATCGGGCTTCTAACAGTAAAGGGTGGGGACGGGGAAATGAGGGATGATGGTAGGCTGCTGCCTTCTGCTCATCAGTCTTGTGGCCTGAGCTTTCTAGTAGTCTTCTGCTTGGCTTGCAAGGTATCTTATGCAGTGTTGCACTGATTATCCATGCTTAAGATGGTAGGGCTGAGCTGCCAATGGTTATATCACTGTCCTGGTACAAGTAAAAGAAAGAAAGGCTGCTTTGCAGGTAGGAGATAGAGAGCTAAATAACATGGTGTTGAGACAACACCCTCTCCCTCAATGTCCGCAAAGTGAACAAACTGGTCATCAACTTCAGGAAGCGGGGTGGAGTACACTCCCCATGAAGTGGAGAGAAGTTCACGTTCATAAGACATAGGAGCAGAGTTAGGCCATTCGACCCCTCAAGTCTTCTCTACCATTCAATCATGGCTAATCTATCATTATTCCCTCTCAATTGTTGCATTTTGAAAGCAGGGATTGATAGATTCTTGATTTGTAAGGGTGTCAAAGGTTACAGGAAGAAAGCAGGAGAATTAAGTTGAGAGGGAAAAAATAAATCAGCCATGATTAAATACAAGACGATGCGATAGAACATTATTTATCCCAGGAGGGAAATTAATTTGCCAACAGTTATAAAAAAACACAAAATACATGAAACATGAACATAAAGTGACGAGTGGTAAGGATTTGGGGATGTGCAAAGATTGAGGAGATGGGGCAGGGGTCAGTCTCAGTCTACCCCATGACAGAAGGGGGAGGAGTTGTAAAGTTTGATAGCCACTGGGAAGAAGGATCTCCTGTGGCGTTCTGTCCTGCATCTTGGTGGAACCAGTCTGTTGCTGAATGTACTCCTCAGGTTGACCAGTATGTCATGGAGGTGGTGAGCTGTATTGTCCAGGATGCTCTGCAGTTTGAGGAGAATCCTCCCCTACAAGACCACCTCCCAAGAATTCTTCGCTGCTCCAGAACACAGCAGCGAAGAAGACGGCACTGGCTACCACCGACTGGTAGACGTTGAAGGAGCGGAGCCTTCTCAAAAAGTACAGGCGACTCTGTCCCTTCTTATACGGGGCTTCAGCGTTCCTGGGCCAGTTCAGTTTACTGTCCAGGTGCACTCCAAGGTATTTGTACTCCCCGGTAAACTGCACATCCACACCATTGATGGAGACGGGACAGGGGTGTTCCTCTACTCCTAAAGTCCACCATTAACTCCTTAGTCTTGTTGGTGTTGAGTTGCAGGTGATTCAGCCCACACCACTCAACAAAGTCATTGACTACACCTCTGTATTCAGCTTCCCTCCCCTCACTGATGCAGCCCACAATTGCAGAGTCATCCACAAACTTCTGCAGGTGGCAGGAGTCCGAGTTATATCTGATGTCCGAGGTGTAGATAAGGGACGGCCCTCTCTCCCATCCTGTTATGGGGCCCCTGTGTTGCTCACCAACATGTCCAAGAGACAGTTCTGTAGCCTGACATATTGTGGTTGGCCAGTCAGGTAGTTGGTGATCCAGGACACCAATGGAGCATCCACCCACATCTTCGTCAGTTTGCTCCCTAGCAGTGCAGGCTGGATGGTGTTAAATGCACTGGAGAAGTAAAAAAATATGACTCACAATTTTTCCCGGCTTATCCAAGTGAGCATAGGAACGATGGATGATGGATGATGGCATCCTCAACCTCCATCTTTGCTTGGTAAGCGAACTGCAGGGGATCCAGGTAGGGTTTAACCAGGGGTCGCAGGTGAGTGAGCATCAGCCTCTCCTGGGACTTCATGATGTGTGAAGTCAGTGCCACCGGTCTGTAGTCGTTGGAGGAGATGGGATGTGTCCTCTTTGGTACAGGAACTAGGCAGGATGTCTTCAACATCACAGGAACCCACTCCAGGCTCAGGCACAGGTTGAAGATATGCTGTAGCACTCCACACAACTGGCTGGCACACTCCTTGAGAACCCTAGGCCTGACACCATCGGGACCTGTAGCTTTGCCTGGGCGGAGTTTGCTCACCTGCTCAGCCTTGATCGTCAGGCTCAGCATGGAAAGGGCAGAGGAAGTGGACCAGGGGGATTGAGGGGGAGAGACTGTCGGGGAGCAGGGGGGGGGGGGGGGGGGGGGGGAGGGTGGGCAGAGGCCCCTCCATCAAATCTGTAAAAAAACAGGTTTACCTCATTGGCCCAATCCTGATTGGCTTCCCTCCCCAGGCCATTGGTCTTCTTGTAGCCTGTAATGCTCTTCATCCCGCTCCACAAACAGTGGAGTAGACTTGATGGGCTCAATAGCCTATTTCTGCTCCTATGTCTTATGGTCTCAACCCCATTCTCCTCCCTTCTCCCCATAATCTTTGATACCCTTACCGATCAAAATCATATCAATCTCCACTAAAAATATCCAATAACTTGGCCTCCACAGCCATCTGTGCCAATGAATTCCACTGATTCACCAACCTCGGGATGGCGTAATTCCTCCTCATCTCCCTTCTAAAGGTATGTTCTTTTATTTTGTGGCACATCTAAGATGGTCAAGAGCTTCAAGTTTCTAGGTGTGATTACGACCAATAATTTGTCTTTGTCCAACCACATTGACTCTCTGGCCAAGAAAGCACATCAATGCTTCTACTACCCCAGAAGGCTGAGGAATTCAACACATCTTACCAATTTGTACAGACATCCTATCTGAATACGTCACAGCTTGGTGTGGAAAATACTCTGCCCAAGACGGCAATAATTGCAGTTGTGAATGAAGCCCAGTCCATCATTGCAAACCTGCCTTCCTCCCCCACTCCCATCAACTCCATCTATACTGTGTGCAGCTTCAGGTAAGCAACTCGCGTAATTAAGCAATACTCATTCTCCCCTCTCCCATAGGTGAAGGGAGATGTAAAAACCTGAAAGCACATGTCATTAGATTCGAGGACAACTCCATCTCCTCTGTTATCCAACTCCTGAATAGGCATCTCGTATGCTAAGGATCATAAGGTCATAAGTGATAAGAGCAGAATTTGGCCCATCGAGTCTACTCCGCCATTCAATTATGGCTGATCTATCTCTTCCTTCTAACCCCATTCTCCTGCCTTCTTCCCATAACCCCTGACACCCATACTAATCAAGAATCTATCTTTCTCTGCCTTAAACAAAAACTATTGACTTGGCCTCCACACTCTTCTGTGGCAAATAATTCCATGGGGAATCAGGATGAATATCCCAATCTTCTAATCTACCTTATTGGAGCCTTTGGAGATTTTACATTATCTGCACTTCCTCAGAAGCTGTAACACTATTCTGTACTCTGTTTATTTTCTCCTTTGCACTTCCTGATGTACTCATGTATGATATGATTTGCCTAGATAACTCACAAAACAAAGTTTTCACTGTTTCTCAGTACGCATAACAATATTAAATTGGTTATAGCGTAAGGAATTGCTCCCCTTGATTGCCTCTCATCTGACATACATAGCAGAGCTCAGCTGATCCATAATCCTGCTGCCAAGTCCCATTCACTAATCACTCGTGCTCGCTGACCCACACTACCCCCAGCACAGCGATGGCTTCATTGTAAAATCTACAGCCTGATAGCGAGGGAGAGCGAGACAGGAGTGTTTTATTATCATAGTCCCAAACAGAACAATGAAACAGCAGCACAACAGATTCGTAAACATAATACTCTGTAAACAATATAATAAATGCAAAAGGATGTTCAGTATATGTATTGAGTTCAGTGCATATATTAACATATATTGATATATATATATATATATATAAATGTGTGTATGCGTACAGGTATGTATGTTTTTATACACCGACACACACACATACACATATATGTGTCCCATCGGCCCACCTAGTCTACACCAACCATCAAACCACCTATTTTTACTTTAATTCAGCTCTATTCTGTCACCTCATCTACACTCTAGGGCCAATCGACAATATTCAATTAACCTACTAACCCCATGTCAAGGAAAATGAGCACCCAAAGGATAACCACGCAGTCCCAGGGAGAACATGCAACTCCACGCATAAAATGACTAGTGAAGCATGATTTCCCCATCATAAATCCATGCTGACATTGACCGATCCTGTCACTGCCTTCCAAATGCGCTGCTATAACATCTTTAATAATTGACTCAAGTATCTTTCCCACTACCAATGTCAGGCTAACTGATGATTAATTCCCTGTTTTCTCTCTCCCTCCTTTCTTAAAAAGGAGGTTACCCTTTCTTAAAAAGGAGATTAGCTACCCAATCCACAGGAATTGAACCAGAGTCTATTGAACATTGGAAAAAGATCACCAATGCATCCATGATTTCTAGGGCCACCTAGAGTATCCTTGAATACTCTGGGATGCAGATCATCAGGCCCTGGGGATTTATCTGCCTTCAGTCCCAACTGTTTATCGAGCACCATTTACTCTCTAATGTGGATTTCCTTCAGTTCCTCCCTCTCGCTAGATCCACAGTGTCCTAGTATTTCCAGAGGATTGTTTGTGTCTTCCTTAGAGAAGACAGAACCACTCATTTAACTGTTCTGCCATTTCCTTGTTTCCCATTATAATTCACCTGTTTCTGACTGTAAGGGACCTACATTTGTCTTCACTATCTTTTCCTCTTCAGATATCTAAAGATGCTTTTAGTCAGTTTTTATGTTCTTCACATGCTTTCATTCATGCTCTAATTCCCCTCCCCCCTCTTAATTAACCCCTTTGTCCTCCTCTGTTGAATTCTAAATTTCTCCCAGTCCTCCGGTTTGCTGCTTCCCCTGTCCAATGTATATGCCTCTTTCTTGGATTTAGCACTATCCCTAATTTCACTAATTCGCCATGGTTGAGCCGCCTTTCCCGTTTTATTTTTATGCCAGACCTATTGTAATTCATCCATGCAATCTTTAAATCTTTGCCATTGCATCTCCACCGTCAACCCTTCAAGTATATTTAGCCAGTCTGTCCCAGCCAATTCCCATCTCATACCATCAAAGTTACCTTTATTTAAGTTCAGGACCCTCATCTCTGAATTAACTGTGACACTCTCCATCTTAATGCAGAATTCCACCATATTATTTTCAATGTTACCCAGGGGGCTTTGCACAACAAGATTGCTAACTAATCCTTCCTCATTGCACAATACCCAGTCTGAGATGGCCCGCCCTCTAGTTGGTTCTCTACATATTGGCCGAGAAAACCATCCTGTATACACTCCAGGAACTCCTCCTCAGTGTTGTTACCAATTTGGTTAGCCCAATCTATATGTAGATTAAAGTCACCCATGATAACTGCTGTACCTTTTCTACACGCATCCCTAATTTCCTGTTTGATGCTATCCCCAACCTCACTACCGGTCTGTACACAACTCCAACAAGCGTTTTCTGCCCTTGGCTATTTCACAGTTCTACCCATACAGATTCTACAACATCCAAGCTAATGTCTTTCCTTACTATTGCATTAATCTCTTTAGCCAGCAATGCCACCCCACCTCCTCTTCCTTTCTGTCTATCCTTCCTGAATATTGAATACCCCTGCATATTGAGCTCCCAGCCTTGGTCACCCTGGAGCCACGTCTCCATAATCCCAACTATAGCATATCCGTTAACAACCAACTGCGCATTCAATTCATCCACTTTATTATGAATGTACCTCGCATTAAGGCACAAAACTTTCAGGTTTGTTTTTCTTTTCTCTCTTCTACCTTTTGCTTTTACCCTCAATTTACAGCCCTTTGTCTCCCTCCATTGGTTCCCAACCCCCTGCCATGTTAGTTCAAATGTGACCTTTCCTGCACTCTCTTTCCCGTTAACTGCACGCATACGCTTACACGTTGTTGACCTTACCCACCCA
Organism: Okamejei kenojei; assembly: GCA_035221665.1. Lineage (NCBI taxonomy): Eukaryota > Metazoa > Chordata > Chondrichthyes > Rajiformes > Rajidae > Okamejei > Okamejei kenojei. The sequence goes on from CM069140.1 coordinate 32,175,671, forward strand.
CTATTTAGTTTAAACCCACCGGTGTAACACTGGCAAGTGAACTAAATGCTTGCACTAGATACCTTTGAAGACAGCCCAGTGGAGATTGATGTCACTACACAGCTGTCGTCCTGCTTCAAGCTAATCTGCCGAGACCCAAGGACAGCGAGAGGAACCATCTGCAGCAGCTCGGCAATGGAATGGATAACTTGGAAGGATTTGGGCAATTGGCGGCTCGAGACACTAATCCGTTCAAGTGTGTGACAGTGATGGATTGTGATTTTATTTCTCCCCGAGAAAAAGCATCAGCTTGTAACTCAATGTCTTTTGTTACTTCTGGATTTCATAATTCATTTGCTTTTCTATGCCACAGTCTTTTCTCATACCCCCACCATGTCACGAGTCTCTTTCCCAGAGTAAGGGAATTGAGAACCAGAGGACATAGGTTTAAGATGAGGAGGGAACGAATTAATAGGAGCCTGAGCGGTAACTTTTCAACACGAAAGATGGTGGGTGTGTGGAACGATTTTCCGGAGGTTATAGTTGAGGCAGGTACTATCGGAACATTCAGAAAATATTTGGACAGGTGCATGAATAGGACAGGTTTAGAGAGCAATGAGACAATGCAGGCAGGTGGGAGTAGTGTAGATGGGACATGTTGGTTGGCATGAGTAGGTTGGGCCGAAGGGCCTGTTTCCACGCTGCATGACTATTCCAAGTATCCCCTTGTCAGCATTTCACAGAGCTTCCCAGAATCCTACTCACCCTCACCACCATCCCTCAGGCCAGCCCTTACCATCATTCCCCATCCCCATATCTGCTCCTGTAAAACAACCACCACAAGTCTGAAGAACGGTTCCGGTATTATCAGGAATTGCTGAGCACGTGAGGAGAATACAAAAGGTATTAGTGCAGAGATTGCCGTAGATGGATGATTGATGGTCAATGCGGGCTCGGTGGATTGAGAGGCTTGTATCCCGTGATTCTCTATTTCTTTTATCCGGATTTCTCTCTCTTTCCCATTTTTTTGTTTCTTTTATCCCTTTCTCTGATCTATCCCGGCACTTCCTCTCCTTTTTCTCTCTCGCTCCCTTTTCTGCATTGGAATTTGAGGGGAGACCTGGTAGAGCAATATAAAATGTGAGAGGCATAGATAGAGTAGACAGTCAGAACCTTTTTCCCAGGGTGAAAATGTCAAAGGCTAGAGGGCATAGGTTTAAGGTGAGATGGGCAACGTTTAAAGGAGATGAGTGGGGCAAGTTGTGGTGGGTGCATGGAACTTGCTGCTGTAGGTGTTGGTGGAGGGGTGTGGGTGAATCATGATGATTAAAAGGAAATTAAAGAAGGACATAAATGGACAAGAAATTGAGTGATTTGGATCATGTGCAGACAGAAATAATTAGTTTAAATTGACATCATGCTTGGCACAGACATTGTTGCTCAAAAGATCTGTACTTGTGCATCTCTGATCTATGTGCTATGCACCATTTACTCTCTACTTGGGGTACTTTCTGTTTCTCTTATCTGACCTGTCCGATTAATCCATTACCCTATCACTTGGCCAAACCACCCACTGCTTCTGTATCCCATCTGATCTGACCCGCTAGCCATTCCCCTACCCCATCACTAGTCTGACTCACCACCATCCCCTTATCCCAGTGTATCCCACCCAACCATCATTCCCTGCCCTATCCCAGCCAACTCCAGACCCACCCTGTCTCATCATAGTCATCCCCCACCTGCCACCAGCCCTCCTTGGAGCCTAACTGGAACAATAGATGCTGGTTACCAAAGAAAGACACAAGATGCTGGAGTAACTCAGCGGGTCAGGCAGCACCTCCATAGAAAATGTTGGTGATAACAACCAAAGAAATGAGGATGTTGCTTAATACACAAAAGGACACAAAGTGCTAGAGTATCATTGCAGATCAGGCAACATCTCTGGAGAACATTTGGAGGTGACATTTCAGGACAAGAAATGCTTCTGAAATGTCACCTATCAATGATCTCCAGAGATGCTGCCTGACCTGCTGAGTTACTCCAGCACTCTGTCATTTTATGGACTGGTGATGCTTGGGTCAGGACCCTTTTAGTTTACTTTGGAGATACAGCGCGGAAACAGGCCCTTTGGCCCACCGAGTCTGCACCGACCAGCGATCCCCGCACACTAACACTATCCTACATACACTAGGGACAATTTACATTTACACTAAGCCAATTAACCTATATACCGGTACGTCTTTGGAGTGTGTGAGGAAACCGAAGAGCTTGGAGAAAACCCACACGGTCACGGGAAGAACGTACAAACTCCTACAGAAAGCACCTGTAGTCGGGATCAAACCCAGGCCTCCGGTGCTGCAAGAGGTGTAAAGCAGCAACTTCCCCATGCTGCCCTTATTAAAGGGGCAGGGAGAAAGAAAGTGTGAAGAGTGGAGGGGCAGGACAAAGCATGACAGGTCATAGGTGAACACAGGTGAGGGGGGGAGAAGGAGGGGGGGGTTGATACACAGATGATTGGACAAATGTCAGAGAAGAACACACACGGTGTGAGATGCCTGATATCCCCCAATATCTGTGTGGCCATGGGCTTTGATATGTTAGGATCTTGCTCCATGGCCTCAAACCTAACTTCTCTTGCCCACGACAGTACCATTTCATACTCATTTTAAGGTGCTGAATAATTTCAAACTCAGTATCTATTCATCACACCAGGATTTGTAAACATTGCTTGTAAGACAGCACTCACAATGGGAAATTAGTATTCAAAAAGAATCACCAAACAATTTCTGACTTGTAAGGACACAAAATGCTGGAGTAACTCAAACTAGCATTTGCAGTTCCTTGTTTCTAATTTCTGACTTGAATCTCATTAACAAAGCATTGTAGTATGGCATGCTGGTTCATTTAGTTACAACTCCATCAGTTTGTGAAGATTAATTAGCGACCAGTCAACCTGTGCACTGTATCTGCATCCTAACGCATGCGTTTAATTAACAAATTACACCAAAGTGATCTCTGGCTCTGTTGCAATGGTGTTAATTATATCCTATCAATTCCCATTAATACACCAGCTCGAGGTCGGCCCAGCCATTGTGGAATATATTTTGATTGCTTTTTCCAATACATCCAACCTATCTGAACCCTGATCGACCGCCTGTCATATCATGTTACCGCTGAATTCCTCACAGATTTCCTGCTGTCTCTACTCTTCCTCGTTGGAGGGCTGAGGATGGGATGGCGGGGAGGGAGGGGGCATGAAGAGCTTGATTTGCTGTTTTGCATAGAGAACATCTGCCATGGCCAGAGCACGTGTGGAGTGGGGGGGATATTGAAGGGAGTGTGGGGGGGTGCGAGGGGCGTTGTGGGGAGGGGGGCAGTGCGCAGGGCAGGGGAGAATGGAGTAGGAAGATGGAAGGGCGAGGGAAAGAGTAGTTTAGTTTAGTTTACAGATACAATGTGGAAACAAGCCTTTGGCCCACTGAGATGAAGGAGGATGGACTGAGGGAAGAGAGAAGGGATGGAATTGGAGAACAAGAGTGGGACAGGAGATGGGAAGGGGAAAGGGATGGTTAGAGTGGCGTGGAGGGAGATAGGGAGGAGAAGACTGTGAGGAGTGTGGGGGAGGGAGACTGGAGAACAGAGGGTAAGATGATGCAGAGGATGCACTGATGGGAGAGGGGGAGAGCAAAGGGAGAAGGTGCTGGGAGTCAGGGAGATGGGGGAGAGTCTGGAAATGAAGCCATGGAGGGGAGAGTGATGGGAAGGAGGCGGATGTGAGGGTGGAAGGAAGTGTGGGGTGGGGCACAGGAATCGGCAGCACAGGGCAACAGTGCTGCTCTCCAAACTGCTCTGACCCAGGAATAATTGGATTTCCCCAAGATGTTTCCATTTTCTCCCACAACCCAAAGGTGTTCTGGCTCTAAACTTAATTGGACACTACAAATTTAGTTTAGTTTGGTTTAGTTTAGTTTAGTTTACAGATGCAGTGCATAAACAGGCCCTTTGGCCCACCGAGTCCGCGCCTACCAGTGAACCCTGAACAGGCCCGGAAGAAACAGGCCCTTCAGCTCAACTTGCACACACTGACCAACATTTCATATCTGTACTAATCCCACCTGCCTGCATTTGGCCCATATCCTTCTAAATCTGTCCTAAATGTACCTGTCTAAAAGTTTCTTAAATGTGATAATCCTTGCCTTAATTACCTCCTCCCGTTCCATACACCTACCACCCTTGGTGTAAAAAAGTTACCCCTCAGGTTCCTTTTAAATCTTCCCCCCCTCAATTTAAACCTATGTCCTCTGGTGCTAGATTCCCCTACTCTGGACAAGCGCCTCTACCCGATCTATTCCTTTCATGATTTTGTGCGCCTCTACACGGTGGAGCAGCGGTAGAGTTGCTGCCTTATAGCGCCAGCGACCCGGGTTTGATCCTGACTACGGGTGCTGTCCGAACAGAGTTTGCACGTTCTCCCCGTGACCTGCGTGGGATTTCTCCAGGTGCTCCGGTTTCTTCCCACACCCCAAAGATGTACAGGTTTGTCAGCTAATTGACTTAGTAAAATTAAATTATTTCTAGAATGTCTAGGATAATGTTAGTGTGTGGAGTTCGCTGGTCGGTGTGGACTCGGTGGGCCAAAAGGGCCCGATTCCGTGCTGTGTTTCTAAACTAAACTAAACTAAACTAGAACACCCTGTATTGCTGCTTCATTTCTAAGCTCCAACTGTTGTGACTCTCCGTTTTCTCACCTTGTGCTCTGGGGATGTTCTTCTGCAAACCGCTTCACCTCTGCCTCATCTCTCTCCCTTTAAGCATTTATTTTAGGAGGACTAGAATACTGAAACAGGGATATAATGCTGAGGCTCTATGAGGCACTGATCAGGCCGCATTTGGATTTGTGAACACTTTTGAGCAAATCTGAGAAAGGATGTGCTGGCTATGGAGAGGATCCAGAGGAGGTTTGTGAGAATGATCCCAGGAATGAGTGGATTAACATATGATGAGCGTTTGATAGCACTGGGCCTCCTCTCATTGGGGTTTAGAAGGACTAGGGGAGATGAGGGGGGCTCATTAAGAGTTATCGAAAGGTGAAAGGCCTGGCTCGAGTGGATGTGGAGAGGACATTACTACTAGTGGGAGAGTCCAGGACCAGAGACCATAACCTCAGAATTAAATGGCATTCCTTTAGGAAGGAGATGAGGAGGAATTTCTTTAGTCAGCAGGTGGTGAATCAGTGGAATTCATTGCCACAGAAGGCTGTAGAGGCCAAGTCAATGGATATTTTTAAGGCAGAGATACAGTAGATCTATTCTTGATTAGTATGGTTGTCAGGGGTTATGGGGAGAAGGCAGGAAAATGGCATTAGAAGAGATAGAATAGGCATGATTGAATGGCAGTGTAGACTTGAAGGGCTGAATGGCCTATTTCTGCACCTATCACTTATGAAGTCGCTATCCCAATGCAAGTGGTGGCTTGTGTTAATGGAGATGCTGTCCTGCCATCGAGGAGTCCCTGTTCCTGTCAACGGGAGCTATTATCTGTTCACAGTTGCTGCTGCTCTCTGAGGATCAGCTGCTTTGTGTAATTCAGTCCAGATTGCATAGATTGGATTTGACGTTCCGTATCTCTTCCCTCAATTGACCCCAATCTTGTAGCTGGAAATGATCTGTTTTTGCAGTGCTTGTTGGTACAGGTGTAATTTATCCCACACCCATCACAGTGAGGAATTTGCAAATCAATAATATGGCAATGCTAAAAGCAGCTAAAACCTACAAATTGCCCGCTGCCTGACGCTTGTCTGCCATCTGAATCTCACTCTCCTGGTTGTACGCAGACGTGACATGCTCCCAGTATCCTTCCTGCTCTTATCCATGACTTACGCTGTCCTCAGTAATTTTTTGCCATTGGCAGATTGTGTTTCTTTGGTTCCATATTTAGTGCATCACAAGAGACTTTGGTGTATGTATTACTGAAATAAAGAGGGCTCTCAAGGTGTACGAGGGTTAGCATCAGATTTGGGTTTAAAACAATTTGTGATCTGTTTTCCACTCCATCTGCTGTTTGTGAATTAATTTCTGTGTTCCGCACTGTGCCACCACAATGTGAAGGGACATGGCTAAATGTTTGCCAGGAACTGTTGGAAATGGGCTAAGCTGTTTTTAATTCTCACACGATGCATTGGGGATTTTATGGCAATGGACACAAAGATCATCATCATTGGATTTAATTTGCGAGCAACTAAAATGTAGAAAGGCAGGTATTGGACCTTATCTGATAAACAATTACGAAAGAGGAACCAATTTACAGTAAAGTTAATGTGGAAATGGTACTGATTGGAGAAGTGGATGGCTTCCTTGTTGATTATCTGTTCCACTTTAGGAACATGCTGCACCGGATGGTGCCTGCAATGGCCACCTTGCCAACAGTCTGTCTCGTCTCTACCTTCTTTGTTGTTTTTTTAATGATGTGTTAAATGTTTGTTTTAGTGTTCTTTAGCTTGTTTTATGTGGGGGGTGGGGGGAAGCTGTGGGAAACGTTTTTTAATCTCTTACCTCAACGGAGATGCGATTCTTTTCCGTATCGTATCTCCGTCCCCACTGTGGCCTCACATCGGAGAGCTGGCGGCCTCTTGCTGGAGACCGACTTTGGGAGCTCCAACCGCGAGAGACTTTAACATCGTAGAGCGCGGTCCCTGGTTAGAGGCTGACTTTGGGAGTTCCAGGCCACAGGTGCTTCGACTGCCCCGACGCAGGAGCTTCGATCGCCGGCTGCGGGAGCTTTGATCGCCCCGACTGCGGATGGTTCGACTGCCCCGACCGCGGGAGAATAAAGAGGGAAGAAGATTCGACTTTATTGCCTTCCGTCACAGTGAGGAATGTGGGGAATCCGCTGTGGTGGATGTTTATGTCAACTTTTACGTAGTTGTGTGTCTTGTTGCTTTTTTTTTTAGTATGGCTGTAAGGCAATTCAAGTTTCACTGCACCTTAATTGGTACACGTGACAATAAACTGACCTTTGAACCTTCATCAGAAAGACAACCTAAAGATTGGCATTTTGTCACCTTCTTTTAGATCCACAAAAGGGGATTACCCACTGACTCCATGGACATCTCACAACTAAACCCATGAATACTAGAACATAAAGCATGCAACATTGCCGCACGGGAACAGGCCCTTTGGCCCACAATGTTCATGCTGAATGTGATACCATTAAACTAACCTCCTCTGCCTGCACATGATCCATATTCCTCCATTCCCTGCACTTCCCTCCAATACTGCCAAATGGTTTCCTGGTGCAACTCATATTGACTAGGCGTAGTAGAGATGCAGAGCAAATTGTCAAGGAGGTTAGACAGGGTGATTCAGGTGCTCACCAAGACACTGCATAAATGTTAGAAACATAGAAACATAGAAATGAGGTGCAGGAGGAGGCCATTCAGCCCTTCGAGCCAGCACCACCGTTCATTGTGATCATGGCTGATCGTCCCCAATCAATAACCCGTGCCTGCCTTCTCCCCATATCCCTTGATTCCACTAGCCCCTAGAGCTCTACCTAACTCTGAGAATCTCTGCCTCCACCATCTCTGGTCAGTGTTTTCCAGATTTCTACCATCCTCTGAGTGAATTCTACTTCCAATTCCTTTTAATTCCTTTCGGTCAGGCAGCATCTAAGGAGGGAATAGATAGGCAATGTTTTGGGTTGGGATCTTTCTTCAGACTGAAGACCAGTCTGAAGAAAAGCCTCTGCCAAAACTGTTGCCTGTCTATTGCTTTCACACATGCTGCCTGACCTGCTGAGGTCATTCAGCATTTTGTGTTTTGCTCAAGATTTCGGAATCTGCAGATCCTTGTGACTATCTTTGTCCACTGATCAGGAATGCATACACAACCTCTCTAGTCTCTCATCCTAATTTTTTATTCTCCCCATATTTCCATCACCCCTCCAAAGACTACCACTCAGCTATAAACTTTAGCTGGTCAATTAACCTGCCAATCCATACATCTCTGAGATATGGGGGAAAATGATGTACCTTTAGAAAGGAGATAAGGAAGAATTTCTTTAGTCAGAGGGTGGTGAATCTGTGGAGTTCATTGCCACAGATGGCTGTGGAGGCCAAGTCATTAGGTATTTTTAAGGCTGGGTTTGACAGATTGTAGATTAGTAAGGGTATCAAAGGTTACGGGGAGAAGGCAGGAGAATGGGGTTGGAGGGTAAGATAGATCAGTCATGATTGAATTGCGGATGTAGACTTGATGGGCCGAATGTCCTAATTCTGCTCCTATGCACTTATGGGAATACTCAAGCACCTAGTGGAAATGGACATAGTCAGAGGGAGAATGTGCAAACTCTGCAAGATAGAACCCAAGGTCAGTTTTGTCCTTGTTCATTGGAGCTGTGAGGCAGCAGGTCTGTTAGCTGCACCACTGTGTCTTCATCTGCAAATCTGCTAATTATAAGTCCTACGTTCACATCCAGATTGCTAATGTGCATAACAAACAGCAAGGGCCCCGGCACCTATTCTTGCAGCATTGCACTGGTGACTAGCTTCCAATCACATAAACCCACACTTGACCATCACACCCTGCCTCCTCTCATTAAGCTAATTTCAGATCTAATTTGTCATGGTGCCCAATATCCCATGTGCCATCAATTCTGGACCAATCTTACACATGGGGTCTTGTCAAAGGCTCTACTGAAGTCCATACATCAACAGCACTACACTCATTAGGACACAAAGTGTTGGAGTAACTCATTGGGTCAGCAGCATCCCTGGAGAACATTAATTGGTGGCCCTTCTTCAGATTCTCATTGACAGACTTAATTATCTCCTCAAGAAATTCAATCAATTTTGCAAACAAAGCTACCCTGACTACAGGGCCTGTCCCACTTGGGCGTCATTTGCGCATCATTTACACGACATAATTTATGCGTCACGACACACGACGCGTGCGTCATGACGTGCACATGATGCGCGCATGGCGTGCCTTACGCACACGCATGGCGTGTGGCGAGGCGTGGTGACGCGCAAATGACACCCAAGTGGGACAGGCCCTTAACCCTGATTAATCTCTGCCTTTCCAAATCCAGATTAATCCTGTCCCACAGATATTTCTCGCTAATTTCCCTGCCACCGATGTTAGACTCACAATATGTAAGTACAGTCAACCAGCAAGAAGTGAAAATAAAAGCATAGAAATAAAAGCTGGAAAATCTGGAAATGCACAGCAGGTCAGGTGGAATCTGTGGAAAGTGAAATAGGGCTAATGTTACACGTCTGAGACCATTCATCAAAACTTAGAAAGAAGAAATGAGTTAACTTTCTGGTGCAGAGAAGAAGGGGAAGGGGTGGCTGGTGGAAAGGGAATATATCTTAAAGAGTGAGATCAAATGGGTTGCCATGGGAGCTAGAAGCAAGTTACACTTTGCCAATGCTGTATTGCTGAAAGCAAGGCTGTGAGATTAGGGTATGAGGGGAAAGATGTAATGCGGACCTGAGGGGCAATGCTTTCACTCAGAATGTGGTGGAGAAATGGAACAAGCTGCCAGAGGTGGTAGTTGAGGCAGGCACAATTAAAACATTTAAAAATACACTAGGTACTGTACATGTATATTAAAGGTTTAGAGGGATATGGGTCAAACAGGGGTAAATAGTTTAGCATGGACAGGTTAGGCCAAACAGCCTGTTTCCGTGCTGTAGGACTCTTCAACTTGATAACATGTTCAGATGGTCAGGCTGTATTAATGGAGAAAGATGCCACAGGTGAGAAAGTAATAGTTTTACCCTCAACACATTCAAATCTAAACACCAAAAAAAAACTGTCTTCTGCCAGGTGTTTAGAGTTGGGGGGAAGGGCCTCATCTGGGCTCTGTTCTAATATCAGGAGGTGCATTATATGCTTGTCCTTCGGCCAGTACCCTGGGCGATGCCAGTCGGGTAGCCAAACCAGACCACTGCTAACAGATGCCATTCGAAGCTGCTCAGAGACATATCCTAAGGTCCCTCTACAGAGTCTCAGTGGCCTTCCACCAGCTACAATGGGAAATCACCAAGGGGACACGTATTCACACAGGACAGGCACAAAGGTAATGACCAAAGCACCCTGCTGCTGTATCAAGGATTTGATTTTGTATCAAGGATTTGAAGTTGTATGGACATGTTTGTTTATTTTCAATCTCTGCGTGATGACCAAATGGACACTTCAAGGATTATCTGGAGATGGAAGGGAAGCTGTGGTTAAAAGGGGAACGGATCAGATGAGTGTGATAAAAAGACCATACACACCATCAACAACATATGTAATAAGTGACTTACATAAAATCGCACTTATGTAAGTCAATTCTTTTAAACCCACTGAAGCCCACAAATTCTCCGCTCCCACATGTTCTCTGCATTGGAGCCCCCTGGTGGTTTCTGCCTCATAGAGTCATAGAGTGATACAGTGTGGAAGCAGGTCCTTCGGCCCAACCGCCCACAACGGCCAACATGTCCCAGCTACACTTGTCCCACATGCCTGCGTGTGGTCCATATCCCTCCAAACCTGTCCTATCCATGTACCTGTCTAACTGTATCTTAAACGTTGGGCTAGTCCCTGCCTCAACTACCACGTCTGGCAGCTTGTTCCATACACCCACCACCCTTTGTGTGAAAACGTTATCCCTCATATTCCTGTTAAATCTTTCTCCCTTCACCCTAAACCTACGTTATCTCCGATATCAATGATAAGGCCTACCTGGAGGAGGTGGCTGACCTGGCACTCTGGTGTCAGAACAACAGCCTCCTCTTGAATGTCACAAAAACTAAGGAGCTGATTGTGCACTTTAGAAGGGCACAATCAAGGACGTACACGCCACTGGGGATAAATAGGACTGCTGTGGATAGGATGAGCAGCTTTAAATACCTGGGAGTCCACATCACAGAGGATCTGACATGGACAACACACACTGCCGCACTGGTGAGAAAGTCAAGGCAGCGCCTTTACCACCTCAGGCAGCTGAGGAAATTCAGAGTCTCTCTGAGGATCCTTCAATCTTTCTACTCTGGTGTTGTAGAAAGCATCCTGGCCGGAAACATCTCGATCTGGTTTGGCAACAGCTCTGCCCAGGACAGGAAGGCTCTGCAGAGAGTAGTGCGTTTGGCCGAACGCACCATGGGAACTACACTCACCCCCTTGCAGGACCTATACACCAGGAGGTGAAGATCCAGAGCCAACAAGTCAATGAAGGACCCCTACCACCCCAGCAACAGACTGTTCCAGCTGCTACGGTCAGGCAAGCGCCTCCGCTGTCACACTGCGAAGACAGAGAGGATGAGACGGAGTTTCTTCCCACAGCCCATCAGGACAGTAAACTCTGATCTCATCAGGGACTAATTTACTAATTTACTGTTGTGTCTTTAAAAAAAAAATGTAAATACTGGTTCTATTCTGTTCTGTTGCTCTGTTGTTTTGCACAATCCCAAAGGCGTTGCCACTTTCATTTCACTGTACATCTTGTATGTATATGTGACAAATAAACTTGACTGGACTTGATGTCCTCTGGTGCTCGATTCACACACTCTGGGCAAGAGACTCTGCATCTACCCGATCTATCCCTCTCGTGAATAGTGGAATAGTAAATTTGCACATGCGCAGTAGCAATTTCATTTCCGACTTACGTAGCATTTGACTTACACAAGGGTCCACGGGACATATCCCTTACGCAAGTCAGGGGACGTCTGTATCTTCACTCACAAAGCTGACATCTCTGACACAGGATCAGTGGAGTGAATGGGGGTGGAGATTGGGTCACTGCAGCAGAGATGGAGGACGAAAAACAGAAGGATGCAAAAAATGGAAATAAATGTTATGAGCCTGTTCTCTTCAGTTAAATAAAGGCCAAATGCTTTGGTTAATGTCCACTTTCATCCACAGTAGAATGAGTTTCTCACAGATTGAGCAGATAAGAAGCTGTAGTCTAGCTTGCCTCTTGTCGTTCAGTTCTTCTTCCTTTTCCTCTTTTCTTCCTCCTTTCTTTGCCTCACTCAAACCCTTCCTCCTACTATTCTCTGGCATTTGGGACCATGCAGGATACACAGACCATCATGGTTCTTGGCCTAGATTTAAGCAGTTTTATTTGTACACTAAAAGGTGCCAGTGTGCATCATCAATAAATATGTGTCATAAGGCTGAGAAAAACTAAATAATGATGTTTACATTTTTAGAGGCGCCGATATCAGCATGTACCATCACAAAAAATGCTCTGGATTTATCGTGAAAGCGGGAAAGTTTAAAAGAGTTTTGCGAGGAATGTCTGTTGCACAAACAGTGGTAGTTGCCTGGGGAGGTAGTGGAAGCCGATACGACAGCAATAGTTAGAAGGCATTTGGAAAGCACATGAAAATGCATCTGGTATATTTATTATGTGCAGGCAGATGGGATTAGTTTATATTGGCACTAATGGTAGGCACAGACACCGTGGCCTGAAGGACTAGTTTCTGTGCTGCATTGCACTACCTTCTATCTGCTCAGTGATCCGTGTAAGGGAAGTACTTTTGTTGATTTTTGATTTGGTAAATTGCGCTGTATTACATGGGAAACCTGAATGAAACTCTCAGCAGGCCTGATCTGCTGAGTATGTCCAGCATTTTCAGTTCGATCTAACAAAAGTGTTGGACCTAAAACTTTAATTCTATTTCGGTTCCCACTGAAGCAGCTTGACCTGCTGAATATCTCTAGTATATTCTGGAGTTTTTATGGGAAATTTGTGAGTCAGATTTATAAAAGGTTTGCCATGAATTTGCAGACTTCTGTTCGGTGACATCTTGGTGTCTCCTGCATGTCAAATGCTGTGCACTGTGCATTGTTATTTCCTCGTTGGCACCTGCTGCAGCTACAGGCAGTAACTGAGATGGTGCTTAAACATGTGATAATGACCATACGACAATATGTTATAGCAGTTCAGGTAATGGCAAATCACTGTTATGGAATTCACAAATTACTACCCAAAATTCTGAGATACGGAATAAAAATTCTCTCTCATGGAAATTGTGTCAATATTTATTGTTTATCAACTCGGCAACCACGATCTACACTTCATGCTACCTCGGCAAGACCACCAGGTTAATCAACGACCTTTCTCACCCTGGTCACTCCCTCCTTTCCCATCAGGCAGGAGGTACAGAAGTGTGAAAACGCATACTTCCAGATTCAGGGACAGTTTCTTCTCAGCTGTTTTTAAGCAACTGAACTTTCCTCTCACCAACTAAAGAGCGGTCCTGATCTTTCATCTCCCTCACTGGAGACCTGTAAACTATCTTTATATCCATCATCCTGTATCCGTACACTGTGGACAGCTTGATTGCAATCATGCATAATCTTTTCACTGACTGGATAGTATGCTACCAAAAAGCTTTTCACTGTATCTCGGTACAGGTAACAATCATAAACTAAACTAAACTAAACATACACAGGTGATGCGCTTTGTGTTATTGAGACTTCCCTCCTCAAAGGCCAACAGAAGCAGAGGCTTGAATATCTCTGAGGCAAAAGATAGACTGACAGATTCTTGCCTAGCAAGAGGTGTGACTAGGAATAGACAGGATTGCAGAGCTGAAGTTGCGGACGTGGCCTTGTGAATTAGGAGATCAGGATTGAGAGATTGAGTGGCCTACTTCTGCTAATTTTCTTGCTCATACTGTTTGGAGTTGGCTTATCCACATTTACTGAATATCAACATGAAACATCTAACCTGGCAAGGACCTTGATCCTTTGAAACCCAGCGTTCAGATCCTGTGTAGTTTCTCAGTACTTGATTTAGATAGACATTCAACCATAGCTTAATTGAAAATTCATTATACTCTTTGCAGAGCCAAACAATTCTGTCTGATTTGGGAGGCACAACAAAGGACACAACATTGCCCATTCACTCCGTCATTGTGACCAACAATATTTGAATCTTCCTCTAATTTGACATCTTAATTATGCAAATTGTTAGTTTAGCTTGAAGTCGAATGGTTTAGCATTTAGGTTAATGCATTTGTGAACCTTGTGACCTTTAATATGAATCTTTAAACATCTGTGTGCTAGTCTAAGAGCTTATCCGGATGTGATTATGAACAGCTAGCAATGGCCTGTTTCCTTTATCATTATTACTTTTTGCATATCTTTTATTCATTGTTCTCTATCTTTCCATATCATCGTCTATATCTCTAGTTTCCCTTCTCCCTGACCAGTGTGAAAAAGGGTCTCGACCCAAAACGTCACCCATTCTTTCTCTCCAGAGATGCTGCCTGTCCCGCTGAATTACTCCAGCTTTCTGTGTCCATCTGTGGTAATGAAGCAATCAGTTTACTTATCTTCTTCATTCTATCTTTTGTTCTTTAAATCAATCTTTCCTAAAGAAGGGTTGACCACTTTACGTGGTCTTTTATGCAAATAAGAATATCATTGTTCCATTTCAGGACATTTGACAATAAAACACTCTTGACTCTTGACCCAGTTACAATTGGTAGCTTCCCGCTTTGCCCCACTATGCATCGTATTTCCCTAGGATTTTCAGTGCTTCAACAGAGTGAGAATTCAAATTCAGCATGATTTTTGCTCTTGGCATTTTGCTAAACCTCTTAATATTCAGATGCTGAGCAATCAGCTGTTGTGTTTAAGTTCTTCTCAACAACAGGTTGAAAATCTTTATGTTAAAGAAAATCTTTATGTTATGTTTGTTGCATTTCCCATTGTTGCTAATAGTGAGGCATATTCGCACTCAAATCCACTCTTCAGCCTGTGTTATATTGGCCTTTTCTATGTAACCTCAGTTGTCAACATTTCCCTTCCTCTGCGGGCCCACTTGGCTGACGTTATTTTATATCTTGTGCCCAGCCTTGTATATGGAGGTGTATATGCACCTGTTTAAATGTGAAGTGTTTGGTTGTTCCAAACTGGTATGTCCTTGGTGAATGTCCTTCATTACACTGAGTGGAACTTTTTCCACCCACTTCATTTCCTGCATCGTTCTTGCACAAATTTAGTTTAGTTTAGTTCAGAGATACGGCATGGAATGATGGATAACTTTTTTAATACTCCACTCTTCCTTTATTTTTGATTTTCTACTTTTACTTTATTTTTCTCTATCTTTTCCTATCTGCAATAAAAAAAATGTATAGAAATACAAATAAGACATAATTGTTAATATTAATAATATTACGAATGTATGTGAGAAGTATATTCTATTAATATGTACTTACGTCTAATAAAAATATTTAACAAGAGATACGGCATGGAAACATGTCAATAGACAATAAACAATAGACCTCCAACCCACCAAGTCTGTGCCAACCAACAATCACCAAGGCACTAGTTCTATTCTACGCACTGGGGACAATTTACAGAAGCTAATTAACCTACAACCTGCACGTCTTTAGAATGTGGGGGGAAACCGGAACAACTGCAGAAAACACACATGGTCACAGGGAGAATGTACAACCTCGGTACTGACAGCACCTGAAGTCAGGATTGAACCTGGGTCTCTGGCACTGTAAGGCAGCAACTCAACTGTTGTGCCACAATACCACTCTAAATAATCTGTGCTTAATGTTGGAGTATCCACCTTGACTTCACAATCTGCCCATAGCAATGTTCTGCATTGGATAAAAGTTTTTAGAGACATATCCATCCTTGTGGCTGTCTTAAATGGGAGGTCAGACTCGAGATGTCATGCTCTCAATAACTTGGACTGAACCTGATTCTCTGTTAAACTGCATATGAACATGTCCTGCAACACTTGGAACAAAGAGGCCCCAGAAAAGGCCCCAGTTTTCCAACCACACTTTATAAGGCCCAATGTGACCCTTTTATAGAGTTTGAAGTGCAAGTGCAATTGATCACCTTTTGGAAGAAAAATCAAAAGAACTGTAGATGTTGGAAATCTAAACTAAAAACTAAAAATGCTGAAAATACACAGCAAGTCAGGCTGCATCTGTGGAATCAGAGGTAGTGTAGACATTTCAGGCCTCTGTTTCTCTTACGACAGATGTGACCTGACCTGCTGAGTATTTCCAGCATTTTCTGTTTATTGTAAACCTCATGAAGGAAACATTAGTTTGTGGGGTGTCGAGGAATCACGTAAAGTAGGTAATGTACCCTTCTTTTTCTTCTTCTGTCGTATGTATTTTAGACCTGCAGCTCCGTTGAGGCGAGCCAGGCCACCGTGTCATCGTCCAGGTCAATCAGACCTCGTTCACCATTCGGTGGCCGGTGTTTGGGGCAACTGGTGATGATGTGCTCCACTGTCTGTGTTGGGTCCCCACACTCACAGGAGGCACTGTAACCAGGCCCCACCTCTTCATCGCTACTCCATAGCATCCTATGCCTGTCCTCAAGCGGTTGAGGGTTGTCCCCTGCTTTCGGGGCAGGTCCTGGCCAGGGACGTCCATGGGGCCATCGATGTAATGGTGTATCCTAGATGGTTCCGCTGACTTCCACTGGTCTCTCCATCTCGTCTTGACCCAGGCGGCCTTAGAAGCGTCAGCCAGCGTTGTGCGTGGCAAAGGGTTGCCGTGACTTGAGGTGCACTCGTCGTGGTGTCTCCGTGACGATCTGATGGAGGAGGTGGGATTCACTGGTCTGCACCTTTCGTGAGAGGGCCAGCGTGGCTGCTTCTCATAATGTACCCCATCTTACTTTGATTAGCTAGTTTGCAGCTGTGATTCCAGCCTTCCTTATCATGGACCAGGCAATGTGAACTCTAAGCTGAGGAGGAGGTTCCATCAACACTGTCAGTGCAAAATCCTCCAAATTCACCAGCCAACATGAGTGTTCTCTCGCTTGCCGACATCCTCAGTAGCAAGATCTTAATTCCTTTCAGTTAGCAGCAATGAACAGGGCACAGCACATGCACACTAACGCCAGCCTCCTGAATTAGACAAGCTATTCTAACAGAGTATGTGATCTGATCTAATATATCAACCCGCACATCTTTAGCATGTAGGAGAAACCTGCAGAAACATGCGCAGTTGCAAAGAGACCTGGGACATGGGTGCTGTGAAACGGTGGGTCTCCCAATGCGCCAATGTGCCACCCAGCAGCTGTTTGTTGCTGTGTGCACTATCTGTTCATTCACCCAGTCATTTTCTACTGTTGATTGATTGAAAGACACAAACATAGAAACAGGCCCTTCGGCCCACTGAGTCCAGGCCAACCATGAGTCATCTGCTCAAACTAGTTCTATGTTGTCCTACTTTTGCATCCACTTCCTACACATTAGGGGCAATTTACAGAGGATAATTAACCTACAAACCCGCACGTCTTTGGGATGTGGGGGGAAACTGGAGAACCTGTAGGAAAACCAGGTGATCAAAGGGAGAAATGTGCAAACTGCAAACAGACAGCAGCCAAGGTCAGTATCGAACGCAGGTCTCTGGCGTGTTGAGGCAGTGGCCTTACCAGCTGTGCAACTGTGCCATCCTCCATGTACTGCGTGAGGTACACCTTCTAATCCTTACATATACACAATCTATTGGTTTGTGCAGGATCCTTAGAGTTAGGAATAAGCACTTCAAAATCTGCTACACCTTTTCCTGTTGATGTGACCAGTTGTGTACAGTACTGAACAATCATAGAATCATAACAGCAGCCAATGGTATTCAATAAGAAATTATTTTGAAATGTTTGTTGATCTCTTTAAATAGGCAGGTGGGTGCCTTTTCTACCAATGAACCTGTATTCACTTTCCAGGTTAAGGTAGAAGATTTGTGCATCTTTCATTCATTTATTCTATATCTCTCGAAATCACTGTTTATATCTCTCATTTCCCTTTCCCCAGACTCTCAATCTGAAGAAGGATCTCTCCCTGAAACGTCACCCTATCCTTTTCTCCAGAGATGTTGCCTGACCTGCTGAGTTACTCCAGCGTTTTTTGTCTATATTCGGTTTAAACCAGCATCTGTAGTTTCTTCCGACACACTCGTAGCTCATAGCTCACTTCACAGAAAAAAAACTTTCTAAAGCAGTCTAATCCCATCTGCAGCTCACTCACAATCCATAAAATTAGTGGTGTCGACAGGTCAGACGCTACATGTTGTCAGGCAGAGATTGACTCAGTGCAGAGCACTTGGGATAAGGCACCCAGTATCAGAGAGAGATACCATTGGGGCTGCTGTGCCTTCCCTCTCTGACTTACCCACCTGCTTCTGTGTCGTACGTCTCTCTGTCTCTATTCATGCAATTTCACTTGTCAGCAGCATTCCGACCCTGACTTCCACAGCCCACCATCCCGACTCGGTAGAGTTGATGCCTTTCAACGCCAGAGACCTGGGTTCAATCATGACTATGGTTGCTTGAAACTTTCGACTTTAGAGATACACCGTGGAAACAGGCACCTTCAGCCCCCTGAGTCTACACCGACCAGCGATCACCCCGCACACTGACACTATCCTACACACTAGGGACAATTCACAATTTCTACTGAAGCTAATTAATCTACAAACCTGTCTTTGGAGTGTGGGAAGAACCCGGAGCAACTGGAGAAAAGCCACGGCGTTATGGGAAAAACATGCAAACACCGTAAGACAACACCAGCAGTGGAGTTGTTGCCTTACAGCGCCAGAGACCCCGCTTTGATCCCGACTACGGGTACTGTCTGTATGGAGTTTGTACGTTCTCCCTGGGGCCATGTGGGTTTATTCAGGGTCCTTCGGTTTACTCCCACTTTCCAAAGACGTGCAGGTTTCTAGGTTAATTGGCATCTATACATTTTCCCCAGTGTGTTGGATAGAACTAATGTGTGGTTGATCACTGGTCGGTGTGGGCTCGATGGGCCGAAGGGCCTGCTTCCACACTGTATCGCTAAGTCTAAAAAAATCTAAACCCTTGAGGGTGAGATGAAAGGAGGGCAGAAGGATAAAATCAGAGCCAAGTTCATTGATTCCGGGGGAAGGTGATGAGATTATGGGAAGAATGAAGATGATTAGTGTGGATGATACCATCAGCTGCTGCAACAGACTGATTCTTTATGCCTGTAATTTTGCTTAACAATGTCAGCCCATAAATCATTGTCTGGAATATAGAAGATATTGTAGTTAAGAACTGGATGCTCAGCTAATGACGTGCTTTTCTTCAGTGAATGTGGAACGTTTTACAGCCAAATTTGCAACCAAAGTAGTTGAAATGAATCTGCTTGTGCTAGAAGTGCACTTGATGATGCCTAACTTGAGTTAACTCGATGGAATAGGCCAATCGACATGGGCAGCCCTGCAGATAAATGGGACTAGCTTGGATGGGGCATCTTGGTTGGCATGGAGGAGTTGGCCGAAGGGCTTGTTTCCGTGTTGTACGTCTCTATGACTAGGAATGCTGGATGATTGGCACGGACTTGGTGAGCTGAAGAGACTGTTTCTGTGCTGCATCTGTCTGTGACTCGGTCCATGTTACTTGGTGTTCTGTGTTGCCTGCTCTCCCTGGGGTGTAGTGAGGCAGTTCCTGGATCTGGATTCAATAAAGTTGAAAGAAAAGCACCATACTTTCCAGGTCAGGCTGTTCTTGCAGAATGAGCTATTCCCATGTTTGCATATCAGCATGATCCCAATGCAAATGCCAATCTCTGCAGATCTCAGACCACCCTGAGCTTGGAATCATTGATGAGCATCAGCCATTTCAGGCTCCTGGAGAAATCACCAATTTGGGTGAATTTTGAGGTTTGCTACGGCAAATATGTCTTCTCAGAGCTGGGGCATTCCTTGTGGAAATGCCCTGTCCAACTCTGTGGATTCCGACATATTCCCATACTGATCTTTCTGTCCTGGGCCTCATACATTACCAGAGTGAGGCGACAGGCAAACTGGAGGAACAGCACCTCATATTCTACTTGGGTAGCTAACAACCCAATGGTATGAGCATTGAATTCTCCAATTTTACTTCGGAGTCACGTGAGTGACTACGTGAAGAACCCCGTACAGCCGTTCGTGCGTCATTACGTCAGACGCTTTTGTGCAGACGACTGTGGAGCAACGCAGCTCCTCCAACGGTAAGTCTAAAAAAGTTTCAGGTAAGTGCTATTTCTTACCTGTTCTAGGTTTCCTTCAGGAACCTCCGGGGTTTCTTGCGGGATGGTCGCGAGGCCGACGAGTGAACCAGCCTAGGGCTTTGGGGGGAAAACCCTGGTCCGACCGCGGGAGCGGGGAGCTGGCGAATGTCGGGTTTGCGATCGGAGTCACTGATAACGCGGTCAGTGACTCCACATGTTGGGTTCCCGGGGAGGGGATACCCGAGAATAGTGTGGTTACAGACCACAGTAGTCCCTAGGGGATGGGGCTTAACGGACCGGAACGGTCAGCCTGGGTTCCCGGTGGTGGGGAAACTCAAGTGTATGCGGTTCCCAGACCGCAGTAGTCCCCAAGAAATGGGGTTTAATTCACGTAAATGAGTAGCCCGGGTGCCCGTGGATTGATTCCCGGGGAGGGGAAATTCACTTATGGGGTTCCCTAACCACAATAATCCCCAGGATATGGGGACAGCTGACAAAATAGTCAGAGTAATTAAGAAGGATTTGGTAGGTTCACCTCTGGGAATGAATTTAGAGAAACTCCTTTAGGCAGGAGGTGGATCAGTAGTAAAGTTTATGGCAATGGCAGCCTATGGCAGAGGCTGAGCCAGCAGCACCTTTAGGAAGGGCTGCATCATGGGAATGCCAAGTTATGGCAGTGCCAGCCTATGGGAGAGGTTGTGCCAGAAGTACCTTTGCTCAGGACTGTTCATGGGGATGCCAAGTTATGGCAGGCTAGCCTATGGGAGAGGTTATGCCAGCAGCACCTTTGCTCAGGGCTGCTTCATGAGAACGCCAAATCTATGGCAAATACTGGCCTATGGGAAAGGCCGTGCCAGCAGCACCTTTCTTCAGGGCTGCTTCATGGGCGCCAGCGGTACCTTCTTCAGTGCTGCTTTATGGGAATAGCTGTTTAGTAGGGTATTCCCATTTACAGTGATCATGGGGGATGAGGGGTCATTGTTAGATAAGGCAATATAACAGAATCTGTTAAGTCTTAAACTATATTTGAGAAATTGTGCTCCTCCATCCAGCTAGATTAAGTCTATCAAATAGACTTGTAGGATGTTGGGATTCACTTTTAGGTATTCAATTGGCTGTGATGCCGGCCTGGGCAGATGGCAGTCAATAAACTCTGGTAACAGGTTTACTAGTCGTTAGATTAATTGTTAATAGTATAGATGTGATTCAGCTGTGCAAGTAAGACAACTTATCTTGTTAAATGGTTAACTATTAAGTGCCTTATAGGTCATTGTTAACACACCTTGTTTCTCCAGGTGAAATGAATAAAGTCACAAGGATGGACAAACAGTATTCATTACTGCTCCAGTTGTTGTTAAGTAAATCTTTAATTATATTACAAAATGGTGCTAATGGCCCTAAATAGGATATTGTGTCAGCAGTGCTTTTTAGCAGGCCTGCTTAAGGTCTCCCTCATGTAGGAGGAGAGCATGCTGCGTCAGTATTATTCTGACGCTGGGGCCATGGCAAAGTCGGCGTATTGCTGAAGCTGCGCCAGCAGCACCTTGTATCAGGGCTGCTTAATGGCTCCCTCATGTAAGAGGAGAGCATGTGGGATCGGTGTAGTCTAATGCCAAGTCTGAGGGTATAGCCATAGAGCATGCCCAAGGGATTCAGGGCATGTGCCCAGAGGTCTACGCCTGGCCAGAAAATTTACTATCCCAAACACGTATGCAGTGAATACCGCTCTAAGGGAGACATTACAATTGGCCGTCGAATCTTCTATTCAGGTAAGACCTTTCCATTGGCGAAACCTGGAGGACAAAGCACAAGCTATTGGAACAAGCAAGGTTTCATAGTTTTGGTGATAATGCACCCCACGTCTTTGGCAGTAAGTGGTTCACTGAAGTTGGTGGCAGCATGAAGGCTGGCCAGAGGTTCCATGCACTGTACCTGTGCTACTCTACAATTAAGGGACCACTTGCAGCTTGGTAAGGTGTACACTTAGTTATACATTACAAATGATTGAGACATTATCAGCTATTTGAGGGGTCTAATCATGTAAAATGGTCTGTTCTAGCTTTTCAAGCAGGTTAGAATTGCGCAGGTTCAGTAGAAGGACCAAGATTGTCTTACAAGAAAAATCGGGCCACAGTTGCTGTTTACGGCAGATACCAAGTTGCAAATATCATCTTGAGTTTGGAGGTGGAGCAGATTTGCATGATTTGCAAAAAATGTCTGTTGTGGGTATCAACTATCTATAGACCCTATGGGCATCGTATGGGTTAAAGAGTGATTGGACAAATGTGCATATTGTGATGCTCAGGTTGATACATTATGATGATGGCATATGTTAGTCATGAGGGTGCAATCAGTTAAAGACCCATGGAATGGTTACATATCTTGTTGTCACAGGAGAATCAGCAAGTATAGGTTAATGGCAACACAGAATTGGTATTGAATTACACTATATTATGAAAATTCTGGTTAATGGAACACCTAAAATGGTTCATGTTTATTTCACTGGTTGCAAAATATGTGGCATTACAGTGGTGAAACATACATTTTTGCTTAAAGGAGTAGGAAGGTCTTTTATGGCTCCCTCCATTTTGTTTGAGGTTTCAAAGTCATTAAGAGGCCGCTTAAGGTTCCTATTGAGTGATTATGCAAATTGATTCCTGATTTGTCGCGAATAATATAACCTTATTTGGTTATTTTAAACGTAATTTGCTGGTTCAGCCTGAGGCTTGGGAAATCAGTTGTTGCATGATAAACTCAAATTATGTTCTGCAGGTTTAATAAACTGCCCTAAGGTTTGGGTTGTTACATCTATCCTTCTATGTATTCAAAGTGTTTGCATTGCACCAAACAGCAGAATTTTCTTTTCCAGGAGATGAAAGAGTTTGTTATGCTTATGTTCCAGGGAAAATGTTATTGATTGCTAATGTTTCGAGTTCATGCTAAATTATCGTTTGTTAATTATGGAGTTATACGGCCATTAATTGGGTTATCGAGGGGTAGGCTATCTTCAACATAGGTCCCAGGACCAATATAATGCCATATGTGATGTTGACATTTGTGAACACTATTTCACCAGGAGGCTGCAGCTATATCCTTAAATTTGGCTGGAGTTTATTAGGTAGTTATCCTTCCGGTACTGGTTTAGTGCAGCAGGTTCAGTCGCTACATAATTGTGATGGTACAGGATGATAATGTCTGTAAATTATAATATATAATATTATGTTATAAATACTTGAGCAGACCAGAAGGGGGTCAGATCTCAAAATAGTCACAGGCATACCAGGGGAACCTTTGATAAGGTGTGTGTATGTATGTATATGTGTATATATGTCAAGGTCATCAAGAGCTTGGAGTTCTGGAATAGCAATGTTGTTAGTCACAAGAAAATAAATAGATACATAAATAAATAATTTGGGAGAACTTATTGTTCAGGCCATTCCAGATGAGAAAAACAGAGTTGTGTTATGTACTAATGGATTCTGATTCCAGATCTCATTACACCAGGGCTGCTACAACATCAGCAGCAAGGGTATTTATGTTCCGCTGGGTCGCATTGTTACGGCTGCAGCATGGTCCAACGAACGAATCTCCAAACATCTGTAATGACCCATTGCTGAACAAGGGTTATTTTTGTCAACTCTAGTTATGTTCTGGTTATATTTTCCATCTGGGTGAGAGATGGAAATATTATTGTTTCATTTAAACAGCATCGGCATGTTTTAAATCTATGTTATGACTGTATGCATTATGCATGTTTTCCCTTCATTTGTCATTGAAGCAGGTGTGGTTGTGTACACATGTTTCACACGGCATGATATCACAGAGCTTTGAAGTCTTCACGTAGTCACTCGCGTGACTCCGAAGTAAAACAGTAAGATTAAATGAGAACTTACCAGTTTGACATTTGATCTTTATTTTATGAGGAGTCGAGTTGAGGCACTACGTGCCCTCCGCTCCCAGCCCTCGTAGATCTCATCTGGTAATTCTAGTCTTTGTTATCTTACCATTATACTTCAGTCATTATTATCTGTGATTTCACACCGTTGCTTTGAAGATTGACGCACGAACGGCTGTACGGGGTTCTTCACGTAGTCCCTCAACTCGACTCCTCATAAAATAAAGATCAAACTTCAAACTGGTACGTTCTCGTTTAATCTTACTATTTTAGGTTACCTCTACAAAACTTCCCCTTCCTCTTTATCCCCATAACCCTCCACTCCTTTCCTCCCCCTCACCTTCCCCATTCCTTGAGCCCTGGCAGACCTTGCACCCGTCTCTCCCCACCCCCTCCACCTACACCCATAAAAATTAACACTGTTTATGTCAATCCTCTGCTGTCATTATTCGCAACACTCTAATCCTTCATCTCACATTTTTTTTTCCCTTCTTAACAAGGACTTTATTCAGTATTTGTACACTACAGAGTACCAAAAGGTACAAAGACTTACAATAGTCACATTACATCGATCATTACAATACAATAGTGCCATCGTTATCTACAATAGGCTCAACCCACCGCTGCGACCAGCGTTCACGGAAGGCCTCCAGAGACCCCGTGCACACTGTGCGTTCCCTCTCCAGGCCTGGAAGAGGGACAGGCAGCCGACTCTGGTGTGCTGCCTGGACCCGTGGATGGCCATCTTGGCCAGGTAATCTCACACCTTGTGTGTGTTTATCTCTGGTCTTTGTCCAACCATCTGCCTATCAACCCTCCCCTCCATCTGTGTTCACCTATAACCAGCCAAGCTTTGTCTTCCCCTTCCATTCTGCCCCCATCCCTGCAATCAGTCTGATAAAGGGTCCCGACCTGAAACATCACCTATCCATGTTCTCCAGGGATGCCGCCTGACCCGCTGAGTTTAGTACTGGTTTAGAGGTACAGGGTAGAAACAGGCCTCTCAGCCCACTGAATCCACGCTGACCAATGACCACCTGTTGACACCAGTTCTATACCAAAGCCAATTATCCTACAAATTTGCACATCTTGGAATGTGGGAGGAAACTGGAGCACTTGGAGAAAACCCACGTGGTCACAGGGAGAACATACAAACTCCGTACAGACAGCACCCACAATCAGGATTGAACCCGGGTCTCTGGCGCTGTAAGGCAGCAACTCTACCACTGTGCCATGGTGTCTTAAATCATGAAGCATTGCACACGTTGACTGGCTTGGTGCTGGTAAACCAGCATCTGCAGTTTCTAGCTTCCACCAAAGTCAAAGTCAAAAGAATTTGTCATGTGTCCCTGACAGAACAATGAAATTCTTTCTTTGCATAGCACAACAGATCATAGTAGACATTGACTACAGTTATATACTTACATACACACATTAATTAATAAATTAATAAAGTGCAAATAACAGATGGAGGGGTATTAATGTTCAGAGTTTTGTCCGAGCCAGGTTTAATAGCCTGATGGCGGTGGGGAAGTAGCTGTTCCTGAACCGGGTTGTTGCAGTTCTCAGGCTCCTGTACCTTCTACCCGAAGGTAGCAGGGAGATGAGTGTGTGACCAGGGTGGTATGGGTCCTTGATGATACTGCCAGCCTTTTTGAGGCAACGGCTGGGGTAGATCCCCTCGATGGAAGGAAGGTCAGAGCCGATGATGGACTGGGCAGTGTTTACTACTTTTTGTAGTCTTTTCCTCTCCAGGGCACTCAAGTTGCCGAACCAAGCCACGATGCAACCGGTCAGCAAGCTCTCTACTGTGCACCTGTAGAAGTTAGAGAGAGTCCTCCTTGACAGACCGGCTCTCCGTAATCTTCTCAGGAAGTAGAGGCGCTGATGAGTTTTCTTAATAATTGCATCTGTGTTCTCGGACCAGGAAAGATCTTCACAGATGTGCACGCCCAGGAATTTGAAGCTCTTGACCCTTTCAACCATCGACCCGTTGATATAAACAGGACTGTGGGTCCCCATCCTACTCCTTCCAAAGTCCACAATCAGTTCCTTGGTTTTGCTGGTGTTGAGGGCCAGGTTATTGTGCTGGCACCATATGGATAGTTGCTCAATCTCTCTTCTGTATTTCGACTCATCCCCATCAGTGATACGTCCCACAACAGTGGTGTCGTCAGCGAACTTGATGATGGAGTTCGCACTGTGACCAGCTACGCAGTCATGAGTGTAGAGTGAGTACAGCAGGGGGCTGAGCACGCAGCCTTGAGGTGCTCCCGTGCTGATTGTTATCGAGTCTGAGTGGGTGGTTTCACCACCAAACCAGTCAATGAAGGCAATGCTCTAAGGTTTGTCACCTTCCTTGTGTTGATGCCATGATCTCGCAACACCTGAGCCCTGACTTCGGCACACCTCCCTACATCTGTCAGACTGGGGAGGATAATTCCCACCCCCCACCCCAGTGGTAATTAGTGCAGAGCCTGGAGAACTTAAGGGCCTGTCCCAGCAGCATGCAACTCCATGCGATGAGCGCGACCTAACGTGGTCGCTTGAGCCGTCCGGTGTCGCGGGACCGGTCCCACTTCGATCGCCGGAGCCGTGCGGAATTGTGCGGAGTTCGTCCCGACATCGCACGGGGCTCCGAAAAACTGACCATGCTCAAAAATTCCGTGCGGCAACGGCTTGTCGGCTCGCAGTCGCCTCAATACATTACACACCGCCTCGACGTCGTGCCTCCGTGACCCTCTCTGTGTGTGTCTCTGTGCCCCTCTCTGTGTGTGTCTCTGTGCCCCTCTCTGTGTGTGCCTCTGTGCCCCTCTCTGTGTCCCTCTCTGTCTTGGCGAACTTACCTTTAAGACTTCGCTCGAAGTTCACCTCGCATTGCGCCGCGTTGCGCCACTCGCCCCACCTCCGCGCGGCCCCCGCTGCTGGTTTGGTCGTGCTCTTCGCATGCAGGCGCATGCTGTTGGGAACGGCCCTGCACAGGGATCACCCGACCTCCGCGCGGCCCCCACTGCCGGTTTGATCGCGCTCACCGCATGGAGTCGGATGCTGGTAGGACAGGCCCTTTAGTCATCTGGTCCACGTAGCTGTGTTCTTCCCCAGAAAAGGCTCCCAATCATCAGGCCCCAAACCCACAGCCACGGATGCACCAGCATTGCATCCTTGTGACCTTTCACTGCAATGGTGAGCTTGTGACATGCATAAACGTAACTGTACGGAACTGCCAAAGCTCTTTTCATGTGGGTTTGTTGCAGCCAGGAAGCAGATTGGACTTCACTCCAGTCAGTGTCGGCTGGAGACTGGTCCCAGGGGTAGGCACCAACCCTCCTAAAGCATCTGCGCCATATTTAGAAGCATGCCATCAACTAAATACATTAAGTATATCTGCTGCAGTTTCTGAAATGCAGAGGATTTCGAATGACACAATGACACAGTGGTACAGTTGCCACTTCACAGCGCCAGAGACCTGGGTTCGATCCCGACCATGAGTGCTGTCTGTACGGAATTTGTACGTTCTCCCTGTGACCGCATGGGTTTTCTCTGGGTGCTCCAGTTTCTTCCCACATTCCAAAGACATACATGTTTGTAGGTTAATTGGCTTCTGTAAATTGTCCCCAGTGTGTAGGATAGAGCTTGCTGGTCAGCGCAGACTCGGTGGACTGAAGGGCCTGTTTACAAGCTGTATCTCTACGTCACTGAACACTATACAAAAAAAGGATTTCAATAATACTTGGGTACATGCGACAACAAAGTACCATTGAACCATTAACTGAGCCAACACTCCATGCAATGGATGGGAGGGTGGAGATGATGGGCATGATTCAATGAAGGCAGTCACACAGTCAGTGCGGTTGAGGCACCTCGAGATCAGCAGAGGTTCACGTTGAGCTTTGGGAGCTGAGTGATAGAGCTGGCTGCTGGGGACGGCCTCGATTTAGCTTCCATTGCTTGACTGGGTGATGTTGCTGAGAGCGTGTTTGTGTGACTCCCTGACAGATCATGTTTCTTACAGGCTGCTGGAGGAAATTCCAGACCTAGTCTCCACACCAAAGGCATTTCTACATCGCAACATTACTTTTTGTTTCTCCAGTGTATTTTTTGCTCCCAACTGTTTCACTTTCTTAATTCGTTATTTATGAAATTACTTTAACTTACATTTTACATTGAGACTTCTAAGTTCAGACACAAGGAACAAAACTCACTGGAATACCTCTGCGGCTTGCAAATATTGTTATGATTCACATTACATAAAAGAACAGTGTTTCATTAAGCAGCAGCTATTCTCCCCAAGGTGTGCTTACAGTGAATCTGAGCTTACACTGAAAGTTATATTACAAATGATGGGAACATGAAAATTGAGAGGACATTTAGAAATACATTTTGGAAGAAATGAGAATATGGAATAAATTAGCTTCCTTCACATACAACACCTCCATAAACAACTTTCATATCTTCTTATGACGTTGAAGGAGGCCATTCAGTTCTTCTAATTAGAGTTTAGTTTAGTTTATTGTCCCGTGTACCGAGGTACAGTGAAAAGCTTTTGTTGTGTGGTAACCAGTCAACGGAAAGACAATACATGATTACAAACAAGCAATCCACAGTGTACAGATACATGATCAAGGGAATAACGTTTTGTGCAAGATAAAGTCCAGTAAAGTCGGACTAAAGATGGTCCGAGGGTCTCCAATGAGCTCGATGGTAGCTCAGGACCGCTCTCTAGTTGTTGATGGTCTAGCCCACAATGGCTCTCAGAGCAATACTATTGGTCCCATTTCCCCACGACCAAATCTCTCTCACATGTTCCTGATTTCCCCTTTTCTTCCAACCACAAACCCACTCCATGGGCATCTTGCAGCAACCACATATCCACAGTGAGACCGTGCAAACTCCACACTGAAAGCATCCACATACGGGATTGAACCTGGGCTGTTGGAGTTGTGCGGCAGAGGTGCCACATCCTGTTCCGACACATCTCCTATGAAGCTGTCCTTTACACTGATGTTTAACAAAGAATGAAAATTGTGGTTGGCGACTTAGTTGGTTTCTTTAGTTTTTTGTTTTCACCTGGTGCACACCATTGTACTGTGGCTTATGCTTTCGCTCCCGTTGAAACCTAACATCCGTCAGTTGAAGCATACAGACCGAAACATTGACTCTCTCTACACAGACACTCTCTGACCTGCTCAGTGTCCAGAGCACTTCCAGTTTTATTTTGGATTTCTAGCATCTGCAGTATTTCACGTCAGTTTTGATAAGACTACAAAAAGCAGTTAACATTGCTCAGTCCATCACGGTTACTGACCTCCCCACCATCAAAGGGATTTACACGAGTCACTGCCTCAAAGGCAGCCAGCATCATCAGTGATCCACACCACTCTGACCACACATTCATTGCACTCCTGCCATCCAGAAGAAGATATTGGAGCTTGAAAATTGTAACGTCCCTGGTTCAGGAACAGCTTCTTCCCTACAGCTATTAGACAGTCAGACCCTACTACCTCCAAATAAGCTCTGAACTTGATAGACTTGGGGACATTAGTTTTGTCTATTTTGCACTATTATTGTTTTTTAACGTGTGAATGCATATGTATATGTCTATATAGATATATACTGAACTTCTTTCTTTGTTTATTACATTCTTTACAGAGCACTAATTTTACATAGTCTGTTGTGCTGCTGCAAGTAAGAAATTCAATGAACTATCTGGGACATATGATGAAAAAACACTCTTGACTTCACTCTTGACTTGACCCATGAGAGGCCACCTTGAAGTGGTTCTGCTCTCCGGCAGAGTTCCCATCTGATTCGTTCGTCTCTGTCCACTCCCATTGATTTCTGTTCCCACTCCACTGCAAAGGCTCATCCCCACTGTTCTGTCCATACGACTCGTTGTTGTACCCCATTAACCAAACCACATTGCTGCGTTCTGTCCTGTTTTCACACCAAGAGCTTCCTGCTATTGCAATAAATTAACTAATTTACTGAAATGGTCAATCATACAGCATGGAAATAGGCCTTTCGGCCCAACTTGCCCATGCCATCCAAGATGCCCCATCTACAGTAGTTCCACCTGCCTGTGATAAACACAACATTCTGGAGTAACTCAGTGGGTCGGGCAGCATCTTTTGGGAAAATGGATAGGCAACGTTTCGGGTCAGGATCCTTCTTCAGACCCCTCACTCCCCTATCACAATCAGTCTGAAGAAGGATCACGGCCCAAAATGTCACCTATCCATTTCCTCCATAGATGCTGCCTGACCCGCAGAGTTATACCAGCATTTTGTGTCTATCTTTGGTATAAACTAACATCTGTAATTCCTTTTTATTACATTGATCCCACCTGCCTGCATTTGGCCCATATCCCTCTAAACCTTTCCTATCCATGGAGACACTGAAGTAGTAGATATGAAAGTGTTTATTCATCAGGAGAAACAGACATTTTCTTGGAGGCTCTTGCAATAGAGCTTCCTGTTTGCGTCTAGCCTACACCCCTGGGAATGGCTGACAAATTAATCCATACATACTGTCCTGGCTCGAGTCCCTGATAATTTGGCCTGCTGTGACTGTTGCCTATGTTGTGTACTCTATTAGTTATGCGTGTTCGCTATCCCTGACTTTGGTTTAGTTTTACTTTAGTTTAGAGATACAGCGTGGAAACAGGCCCTTTGGCCCACTGAGTGCACGCCGACCAGCGATCGTCTGCACAACAATTCTATCCTACACACTAGGGACAATTTACAGCAGCCAATTAACCTGCAATCCTGCACGTCTTTGGAATGTGGGAGGAATCTGTGGCACCTGGAGAAAACCCACGCAGTTGCAGGGAGGATGTACAAACTCCGTAAAGACAGCATCCTTAATCAGGACTGAACCTGGGACTCTGGCGCTGTAAGGCAGCAACTCTGCCCCTGCATCACTGTGCCGCCCTTCAAGGACCTATTCATCTAATTTTTCCATTTCCCAAGTCCATTGCAGAACCTGTGAGCCGGTATCTCGCCCCGCCCCCCCCCCCCAACCCCCCTCCCTCCTAAGGCCGTGACCTCTGTTGGTCCAGCAAAGCAGATCATCCAGAAAGGCTCTAGCACCAAAGGTGCTGGATAATCAATGGTGGATCTGTACAATGAATTACACCAACTGGGCTCTCACCATGGGCCAATCTCTTGGACCTAAAGTACAATAATGTATATAGAGTGGTTGTTTGATAATCTGCGCAAAGTACATCATTATTGACCAAACATTACAGGTTGAGGGGTAGCCCGACGATAAATCTTTGACTGGCAATGTCAACTTTACTTGTCTCTTCACTGAATCTGCCTGAGCTGAGAGCATTTTCTGCTTTTAGTATGGTTATAGAACACTGCCATTCTACACAACATAGCTTGCAAATATTCCAAGATGGAGGCGGTGGAAAGGGAAGGGGAAACCTGCGGCTGTGAACAGTCTGCAAACTCAACTGCTGCACCAACAGAAAGCTCCCTAAAGTTCCCCGATCGACTTGGGAAGAGGGGTAGGATGATGTTGGAGCATGGAAGCAAACTGGCGGCGACTGGTCGCGATGGACGATGAGTTTGCGGTGGTCAGGGCTCATGGTTTTGTTAGCCCTGGGAGGCCTGACAGCAGCTGGCTGAGTGAGTGGATTGAGCACAACTTGCCGCATCCACACAGAACGATGGTGGATGGAGCTGATGGTCATTTGCTGGGCCAGGCCGACCCTTACTTCATCAATCCAGTGTCGGGCCACCGGACATTAAGGTGAGGATATACAAATTTGCATATCTCCTTAGGCCAGAATTGGATTTTTCAGAGACTTGGTTGCAAAATGGCATAGGAATGTGGTGCCTTTCTGCTTGCTGTTCCAGAAGAGGATCAATTGTACTCGTATACTGTCTGATTTGATTGCATTGCATGGAAAACAGGCTTTTCACTGTATCCCTGTACATATAACCATATAACAATTACAACACGGAAACGGGCCCTCTCGGCCCTTCCAGTCCGTGCGACCATTTGTTTTCCCCATCTACCTGCACTCAGACCATACCCCTCCATTCCCTTCCCGTCCATATACCTATCCACTTTACTTTTAAATGTTAAAAGCGATCCTGCCTCCACCACTTCTGCTGGAAGCTCATTCCACACAGCCACCACCCTCTGAGTAAAGGGGTTCCCCCTCACGTTACCCCTAAACTTCTGTCCCTTAATTCTCATGTCATGCCCTCTTGTTTGAATCTTCCCTACCCTCAATGGGAAAAGCTTATCCACATCAACTCTGTCTATCCCTTTATTCACTTTAAAAAACCTCAATCAAGTCCCCCCTTAACCTTCTGCGCTCCAAAGAATAAAGGCCTAACTTGTTCAACCTTTCTCTGTAACATAGTTGCTGGAACCCAGGCAACATTCTAGTAAATCTCCTCTGTACTCTCTCTATTTTGTTGACATCCTTCCTATAATTAGGCGACCAAAATTGTACACCATACTCCAGAATTGGTCTTACCAATGCCTTGTACAATTTTAACATTACTTCCCTACTCCTATATTCAATGCTCTGATTTATAAAGGCCAGCACACCAAAGGCTTTCTTTACCACCCTATCTACATGCGATTCCACCTTCAGGGAACTATGCACAGTTATTCCTAGATCTCTCTATTCCACAGCATTCCTCAATTCCCTACCATTTACCATGTACGTCCTATTTTGATTTGTCTTGCCAAGATGTAGCACTTCACACTTATCAGCATTAAACTCCATCTGCCATCTTTCAGCCCACTTTTCCAAATGGCCCAAATCTCTCTGTAGACTTTGAAAACCTACTTCATTATCCACAACACCACCTATCTCAGTATCATCTGCATACTTACTTATCCAATTTTTTTCCACCCCATCATCCAGATCATTGATGTACATGACAAACAACAGTGGACCCAACACAGATCCCTGAGGCACCCCACTGGTCACCGGCTTCCAACCTGACAAACAGCCATCCACCATTACTCTCTGACATCTCCCATTCAGCCACTGTTGAATCCATCTTGCTACTCCGCCATTAACACCCAAAGATTGAACCTTCTTAACCAACCTTCCATGGGGAACCTTGTCAAAGGCCTTACTGAAATCCATATAAACAACATCCACTGCTTTACCCTCATCAATTTCCCTAGTAACCACTTCAAAAAATTCAAGAAGGTTTGTCAAACATGACCTTCCAGGCACAAATCCAGTTGCTTATATATTATCTCTAAGTATCCTTTCCATTAATTTGCCTACCACTGACGTCAAACTAACAGGTCTATAATTGCTAGGTTTATTCTTTGAACCCTTTTTAAACAATGGAACAACATGCGCAGTACGCCAATCCTCCGGCACTATTCCCGTTTCTAATGACATTTGAAATATTTCTGTCATATTTCTACACTAACTTCCCTCAATGTCCTAGGGAATATCCTGTCAGGACCTGGAGACTTATCCACTTTTATATTTTTCAAAAGTGTCAGTACTTCCTCCTCTTTGAATCTCATAGTTTCCATAGCTACTCTACCTTTTTTCCCTTACCTCAGATGGTTCAATATCCTTCTCCTTGGTGAATACCGAAGAAAATAAATTGTTCAATATCTCCCCCATCTCTTTTGGCTCTGCAGATAGCTGTCCATTGTGGCTCTCTAATGGTCCAATTTTATCCCTCGTTATCCTTTTGCTATTAATATAGCTGTAGAAACCCTTCGGATTTACTTTCACCTTTCTTGCCAAAGCAACATCATATCTTCTTTTAGCCTTCCTAATTTCTTTCTTAAGATTCTTTTTACATTCTTTATAGTCCTCTAGCACCTCATTTACTCCATGCCTCCTATAATTATTGTAGATATCTTTCTTTTTTCCCTTAAACCATGGCTCTTTCCAATTTTTACTATATCCTTTCAACCTAACAGGGACATAAAGATTCTGTACTCTTACAATTTCCCCTTTAAATGTCCTCCATTTCTCTTCTACATCCTTCCCATGAAACAAAGTGTCCCAATTCACTCCTTTTAAATCCTTACGCATTCCCTCAAAGTTAGCCTTTCTCCAATCAAAAATCTCCACCCTAGGTCCAGTTCTGACTCTCTCCATAATTATATTGAAACTAATGGTATTGTGATCACTGGTCCCGAAGTGCTCACCAACGCATATCTCCGTCACCTGACCTACCTCATTTCCTAACAGGAGGTCCAGCACTGCCCCTTCTCTGGTCGATACCTCTATGTACTGCTGCAAATAACTATCCTGCACACATTTTACAAACTCCAAACCATCCAGCCCATTTACAGAATGTGTTTCCCAGTCTATTTTTGGAAATGGAACAATAACATTAACAAAGTAAACTAAATATTGCAGCTCTCAAGTATGGGTCTTGGTCAAGCCTACTTCCCACCTCTAAATGCTGTGTGCAAACATTTAATCTTGACACACTTGTTTTATTTACATTGGTTTAAAAGGCAACACCATTGCTCACGTGGATGTAACGTCTGCAAAACATACGTTGTCCATAGGTGGTGTCGTAGAGTTCCTACCTTCACGATGATCCCTTAGCCCGTTTCCTCATACAGCTCTCCCGCCAAGGGTCAGAGGTTGATCTCTTCTCCTGCAAGACAAAAACAAAATGAATACATTTTTAAATATTCAGCTTGCTTAAATTTTGTTCCGTGTTTTATTCAATTTGTAGCCAAAGCTTTGATCCCAATTTTCTGTGAGACATTAGGTGCTATCAACAAATAAACAAGTCCCGACCTGGCACATCACCTATCCATGTTATCCAAAGATGCTGCCTGACCCACTCAGTTACTCCAGCAGTGTATGTCTTTTTTTGTAAACCAGCAATAATTTTTTGTAAACCAGCAATAATTCCAAGATGAAGGCGGTGGGAAGGGGAAAATCTGCGGCTGTGAACAGTCTGAAAACCAGTTCCTTGTTTCAATAAATAAACAAGCCATAGACACAAAAAGCTGGAGTAACTCAGTGGGTCAGGCAGCATCTCTGGAGAAAAGGAATAGGTGATGTTTTGGGTTGAGACCTTCAGACTGCTAGGTCTTCATAGCCAAGAATTAGGTTAATACATTAAAGAAAGAGAGGAAGCTGAAAACAAATCAAGGGGGAAGACCTACAAGGTTTGATGCAAATTGAAAATTATCAGTGAAGAAAATAATATGACTATACATTGGCAAACATCCAGGACTTAATAGTTTCTCAGGATTTATAAGAATTGATAATAAAATTACACACACTCCAGCACTAATCTACCAAAGTTCTTTTGGTTCCGGAATTGGTCCCTTGGATTGGAACATTGCCAATATCACTCCATTATTCAACAAGAGTGGGAGAGAGAAACTAGTAAATTATAGACCTATTACGATAACATCTGTTGTGGAACATTTAGTGGATTTGCTCTCGAGGGACAGAGTGACTGAACACTTGGACAAATAAAAACCGATCAGAAAGCCAACATGAATTTGTAATGAGCAAGTCATGCCTAACAAAGTGAATGCTGCATTTGTGCAAGTCATGAATTTGTTGGATAAAGAAATGGTTCTGAATCTTGTTATCATGGACTTCCACTGTGCGGTCAATGAGGATTCAGATAACATGGTGCTAGCAAAACGGGAAGTCAGGAAATGAAGGATTATTGTGGCAATTGGAAATAAATCATGGAATCATTGTGAAGTGTGAAGGGCTGGATAATAGGGATTGATCTGTAATTTCTGGAGTCACCAAGATAGCACTAGAGGCTGGTGACCCATCTGACCGACCAGTTCCTCACAAGAAGTGCATCAGAAATCAATGGCTGAGTTTCCATGCAGCAGGAAGAGAGACACCAAGGCTCCAGCAAAACAGGTTGGATCCCGACCGAGGGTGCTGTCTTTGTGGAGTTTGCACCTTCCCTGTGTAGCATTGTATGCTTTGGTTTCCTCCCACATCCCAAAGATGTGCTAGAAACAATGAAGTGCAGATGGAGGGTACACAAAATGCTGGAGAAACTAAGGGGGTGCAGCAGCATCTATGGAGTGAAGGAGATGGGCAACGTTTCGGGCCGAAACCTTTCTTCAGACTTATGTTGCTCCATAGATGCTGCTGCACCCGCTGAGTTTCTCCAGCATTTTGTGTACCCTCGATTTTCCAGCATCTGGAGCTCCTTCTTTAACACAATGAAGTGCAGATGATGGTTTACCAAGGAAAGACACAAAATGCTGGAGTATTTCAGAGGGTTAAGCAGCATCCTTGGAGGACATGGATTTTGTCTTTCCAAAGATATGCTGATTGGCAGGTTTAAAGGCCTCTGTAACTTACCCCAACGTGCATGAGTGACATGATTATCAGGGTAGGTTTTGTCTGAGAACTTGCTTGGATGATGGGCTGAAGGGACTGGTGAGAAAAATATGAGAAATAGCCCACAAAAAAGGAAACAATATTGTGGCCTCTTTGAATAGTGGAATTTGCAGGGTGGAATTTGATAAGCCGACAAAGACTTGATTGTGCCTTTTATTCATTCATGCAATACAATGTTTGGTGGCATAGTGGGGCAGCAGTAGAGTTGGGGCCTTGCAACATCAGAGACCCTGGTTCGATCCTGACTACGGGTGCTATCTGTACAGAGTTTGTATGTTCCCCTTGTGACTTCATGCGTTTCCTCTGGATGCTCCGGTTTCCTCCCACACTATAAAAGATGCACAGGTTGGCGGGGTAATCTGCTTAAGTACTAGTAAAATTGTCCTGTGTGTTGGAAGGTGCTAGTGTACGGGGATCACTGGTCGGTGTGGACTCTGTGTGCTGTTTCTGTGCTGTATCTCCAAAAATATAAGTAATACTAAAATATAATGAACAAGTCTCCAGGACTGAAGCAGTAATGTACTGCCACTGTAGACAAACTGGAATGAATCCCTATGTTCTAAATGTTGCTCAATTCATGTACTGACATTTAACTTCCTACAAGGCATCATTGGCTGGAAATTACTCGGCTTGATATTATCACTAGAGCATTTAATGCATTTACATCAGTTCCATTGTCGGCTACTTTAATGGACTAATTTAATCATTTTCACTGCATGGTTTAATGTCACTGGCACATCTATCAGAACAATGGACAGGAGACAATATAGACATTAAAACTTGTGGTAATGTAACCTTGATGAATTTCCAAGCTTCATGGAAAAGATTATATTAATAATGCTTGAGTATGGTTGAATGAATCACAGGGGATTTTTTTGTTATTCCTCACTTTTAAGTGTATTATCCAGCTGATCTCCTGACTTTAAGAGCTAGTTCCTTTTTGCTAAGTAGAATCCAGTAATACAGAATTTCTGGACTGAGATTTTTAGGATAACTTCTGAAGTTACAAAGACTAAACTGGATCCGGACTCAAAATTAATAATACTTGGAATATCAGAACAAAGTTTAACACTTACAACAAGTCAAAGAAATTTCCTAGATTACAGTATAATAATTGGGAAGAAATTAATATTAAAATTTTGGAAAGGCCCCATATCCCCCACAATTAAAATGTGCATTACGGAAATGTCGGAGACCCTACACCTGGAAAGAATCAGATTTGCCCTCATGGACAAACAAGAGGTTTTTGTTAGCATATGGTCTTTCATTGATTACTTAAAAGGGTAGAATGGTTCGGCAGGGAATCCTAACTGAAACTTGGACTCGGGATTAGATGAAAAGTTATATTCTATTTTCCTTGATC
The DNA here is from genome assembly GCA_035221665.1 of Okamejei kenojei. NCBI lineage: Eukaryota > Metazoa > Chordata > Chondrichthyes > Rajiformes > Rajidae > Okamejei > Okamejei kenojei. The sequence goes on from CM069140.1 coordinate 32,213,258, forward strand.
TTATCTCCAATGATGTATTAATGGTAAATTATTCCATTCTTTATGATTTCTTTTTGATTTTTATTATTTGTTTTTCTTTTATAAAAAAAAATAATTATTAGAGACAAAATGATTCATTTGATAATATTAATAATGTATGATTGTTGTACACAAAATATTGCCATCATAATATGTGTTTGCTAATTCACTGCTAATAAATTTTTTTTTTTAAAATCCAGTAATACAGTAATTGTGAAATTGCATGTGATATAATGATGTAACACCATTGTAATATATGGAGTTTAATGCTGTTAAGTGTGAAGTGCTACATCTTGGCAGGACAAATCAAAATAGGACGTACATGGTAAATGGTAGGGAATTGAGGAATGCTGTGGAACAGAGGGATCTAGGAATAACTCTGCATAGTTCCCTGAAGGTGGAATCGCATGTAGATAGGGTGGTAAAGAATGCCTTTGGTGTGCTGGCCTTTAAAAATCAATCAGAGCGTTGAATATAGGAGTAGGGAAGTAATGTTAAAATTGTACAAGGCATTGGTAAGACCAATTCTGGAGTATGGTGTACAATTTTGGTCGCCTAGTTATAGGAAGGATGTCAACAAAATAGAGAGAGTACAGAGGAGATTTACTAGAATGTTGCCAGGGTTCCAGCAACTATGTTACAGAGAAAGGTTGAACAAGTTAGGTCTTTATTCTTTGGAGCGCAGAAGGTTAAGGGGGGGGGACTTGATTGAGGTCTTTAAAATGATGAAAGGGATAGACAGAGTTAACGTGGATATGTTTTTCCCATTGAGGGTAGGGAAGATTCAAACAAGAGGGCATGACATGAGAATTAAGGGACAGAAGTTTCGGGGTAACGTAGGGGGAACTTCTTTACTCAGAGGGTGGTGGCTGTGTGGAATGAGCTTCCAGCAGAAGTGGTGGAGGCAGGATCGATTTTAACATTTAAGAGTAAAGTGGATTGGTATATGGACGTGAAGGGAATGGAGGGGTATGGTCTGAGTGCAGGTAGATGGGACTAGGGGAAAACAAATGGTCGGCACGGACTGGAAGGGCCGAGAGGGCCTGTTTCCGTGCTGTAATTGTTATATGTTATATGTTATATGTTAAATATATTGAATGAACCAAGAATCCTAGACTTTCGATTCAATATTTCAGGAGATTTGGTGTTGTTCGCAAGGTCAAAATTTATTGTGATCTCTAATTGCCCTTGAGATGGTAAAAATAAGGAACTGCAATGCTGATTTGCACAGAAGGGCATAAAGTGCTGGAGTAACTCAGTAGGTCAGTCAGCATCTCTGGAGAACATGGATCGGTGATGTTTTTGGGTCTGAAGAAGGGTCCTCACAGCGACATGCAAACAAAAGCTTTTCACTCAATCTCGTTATGCATGGCAATATTAAATGAATGCCAATACCAACATAAGGAGGCAATAAGATACACAACTTAAAGGTACATTAATGCTGTGTAGCACTTTAGAGCTTCCTGAGGTTGTGAAAGATGCCAAAATAAATAAGGTCCTCTCCTTGCAATATGTGCCGTGCCACATGCCCTTGTGACCTGTACATCAGAGAACCCTCAGGGAAACCATGGAAGAAATAGGAGACTCTTTCTCTTGGGTTACACAAAATGCTGGAGAAACTCAGCGGGTGCAGCAGCATCTAAGGAGCGAAGGAGATAGGCGACGTTTCGGGTCGAGACCCTTCTTCAGACTGGTCAGGGATCAGGGAAACGAGAGATATAGACGGTGATGTGAGAGATAAAGAACAATGAATGAAAGATATGCAAAAAAGTATCGATGATAAAGGGAACAAGCCATTGTGGTGTGAAAATGAGAAGCTAGTGCACTAGGGTGGGGGGGGGGGGGGGGGGGGGGGGGGGGGGGGGGGAGATAGAGATAGAGGGAATGCCAGGGCCTGAGGGCTGTGGGAGAGGTGGGAGGGGGAGGAGAGAGCAGGGGTTAACAGAATTGAGAAAATTCAATGTTCAAGCCCAAAGGATGCAAACTCCCCAAGCGGAATATGAGGTGCTGTTCCTCCAACTTTGCTCACTCTGGCCACTCTGTTGCTCACTCTGGCCATGGAGGAGGCCCAGGACCGAGAGGTCGGATACGGAATGGGAGGGGGAGTTGAAGTGCTGAGCGACCGGGAGGTCGGGTTGGTTTTTGCGGACCGAGCGGAGGTGTTCGGCGAAGCGATCGCCAAGCCTCCGCTTGGTCTCACCGATATAGATCATCTGACATCTGGAGCAGCGGATGCAGTAGATGAGGTTGGAGGAGGTGCAGGTGAACCTCTGTCGGACCTGGAAGGACTGCTTGGGTCCCTGAAAGGAGTGGAGGGGGGAGGTGAAGGGACAAGTGTTGCATTTCTTGCGGTTGCAAGGGAAGGTGCCCGGGGAAGGAGTAGAGCGGGAGGGAAGAATTGACAAGGGAGTCGCGGAGGGAGCGGTCTTTGCGGAAGGCAGACGGGGGGAGATGGGAAGATGTGGCGGGTGGAGGGGTCACGTTGGAAAGAGACTCTTTCTCTTAATTGTTAGAAGATATCTCTCCCCAAACCTCTCCACCGCTGTCATTGTCCCATAATCCTATTCCTTGCCTCAGCCGGGTTTAAAAGAGGGATAGGATAAGACAAATGTACCCGTCAGTCGCTGGTAAAATCAGGTATAAAGAAGGTGCCGATACATGGCTGTTTGAAAGTTGGAGCCAGCCATGCAATTTTGAGGTTAAATATTAACAACCATGATGTTGAAGATTTTAGAATAAGGATTTAGGGTTTAGAATTTAGAGATACAGTGTGGAAATAGGCCCCTTGGCCCACAACCAGCGATCACCCGTACACTAGTTCTATCCAACACACTGGGGACAATTTACAGAAGCCAATTAACGTGTAACCCTACATATCTTTGGAATGTGGTAGGAAACTGGACAATCCAGAGGAAACGCACGTGGTCATGGGGAGAAGGTACAAACTCCATACAGACAACGCCCATAGTCAGGATCGAACCTGGTTCTCTGGCGCCGCAACTCGACCGTTTCGCCACTATGCCGCCTAAAACTTAACTCAGCACTTGTGCTGAGTTGAAGCAATTTTCAAGCAGCCTGCAAACAGCCCTGAGGTGTGGAAGGTGTGGCACGCAATGGCAGTGGGTTCAGGATGGCTGATGGTCTGAGTCAGAGGGGTGACAATTTCCTTACGTAGCACTGGATGTCCACATGAGTAGGGTGTCCTTTAGCCAGAGGAAGAAAGGAGCCTTTCTTGCCCTCCTATCTCTGGCACCCTTCTAACACCTCCCGACAGCAATTGGCACTGGTGTGCTTTGTCTCATCTCCCCCTCCCATTGCTTATCCATGGCAGGACCCCTTTGGAAGATAATCACGTGGATCTCCTCGCTACTGCTGACTTCCACATTTCACAGAGGCGTGAAATAGAGCAGCATTCATACTTCTGACAAATTCCTCAGAGGATTTCAGAAAACATGTTTCTTGAGTTTTGACAACCTGCTCCAGAAGATCTTCCAAAGATTGACACGCAATGTTCAGATCTGAGGAAGGATTCTGATCTGAAACGTCAACTATTCTTTCTCTCCAGATATGCTGCCTGACCCATTGAGTTATTTTATGTCTCTTTTGTATAAACCAGCATATGCAGCTACTTCCTATACCAGAAGATCTTCCAATGTATTTTGAAAGTCCTCTTCAACCCTCCAGTTGGCAATGAGAGCAGCTGAAGCCTTTAGGAGTATTCCAACTCCTTAGAGATGATTTTTCTCTCCTGCACAATGGTTGCTGATAGGAGCTGTTGCTAATTGACTTGCATTTCTCCGTGTTTTATTGGCATGCAATTTAGCTATCAATCACACCCTTAATGAGACTGTTCCTGGTGCTTATTTTGACTGGACCAAAATGGCATCTTGAGCGAAACATGTATTAAACTGGTATTGCCTCTTTAGACCCCAGACAGCTGCTTCGGAAGGTTTTGGTACTCAAAGTAGGTGAGTGGGGGTTGGGAGAGTTGGGAAGATGTCCATCTTGTTGGGACAACAAAATGGAAGGAAATCGCCGTGAATGAACAAAGAACAAGTCTACCTGGGACTAGGATGAAATCCTATTGACCATCTATATGGTCATAGGATTTAACAGGGTGGAGAATCTGTGGAACTCATAGCCACAGAAGGCTGTTAAGGCCAAACCAATGGATATTTTTAAGGCAGAGATTGGCAGATTCTCGAAGGCATATCGGGAGAAGGCTGGAAAATGGGGTTGAAAGGGAAGCATAGATTTGCCATGATTGAATGGCAGAATAGACTTGATGGGCCGAATGACCTAATTCTTCACCTATAACTTATTAACTGATGAACTTATGAGTTGTCCTCAACTCAACGTACTTTTCAAGTTGGATAAAGCACACACCATGGGCCTGATGCTTGGAAATCCTTAAACTGCATTTGATGAATCACTTAACCATATAACCATATAACAATTACAGCACGGAAACAGGCCCTCTCGGCCCTTCCAGTCCGTGCCGACCATTTGTTTTCCCCCTAGTCCCATCTACCTGCACTCAGACCATACCCCTCCATTCCCTTCACGTCCATATACCAATCCACTTTACTCTTAAATGTTAAAATCGATCCTGCCTCCACCACCTCTGCTGGAAGCTCATTCCACACAGCCACCACCCTCTGAGTAAAGAAGTTCCCCCTCACGTTACCCTGAAACTTCTGTCCCTTAATTCTCATGTCATGCCCTCTTGTTTGAATCTTCCCTACCCTCAATGGGAAAAATGTATCCACGTTAACTCTGTCTATCCCTTTCATCATTTTAAAGACCTCAATCAAGTCCCCCCCCTTAACCTTCTGTGCTCCAAAGAATAAAGACCTAACTTGTTCAACCTTTCTCTGTAACATAGTTGCTGGAACCCTGGCAACATTCTAGTAAATCTCCTCTGTACTCTCTCTATTTTGTTGACATCCTTCCTATAACTAGGCGACCAAAATTGTACACCATACTCCAGAATTGGTCTTGCCAATGCCTTGTACAATTTTAACATTACTTCCCTACTATATTCAACGCTCTGATTGATTTATAAAGGCCAGCACAACAAAGGCTTTCTTTACCACCCTATCTACATGCGATTGCACCTTCAGGGAACTATGCAAAGTTATTCCTAGATCCCTCTGTTCCACAGCATTCCTCAATTCCCTACCATTTACCATGTATGTCCTATTTTGATTTGTCCTGCCAAGATGTAGCACTTCACACTTAACAGCATTAAACTCCATCTGCCATCTTTCAGCCCACTTTTCCAAATGGCCCAAATCTCTCTGTAGACTTTGAAAATCTACTTCATTATCCACAACACCACCTATCTTAGTATCATCTGCATACTTACTTATCCAATTTTCCACCCCATCATCCAGATCATTGATGTACATGACAAACAACAGTGGACCCAACACAGATCCCTGAGGCACCCCACTGGTCACCGGCTTCCAACCTGACAAACAGCCTTCCACCATTACTCTGACATCTCCCATTCAGCCACTGTTGAATCCATCTTGCTACTCCGCCATTAACACCCAAAGATTGAACCTTCTTAACCAACTTTCCATGGGGAACCTTGTCAAAGGCCTTACTGAAATCTGAGCTTACTGAGGGCTTACTGAACTTGTCAAAGCTAGAAAGTTTTGTCAGGTTGATGTATGCATGAACATCAATGTTAAGTCATCTTTGCACCTTTCTCCATCACCCCAGGATATCCCCAGGCACCCCATAACCAACAAAGTATTCTTGGCTTTGAATTTACATTCTTAAAGTTGGAAAACATGGCAGCCACTTTTCTCCCAGCAGTTGGACAAACAGCAATATGATAATGACCCGATAATCAGTTCTATCGAACTTGAGTAGCACATTTTTTCCAGAAACCTGGAGAGAATGGTGAAATGGTGCCATGGCATCTTTCACAGTGCTCGAGAGAGAGAGAGTGGATTCCACATCTGCTTCAATGGCAACATTCTGTCAGTGTGATTCCCTTGTGATAAAGACAGCCTAGATAACATGCAGAGTTCCCTTCACTGGGACCTGAAGCCCTAACCTGCCATCCAAAAGGCAAGAGAGCTGACAAGTATTGTGTAAATGTTTTTAATTGCTTTGGATTTCCGGACAAGCCAACTCACCCTGAATCTCACGGCCTAGTTCACCCCATGCACGAGCTCCTAAAATAACGCTGATCATTTCCTCAATTTTAATCCATTTATATTAAACAGGTTAAAGTATTAAGGCAGAAAGGTTTAATGAAAATACTATGAAAGAATGCAACATAATGCCTCAGCGTCTGTATAGTTTCCACTTATGGGCCTTTGTGGCTTCTCTATGACAGCTTAATAATCTGCAGGGGCCCACTGTGTTGTAGGTGTAGCACTTGTATTTTAGATAGATACAAATTGCCAGGTCAGGCAGCATCTCTGGAGAAATAGGTTGGGTGACGTTTCGGGTCGAGATCTTTTTAAGACATCTTTCTCCAGACGTTTTTTACCTGGTCCGCTGAGTAATTCTAGCACTTTGGTATAAATCAGCATCTTCAGTTCTTTTCTAAGCATGCTGATCGTTGCTCTCAGGGTTCCAAGTGTCATTTCCAACATTCCCACACAGGGCAAGTGGTCCACAGAGCAAAAAAAAAGATACAAAGTGCTGGAGTAACTCAGCGGGTCAGGCACATCTCTGGAGAACATAAATTCTCACATTTCGGATCCGGTTGCTTCTTCGGGAAGGGTGCCAACCCAAAATGTCACCGATCCATGTTCTCCAGAGATGATGCCCGATCCACTGAGTTATTCCAGAAGTTTGTGTCAAATTTGTAACCCAGCAGTTCCTTGTGTATACTGGTCTACAGTGCTGGTGGAAAAGGAGGAAGACATGACAACACTGCCCTTGGCACCACCCAGCACCAATCCATATCTTGGCTGAATGAGGGCTGAGCAATCGGTGAAACCCCAAGCTTTTAGAGACTAAAGAGACTATAGAGTACAGCACAGAAACGGGCCCTTTGTGCCGATCAGTGATCACCTCATATACTAACACTATCCTACATACTAGGGACAATTTTATAATTTTTACTAATTCAATTAACCTACAAACCTGCATGAATTTGGGAATGTGGGAGGAAACTGGAGTACACAAAAAACCACGCGGTCACACGGAGAACGTACAAACTCCGTACAGCACCCATTATCAGGATTGAACCCGGGTTTCTGGCGCTATAAAGCAGCTACTTTACCGCTGAGTGGTACTGACTGACATTCAGACAGGCTGGTGGGCACAACACGCGTGCAGGGACAGGCAGCAGAACAAATGGAAATGGACAGCTAGCTCGAGGGACTGACATGTTTATTGGCTGATGGGCTGAAGATGAAATGGAGATTGTTACAGTTAACTAACTAGTAGAGACACAAGCAAATAAACTGTTACAGACTGCCAACCCATGGTTTGGAGACATAGCAAGAATTTGAGCTGATTATCCTGCAGAACCGACATTTTATCTTGAATCTATTCTAATGGATTAAAATGTCGCTTAATCTCACTGGTCCACTTGGTCACGGAATAAGATGCTTCTGCAAATTTAAATTGCAAATAACGTAATTGAGTACAAATGCTCAGCAGGTCAGGCAGCATACGGGGAAAGCGAAAATGGGCAGCCGATCTTTCCACAGAGATGGAATCAATGTGACATTTTATGACGACACAGTTGCTGCAACAGATTAGCAGTGAGCAGAGATCCTATGTCTTTCTGCATCATGAATTATCCCAAAAATCAATCTGGGCACCTCACACTCATACCTTTCACCTTCACCCACCGATCATTAAATGACAGTTCCTCCACGCCTCTTTCATTCGATTATTATGTTTCATTCACAAACTCAAATTATTATTATGACAAATATCAGTTTAAACCACGTCCACAAAAAAGCCTGTCCGTTTCCATCAACAACACAAACAAGATTAGAAAACAATGTCTCTGGTGACCTTCTACTGTAAAGCAGGCAGACATAAATAAATAAGCTTGGTGAAGGCATATTGAGCTTTGAGAATTATTAAGATTGGAACGTATAAGCTATTAAAACACAGGCTTTTCATCACAGTCGGGGTTGGGGGAAGAGCAGGAGATTTCTAGAGTATTAAAGGCAATATGCTGCTTTAAGGGAATGTGTCAAGGTTGTTGATGATAAAGCCTGGCTCAGTAAAAGCAGTACAGTAATAGGAAATAACATTACAGTGTAAAAGGAACAGGGCTTTTCTCTGGTAATCAGTTTGAGCAGCTGTGCAGCCATAAACTGTCAGGTAGGGTTGCATACAGCATAAAAAAGAACATAAAGCAAAAGGAAATATACAGTTGATGGCAAGACTCTTAACAGCATTGATGTACTGAGGGTTCTTGCGATCCATGTCCATAACTCTCTGAAAGTGGCAGTACAAGTAGATAGAATGGCAAAGATATATGATATGCTTGCCTTCATTGGTCGGGGCGTTGAGTAAAAGATTCAGGAAGTCAAGATGCAGCTTTGTAGAAATTTGGTTAGGCCACATATGGAGTATTGTGTGCAGTTCTGGTCACCCTAATACAGGATGGGTGTGGAGATTTTTGGAAAGGGTGTAGAGGAGGTTTACCAGAATGATGCCTGGATTAGAGTGTATTAGCTCCAAGGAGAGGTTGGACTGACTTGGATTGTTTTCTCTGGAACACCAGTGGTTGGGGGTTGACTGATGGAAGTATATAAAATTATGGGAGACGTAGACAGTCAGGACTTTTTTCCCAGGATGGAAATATCAAAGAACAGGTTTAAAGGAGTTGTGTGGGGCAAGTTTTTTTTTTACACAGAGCGTAATGGGTGCCTTGAACCTGCTGCCAGGGATAGTGATGAAGGTGATGGTGCTTAAAAGATTTTCAGATAGGCACATGGACAAGCAGAGAAATGGAGAGATACAGTTCATGTACAGACAGATGAGATTAGTTTATCTTAATGTCATGTTTGGGCGAGACATTGTGGGCAGAGGACCTGTTCCTGTGCTGTGCTGTTTTATATTCGATGTTCTAATAAATGAAGTGAGTAGTGAGGCATACCATTGTTGGTAGACACATGAATCTACTTACAGGGTGCAGGCATTCAGGATTGAAGCCAAACAGACTCCACCTAATTGAACCTCCTATAAGCAATGGGCCAGTTTTCACTCAATCAGAACTAGAAAAAACATAAAGGACAGTTGACAGTAGTCCAAACTCTATCTGCAACAAAAAAAGGTTTTACAATGATGCAAATGACTGAAAATGTCTCAGAGGTGATGAATACTAAATGTTTCCTGCAACCTCTTTTCACAGAACTCTTTTATTAGTGGTTTTCAGGACACCAAAAATAAATATAGTTAGAAATAGAAGTAAGAAGGAGAAAACTCTGCAATTTAATTGGTGACACAGTGGCGCAGCTGGTAGAGCTGCTACCATGCAGCACCAGAGATTGGGATTCGATGCGAATCTCAGGTGCTTCTCTGTGGAGTTTGCATATTCTCCTTGTGACCGTGTGGGTTTCTGTTGGGTGCTCCGGCTTCCTCCCACATCCCAAAGACATGCGGGTTTGTGGGTTAATTAGCCCTCTGTAAATTACGCCTATTGTGTAGGGAATAGATGAGAAAATGGGTTAACATAGAACTAGTGTGAATGGGTGATCGATGGTCAGTGTGGACTAGGTGGGCCCAAGGGCCTGTTCCCATGCTGTATCTCTAACCAAAACTAAACATAATGACATAATTACATAAGAACATTAGAAAATGGAAGCAGGAGTGGGCCACTTGGAGCATCTAGCCTGCCCTACTATTTGTTATGATCATGGCTGATCTGCCCCAGGTCTCATCTCCTCTTCTGTGCCAATTCAAAACTCAATTCACTGATCTTTCAAAGATTTATCAATGTTCTTTTTAAATGAGCCAGTCTGCATGATCCTGTCGGGTAGAGGATTCCAACTCGCCATCCTCTGCAAGAAGAACTTCCTTTACGGCTCAGTTTTAAATAGCTGCCCGTAATTTTGTAACCACGTTGCCTTGTTTGAGATTCTCCCAGTAGTGGGAACGTTTTGGTATCTACCCTGCCATGTCCCCTAAGGATCTTATATGTTTCAATAAGTTCACCCCTCCTTTTCCCTTTGCATAATGAACGTGGATATTTGGAATGTAATCTTTCAAGCATCAATAGGTGGCCAAGGTGGTCTTGGGAATTCAGGGATTGAAAGAAGCCTTTGTGAAGCTTCCCCGAGCATGAAATTTACAGGGGTTCGTTTTCCTTGTGCTCTCTTTGTCAAACTGGCTCTCCCGTCTTTCAGTCATCAAGATATCCATAGAGTTGTCAACCAGCCTTTTTGTATCAAGCAGAAGGTTTTTAAATGATTTAGTTTTAGTTTAGAAATATTGCATGGAAACAAGTCCTTCGGCCCACCGAGTCCATGCCAACCATCAATCACCCGTTCACACAAGTTCTACGTTATCCCTCTTTCGCATTAATTCCCTACACTGTCCATTGAACAGATGGACCGAAGGAGTTCCTTTTGCCCTGCACACAATTTCCAGAGGCCAATTAACCTAAAGAACTGCACATCTTTGGGATGTAGGAGGAACCTAGAGCAGCCAGCAGAAATCCTTGTGGTCACAGGGAGAATGTGCAAACTCCACAAAGACAGCACCTGAGGTCAGGAGCAAACTTGGGTCTCTGCCGCTGTGAGGCAGTAGCTCCACTATCTGCGCCATTGTGCTGCTCCGATAAATGTAATGGTCAAAGATAAAGAAATAGACAGTCAACAACAAATATCAGTGTTTTTGATTGTTAAGAAAAGGAGGATTGAATAGATGGAAGAAAGGAATTTTATTTTCCATTTCATGGAAAGAAATTGACAGGTGTCCAAAGTTTCCTTGATGAAATGCAACATCTCCAATGACTTGTGGAACCTTTAATTTAGCTAAAGTGATACAGCATAGAAACCGGCACATCGGCCCACCAATTCCACGCCAACCATTGATCACCCGTACACTACTTTTGCATCCTACACACTAGGGCCAATTAACAGAGGCTAATTAACCTACAAACCTACATGTCTCTGGAGTGTGGGAGGAAATTGGAGCACGCAGAGTTCACAGACAATATTCAATACTTCAATATCCACACAGAAAGTAAGCATGCAGTGAAGAAAGCGAATGGCATGTTGGCCTTCATAACAAGAGGAGTTGAGTATAGGGGCAAAGAGGTTCTTCTGCAATTGTACAGGGCCCTAGTGAGACCACACCTGGAGTATTGTATGCAGTTTTGGTCCCCTAATTTGAGGAAGGACATTCTTGCTATTGAAGGAGTGCAGCGTAGGTTTACAAGGTTAATTCCCGGGATGGCGGGACTGTCATATGGCTGAGACAATGGAGTGGCTGGGCATGTATACTCTGGAATTTAGAAGGATGAGAGGGGATCTTATTGAAACATACAAGATTTTTAAGGGTTTGGACACGCTAGAGGCAGGAAACATGTTCCCGATGTTGGGGGAGTTCAGAACCAAGGGCCACAGTTTAAGAATAAGGGGTAAGCCATTTAGAACGGAGATGAGGAAACATTTTTTCAGACAGAGTTGTGAGTCTGTGGAATTCTCTGCCTCAGAGGGTGGTGGAGGCCGGTTCTCTGGGTACCTTAAAGAGAGAGCTAGATAGGGCACTTAAATATAGCGTAGTCAGGGGATATGGAGAGCTGGCAGGAACGGGCTACTGATAGGGGATGATCAGCCATGATCACATTGAATGGCGGTGCTGGCTCGAGTTTGTACGTTCTCCCCGTGGCCGTCTGGGTTTTCTCCGGGTGCTCAGGTTTCCTCCCACACTCCAAAGACATGCAGGTTTGCAGGTTAGTTGGCGTCGGTAAAAATTGTAAATTGTCCCTAGTGTGCAGAATAGTGTTAGTGTATGGCGTGATCGCTGGTCGGCGCTGACCTGGTGAGATGAAGGGCCTGTTTCCGCTGTATTTCTAAACTAAGCTAAACTAAACATTCACCTTAGAAATAAAGCAGTTCATCCCTTCTGTGGTCACCATTATTGTCAGCAGCACGTATTTTTTATCATTGTCCCTTGCAGGAGCTTATGCATTTTTTCCTGTCAATGATTAAAGTGTTATTATTAAAACAGAATCCTCTATTCCTGGATTGGAATACTGAATTAGCAGATCAGCTGATCGAAGTATTGCTTCCCTATCAGATTTGGGATTATCGCGTGGAATTTGACACCATCTGTTCATCGACCCATGACTAGGCATTAAAGGTTGAAGGACTGAATGCAGTATTTGAATTTCTCACAAAAGCGTGAATGCTGGGATTTAAGGAAAGCCTTAATGCTTTCAATTTAGACTTGCTATATAAGTAGAGGGCAGCCTCCAAATTCTGTATGCAGTTAGCTAGTTTCACTCGATCCCATGGGATCTAACAGAGCAGTCTACCGTGTGGAACCTTATCAATGGGCTTGCTGAAGTCCTTATAGGCTACCACTGTGGTTCTTTCTTCATTAACATTGCTGAAGACCTTATAGGCCATTTTTATGGACCTGCCCTCAGCCCTCATCAACCTTCTTGGTTACTTCTTCAAAAAACTCAAATTTGCAAGGCATCTCTCACGCCCAAAACCTTGCTGACTATTGCTAATCAACCCTTTCTTTCCGAATGCATGTATACCTCATACCTTATAATCTTCTCCAGTAACTTTCCCAACACAGATGTTCAGTTTGGTTTTCTATGGTTCCCTACTTTTTCTTTGCTTCCCTTCATAAATATAGGCACGATATTAGCTTCCCACGTCCAGGACTCTTTCCTGTGATGGAGACGGATGCCGATCCCACATTCCCATTGTCATGCCCAACCATCTGCCAAACAACCCCCCCCCCCCCCCTCATCTGTATTCACTTATTGCCTGCCTCACTTTTTCCTGCCCCTCCTCTCCCAACTTTCTCCCACCCCACCCTACAATCAATCTCCGTCTGATGTAGGGTCCCAATGCAGAAAGTCACTAACCCTTGTTCTCCACTGACCATTGAGTTACTCTAGCGAACTGTGTCTTTTTTTTGTAAACCAGGATCCGCAGGTCCTGCACATTCCCAGTTGCAGCTCTGCCCTGGCTCTGCACTCCGCCCAGCCTCTGCTGTGCTGTATTTCCAGAATCTCAGGTGATCAGACTTGATGGTGAAAGGAACAAAGGATTGTTTAGATCTCTCAATAAATGACACGCATTCACTATTGGTCTGACCCATAGTTGATAATGCTGATGAAGCTGTTGACCAACAGAGGGTCCGGGCAAAATATGGTGATGGTGTCCATGTACAGGGAGGCATTGACTCCATTGTCTGTGACTGCTGCAGCTCTGATTATTGGGTCTGTGTTGAATGATTCAAGAATAATAAACATAAGGTGATTGATATGGGTTAACATATGACTGCACTGGGCCTGTACTTGCTGGAGTTTAGAGGGATGAGGGGGGACCTCATTGAAACTTACCGAATAGTGAAAGGCCTGGATGAAAGAATGTAGAGAGGATATTTCCACTAGTGAGAGAGTCTAGAATTAGAGGCCGTAGCCTCAGAATAAAAGAATGTACCTTTAGATAGGAGATAAGGACAAATGTTTTTAGTTAGAGGGTGGTGAATCAGTGGAATTCATTGCCACAGACGGCTGTGGATGCCAAGTTAATGGATAGTTTTAAGGTGGAAATTGACAGATTATTGATTAGTAAGGGTGTTGGGTTGTGGGGTGAAGGCAGGAGAATGGGGTTGAGAGGGAAATATACATCAGCCATGATTGAATGGCAAAGTAGACTTGATGGGCCAAATGGTCTGATTCTGCTCCTATAACTTATGAAAAGGCTCATACAGCAGACCGACAAGATAGAGGAGAAAGGGCAAACTTGCCTGACTCTAGATTTCATGGGAAGCTTCCTGTTCCTAACTGCTAATTTAGATGAGAATCTTAAAGCTGCAGCCATACCTTATCTGATGAACAGCAAAGTGTCTGCACGTGTCCTGCACTTGGGTATGGTCCCATTACAATCTGCACTGGTTCCACTTTAGCAGCTTTATAGTGGTTTCAAGGTGTAAACCACTGTAAGACTGGCTCAAATGCCTCTTTGGCCAATCTCCTGATATACTGTGGGGTTGCAATCACAATTTAGTGTACCAAGGGTGCAAGCCAACACATCTGAATGAGATTGACTTTTAAAATACTCTGTGTCTTAAATTGTAATTAAAGGAGTGCCATCTTTTTCTTCTTACGTTCATCCCACACAGTTGTAGATCTCTCCTTGGCAAGTGCAATATAATTTCTTAATTCTGCATGTTCTAACCTCGAATAGTAGGCACTGCAGGAAATGTTACAGGATCTGTCTCTCACTGCAGTTACTGGTCTCTGAGGGGTGATCTTATGGAGGTGGATACGATCATGAGAGTAAGGGAGAGGGTAAATCCACAGATTCTTTACAAATAGTAGGGGAATCGACAATCCGAGGACAGAGGTTTAAGGTGAGGGGGGAAGATTTAATCGAAACCTGAGGGACAACATTCTTACACAAATGGAGGTAGACGTATGGAACGAGCTGCCAGAAGAGGTAGTTGTGGCAGGTACTATCATTACGTTTAAGAAACATTTATACAAGATTATAACCCATTTAGAATTTCAATTTAGACTGAAAGATGAATGAGTTCTTGGAGCTCTGACAGATTTTTAAAATTAGTGAGGGAGAATCGAGCAGAGCGCTGGACTATTTCCGTCGCTTTTGGTAAAAGGAGGGGCAATACCCAGCAGGCAGAACGATGCACCAAAGCTTCCAAATTTGCATATTTTCAACAATGACATTAAGATGAATAAAATAATGATAATTGGTTGTGGGTAATTCTCTGATCTGTTCATTCAGGGCAAAAGAAGGCATCATTGCACACATAACTAAAAGTTACAAAATTTATTCAACATTTTTGATTTATGGTAAAGGATCAAGGAACAAAGCTGATATTTCGTAATTTTGATACGTAATTTTTGTTCCTTTGTAACCTTGCCTTCCAAGTTATGTCCTTGTATGTAGAACTCAATTGCTGCTAAGAAAATGTGCACAGCTTTTGCTGAATGCAAGTCAAAAGGAAAATCAGGACGTGGGAACATGACATGAGATTCTATTAACAAGTAAAAGGGACTATTTAAAATAATAAGTGAGAATTTAGAAGATGTTATATCAGATTAATAACAAACACAACTACTTATGAACATTGTGTTAAAGAAGGAACTGCAGATGCTGGAGAATCGAGGGTTACACAAAAAGCTGGAGAAAGAAACGTCGCCTATCTCCTTCGCTCCTTAGATGCTGCTGCACCCGCTGAGTTTCTCCAGCTTTTTGTGTAACCCTACTTGTGAACATTTTCTAGTTAAATCAGATCTGTAAAATTTGAAAAGTGGAAAGTTTAAAGGCAATGTCCAGAAAAGTTGTTATACTGTGATGGTTGTCTGGAATGCACAGCCACGGGGAGTTGTAGAAGCAAATACGATAGTGGCGTTTAAGAGGCTTTTAGATAGGCACACAAACATGCAGGAAACAGAGGGATATAGATGTGCAGGCATAAGGGATTCATTTAATTTGGCATCATGTTCGGCACAGATATACTGGGCCCAGGGGCCTGTTTCTGTGCTGCATTGTTCCATGTTCTCCATTCTATAAATTATATGATACAAAGTGAATTGCATGTCAAATGTAACATCAGGCAAATGAATGAAAAGAAAAAGAAAATTGTGGAGATGATTTGGTAAATTGTGTGGCCATTTGCCTCAGTGCATTGTACCAGAAATCCTGCAAGCAGCATGCCATTATTTTAAAGCAATCTAACATTAATGGCAGTGAAACCAGTGGACGATTTATGATGGATGTAAATGTGAAGCTGACAGGATTGTTCAAAAATTATACACACAAGGAGTCTGTAACATGTCCTGGGACAATGTTAAGAGGAAATTAAGGATGTGGGAAACCGTGGATATTTTGTGGTGTTTCAGGAAAATTCGTACCTGGCTTTGCTGTAACGTGATCTAAAACTCATTGCTAGCTGAACCCTGAACAAAAGCTCACCAACTGCACAATCCATGGAACACTAAAGGAATTTATATTTGGAAAGAGGAAAGCATTGCCTTCCTCATCATGGCTTGATTAAAATGACTTTGCCTGAAAGCAAAATGACTAAATTTAGAGATTAAACATTGTACCTGCTGGAATTTAAAAAAAGACTGAGGGAGAGCAGTCAGAACATGGTTGAAGAGCGAGAGAGCAGTAGGAAACACGGAGAGAAGCAACACATTAGGATGAATATCAAATTCAACAATGTTAGGTAACCTCCCCCTGTCCACTCTTTATCCCCCTCTCATCTATGGGCCCCACCCAGGTGCGCACCCACTTGACCCATGCTTCTGCCGTGCTCCCCCCTTCCACCATCCACTTCCACAATTATCCCCTTCATATGAAGCTGCCTTCATATTTCACAGCTCTTCTCTCATTATCTTACACCCTTTTGTCTCCTATTTATCGCTGGTCTTTGTCCACCCATCTGCCAATCAAGAGCCCCTCATTTTTAAGAGGTTATGGGGAGAAAGCAGAATGTGGTTAGAAGGGAGAAATAGATCAGCCATGATTGAATGGCGGAGTAGACTTGATGAGCCAAATGACCTAATTCTACTCCTATCTCTTATGACCTAATCCAGGCTACTTCTCACTATCACTTCTCAGGCTATATACCTCTCTTCAAGCTCCGCTCCCCCCCCCACCCCCCCATCTCCGCCAATCATTGTGAAGAAAGGTCCCAACTTGAAACGGTACCCATCCAAGTCTTCCACAGTTGCTGTCTGACCTAATGAGTTACTCTAGCATTTTGTGTTTTTTGTGGGACAAGGCTTAAATTGATGTAGTTAAAGTTCAGATAGAAGTCATGGGCAAATATATATTATAACTATATTAAAATGCCCCATCCTTTCTAAGAGACTGTCCACGTACTGTGGACAACTGAGTTATAGGAGATAATATATACAAAATATTAAAATATTTTCTGCATTTCTTCTTGCTTTTTTCCCTCATAGCAATGAATTGCATGTCCCTTTATATAAACTTTGGTGACCTTCCTCCAACATCTCCTTGCATCAATTACTCTTTGTTACTCACCTTCTATCCAGTGATAGTTTTTTTTTTTTCACCCACCATCCTATAGTGACCTTTGTCCCCTCACCGTTGCAGAAGTGTAACATGGCAATTGCTAAAATGCTTGTTGGGTTGCTTGACACAAAAGCTACAAATGTGTTTACTTCACCAGTAAATGCACAGCCATAGGTTCTAGGAGAAGAATATGGTCCATCAAGTCTACTCCGCCTTTCAATCATGGCTGATCTATCTTTCCCTCTCAACCCCATTCTCCTGCCTTCTCCCCATAACCCCTGACACTCTTACCAATCAAGAATATGTCAATCTCCACTTTAAAAACATCTATTGACTTGCCCTCCGCAGCCACATGTGGCAATTAATTCCACGGATTCACTAACCTCAGACTAAAGAAATTCCTCCTCATCTCCTTTCATCATTAGTAACGTAGCATTAGTCATGTGGGCAGTTCATCACAAGTTCTGTTTCGCGACATGTTACTAAAATATTTCTGCTGTGCTCATCAGGTGCACATTGCAGAACTAACTGCTTGGTTCAACTGTTTGTTAGAACTTTCACGTGCCATGTTCAGAAACGTGCTTATTTCTCTGTATAAATACCCGCTCATTACAAGCATCTTTGGAGTTGTGACCTCAGCCCGTGATGGATGCGTGCCCTCTCCTTGTGATAAGTAAAATAAAGCATAAGTCAACACAGTGAGTCTTTGAGTCTTACTTCGGGTCGAGATTTTAACATCCTTCACCCTACAACGACCTTTCCTCCCTCACCCTTCACCCTTTCATGCCCTCCCCTCACCCTGCAATTACATGCTACCTAGTCAAATCAGATAATACTATACATCAATACAATTAGGTCAAACTCAAATACAATAGGTAGAGCAAAGGGAAAGAGTGCTGAATATAGATCGTAGCATCGTAGTACATCAGTCCCAGAGACAAAGTCATGTCTGCAATAAGGTAGAGGAGAATCAGATTGTTCAGACACCTGACAACAGATGGGAAGAAGCTGCTCCTGAGTCTGGTGGTGTGTCTACCTGAAGGAAGCAGGAAGAGAAGGAATGACCTTTTGATGACCCCCATGGCCCTGCAATAACCTTTCTCCTCTCACCCTGCCCCCTTCAGTAACCATCCCTCCCTCGCCATCCATCCTCTTCTCTCAGGGCCCGGTGACGATTCTTCATCATCTCCCACCCTACACTTAATGGGAGGGTTCAGCAAAAGAATTGCCGTGTTCAGTGCAGTAAGGAAGAAGTGGGACTGAAAAGTACTCATGATGAGATGGCTTCAAACCTCTGATGTTGGAGACTAGCCACCCTCTTTCACTATTGATTTCCTTGGCCATTAGTGGAAGTCCAATCCCTTCATTTGGGGGGCACACGTTGTAATATTTGCCAATATTACAAGCGTTACAAGTCTCACCCCATTCACTGCCTCTTCTCCCCTCTCCCATCAGGCAATAGGTACAGAAGTGTGAAAACGCACACCTCCAGATTCAGGGACCGTTTCTTCCCAGCTGTCACCAGGCAACTGAACCATCCCATCAACAACTAGAGAGTGGCCTTGAGCTACCATCTACCTCACTGGAGATCCTCGGACTATCTTAAATCTGATTTTACGGGACTTTATCTTGCACTAAGCGTTATTCCCTTTATCCTGTATCTGTCTACTGTGGATGGTTTGATTGTTAACCATGTATAGTTTTCCCGCTAACTGGTTAGCACGCAACGAAAGCCTTTCACTGTACTTCTGTGCACATGTCAATAAACTAAACTAGACCTGTGAGACCAACCCCGACCCCGAGGCAACGTGCAGGCCAGTGAATGGATGATCTTTGCGTGTCTTCATCGGGTGTGGGTTCAGCGTAAACTGAAGCACAGAAGCATGAGGCGGCCGGGCTTGCCGTTGTCCTTGTAGCTCGGGGGCAAATGTCTCCATCCAGCAGTGGGAGCCCGTGCGCCCACGTCTCCAGGCGTCTTGTAGAAAGAATAGCGCTTGCATTTCCTCAACAGCCTTCCGTCGGTTTGCAGCCACGCATCACTCCACAACGCTGACATTGATCCGTGCAGATGCGGGTCATGCCTGCACCCCCCCCCCCCCCCACCAACTCCCCCTCACAACAACAACAATAACATCAGCCAGCCAGCTACAGTGGATTAAACCATGCCGTGCAAATATCGTTCATTACAACCAAACACATTGCAGGATGTTTAGTGTGTACTCTAGTGAGCCCGGGAAACGCAAACATCAGCAGCGTTTTACACCCAATCAAATTAAGCCCGTTCTGAAGAACAACCAGATGTGAAGTAATTGGAGAATCCATGATATCCTACCTTCAACGGTTGTCTTGGATTATCTTCAATTCAGTTCCTCTCTCTCTCGGAATCGAGAACGTGCACTTTGGGACAGCGTATTCAAGTTTCAGAGATTAAATTTGTAAAGTCCATACACCAGCTCTACACACAGGGCGCTCCGGCTCCTCCCATTGCCCGAGTGGTTTCGACAGTTACCTTCCCTGGTTGATTCTTGTACTGTTTCGCCCCTTAAGGTCCTGATCCGGGAGATCCCAAGTTCTGATCGATACAAAGGGTCATTTATGAACCGACGGTTGTGGGTAGAGAAAAAGAAAATATGATGAATGGTAGCGAAAAGCAGAGGTCCAGTATCGTTTTCCCAGCAACGCGGGGAAGTACAGGAAGAGTCTGTAGTTAGCACCAGACCTGGAGTGAGCGCCGAGTCTGGATTCAGCTTAGGTGAATGCACAGCGTTAAATATCACCGACAAAGCTACGGCGGCTGTGCGTTGAAATTCTTACAGAGAGTCCTGGAATGATATTCCAATCCCCAGCCGGAATTCAAGGGACCCGAGCAGAGCGGAGAGAGGGGGCGGCTCCGCACCCGTGCCGTGTCCGACAGATCCGTCGCCGCGCTCGGCTCCCTCCCGTCCTCGCCCTCCCGCTCCCGCTCTCTCTCTGCCCCGTGTAAGCGGCCCCTTGTTAGAGAGCCCAGCCGCGGGATTCCCGCTCTTCCCCTCTCTCGTTCAGCATCGCTGAAAGCCGAAATCCCTCTTCCAATTTTGGAAAGCTCACCTTGCGATACGGAGCTGTCACCACTGGATTGGTGCTGAAATCCAGGCGTGTTCGTCCCAGCGCTTTCTTTATCTCGTTGGATATTGGCTTTCCGCGCCTCCCCCCCCCGCTGCACAACAATGATCTCCCAGCCTCCTGTTTCCACCGCCCATGATAAGCTTCCCAACTGTTGTCTCTGAGACACACTTCTCCCTTCCTCTACCCGGCTCGCTTCACCTTCCATTCCACCCCCGCTCTCCCTTCGAACCATTGCATTCTCTGACGGGGGTCAAGAACTTGCTCGTTGGACCATAGGGAGACAGTGGGCTAAAGGGACTCGATGGATGGAACCCGCAGAGACGCGATGGGCCGAAGGAGCACCGTCGACACAAACAGGGCTCTTCCCAATAAGTCTCTATTTAAACTTTATACTTTAATGATACAGTGAGGGGACAGACCTATCGGCCCACCGACTCCGCGCCGACACTAGCACTGGGTTACAATATTTACTGGAGAGTGGGAGAATGTACAAACTCTGTACGGACAGCACCCGTAGTCAGGATCGAACCCTGGTCTCTGGCGCTGTTAGGCAGCAACTCTACCCCTGCGCCACTGTGCAATAGCCCTGTCTCACGGTTGAAGTCCACCCACGAGTGACCCCGAGTGAAAGAAAAAAACAGACTCATGGTTGTGTACGAGATTCCAAGTTTATGTTCAAGAGTTTAACCGAGTTCCCACGAATATGTCATTTCTGAGATGTTCCAAGTTCCTCTCCCAAGTTACTCTTGAGCCAACCGTGAATGAAGGTCTGTTTTAATAAGCAACAGTGTTAAAGAAGACATCTCCATCCTGCGGCTTTGAGTTAAAGACAGAATTCAGCGCGGCCGCATCTATTGATATGACCTACAAAGTGAAAATGCGCACCGTCCTGTGCCAGAGCAGTTATACTTATGATTTGTTTGAAACACACATCATGTAATTAGAAGACCAGCGGGTGGAGGTTTGCTATATTTTAATTGAATTTACTGCCAGGTCTACACACTGCGGGGAGACGGGAGATAAAATCTTTGAATGTGGACGGATGTCACCGCGCCTGCTCGTTCTAAGCGGAATATATTTTTAGTTGCCTTTTAAGCTGGGCTTTGGTTTTATTCCTTGTTTTTGTTTATTCGCACACACTTTTCATGTGTGAAGGTGTGTGAAGTCCATGCCGGGTGCCGGCCGGCCACAGCCGCTGTTCTTTCACATCAGTTGCACATCAGATTGTTGGGAGACGGAGCTCAGGGTTCGCCTCCTGAGCTGCTTTGGTGCCCAGGCGTGAGTTGAGGTGGAGGGAGGTTGGGGGGGGGATGCGCGGGCGTCATTAATCTGTCTGGGGTGACAAGGCTCTTGGGTTAGGCTGGGATCATTCTCTATGGGATGATCTTAGTGCGGGAGACAAGTGTAGGAGAGGTGTATTGACTGTGTGGGCAGACACTTTGGTAGTGATTGCCCACCGGTCTCAAAAGCCGGTGTCTCCCTGTACCTGGGATAGCAGGGGGCGATCAAACAGCACAATACCCCCCCCCCCCCAATCAATACGATCCCAAGGCTTTAGCATCAGAAACAGCGGGCAGGCGACAATCTCCCGCCATAACGCGAGAGAGACCATTGTAGGTCTCCTTTGCACGTCGGTGTTTCTGTCTTTCTCCATCGCATTGTTGGCCCTGTCTGTCGCCACCCCCACCCCTCTGCTTCCCGGCCATGTGTGTGACCCCTTCCCTCCCCTCTCCAGCTCCCTGCCCATTGCACCGGGCGCGGGGGCTTCGCACCGTCTTCACGTCGGCGACGCCAGCAGGTCAGTGCCAGTCGCCCCGGGGCAGGTGCTCGGGGTCTCTCTCCCAGCGTGGGCCCCGGACCGGGGGGGAGGGGGGGGAGAGAGATGGGGAGTCAGTGGGCACGCCGGCTCTGCCACACCATGGGCCGCCGCCAACCAAGCCACCCGTCCACGTCCACACGCTCGGTAGAACAGGAGCTGAGACTGGGAACTGTACCGCCCTTGCCCCCTCCCTTTGCAACTGCAAACAACCCCACTCTCCTGCTCACCTAACCCGCCCATCCCTTCTCTCTGGGTATAGAAGGCGCTTCTGGTCTGCAGTGTGCAATAGTCACCAAAATACACCGCATCTTTAGAAAGGAAAAATACAAAATATGTCAATCCCACTGGATAGGCCTTAGTCATGGTGCTGTACAACACGGAAACAGGTCCTTCGGCCCAGCTTGGCCGTGCCGTCCAAGATGGCATCTTGGGGTAGTCATATTTGCCTGCATGTGGCCCATAGCCCTCTAAACCTTTCCCATCCATTTATCTGTCATTAATAACCTCAAGAAAATTCCTGCTTCAGTTTCCTGGGTCCAACTCGGAGAGAAGTCTCCCCCCTTTCCAGGGTTAATCGTTCCACTGTCTATAATGCTGTTTGCATTATGAAGTCCTCGACAGTGGACCCCATGGGCAATCACTACCAAAGTGTCTGCTCACACAATCAGTACACTTGTTTCCTGTACTAAGTCACCCCAACCCCCCCCCTCCACTCCCTCCTCCCCCCCCCCCACCCTCTTCCCCCCCCCACCTTTACCTCCCAACTCCAGTCCTGTCCCGACCCCCTGGGAAACTGAAGGGAGCGACAATCAACTGCCACGGATACAAATAATGTCATTCACAAGAAAGGGCAGATGCTGGTTGACAAAGTGAACACACGGTGCTGGAGTTACACAAAGATGCAGCAGAAATGTGGAAACATCATCCCGTCACCCATTCCTTCTCTCCAGAGATGCTGCCTGCCTGCTGAGTTAAAGAGTAACCATGGTAGACTCACGAGTCACTAAGGTAAACTCACGGGCCACTAGGTTCTTACAACGAGTTTAAATGTTTCAATTTTTAACTTCAACAGTAAATTTGACTTGTGGAAAACTTTAAACATGTTTGAATTTTTTCAAGAGTTAACAAGTTTCACGGGTACCTGCTGTTAGCGCCACGAGTCGCTAAGTTGCGTTCACGAGTTCCAACGTTCCCGCTACGTTAATTGGTGGTGATTACCTCGAGTGAAAACCTTTGAAACAATGCAGACTAACTAACAATTTGGTATGACTCTTGTCACTTTATAAATAAAACAGTGAATCGATTTACACATCCTTGCATTTGTTTTAGTTTCACCTCAGTTTTAGTTTTAAAGATATAGCATGGAAACAGGCTATTCAGCCCATCGAGTCTATGCTGACCAGCGTTCACTCTTCTCACTGGTTCTATTATCCTACTTTCTCATCCACTCTCTGTTTGTTTAGGTTTATTATTGTCATATGTACTGAGGTGCAGTGAAAAGCTTTGTTTTACATGCTACCAAGCAGATCAGATATGCAGTGCAGATAGTGCAGATAAAGAAAAGGGAAAGATAGTGCAGAATATAGTTCTGAGCATTGTAGAGCAGCAGTTCCATAGACAAAGTCCAATGTTCGCAATGATGTAGAGGTGAATTGTCGAATTCCCTCAGTCTAGGGGCAATTTTACAGAGGCTAATTAACCTATAAACCCTGTGAGATGTGGGAGGAAACGGGAGGAGCTGGATGAAATACACGTCGTCACAGGGAGAACATGCAAACTCCACACAGGCAACACCCGAGGTCTGGGTTGAAACCCCGTCTATGGTGCTGCAAATGTGTTGCTCCCATCAACTCATTTTCCGGAAGGGACACCTGATACAATAAAGGTATTCCTAGCATTTGTTAAACTCTGAGAGACCATGAAACTCATTTGCAGAAAGGGCAAAGCCCTCTGAATTGTCCACCCACCCACCCACCCTGACTACAGGTTGTTGAGAAGACACACAGCGGCTTTACATCTGTGGGATTAAATTTTCCAAGCAAGAGCTTGTATGATGGTGATTATTACTGATTACAACAAGAGATGCTTGCACCGACGCAAACAACCCTGACCTTTAGTGGCACATTTATTTGGTATCATCCATCTTTTGATGAAGAATCACATGTGGTTCCATTTCCAAGCAGCTTTCAGGGGAACAATTTCATTAATTCAGGGGGCAATTTTGTTTCATCGCAGGTGTGCCACCTGAGCACCTGTCAGACTTACACCTACTTAACATTGAACAACTTATCGTCTAACCATTCCATTAACGGTAGATGTCAGCTGAAAATGTCCGAGTGTCAATATTGACTGAGTAGGCACAAAGTGCTGGAGTAACCCAACAGGTGAGGCAGCACCTCTGGAGAACAGGGATAGGCCAGGAGCCTTCTTCAGAGTGATTGTGGTGGGGGGGAGAGGGAGGGAGAGCTGGAATAGAGGAGGGGCTGGTCAAAGTCTAGTGAGTGATAGATGTATACGGGGGGGGGGGGGGGGGGGGGGGGGGGCATGGATCGACTGAAGGATAGACAAAGGCCAGAGATGAAAAGACAAAAGAGAGAGATGGAAAGAAGAAGTGTGAAGCCACAGGACAGAAGAGAGATGGAATGGGAAGGTGACAAATGGGTGCAAGAGCAGGTGGGGTATAGGGAAGGGGGGGGGGGGGGGGGGTGGAAGGAAAGAAGGGTTGTTTGTAGGTTAGTTACCCGAAATTAAAATTATAGAATTCAACGTTCATACTATTGGGTTGTAAGCTAAGCAAGTGGAATATGAAATGCTGATCCCCCAGTTTGCGTGGGCCTCACTCTGGCAATGGAGGAGTCCCAGGACAGAAACGTGAGTATGGAAATGAGAAGGGGAGTTAAAATGGTTAGCAACAGGGAGATCCAGCAGGGCTTGCCAAGCGATCCTTTGCAAGCTTGCATCAAATGCAATAACTTGAAAATATATATTTATACATTAGCTATAATGTAATAAGATGGTTCAAGCTGTTTCTGAGGAATGTTTCCAAATAAATTTGACACAAAGCCAAAGGATACAAAGGATGAAAGATCGATGAACTACAATGGCAAGTTTTTGGCACTGAATTTCAATGCCTTTGTAAGGCCAAGTGAATTTCAACTTACTAGCATTCTGCTTGGTTGTCCTTGGGTCCCCTCTGTATACTCATTGGAGGCCCTTGGACTATCTTTAATCGGACTTGAGAATTCAACGTCAATCATATTGCCTGAAATGGCTACTATTTCTCATGGGATATGACCCTCATTGAAAAGGCCACATTTATTGCCTATTTGCCCTTGAGATTATGGTGGGATGCCAGCTTCCTGAACCATTACACTCCATTTGGTTAAGGTTTTCCCACAATGTGGTTGTTGGGAAGATCCAGGATTTAGACCTGACAATGATGAAAGGACAGCGATATATTTCCATCAGGATAGCGCACAGCTGTCGTGGTGTTCCTATCTGTCCTCTGCCACTGTGTTAGTTAGGTAGTTAGTTAGTTTAGTTTATTGTCACGTGTTCCGAGGTACAATTAAAAGCTTTTGTTGTTGCTAACCAGTCAGCGGACAGGCTATACATGATTATAATCGAGCCATCCACAGTGTACATGATGAAAGGAATAATGTTTAGTGCAAGATAAAGTCCAGTAAAGTCTGATTAAAGATAGTCCAAGGGCTTCCATTGAGGTAGATAGTCACTCAGGGCCCCTCTCTTGTTGTTGACCACTCTCGAGTAGCTGCCCTGATTGGTAAAGGAGGTCGGAAATTTAGTGAGGAAATGGATTTAGTGAGGAGTGGAGAGTTATAGCAGGAGTCTCGAGAAGCAACTGCAACGCATGTTTATGATGCATACACTGCAGTCACTGTGAATGGGTTGAATGTTCGAGGTGATGGTGGGCAACCAAGCAATTAACCGGTTCAATGAGCTAACTGCTCGAAATGGCATCTGAAAGGAGAGGGCAGAGCGAAGAAGGATGAAATTCACTGGGAAGCCCTGAGAGATGGCATAAAGCAGGAGAGTACATTAGACAGCCCTGGCCAACAGAGGGGAAAGGAAATGGGCCAGGCATCAGTAGAGACGGCAGGTAGTGCAGTGCTCAGGAAGATGTAATGGGTACATTACTGGATTAATAACCCAGAGGACTAGTAGAAGAGTCAATGTAAGGTCTGATTCCATCAAAGCTGGTTGTAAATCTGGATTCAATGAATTCTGCATGTTAATCACTAGGAACGTTGTGATGAGGACTGGATAACCTCTTGTTAGTTATTGTTTGAAGGATAAATACTGCCTCAAGCCCCAGGCTAATATTCCCAGCTCTTCTTTACCAAGTAGGTCACATCCACTGAGAGGACAAGTGGCTCTCAGCTTAACACCTCAGCTGAAACTGACTCCTCAACAATGTCCGCAGGAAAAGTTGGGATCATGCTAAGTTCTCTGGAGTCATTGAATCATAAAATCATAAAGAAATATAGCAAAGAAACAAACCCTTTGGCCCATCATCAACTGACCAACAACTGATCATTTACATTAATCCTATTTTTATTCTTCCCATGTTCTCATCAGCTTCCCCCATATTCCACCACTCACCAAGTCAAGTCTTATTTATTGTCATATGAGGTACAGATACAATAAAAAATCTTACTTGCTGCAGCATCCTAGGCACATTGGATTTATGGGTGTTTCATGTATAATTTATATTTTTATGCAAATAAAATATACGTTAAGTTGAGTTTAGAGATACAGCATGGAAACATGCTCTTCAGCCCACTGAGTCCCTGCCGTCCAGCAATCACCCATACACTTGTTCTATCCTATGGACAATTTACAGAAGCCAATTAACTTACAAACCTACACACCTTTGAGCGTGGGAGGAAACTGGAGCAGCCGGAGAAAACCCACATGGTCACAGGGAGAACGTACAAACTCGGTACAGACAGCACCAGTTGTCAGGATCAAACCCAGGTCTCTGGCACAGTAAGGCAGCAGCTCTACCGCTGCAGCCCTTGTGCTGTGTGATGAGTGTTTGATGGCACTAGGCCTGTATTTGCTGGAGGTTAAAAGGATGAGAGGGGATCTCAGTGAAATTTACCAAATAATGAAAGGCCTAAATAGAGTGGACGTGGAGCGGATGTTTCCACTAGTGGGAGAGTCTAGGACCAGAGGGCACAACCTCAGAATTAAAGGACATTCCTGCAGAAAGGAAATGTGAAGGAATCTCTTTATCTGGATGCTGGTGAGTCTGTTGAATTCATTGCCACAGATGGCAGTGATGACCATCCTTGGGTATTTTTAAAGTTCTTGGTTAGTAAGGATGTCAAAGGTATTTGGTGGAAGGCAGGGGAATGGGGTTGAGAGGGAAAGGTAGATCAGCCATGATTGAATGGCAGAGTGGGCTCAATGGGCTGAATGGCCTAATTCTGCTCCTATGACTTATGAACATGAGTCCACTCTGGACTCATGTTCATAAATATGTAAATTATTTCAAGACAATGAAGATAAATAAAAAAACTGCAAAAAAAAGCTATTGGTGCTAAACTCAAGTCTGCAGTAATGCAGTCAGCAGCATTCTGTTGCCGAGGTAGTATTAAGGTTATTTGGGCCTATTCATGAACCTGAAGGAAAATAGCAGTGAGAATAGGGCATGACCTGAATGATGGTGATCCTTGATTATCCCGAAGCAGTGCTTCGTCCTGATGCTTTTGGCGGTGAGGAAGGCTGTGCCTGTGATGGCCTGCTCTGTGTCTATACTTCTCTGAAGCCTCTTGTCGTCCTGTGCATTGGAAGAGGATTTCCTGCAAATTGTCTCATCAATTAAGAAGCAATTTACGGTGGCCAATCAACATACCAACCTGCATGTCTTTCTGACCCGGGAGGAAACAGACACACTCAGAGGAAACCCATATGATCACGAGGAGAACGTGTCAACTCCACAAAGACAGTACATGAGGTCAGGTTGAACACGTATCACTGACACTATTAAGCAGAAGGTGAATTTGCTGTGACTGCGGAAGGTTCAACTCCCAACCTCTTCCTCTGAGGTCAGCTCCTCTCAGATCAGCCCTCAGCTTTGCTGATCATCTGAGCTCAAATTTAGTTTACCGAACGCATTTTGCCACAGTAGAATGGGAGAAACAGCTTGAAGCCGCAACAGAAAGATAATTGCAATAATTATTTCTGGGACTATACGGAAGGATTAGTGACAAGAACCTTGGCTACTTCAGTAGAAATGAAGGAGCTCATACTATTAAGGTTTGCTGCCACTCATGAATACATCTAGCTATAATCAAGACTGAATGCAGGGTTAAGCTTTTCTTAACTAGATATAAGAAAGATGTGACTCAGATTGGTTTTGTCTTACTATACTTCAAGACAGAAAGCAAAAAAGCTTTTTCATTTCCCAAACTGATTAAATTTTAATTCCAAGTGCTTTCATGTCGCTCTTCAGTGCTGTATTTACACTGAGCCATGTTCAACCAGAGCAAACAAGGGAAATGTGGGAGAAAGCAGATCGAATTGAGAAGTAAATGGTTTAAGCCAAACAGCTGTTTTGACAGAGGGAGTGAAGGTTTAAAGTAAGGAACAGATACCTAGAAATAGGTTAAGAAAGAACTCTAAATGCTGGAAAAATCAAAGGTAGACACAAATGCTGGAGAAACTCAGCATGTGAGGCAGCATCTATGGTAGACAAAAATGCTGGAGAATATGCTGGATCATAGATGCTGCCTCACCCGCTGAGTTTCTCCAGCATTTTTGTCTACCCTAGAAATAGGTTTCACTCTTTATTTGATGCACTTAATCAACATTGCACCGAGTGCTAACATCTATCTATTTTCCAGCAAATGAATGTGAGCTTGGCCAAGCAGATATATAAAACAATAATCGTGGCTTCCACCCAGAATCGTGCAGAGATGGGGACCTTCACTGTCCCGAGCGGATCACACATAGTTTAGTTTATTATTATCATCATGTGTACCGAGGTACAGTGAAAAGCTTTTGTTTGTCTGTTATACAAAGAAGAAAAACCCAGAGTGCATAGATAAAGGGTAAAGGGCACACATTTTCATACAAGATATAATATTGCAGTACGATATAGTCCAATTAAAGGTCATGAGGTAGATAAGAGGTTGCTAGCTGATGAGAAGAATGCTCAGTTGTCTGATAACAGCTGGGAAGAAACTGTCCCTGAATCTGGAGGTATGTGTTTTCAAACTTCTGTACCACTTGCCTGATGGGAGAGGGGAGACGAGGGAGTGACAGGGTGAGACTTGCCCTTGATTATGCTGGCGGCCTTGCCGAGGCAGCGTGGTGTAGATGAGGTCAATGGAAAGGTAGTTGATTTGTGTGCTGGTCTGGGTTGTGCCCAGAACTCGCTGCAATTTCTTGCAAAGCAGGAAACAGCTGCAAACAATTCTCAGCAAATTGGTCCAGGGAGGATAACAGATCTTGAAGGTGCCCTCTCCATGGCAGTCATGGAGGAAGGCTGAGGGAGAGCGTTCTTAGATCGAGGTGAAAGAGACCCAGACATTCTCGCTGATGATAAATTCCAGGAGGAGGTTCTGTGCACCAAGAAGGGCTGGGACCCAGGAGGTAGACACAGCAGTTTCCTTCAAGTGTGATAATCCCCATTCCTATAGACATAAACATCATCATTGGCAGTCACTCAAAATGAGTATGACTGTCTTCTCCATAGGGTCGTCTACTTGTGGGTCTGCAGATGTCTTGGTGCAATGCGGGCACTGGAGACTGGCGGTGGTTGGTAGTTGTCGAGCCCCCTTCTCTCTCTCCTTACGGTGCTGTCGCTTTGTCACTGCAACACGGCATAGTTCCATTTCGTGAAGTGCAGCTCCGTCCTGTACGGATTTTCTCCTGGAGTGCCTGTCCAGTGCAATGTGCTCCCAGTTGCTTGATGTGATGTGGAATTTCTTCAGACTGTTCTTGATGTTGTCCTTGAAGCGTTTCTTTTGCCTGCCGGAGGCTCGTCAACCTTCCTTCAATTGAGAGTACAGGATTTGTTTAGGGCGACGTGTGTTGGACATGTGGAAGACGTGGCCAGTCCATCGAAGCTGGTGCTGCATTATTGTGTTGGTGATGCTGGTCATGTTGGCTTCCTCCAAAACGCTGATGTTGGTGCGTTTGTCCTCCCAGCTGATCCTCAGAATCTTTAGTAAGGATTTTTGATGGTATTGTTCCAGGGCTCTCAGGTGCCTGCTGTAGGTGGTCCATGACTCAGCTCCATACAACAGGGTGGGTAGGACAACGGCTCTGTAGACCAGCAGTGTTGTTTGAGCCTTTAGGTCTCGGTCTTCAGATCTTTTCCTGAGTCTGGCGTAGGCTCCGCTGGCACAACTCAGGCGATGGTTGACCTCAGAGTCGATGTCAGCTTTTGAGGAAATAATGCTGCCAAGGTAGGGGAAGTGGTCAACGTTTTAAAGAGTGGTGTCGCCCAATTTTATAGTGGGCTGGGTAGACGGCTGGTTGGGTGGAGGTTGATGTAGAACCTGGGCCTTCTTGATGTTTAAGGCTAGGCCCATGGCTCTGTATGCCTTGGCAAAGGCATTCAGGATGCCCTGGAGGTCTTCTGCAGAGTGTGCTGCAATGGCGCAGTCGTCCGTGTACTGAAGCTCCATGATGGCGGTGTTACTGACTTTGCTCTTGGCCTTCAACCTATTAAGGTTGAAGAGCCCACCGTTAGTTCTGTAGAGGATTGGGATCCCCTGTGACAGCTCTTCACCAACGAGGTGAAGTATGGCAGCAATGAAGATGACAAACAGGGTGGGTGCGATGATGCATCCCTGTTTGACCCCCGATTCCACAGTGAAGGGCTCGGACTCGGAGCCGCAGTTATTGAGTACTGTGACCGACATGCCATCATGTAGATGCCTCAATATTCTGATGTACATGTCGTGACAACCGTACCTTGATAGTTTGCTCCAAAGAGCCTGGCGGTCTACCGAGTCAAAAGCCTTTGTCAGGTCTATAAAGGCCATGTACAAAGGCTGCCTTTGTCCACGGCATTTTTCCTGGAGTTGGCGTGCTGTGAATATCATGTCTGCTGTACCTCTGGATGGGCGGAAGGCCACACTGTGATTCTGGGAGTACCTCCACAGACAGAGGTATAAGTCGGTTTGCGAAGGACACGAGCTAGGACTTTGCCTGTTGACAGGAGCGAGATGCCCCTGTAGTTTCCACATTCAGCCTTGTCTCCCTTCTTAAAAATGGTCACTATTAGAGCATCCCTGAGTTCTGAGGGAAGTTCTTATTTTTCCCAGACCTTGAGGAGTAGGGCGTGGATGTGGTACAGGAGCTCCGGTCCAACTTCCTTTAAGATCTCAGCTGGGATCCCGTCTGGATCGGTGGACTTGTTGTTCTTAAGACTCTTGATGGCATCTTGAATCTCTGTCATAGTGGGAGGTTCTCCCATGTCTTCTCTGATGGGACTCTGGGGTAGGCGGTGGGGAATGTCTGGTTCAGTTGTGCTGTCATGGTTGAGGAGTTCCTGGAAGTGCTCTTTCCATCGGGCGTTCCCATTGTCCTTCAGCAGTTCTTGTCCGCCACTTGAGTGCAGGGGGGTTAAGCCGTGGTAGCTTGGACCATAGACGTCCTTAGTAGCGCTGAAGAAGCTATGCTGTGATGTTCCCTGCCCACCGCTGAACTGAGTGTTTTGTTTTAGATGTAGTTTAGCGAGGCAGCATGGAACAGGCCCTTCAGCCCACTGAATCTACGCCGACCTGTGATCACCTGTACACGAGGTTTCGCCTACACACTAGGGGCAATTTACAGGTTAATTAACCTACAAACCTGCACATCTTGGGAAAGTGGGAGGAAACTGGAGCAGCCGGTGAAAACCCATATGGTCACAGGGTGAACGTGCAAACTCTGTCGGGACAGCATCCTTAATCAGGATTGAACGTAGTTAGTGTCTCTGCCACAGAAAGGCAACAATTCTACTGCTGTGCACTGTTCCGCCCAAACAGTGGGAATGAGGTATTTGCATAAATGGGCCAGGGATTGTCATGAAATCTTCGAGTGATACAGCACAGATCTAGGTTCTTCAGCCTACAGAATCCACCCTGGATATCAATCACCCATTTCCACCAGCCCTATGTTTTCAATACTTTATTCTCCCCTTTGATCACTGTGATGATGCTGTAATGGGCTGCAGTAGTGCAGATGATCCTGCAAAAGGAGGATGTGCAGGATTTTAATATGCTTCAGAATGATCATGGGTTAAGGACAGGAGGCTGAACAATGTGCATTTCACTGGATTGAGGTCCATGGTTTTGCAGGCTCCAACATCTCATCAGCCGAGTCACTTTTAGCTACACTCTGTCTCTAAGGTGAGACGTTATGCTGTGAAACACTGGCTCGGCAATCGGCATGTTGTTCCTCCTCCAACATTGACTGTTGATTCTGATCGACTGGCCCATTGCAGACTGCAGGAGTACTTGCTGAAGGGCTCGCTGAAGCTTGGTACAGCCAATGCCAAGGCTCTGTGGAGGAGAACCGCAGTCTAGGGTCCTTCCACTGCTGTACTTTGCGGGACAGAGTGGAAACATCCCTCAAACAAGGCAAAGGATATTACCCCAGGGGACCACATGAGTGGCAAGGTATAAGGATAGTTTCTGAACATAATACTAATGAATGTATAAACATTGAGCATGTTGGAATGGTTTTTTGCACTGCTCCTGTTTCGTATAAATGTTTAAATTCTGAATAAAATTTATTTAGGAAAATAAAGGAAGTGCAGTGACCAGCTAGACCAGCAGTTAATGGAGGCTTCATTAGAGTGTTTACTGTGGCTGCTTTAGCTGATGGAGGCAATGAGGTCTCATTGTCAGATTATTGGCATCTACAATGTTCCTTGTTCTTTCATGGCTCTTGTCATAGCAACGCACAGGTTTAAAAGCGTGCAAATTGATGTCAGGAACCGGAGCATCAGAGGGGAATTTGACCTCTCTGATGCTGCAAAGATCAGAATATTGGGAGATGCAACAGCCTTAAGCTGCAGCCATTTCAAAGGGTCATCTCGGGAGGACTTTGAGAGTCAACATGAACCTGACCTCCTTCTAGAGAGGATGCCAGGCATGAGAGGGGTGTTTCTCCAGAATGCCAGGTACTTCAGTGATTACAGCCCTGGAATATTGACTCCACAAATACATTTTGTCCCTCTATCTTTATCTTCTATCATTCAGTCTGAAGAAGGGTTCTGACCAGAAACGTCACCTATTCCTTTTTCATCTGAGATGCTGCCTGACCTGTTGAGTTACAGCAGCATTTTATGTCGATCTTCGGTGTAAACCGGCAACTGTAGTTCCTTCCTCTACAAATATATTGTTTAATGGATAGATCTGGGCAGGATGTTGTCATTGGGTCATAAAGTTATAGAAGAAGGAAACGGGCCCTCCAGCCCACCTGGTCCATGCCGACTATCAAATACTCATTTACACCAATCTTGCAGTCATAGAGTCATACAGCATGGAAACAAGCACTTTGGCTCAACTCGTCAATGGCAATCAAGATGCCCCATTTGCCTGCATTTGATCCATATCCCTCAACAACGTTGCTGTCCATGTACCTATTCAAGTGTATTTTAAATGTCCTCTGAGTGAAACAGTTGCCTCTCAGGTTCTTATTAAATCTTTCCCGTTCACTTTAAAATCCATGTGAGAACAACTTTTTCACCCAGAGAGTTGTGAATTTGTGGAATTCTCTGCCACAGAAGGAAGTGGAAGCCAATTTACTGGATGAATTTAAAAGAGAGTTAAGGGGCTGTCCCACTGCGGCGACCTAATCCACGAATTCAGAAGTGTCTTCGACCTTCAAGCTCGAGGGCACTCGCCTGAAAAACCTCGAGCTGTATCGATCGTCAGTGATGAAACCGCGAGCTGGATCGACCGACCACGCACACACACACACACGCACACACTCACATTGCAAAAACGGGGGCCAGGGAAAGCGGGGGAGCGCAGTCTGAAATTCACACCCGCGATGAAGAGGAAGGTAAAAGACGGCTGCACAGTGTACGAAAAGTCCTTTAGGCAGCGCGGTGGTGGGGGGAGGAGTGGAGACACTTTTAAGAAGTCAGACAATGTTTAATAAAGCTTAGCGGGGCACTTAACCTGCCGGTCGGTTTTCCTTGGTGCTGAAAACTCCAATGGGCCAATGCCCAGTCAGCGAAGGAGATTGCCCATGGCTGCCCTCGACTGCCTGTAACTACATAGCGACCCCACTCCACTGCACTACAAGTTAAAAACAACCATGCCGACCAATTTTTACTCGCGGAAAATGTTTCAACATGCTTAAAAATGTTCCACGACCTAGCTGAGGCCGCAAGTATGCGGGAACCTCCCTCGAGTATGAAGGAGAGTTCCAGTGTCCTCATAGGACCTCCTACGACCATGCGTTGACATGCTGCGAGTTTGAGTCGAGGGCAAACTCTTCTAAACTCGCAGATTAGGTCGCTGCAGTGGGACAGCCCCTTTTAGGAGAGTTTGTAAAAGTGTTATGTTGAAGACCTCCTTCAACAATGTAGAAGACCTCCTTCGACCTCCTTGGACTATGTTGAAGACTAGCTTTGACTAGCTTCAGGAAAATTGGACACCGAATAGTGGAGAGTGAAGATGACCTCCTTCAATCTCCAACAACCTTCTTTGACCTCCCTTCGACTATGCTGAAGACTATCTATGACTACCTTCAATTACCTTCAACTACCCTCGATTACCTACGAATAACATGCCGATCTACTACGACCTACTTTGACTCAACCTATGACAAAAAAAAATATCGATTTTTTCCATGGCGACCCTTTTTTACTTGCGGGATTTTTCAGCATGTTGAAAATACGCCGCGACCTAGCTGAGGCCTCGAGTACGCGGGGACTACTCTCGAGCATGAAGGAGAGTTACAAAGACCTCTTAGGTCCTCATGTCAACCATGCTGCGAGTATGAGTCGAAGGCAAACTCTTCTAAACTCGCCAATTAGGTCGCTGCAGTGGAACGGGCCCTCCAGATAGGGCTCTAGGGGCTAGTGGAATCAAGGGATCTGGGGAGAAGGCAGGAACGGGGTACTGATTGTGGATGATCAGCCATGATCACAATGAATGGCGGTGCTGGCTCGAAGGGCCGAATAGCCTACTCCTGCAACTATTGTCTATGTTTCTATGTGCTCTGATTCTTGTTTCCTCCAATCTTGGTAAAAGACATTGAGCATTCACCCAATGATTTTAAGATCACTCCATAGCCTCCAGCACTCATACTCTCAACCAATTTTATGCTCCACACATTCACCTTTACTCTCCTCTTTTAAGATTAATTTAATTTCATCTGAGGTAAAATCCAACTTCTTTGAGTTCTTTGATGAGTTGTTTGGTCACCTGAACTAAATTCTCTTTGCATGCCTCATCGTCAATTTTTGCAGCATTATTCTCCTGTGAGGTGCCTCAAAATGCCTTGTTTTAATAAAGCTCCTATTGTTATATTGTCCATTTCCAATTAGTGGCAAAAGGACACAAAGTACTGGAGTAATTTATCGGGTCAGGCAGTGTCTCAGGAGAACTCGGACAGGTGACGTTTTGGGTCAGGACCCTTCTTCCGAGTAGTGTCTATTAGATACAGAATACCTGTGCTGGAGTCAAACTGTCCTTGGATTAAAGCAGACAAATTCCTTATTTAATAGTATCTCCATGACCAATTAGCCTGACAATTAATAATCCAGAAAGCAATGAACAGCAGCAGAAGAGGGCAGAAAGATACTGTAAGGGTTCCATAAAAGAAGTGCAATAAAAGAGCTTGTAAGGGACATTGAGATTAATACATAAAGACATTTCAAGATGAAGAAAGTCAAGGGTAATGGGTGCACGTAAAAAATCAAATGGGAGGCAATTTTGCTAATGAAAATAAGGAAATGCAGACTCCATGAAGAATTACTGCTTGTCGGTCTTCACGGTGAGGGGTGGAGATAATTTACCTGGTCTTTCAAGGAAATTAATAATGAATCAAGGCGTGCATTTCACTGATGTTAACTTTGGGAATGAATCGAGTCAGCAAAATTAATGAAACAATGATCATAAAGAGAAGCAGTTACCCTCATGTCATTGAAAATACAATAATCATCTGTCATGCACTCCAGCATCTTTATTCCCTGTCTGTAAATGTGGTTAGTTTCATACCTTCACATGTCATTGAATTCACTCATAATCATAATCATAATCATACTTTATTAGCCAAGTATGTTTTGCAACATACAAGGAATTTGTTTTGCTGTACAGTCATACCAATAAAAAGCAACAAAACACACAAAATACACCTTCACATAAGCATCCACCACAGCACAGCGACTCGCCCACATTCCTCACTGTGATGAAGTTTAATCTCTTCCCTTTAGGTTTCCCCCGGTCCGGGGCCTCAAGCCTTCTGTTGACGGGACGATCTTGACTCCCGTAGCCGGCGGCGGGCCCTCCGTGTCGGGGCGATCAAGCTCCTGCATCGGGGGGGGAGGGGAAATCACTGTTCTCCTGCGCCGGGTTGCGGGTGGTCGAGACCTTCTGCGACTGGAGCTTCCCAACATCGGTCTCTACCCGAGACTGCGAGCTCCTTGATGTTGGAATCCGCAGGTTGGAGTATCGATCCCAGGCAAGGGATCGGCTCCGATGGAAGGTCCACGTCCCCGCGGTGGGACATAAAGTCAGTCCCGAGCAAGGCCGCCAGCTCCGTGATGTTTGGCTGCAGAGCAACCGGAGATACGATCCGGAAAACAATTGCATCTCCGGCAAGGTAAGAGATTGAAAAACTCCTCCCCCACCCCCACATAAAACCAACCAGAGAACATTAACACATACTTTAAAAACACATCAAAAATAACAAAAAAGATGAAAAAACAGACAGACCGGTGGTGAGGCTGCCATCGCTGACGGCGCCACCCGGTGGTATACTCTTGTAGTCGAATCATTTATTTTCATTTCCTAACAATTACTAACGTGAAGATAATCCATGCTGAAAATGATGTTTGCTTAGATTTTCCCTCTGCCATTCCTATTTTGGGATAGCGCTGTATCTAATATGGGTTCAGTAGGTGGCTGAGGGGATTGAATGAGTATCGCCTCATTGTCCACATGGGTGCTTTGTGTCTATTGAGTGGTAACCAGGCAAAACCTGCAATGGTTTCTCCTTCATCTTTCTCAATATTATCTCTTTCTCTGACAGTGCTGCTGGACTGTATGCAAATTTATGCCACATTTCTCCATGTTGTTTAATTTAAGTTTAGTTTAGTTTGGAGATACAGCATGGAAATAGGCCCTCTGGCCCACCTAGTCCACACCAACCACTGTTCACCCATTCATGTTATTTCTATGTTATACCACTTTTTCATCTGCTCCCTACATACTAAGGGCAATTTACAGAGGCCGGTTATTCTTAAACTGCGCAAACCCGCGCGTCTTTGGGATGTGGGAGGAAACCGGAGCACCTGGAGGTAACCCATGCAGCCATAGGGATAACGTGCAAACTCCACACTGGATAGCACCCAAGGTAAGGATCAACACCTGGTCTCAGGTGCAGTGAAACTGCAGCTCTACCAGCTGTGCCACTGATACATTTCTCTGTGTTGCATTTCTCCATGTTGCATTTCTCTATGCTATAACTGTGACCAGTCTTCAAAAAGTATTTTAAGAATTGAGTTCTCTGAGGTTTGTCCTGAGGTAATGGTGTGGGCAATGTTAGCAAGGCCAATGGGGTTGTCGCTCTGCCTTTTTGAACTGCAGACATGCTGGAGTGACTCACCGGATCAGGTCAGGCAGCATCTCTGGAGAGAAGGTATAGGTGACATATCGGGTTGACACCCTTCTTCAGAATGCGAGTCAGGGAAGACTTGGTGTATCTTCAGTGTAAACTAGCGCCTGCAGTTCCTTCCTACACTTCTTGAACTCCTGGAGTCCTGGTGGAGGCAGTCGAGGGGAGAGATTTCCAGGACTTAGACCTGGTGAAGATGAACAACCAACAATATTTTCACATCAGGACTGCGTGCGACCAGGAGGGGAATCTGAAGGTGGCGGTGTTCCTGTGCATCTGCTGCCCTTGTCCTTCTTGGTCATAGAGGTCATGCGTTCTGGGGGGTTGCTGTTAATGTAGCCTGGTCAAGTAACGCAGCGTACAATATGTCCACAGTGTGTCACTGTGGTGGAGTGAACATGTTAGTTGATGCTGGAGGTCCTGTATATCAGGTTGATTGGTCACGTATGGTGTCCAGCTACTGTAATGTTGTTGGAGCTCCACTCATCAACACACATGGAGAGTATTCCATCGTGTTCCTGACTTGCACACTGTGGATGGTATCAGGAGGAGAGGCACTTAACCAAGGACCTGACTTGATCATATATTGCATCGTGTGGTAGATCAGGGGCAGCACAGTAGCGCAGTGGTAGGGTTGCTGCCTTACAGTGCCAGAGACACAGGTTTGATCTTAATTATTGGTGATGTCTTTATGGAGTTTGTACTTTCTCCCTGTGACCGCATAGGTTTTCGCTCAGTCCTCTGGTTTCCTCGCACATTCCAAAGACGTGCAGGTTTGCAGGTTAATTGGCTTCTATAAATTGTCCCAAGTGTACAGGATAGAACTAGAGAACGGGTGATTGCTGGTCGATGCAGACTCAGTGGGCCAAAGAGCCTGTTTCCACACTGTATCTCTAAAAGCTAAAACTAAAACTAAACGTGTCTAGTCCAGTTACATTCCTGGTTAATGAGGATCTCAGAACATTGATGGCAATCCCATTTATTGTCAGCGATAGGTAGTTCCACCCTCTCTTGGTGGAGATGCCAATTGCTTGGTACTGGTGTGGCACTAATGTTACCTGCCACTCACCTACCTTGCCAGAATGTTAAACAACAAAAGGACTCAAAGTAACTCAGCACGTCAGGCAGCACCTCTGGAGAACATGGATAGGTGACCTTTTAGGTCAAGAAGCTTCTTCAGACTCTGTCTGAATGTTTTGTAGCTCTTGCACCAGGTCTACTTCAGTTGTTGAAGAGCCGTGAACAGAACTGAACAAGTAATCATCAGCTAACACCTTCACTCCTCACGTCATGGTAAGAAGAGCATCAGCTGGAGATTGTTGCACATATGAAGGTTCTTATTTTGTGAGCACCTTATGCAAACTGTTGCAATATGCTGGGACGTGTTGGCATCATTTCCACATTGTTCCTGAATTAACTCCCGCAGACAATTCCAGGATCAGGCATTTCCCTAATTTTCCTCCCGGTTTCAGCAACAGCTCCGACTTGCATTTCACAGCTTTTACTTCTCACTGTCTGTTTTCTCTCCCTCTCTCCATCCCTCATTAATTCATCATCCCAACTGCTCTGCTGACACGGGAACTGCCTGGGAAAACCTGCCCTATCTGACATATGCCCTCTGTCCTATCCCTCCCACTCCCACCCTCTTTGCCACTTGTTCTTTCAGTCTTAGATCTGAAACGTTCATCCTGTTTCTCTCTGCACAGAATATGTCTATCCTGTTTCAGGTATTGTCTGCTTGTATTCATAAATGGGAGCTTATAGTGGATTGCATGCGTTTACCGCAGAGAAGGGTAAACTAAGTAACCTCATTGTATCTTCCACCAGTGTGCTCACACCGTATGTCTAACAACGTGCAGTGGGTGATACGTTATATTTAATTCAGTGATTCAATTATAATTTATTGTCACATATATCTAAGTACAGTAAGATGCTTTGTTTTGCAAACAACCTGGTACAATCATGCAGCAGACCTCACCCAGGCAGCACATAAACAATGTCATGTTTCTGGCACTGACACAGTTACAAAGGTTCACCACCTTCTGCCCGTCCCCCTTTCGTTCTCGATACCCCCTGCTGGGTCCCATCATTCTCAGCACCCCCCCCCCCCCCCCCCCCGCTTGGTACCCTTTGTTATCGGCAGCCCCCGCCTGGTAGCTCTCGGCAGCCCTCCTCATTCTCAGCGGCGAGGTTCCCCCAACGCTCGTGACGGTTTAGTTTAGAGAAACAACATAGAAACAGGGTTTGGCCCACTGAATCCATGCAGTCCATTGATCACCCATTCATACTAGTTCTATATTATCTCATTTTATCATCCACTCTCTCTACACAAAGGGGTAATTTTACAAGAGGCCATCTAATCTACAAGCCTGCACATCCTGGTGAAGACAGAGGAAACCAGAGAAGGGTAAACTAGGTAACCTGGAGGAAGCCTACATGGTCACAGGGAAAGAAGGTGCAAACTCCACCCCAGGTCAGGATTGAACCTGGCTCCCTGGCACAGCGAGAGGGCAGCTTTACCAGCTGTGCCACCCAAAGAAATGCCGGCCCAAATCCCCAAAACGGAATAAAGGAGAACAAAATTAGTGTGAAGCGATGTCAATTCTTGTCACGAATGCAAGTTGAATGGGTAATTGGCTAAGTCCCAGCCAGCTTCTTGAACCAAGTATTTGGGTGAGTTTTAAACTTTACTTTAGATTTTAGAGATACAATGTGGAAACAGGCCCTTCGGCCCACCGAGTCCATGCCAACCAGCGATCCCCCGTACACTAACACTAGTCCTACAGACAAGGAATAATTTTACCAAAGTCATTTAACCTACAAACGTATCCGTTTTTGCAGTGTGGGTGGAAGCTGGAGCACCCAGAGGAAACCCACGCGGTCACGGGGGGAACATACAAACTCATTACAGACAGCACCCATAGGCAGGATAGAACCCAGGCCTCTGCAGCTGTGAGGCAGCATTTCTACCGCTGCACCACTGTGCCGCCCCCAATAGTTCCTACGAAGGGTTGTAATGCTCATTCAACTCACCCCCATTCCCCCCCCCCCCCCCCCCCCCCCCCCCCCCCCCCCCCCCCCACCCCCCCGCTACCTTGCTGGTGATGTTTGGGGAAACCACTTACGGCTGCGTGCCTGCTTCTATTAAAGTGAGGAGACGACGATACCTGCTTTTCAAAACAGCAGTGATTTATAGCCACTGTGTCCCGGCCACAAAATATAGCTAAGGGCACCAGGCAGAATTTCTTCTGCTCCACAGATCTCATTACTTCATGGTTCTAAACTTCACTAAGTGCAAGAGGAGGCCATCCATATATCTGCCTGAAAACACTCACGCTGTCATCTAGAGAGTAATGATTAATTCAGGCAAGGCCATTTGCATTGCTGGGAGGATTATGTAATATTCTGCTGGCTACAGTGAGGAATGTAATTTTGCCTCAATAAGAACACATTTTAATACTTAAAGAGAATTATGAAAATTGAGAATTGGAGTAGAATTGGTTCTGCTGTGAGTATATAGGTCAAGAAAAGATCAGCTGTACAGCAGCTCAGCATCTGATGCACTACCTCAGGGATTTGAAAAAATCTAGGGCTGAGCAAACCTCAGGGCAAATTTCTAGAGTAGAGTGTCAACACAAGGTTGCCAAAGCCACGCATTTCATTTCCATGCAATGATGGAAAAAACCCCTGCCACAGAGTGAGTGGCACTTTGATGTATGGTAGAGTTGCTGCCGTTGAATGTAGGAGGATACCGGAGCACCTGGAGGAAACCCAAACGGTCACAGAGAGAACGTAGAAACTCCATGCGGCAGTAGACTTACAGCGCCAGAGATCCGGGTTTGATCCTAACTACGGGTGCTGCCTATACGGAGTTTGTACATTCTCCCTGTGACCGCATGGGTTTCCTTCGGGTGCTCTGCTTTCCTTCCACCCTCCAATGACGTACAGGTTAGTTGGCTTTGGTACAAACTGTAAATTGTCTTTAGTGTATAGTGTAGTGCCGGTGTACAGGGTGATCACTGGTCGGCACGGACTCGGTGGGTCGATGCTCTGTTTCCGTGCTGTGTCTCTAAAGTGTAAAGAGTGTTCCAAAGATGACATATGACTTGTAGGTGAACATACCTACATAGAACATAGGAGGGTGCAGCCCAACAGCAGGCCCTTTGGCCCACAATGTCTGCACCGAACATGATGCCAAGACATACTCTTATCTGCCTGCACATATTCCATATCCTTCCGTTGCCTGCAAATCCATATGCCTATCCATAAGTCTCTTAACTGCCACTATCCAATCTGCCTCAACCACCACTCCCGGCAACATGTTGCAGGCACTCACACTTTAGTCCTCTCACTTTAAAGCTGTGCATCTGGTATTTGATTTTTTTTCATCTTGGGAAAAAGTTTCTGATGGTCTACCCAATCTATGCCTTTCATAATTTTATACACTTCTATCAGCTCTCTCCTCAACTTCGCGCATTCCAGGGAAAACAATCTCAGTCTGTCAAACCTCTCCCTGTAGCTAATGCCCCCAAATCCAGGCATCATTCTTGTAAACCTCCACTGCACCCTCTCCAACGCCTCCACATCCTACCTGTAATAGGGTGACCTGCACTGCACACAACACTACCTCATCAAAGTCCTATAAAGCTGCATCATGATTTCTGGACTTATGCAATGCCTCGACCAATGAAGGCAAGCATACCATATGCATTATTTAGCACTCTATCTACTTGTATTGCCACTTCTATACATGGAAATAGCATCTGTATGCTGGTCACCTGCTTGAGTTTATGGATTCAATAATGATTTATTGTGATGGAACTTCATGGAGAGGGGGTAGACTTTCATTTAGTCAGTGCCCAGCAGCACTTGTGTGAAGTATGCTTGTCCTGTTATTATCAACCCAAACATGAATATTGTTCAGGTCTTGCTGTATCCTGGCACAGACTGCTTCAAAGAAGAGTTATGAATGTAACAGAACACTATGGAGACTTACTTTCATCTGACCTGCTGAAGCAATTGTACAGCTGAGGGTTTATTTGTGATGCTGATGGTTCTACTAATGGCCTTCCGTGATCACAATCAACTCTGGACTTAGAATGAGTCCAGAGATGTTTTCTCAAACATTATGCAGATGGTCCAACTAGATAGAATGCATGACCTCCTAGAGGGAAATAAGGCTGGGCAAGTGATTGAAGTGTCAATGGGGAAACACTTTAGCGACCATCATTCTATTAGTTTTAATAGTTTTGGAAATTAAATCTTAATTGGAGCAAGGCAGATTTTGAAGATATAACTTGCAAAGGCTGATTTGGGACAGGCTGTTTGTAGGTAAAGTGATGTCTGGCCAGTGGAAGGTTTTTAAAAGTGAGATAGGAGAGTTCAGGGACAGCATGTTCATTTAGAGTTCTGGGCAAGGCTGACAGGATTAGGCAACACAATGACGAGGCATTGGTTAGGAAAAGGACAGATGTCTATGTCAGATAGAGGCAGTGAATTCTTTGAGCGGTATAAGAAATTTAGGAGCACTTATGAGGGAGGTCAAGAGGGCAGAAAGAGGACATGAGGAAATAAGATAAAGGAGAATCCCAAAAGGTTTTATAAGCACACTGAAAACAAAAGGGCAAATAGGGAATAATATTCATTTATCACCTCGCCCATCTGTGTGGAGACCTGGGCAAGATATTTCTTGGCTGTAGGAACCGCAGAGAGGGTTGTGGAAGCTAAAGGATTAAGGGAAATGAATATTGATGTGTTGGAGCAAGTCCACATTATAGCAGAGCAAGTGCTGGCAGTCTTAAGACACATTAAGGTGGATGCATTCCTGGGGACTGATGAAATATATCTTATGATATTGTGGGAATACAGGGTTGATATTGCAGGGGCCTTGGCAGAGATGTTTGCATCATCTTTCTCCATGGGTAAAGTATCAAGACAGACCAGCTGGGGAATGGTGGCGCAGTGGTAGAGTTGCTTCTTTACAGCGTTAGAGACTGTGGTTCAATCGTGACTATGACTGCAATCTGTACGGAGCTTGTATGATCGCCCGGTAACCATGTGGGTATTCAATATGCTGAAAATTTTTCAATATGCTGAAAATTTTTCCACGACCTAGCTGAGGCCGCGAGTATTCGGGAACAACCCTCGAGCATGAAAGAGAGTTCCAGCGACCTCAAAGGACCTCCTAGAAATTTGCGTCGACCATGCTGCGAGTTTGAGTCAAGGGCAAACTCTTCTAAACTTGCAGATTAGGTCGCCCAAGTGGGACAGGCCCTTAAAAGTGCACAAGCCCCGCGGTTGGAGCTTCGATCCCCGGCAAAGGGAATGCAAGCTCCATGATATTAAAGTCCCACGGCTCTGAGCGCCCGTGGGTCTCCCGGAAAGGCCGCCAACTCCATGATGTTAGGCCGCAGTGCGGACGGAGATACGATATGGAGCAAAATCGCATCTCCGTCGAGGTAAGAGATTCCATCTGGGCTGTGAACCTTCGAAGAGTTTAGCCTCGTCAATGCAGATTTGACTTCTGTCACTGAGATATATGGGACGGTGTCAGCAGAGGATGGGTACATGCCTCTGTGGTACTATGCTTGCATTTCAACAACATGTAAAAGGCATTGAACTCATCCAGTATAGCAGCATCATTGCCATAGATCACCCCTCATTTTGGCTTATCGCCAATGATGGTATTCAGGCCCTGCCACAGTTGTCTGGCATCAGCCTGAATGAATTGAGCCTGTAGCTTGTCCTTGAATTCTACCTTGGCATCCCGGATAGTTATTGTAATCATACATGACCTTCTTG
This sequence comes from Okamejei kenojei, assembly GCA_035221665.1. Classification (NCBI taxonomy): domain Eukaryota; kingdom Metazoa; phylum Chordata; class Chondrichthyes; order Rajiformes; family Rajidae; genus Okamejei; species Okamejei kenojei. The sequence continues at coordinate 32,258,024 of CM069140.1, forward strand.
TACAGTACGGTGTCATCTTTCTTGAAAGCCTGGGATGTGAACTTCAGTAGAGACCAAATCTCCCTGTACATCCAAGGTTTCTGTTAGGATGGATCCTAATTGTTCTTTGTCAGAGCACAGTTGTCAATGGCTTTCTTGACAAGATGAGGATTAAGGTACATTTATCAGGTTGGTTGAAGTGGTCTTGAACATGTTCATAGCCCGCTGACCTAAGGCATTCCTGAGGTAGACCTTCGGCCTCCTCAGACCACTGTGGTAATACTCTCTTCATTGGTGCCTCATGCTTCAATCACAGTTAGCCAGTAGGAACAGCACTGACTTGGTGCTCATGCATGCTTGTCATGCGCCGGTGGTCTGCAGTAGTTGTAGTCAAGTGTATCTATGTCTGTTAGCAAACAGAATATCGGGTGATATTCTTGAGTGATCTATGCGACTTACACAGTGCTTCAATTCTCTGCCCCTTAGAGACATTTGATGAGACAGCAACAAGTTGACAATGGAGCAATCAATGTCCTCGGGGTGGAAGACCTCTTTGACAAGACAACATCATGTCCCCTGGCTCTGTTTGCCCCAGTGTCATAACCCAACAAGCATATGCTTTAATTGCTGGGTAAATGACTTAATCACTTCTTTCTCCTAGGGCAGAGGAATCAAGAACTTTTGAGAGGGCTTAGTGGCGCACTGGTAGAGTTGCTGCCTTAGGGCACCTGAGACCCAGATTCGATCCTGAGTACGGGTGCTGTCTGTACGGAGTTTGTACGTTCTCCCTGTGACTGTGTGGGTTTTCTCTCGGTGCTTTGGTTTCCTCCCACACTCCAAAAATGTACAGGTTTGTAAGTTAATTGACATCAGTAAAACTGCTGTAAATTGTACCTAGTGTGTAGAATAGTGCACATTTTTCAGGATAATCGCTGGTTGCCACGGATTTGGTGGACAAAGACCTGTTTCTATGCTGTATCTCTAAAGTCTAAAAGGCATAAACACGAAGGCAGAAGTTTACAGTGAGCGGGAAAAGATGTAACAGGAACCTGAGGGACAACTTTTCACACAGAGGCTGGTGGGTACATGGAACGAGCTGCAAAAGGAAGTGGTTGAGGCAGGTACAATCAAAAATCCTATAGCGGAGCAATATAGGCCACTCCTGCGAAATGCAATGGGCTGACATGTAGTATGCAACGGAGCGGAACGTGGGCATTTTTTTTTGTCCATTTCAGTAACCGGAACCTACCCGACCTGACCCGGCTCGCAGTGTAATCAACGTTTATGTGTGTGATATAGGGCTAGGTTTATAATTCTGTAAGTTCATAATTCTATTGATTCTTGGTAAAGAATATAATTTGACTGGTAATTTTCTTTTTTTAAATCATTTCTTTTTAATGGCTCATAAGCTGTGTTTGAGTTGATTATATTGTAACCGGAACCTACCCGACCCGACCAGACCTCATTGTAATCAACGTTGCGGGGGAACAGTTTGTGTGTGTGATATAGGGTTAGATTCATAATTTTGTTAATTCTTGTTAAAGAATAAAATGTTTATAAATTTTGATTCTGGTAATTTCCTTTTTAATGTTTTTTTAAATCATTTATTTTTAAATGGCTCATATGCTGTGTTTGAGTTGATTTTGCTGAGTTGACACTTGCACTCTGTAATTCATTCATCTAATCACACTGTTCACAACTGCAGTATTTGGGAAAATAATAGCAATATGAAGATTCCAGTTGCTCTCGCCCTGGAATGTTACTTAATGTTTTTGTGTCTATGGAGTTGTTTCTCAACAATAAAATGGGTCTGGTCTTCCCAATAGCCAGAGAGTGGAATGAGATCTGTCTGTAATGGTGGGGTTATCTAAATTAAGTATTTCACAAAATTAAATGCAAGATTTACAAATCATGTATAACTTAAGGATGGTTTTATTCAGCGAGCATACAACTGATTAGATTGTGCTGGAACGAACACACATACATGAATGTGATATAGATTTATATAATAATATAACACACACATTTACATTTCTTCCGATTTTTATATCCCATGATGAACTTTATATCAGACTAGACAAGGGACAACATTAAATAAAAAGCATTGTAAACCTCCCCACAGCTCCGCTATAGGATCTTTGAGTACAATAACAACATTTAAAAGAGATTTTGGACAGGTTCATGGATATGGGCCATATGCAGGGAAATGGAATTATCATAGATGGGGCATCTTGAAGGGCATTGAAGAGTTACATTGATGGGCCTGTATCCTTGCAGAATGACTCCATGACATCCAATGGGCCAAACCCCCCAGGTACACAACAGTTCTCACAGCATTTCTATCCATAGCTTCAATAAGAAATTGAGCTTGGAGGAGATGCTGGAACATTGAAATAAAAACAAAAACAAGAAAATCTGGAAATACTCAGCAGGTCAAGAGACACCTGTGGGAAGAGAAACAGTTAATGCTTCCATTTTGGAGCCTTTCATCAGAACGCGGATGGAAAAGAAAAACAAGTCGAGAGTCAAGTCAAGACTTTATTTGTTTTATTATCAACATCCCAAAATGGAACAATGAAGTTTTTACTATTTTAACCTTTTACATTCCTTGAAATACAAACCCTAATGTCATCTTTTCTTGAAAGTTGGATTCCCAGATTCCTTCTAGTAAATCTCCGCATCATTCCACCACTTAATTCTCTGATGTGACCTGGAGAAAGGAAATCTATTCCTACCTAAAGGTGATCCCCACCATCAGTGTGGTTGGCTCTTAATTACCTCTTAATCCAGGGATGTTAAAAGATGAACAAATTGTTGCCAATCATGTCCACATCTTGCAACTGAACAGAAGACATTTTGTCTCGACCCGAAACGTCGCCTATCTCCTTCGCTCCTTAGATGCTGCTGCACCCGCTGAGTTTCTCCAGCCTTTTGTGTACCCTCGATTCTCCAGCATCTGCAGTTCCTTCTTTAACATTTTGTGAATGCACTGTTTCAGTAGATCTGGATTAAACAGCATTATCTATAAGGATAGTTTGGGCAAACTTTTCTATGCACCATGAGAGGTTGCGGGGAGACCTGCTAGAAGTATATAAAATTATCAGAGGCATAGATAGGGGAGATAGGCAGAACTATTTTTCCGGCATGGAAATATCAGGGAGTACAGGACATAGGTTTAAGATGAGAGAGACAATATTTAAATCTAGGGCAAGTCTTTTACATAGAGAGTGTGGAGACAGATATGATAGTGGCATTTCAGAGGCTTTTAATAGGCATGTGGATATGCAGGGAATGGTAGGATATGGATTTTGTGCAGGCAGGGTAGATTAGTTTAACGGCATTATGTTTGGCAATGACACTGTGGGCCGAAACCCGACATTTGAACGTGCATGGAAAATCACTGTGTCGGTGGGAATGGCACCCAAGGTTGGCAAAGTATTCTCTGCACCACCAGTGTTTGGTGCATCTGCAGCCCAGCATCAGAGAGTGGTAACAAAGTCCCAAGGTTATAAACTGAATGTGACGCATCGTGGTGAGACTAGTGCAGCACACCGCACTTCATTGCAATGCCCATCACTCATCTGAACCTGTCAGGTTGAAGCAGCCGAGTGTTTTGGTTGCAAAGGGAAATGTCACATTTCCACAGCCTGCAGACATAAAGCGAGGCAAGCGACAAAGCGATTTCAGTATCAAATAGAAAGGACAACAGAAGGTGGCATCTCGTGCTTTGGAACTTGATTTGGACAATGAAGAACTGGGATTGTTGTCCAAATGCCACAAGTTGCCACAAATATAGCAGCAAAACATGGAGGCTCTCTTTGTGCTGGTCCCAGAAGCAGATCTACAATCACCCGTTACGATCGCTCCACTCTTTTAAACCTCTACACCAATAGCAAATTCCCTTTATCCTGTTTCCGTACACTGTGGACGGCTCGATTGTAATCATGTATAGTCTTTCCGCTGACTGGATAGCACGCAACAAAAAGCTTTTCAGTGTACTTTGGTACGTGTGACAATAGACTAAGTCTAAACTAAACTAAATTAAACCAAGTAGTCTTGATAATAAACAGACAGACCAAAAAGGAAAGATGTTGATAAGTAAATGCCGTGCATTACACGATGGCAGAAGTTTGAAAAGTAGTCAAGATATTTATTCCAGCAACTATAAAGTATCATGACACTATAAAGATAATGGGTTTTGGGAGAAAATGTGGATCATTTTAAGTTGGTTGTGGTTCTCAGACCCCTAAGCATCACTGCAGATGTTCCTCAAATATATCCTCATCTGTGCCAATGACCACCTTCCATTCTCCATGAGGTCAGGTGTAAGCAGGTCTCCTCAATTTTCTGTTCCATTCCTAACTCCTCAGGCAATGCAACAGTCTGTGCTTGCATGCAGCAAGACCTGAATAATATTCATGGTTGAGGTGATAAATGACAGGTCAAAGGTACTTAACACAAATCCTGTGGAGTGACTCATTGCACCCCTTCTCCATAACATTCTAACACAATGAATAATTATTGAATCCATAACTACAAGCAGGTGACCAGCCAATTAACTGACTAACCTGTACATCTTTGGAGTTTGGGAGGAAACCGGAGCTGCCAGAAAAAAATCCATGTCGTCAATGTACAAACTCCGTACAGCCCACACCTGTAGTCAGAATCAAACCCGGGTGTATGGCACTGATTCTGGCAACTACTGCTGGGCCACTGTGTCGCCCACTGTGTTGTGTCAATCTGATCTCCCAAGCTAAGTCATTACAGTCCTTGCACTTGTTGTTCATCTGCACCTGTTTCTCTGTGACTGCAATGCTATAACACAGTTATACTATTACACTAGTTGTACGCTTGTAATGGCTTGATTGTGTACTCATTTGATGATTGGTATGATTTGACTGGATAACATGCAAACAAAGTGTATCATCAAATCTTGGTTAACGTGACAATAATAAACAATAACAATATCAATACCAATATTGATGACTCTGCCTGACTATTAGACACAGAGTGGGGTCTGTTTGCAGGCCATGGTGGATTGTGTCTACAGTAGAGCTGTAGACCCTGGTCAGAGCATGGCCCATTGCCAGTGTAAGCGACTGCCGACTGCCATGAACACGGGAGAGGAAAACTTGACTCTGGTTTTTTTAAAAGCAATGCCAAAGGGTGGATGGTTGGGACGATTTGAATTGCTCTTTCAGAGAGCTGACAGATGAAAGGTGGGCTGACCATTCCCAATATGCTCTGACCTAGTTTTAAGCTTTATTCTTGATTTAGTTCAGATGTGAGATTGATTGCAATTATATGATGATCATTTCACTGTGTCTACATAGCTGCCTGTGAAACCTTATTTTAGATCATTTAGCAGCTGTAATACTCTCTCAGACATAGTGGGGTTTGTTTGCAGGCTATGGTGATATAATGCCCTCAGACTGTCAGGGGTGTGGAGGGGCGGGTGTATACTTGGAAAACCATCCATATCACGATTTTATGTAACATAAAACCGAGTCATCCGCACATGGATCGAGAAACAGGAATTCTGTTTCTTTATTTGCTTTTTTCACACAAATTTATGAGTGTGAATTTTAATCTGCATGTCAAATTTTTGGGTAGCAATTTATGAGTTCTATATGGACGAATATCTGTCACCCGGCATCTGTACTGCTGTGTAGATGAAACAGATAGGTAGAGGTCCAGTCTATCAAAGAATTACAAACTCTCCTTCCCAGTGGCTCACAGAACTTGCAAAGTAAACTAAAAAATACCTGTAGCCCTGATGAGAAAGCTAGATAGTGCATTGTTAGGCCTGTCCCAGAGTGTGCTTAGTCCATTCAACCATTGAAGTAGTCAACTGGAAACTCTTGTGATGAATCCATGAAACACAGGTTTATGAATGGATCCAGTGCTGATCACTGCCTGCAGTGGTAATGGAGCCACCTGCAATTCTCACAGTAAGCTTCATTGTTTCTGTTCGCACCCTAATAAATAAATGAGTTCTTGGAGTGGAAAGTAGTGGAGTTTCTGCTGGCTCAAGGCATCAACATCCTAAAGTAACAGTGAATGCCAGGAGCCTGGGAGCAAACGATAAATAAACCATGCAAATGGCATGGATATTCTTCCACACTATAAAAGCTTTCATCATTTCCCTTGTTTCCTCTCTCTCTCTCACTCTTTCACATTCTCTCTTGTTTAGAGATACAGAACGGAAACCAACCTCCTGGCCCTGCGAGTCCGCGCCGACCATCGACCACCATACACTAGTTTTATCCTACACACTAGGGGCATTTAACAGAAGCCAATTAATCTTGCAAACCTACAGTCTTTGGAAGGTGGGAAGAAACTAGAGGACCCAGAGAAAATCCACCCGGTCACAGGGACAACGTACAAGGCCCACACAGACAGCACCCATGGTCAGGATCGAACCCAGGTCTCTGGTGCTGTGGGGCAGCAACTCTACCACAGCGCCACTGTGCTGCCCATGCTCTCAATGTCTTCCATGATGGAGGCTGAATTTGATTGCCCCTAAAATGGGGTTTGTGATGTGAACTGTCTGAGACCACTCTGCATTACTTCCAATGCTTACAGTGTCCAGTCAGCACCAAACACACTGCTGTTTGGCTGCTCCTCCTCTCTGCTCTTTAGTTTAGCTAGCCTTAAACAGCAGTGGCATGGCGGCACAGCAGTAGAGTTACTGCCTGTCTAAACGTTTCTTAAATGTTGCAATACTGCCTGACTCAACTATCTCCTCTGGCTGCTCATTGTATACACCCACCACCCTTTGTATAACCCTCAGATTCCTGTTAAATATTTCACCCCACACCTTAAACCTCTATAGTTCTTAATCTGGGCAAATGATTCTGTGTATTTACCCTATCTATTCCTCTCATGATTTTGTACACCTCCAAACGATCACCCCTCATCTTCCTGCGCTCCAAGGAATAAAGTTCTAGCCAGCTCAATCTCTCCCTATAGCTCAGGCCCCGAGTCCTGGCAACATCCTCGTAAATCTTACCAGCAACATTCCTATAACATGGTGACCAAAACTGAACACAATATTCTAAATGTGGCCTCACCAATGTCTTATATAACTGCAACATGACCTCCCAACCTCTATACTCAATACATGTGATACCCAAATCAGTTTTATTAATTCCAGGTTACTATTACTATTCTTTAAATTAAATTCTTACACTGATAAAGTATCATTTGAACTTAGCATCAGGAGGCAGGTGGAGCTGCTGTCCCACAAGCCAGCAACCCTGGTTCAATCCTGACCTCCGGTACTGTCTGCGTCCCTGGGTGATAGGGTAAAGGGCCTATGTAAATCCCCCCCCCCCGTGTAGGTAGGTGTTAGAAATATCAAAGTGGTGCTGATGGGTAGGTAGTAGGGAGTTGTTGAGATGACTAAAAATTTGGATGAGAGGAAATAACTTGGGGAATGGGGCTGAGGGTCAGCACAGACTCAATGGGCCAAATGGCCTCCATTTCTATGTCATAAGGAAATATAAATGCCCCTGGATTATTGTTTGAGGTCTCTGCATTGACTTGTTGACATAAGCATCACATTATCGTTCGAAACGATTACTGTACTCCATCTCCAAATTAATTAACCAAACTTATAATGGATTCAAGAGAAACATACGTTATTGCGTGCATGAGATTTAGGAAGTCTGACCGCACTTATCGCAGTCCACTGCTCCAGTTAAGTGGCAGTGAATTGTCAAAATCCTAGCTCAACGCGACATTAATATGACTCCCTTTTACAGTGCTTGCCATTATTTTCTGCCTCATTATTAGCCCCTCCCTGTAAATCAATACACAAGCCTTCATCCCTCTCCAGCACTCAATCGTTGCCTGGAAAAGCTCCATCCATGCAGCCCCTGAACCTCTGCGGTCTCTCAGTGAGAGCCAATTGCATCTCTCAACGTGGTCCTCCTTTAGAAATTGCTAATTAAAGACCAAATGTTTTTTTCTGTCTCACCCTCCATTAGTCACTGCAATGGATTTAGTGCTAATGTGCAAACTGATGCACCAGAGAAACCTAATTTAATTTTTTGGCTCCCGTTGTCCAGCTTAATTCCAACGGATGTTCATTAATCACAAAGCCCGTGGCATTGCCTGTGAAGTGTTGATGATGCAGCATTTATGGTGCACCGCGGACGAGAGGCTGGGCATAGGAATCTGTCGCAGGGACAATGCAAAGCTGCTGGCATTTTCCATCCTTGCTCTACGAAAGGGGCAGGGTCCCACATAAGGTCGGTATATTTTCCATACATGTTGGTGGCACGATGGCACTAATTCATGCCGACCAAGATGTTCCATCTAAGTTAGATCAAATCTATTCCCCTCATGATTCCATACACATGTATGAAATTTCTTCTCAGCCTCCTGTGCTCCAAGGAAAAAAATTATAGCCTGTCCAACCTCTCCCGATAGCTCAGGCCATCAAGCCCTGGCAACATCCTCATAAGCCTTGCAAACTCTCAGGACATTTCACGGTGTTCAGTTGATTCCTGCTGGATTCTGTGGACAAAGGCCATTAGTAGGGGTGGCTCAGTGGCACTGCGGTAGAGTTGCTGCCTCACAGTGCCAGAGGCCCAGGTTCGATCCTGACCTCGGGTGCTGTCTGTATGGTGTTTGCACGTTTCCCTGTGACCACATGGGCTTCCTCCCGCATTCCAAAGACATTTAGGTTTGTAGGTTAATTGGCTTTGGTAAGTTGTAAAATTGTCCCTAGTGTTTGATCGCTGGCCGGCACAGATGCTGGATCTCTAAAGTCTAAAGTCTATAAATTGGTAAACTTAGGAACCAGGAAGCTGCAGTCAGTTGCTGGGGCGTGCCTTAGTTTTGGTTAAGTTAATCTATTACCTGCCACGCTTTTTCCTGCCCCTTCCCTCTTCTAGCTCTCTTCCCTCCTCCCTCCAATCAGTCAGAGTAGCGCCCCAAGTCAAAACATCACCTATCACAGTCTCCAGAGATGCTGCCTGACCCATTGACTTACTCCAGCACTTTGTGTCTTGTTTTGTAAACCAGCATTTGCAGTTCCTTGTTTCTACAAGGCAGAATTAGTTGGTGCAAGGTACAACTGTAAAACATCTCAAACAAAAATGAGTCATTTAGTAAACAGGAAACCAACAAAGATCCAGCCAACATGTTTTAATGCCTTCTCATGTATTATTCTTGGCATTAAACTGTATTTTTGTATTAACTTTGGAGGTGTTTCTCACCATTTCCCTGGATAATTGAGTTGACAAAACAGTAGATTTTATTACCAATGTTTATTTAACATTGTAGACACAAAATGCTGGAGTAACTCAGCGGGACAGGCAGCATCTCTGGAGGGAAGGAATGGGTGACGTTTCGGGTCGAGAAATATAGATGGTGATGTGGAGAGATAAAGAACAATGGATGAAAGACATGCAACAAAGTAACGATGATAAAGGAAACAGGCCATTTGTAAGCTGTTTGTAGGGTGAAAATGAGAAGCGAGTGCGACTTGGGTGGGGGAGGGATAGAGAGAGAGGGAATGCTGGGCCTACCTGAAGTGAGAGAAATCAAAATTCATACCACTGGGCTGTAAGCTGCCCAAGCGAAATATGAGATGCTGTTCCTCCAATTTGCATTTAGCTTCACTCTGACAATGGAGGAGACCTAGGACAGAAAGGCCAGTCTGAAGAAGGGTCTCGACCCGAAACGTCGCCTATCTCCTTCGCTCCTTAGATGCTGCTGCACCCGCTGAGTTTCTCCAGCCTTTTGTGTACCATAGGACAGAAAGGTTTGTGTAGGAGAGATCAAGTATGTTCAGGTGGGCTGAGCGAAGGTGTTCCATGAAACGATCACCCAGTCTGCATTTGGTCTCGCCGATGTATAAGATTCAACATTGTATATGGTTTTAAAAGACAGCGCATGGATGCTTCAGGACCCTCTCATGAGATTTATTCAACGTGATTTGTTGCTTTGTCAGACAGACAATATTAGGTGTCAGAAGTGAACAGTTCTAATGAGTTCTCATCAAACGAACGCAAAATAAAAATTACAGATGCTGGAAGTCTTAAATATTAACTTTTCTGCTGCCTCACTGCTGGCTATTCCCAGAATTTGCCCCTTCACCTCCAACCCACTCAATTTGTAAGACATTGCAGATAAAATGTGCAGGAAGGAACTGCAGATGCCGGTTTATTTTGAAGATAGACACAAAATGCTGGAGTAACTCAGCAGGTCAGGCAGCATCTTACTCCCTCCACCCACTACCCTCTCCCAATGATCTGTTCATTCCCCATCATTGTCCCTCACTCACCTCTCACACCACCATCATTTCCCCCTCAAATGCCCTGCTCACCCCACCCCACTCACTCACCCTTCACTCATCATGATCTCATACAGTACAGCCCTCGCCCTCCCTCTCTCAACTCACTTCTCTTCATTGCCCCACTCAACCCCTCTTCCTTTTTCCCTCTACTCCCCTCGCACTGCTCCATAACACCCTGATCACTGCAGCTCCTCCACCTTCTTGCTCCCTGTCCTCTCTGCTGCTTCAGTTATTACTCCTCTCTCTGACCCTACCTCAAAGCTAAGTTCTCCTCCACAACTCCAACATAAAGTCATAGAGTCAAAGAGTCATACATTGTGGGAACACACCCTTCGGCCCAACCTGCCCACACTGACCAATATGTCCCATCTACACTAGCCCCACCTGCCTGTGTTTGCCCCTATCCCTCTAAACCTGTTCTAATCATGTTCTAATTGTTTATTCAACGTTGTGATAGTCCCTGCCTCAACGACCTCCATACACCCACCATCCTTTGTGTGAAAATGTTACCCTGCAGATTCCTACTAAATCTCCCCACCCTTCACCTTAAACCTATGTCCTCTGGTTCTCGATTCCCCTACTCTGGGCAAGAGATTCTGTGCAAATATCCGGTATATTCCTCTCATGATTTTATACACTCATCTCCTTATATCTACCAAATAAACCCCCTAAATATCAGAAATACTCAGCAGATCAGGCAGCATTTGCAGACCATACATTAGTCCTCATAAAAAGCTGTTGGCTTGAAATCTCAACCACATTCCTGCCTCAAGATGGTGACTGACCTGAGTATTTCCAGAGATTCTTTCATTTAACCAGCACTTGCAGTTATTGCTCTTACATCTTCCATTGTCTCTTTAAAGGCTTTGATCTCTTGCTAATTGGAGGGGGAAAAGGGCATATACTTGATTGGTTCAACCATAATTCCAGTTATGGCCTGTGGAGATGTGTGGCTGCAAGTTACTGTAAATTCTTAAAGCAACACTCCAAACCATTAACAAAAAATCACAGAGAGGTTAAGTGCATTTTTTTTTTTTAAAAGAGCAAGCTTATTCCTGATTAAATGCTTTCCACCCTATTAATTCAGGAAGAAGGATACGATTCGACATTCAGCCTGGAAAGCTTTATACTTTACAGCAATAGATTAAGGTGGGAATCTTCCAAAAATATGTTCACCTGGGGGAGGGGTGCTAATTCGAAAAAAAGCACTTAGTGGTCTGAAGAAGGGTCTCGACCCGAAACGTCGCCTATCTCCTTCGCTCCTTAGATGCTGCTGCACCCGCTGAATTTCTCCAGCCTTTTGTGTACCCTTGTGCCAGTACAAGTCCATTCTTTGAAACTGCATCTAATTCCAGTGGCAGACCCCTGCCCATCAGTACTGTACCCCAGTGTTATACAGTACCAGGCCTATTCCCAGCAGGGCTGTACACCAGTGTTATACAGTGGATCTAGGAGTACAAGTGCATTGTTCCTTGAAGATTGAATCGCAGGTAGATAAGGTGGTCAAAAAGGCTTTTGACACTATGGCCTTCATCAGTTGGAGTATTGAGAATAGAAGTTGGGTGGTCATGTTGCAGTTGCATAAGAAGTTGTGAGACCGCATTTAGAATATTGTGTTCAGTTCCGGGCACCATATTTGTCAAGCTTGAAAGGGTTTAGAAAAGATTTACGAGGATGTTGCCAGGTCCAGAGGGTGTGAACTATAGGGAGAGGTTGAGTAGGCTGGGTCTCTATTCCATGGAGCGCAGGAGGTTGAGGGGGGATCTTATAGAGGTGTACAAAATCACGAGAGGAATAAATCGGGTAGTGGCGCAGAGTCTCTTACCCAGAGCAGGGGAATCGAGGACCGGAGGACATAAGTTCAAGGTGAAGGGGAAAAGATTTAATACGAATCCGAGGGGGTAACATTTTCACACAAAGGGCGGTGGGTGTATGGAACAAGCTGCCAGAGGAGGTAGTTGAGGCTGCGACTATCCCATCATTTAAGAAACAGTTAGACAGGTACATGGATAGGACAGATTAGGAGGGATATGGACCAAGCGTAGGCAAGTGGGACTAGTGTAGCTGGGATATGTTGGGCAAGTGTGGGCAAGTTGGGCCGAAGGGCCTGTTTCCACACTGTATCACTATGACAGATCTGTTCCTACCAGTAACGTATCTTGGTGTTATACAGTGAGAGACCCATCCCCATCTGTACTGTACCCCAGTGTTATACAGTGAGAGACCCATCCCCATCAGTACTGTACCCAGTGTTATACAGTGAGAGACCCATCCCCACAGGACTGGTGTTCAGTAAGTGCATCAATCCCGCTATTTGCTTCAGCGATTTGCATCACGGGTGCCCTGAGCTCTGTTGGCATGGACATTAGGACTTGTTCCTGAATTTTTCTCGAAGAGGACAAACCAGTTCCAATGCTCATTTGGTTAAAGTCACCAAAGCACACTCAAAGCACTCCAATGACTGCCTACCCATTGGAGATCTGTGCATACGCATTGGAGATCTGCTTGTCATAGGAAGTGGTGACTCAGTGTTGGCTTACTGTCAAAATGCAGAAAGATTCAGGGGAACACCAACACTTGGCAGGCTTGTGTCCAAGTGCGGAAGAGAGGAACCTTTATCTGCTCCACTCATTAATCTTTTGAAAGAAATTCTTGAATTGTGCTGCACTGCCGTGCTATAATTTGCAAATGAGAATGATTTGTTAAATGGAGTCCTAACGTTGTTCACACAACATCAGAATCACAGTCCATTCGATCCATCATTGAAAAAGTAGCCCAGACACTTTCATTTGTCCTTTCTTTCTAACATTTCCTTGTAGACTTTCTCCTATGGGTTTATTGCATTCCCTTTTATTGGTCACTAATAAGGACACTTATCTATTTCAACCAGCTCCAGAGAACCCACTGGCAGAATGATTTATCTTTAATTAATTACCCCCCCCCCCACTGCCCGAAACGTCACCTGGTTTCTTTTTCCAGAGACACGGTGAGTTTTTACGTCCATCAACAGTATTACACACAGGCTTAATCTTCAGTCTGTCTCTCTGGCTAACTTCTGCTGGTGGAAACTGTTCCACAGAAAAACATCCAGATCAATAGACAATAGGCAATAGGTGCAGGAGTAGGTCATTTGGCTTTTCGAGCCAGCACCGCCATTCGATGTGATCATGGCTGATCATCCCCAATCAGTACCCCATTTCTGCCTTCTCCCCATATCCCCTGACTCTGCTATTTTTAAGAGCCCTATCTAGCTCTCTCTTGAAAGCATCCAGAGAACCTGCCTCCACCGCCCTCTGAGGCAGAGAATTCCACAGACTTTCCACAGATCCTCTAACTCTTCTTCTTACTGCCTCTGTTGGAAGGGAAAGAAGATCATTGCCTGTGCTAGTCCTTGGCAGTAGTGGTCACAGTTTGGAAGATGTGTCGTGATAGCAGGGCAAGTAACTGTAGAGCCCTTTGTGGCCAACCTTTATGAGTGTTAATGGAAGTGACAAACCAAGTTAAAGTACAGTTGAAAACTCTGGACCCTTCCACTGAGTAGCTGGTACAGCTGCTGCCCCACAGCGCTAGAGACCCGTGTTTGCTCTTGACCTTGGGTGCTGTCAGTGTGGAGTTTTCACATTCTTCCTGTGATCATGAGGGTTATGCCTATGTGCTCCGGTTTCCACTCACATCCCAAAGACGTGCAGGTATGTAGTTTAATTGGCCTCTGTAAATTGCCTTTAGGGAAATGGGTAACAGAACTAGTCTGAATGGGTGATCGATGGTCAGTTTTGACTTTGTGGGCTTAAGGGCCTGTTTCTATGCTGTATTTCTAAACCAAATAAAAAATAAAATTAAGCTAAGGTCTTGGCATCCTTCGTGTAGTGCCTACAATTGCAGATGAATAATTTGTGGAGTTAATCTGAGATATCTATGAGAACGTTTGGTGAAAGGCAAACTACAAAAGGCCTTGGATTTACCTGACTGATACAAACCCATTTTCTCTGTCTCTTCGAGGTTCTGCAGCCTATGTAGACGGCCACGGATGTAGCACCTCACAAGATTGCATTTGTCCATCCCATGTCACTTCTGAAATTCAGTTCCATTTCCTATTAACATGCACAGTCTGTACAATGCATAGTTTATACCATATTGGATGCAATGCACATTCTATACTGAAGAAGGATCCCGAACCACAACATCATCTATCCGTTCTCCAGAGATGCTGCCTGACCCACTGAGTTACTCCAACATTTTGTGTCTTTTTGTGAAAACCAGCATCTGCAGTTCCTTATTTCCATTTTTCTATACTCTACTGTTGGTTTAGCTCTAACAAATGTCAATACACTTATTTTCATTGAATGAAGGATTTACATCACATGACTAAACTCTACAATGGGACACAAGAAACTGTGTTTTCTCATGATGAGCCTGACCATACTATCTCTTAGCTGAGAGAGGGAAATATGGGCTGTAGGAAATGCCCCAACACATGGAATCAGAATCACTGCTTGTACGAGGGATGGGACAGTTTCATGACTGGTGTCAGATAACAATGCAAAGACTTGTCTCCCGTTGTTCAAGCCATTTTGTTGGCAGCCTTCAGGTTTGTGCTTGAGAGGATGCTGCTGTATCCTTGGATTTATCCAGAGGCTGGGTGGGGAATCTCTTACAGTGCTGCTCTGACAATTCATCCTCCAGTTTAACTGAGCCACAATCAAGAGGCACTGACAGATTTACAAGACAGGGTGATGGGTGTTGTGGGTGGTGTATACAGCAGCATGGTTGATGTGGACTGCAGTGTGAAAGGTGCTCATCACAAAATAGTTGATGCACACCTCAGTGTTGCATTGTGGCATTCGATGCACCTGCAGGCTGCAGCCCCTGTACGAGTATCTGAAGGGGCTGCTCCTCAAGTTCTGGTTACATTTTAGTCTCACAATTTTGGTATTCGGGCACAAGGTAGGGAGTGGGGGAGGGTGGGACCTCCCTGTCGGTTTGCTCCTGGGCCTGGCCAAGATGGCCATCCATGGGACCAGGCAGCAGGCAGTCGATGGTCACACCAGAGTCGGCTGCCTGCCCCTCTTCTGGGTTTGTGTTTGTGCTTGTGTGTCCCTGGAATACACAGTGTCCATGAGGACTCTGGAGGCTGAACGTGGTCGCCGTGGGGGGGTTTGACTGCATTTTAAACAAGGATGGTACTATTGTATTATAATGACTGCCTGATGTAATGTGACTATTGAAAGTCTTTATACTTTCTGGTACATTGTAATGTATAAACACTGAAAAAACCTCCTTGAAAGAAAGAAAATAAAGTGCGCAGCGTGTGTGGTGAACTGCACCCATAGTGCGCTGTGACAGCGGGCAGGGAATGCACAGGCTGTTAATTAGAGCTGCTTTGTCCTGGATTCAGCCAAGTTTCTGTTGTGAGCTCTGCCAAACCAGTCGTGATTTCCCCTCACCCTGAAAAATGACAAAAAAAACTTTCATTAATTATGATACTTCATTAATAAATTAATCATCAGACTAATCTTGCCAAGTGCAGCGGTCCAAGAGGTTATGTTTTGTGTTTATCAATATTTATTATTATGAATGTAATAGAGCTGCCAAATTAAATCATGACTGAGAGGACTTAAGGATAATATAGTTCATGTATGCATAATTACCATTTAAATGTTGACAGTTATTTATTGGTGTGCCATGATTGATAAACTGTATTATCCCAACTCCAGATTTTAGGCAATACTTATTGACAAACTGATTGAATAGATTGAAAGATGCAGCTTGCAAACAGGCCCTTCAGCCCACTGAGACCGCACTGACCATCAATCACACATTCACGTTGTTTCTATGTTATCCCACTTTTGTCTCCACTCCCCAACTCAATTTATAGCAGCCAATTAACCTAAAAAACCTGCGTGCCTTTGGGATGTGGGAGCACCCAGAGGAAACCCAGCAGGTCATAAGGAGAATGTGGAATTCTCTGCCTCAGAGGGCAGTGGAGGCAGGTTCTCTGGATGCTTTCAAGAGAGAGCTAGATAGGTCTCTTAAAAATAGCGGAGTCAGGGGATATAGGGAGAAGGCAGGAACGGGGTACTGATTGGGGATGATCAGCCAAGATCACATTGAATGGCGGTGCTGGCTCTAAGGGCCAAATGGCCTACTCCTGCACCTATTGTCTATTGTCTATTGTCTATTGAGAACGTGCAAACTCCACGCAGGCAGCACCTGAGGTCAGGATCGAATCTGGGTCTCTGGCACTGTGAGGCAGCATCTCTAACAGCTGTGCCACTGTGCAGCCTTAATAGTCAACAAAATTCATTAATCATATCTTACAAAATTATTGGAAAATAATGTGGAATTCTGCCAAAAAGAAAGCATTAACCAGCTGCCAAAACCAAGGGGAATGGAGAGACAGCCAAAAGAGGAATTTGATTGAGGAGTGTCAGGAATAGAGAGCACGTTTGACTAAGTTCTGCGGAGTCGTTGTGGAGAAATGCAGTGGCATAGATGTGGGAGAAGCAGTAGAAGCTGTGGTGCCAAGAACTAAAGGGCCTGCCCGCTTGGGCGATTCTTTCGGCGACAGCCGGAAAGTAGGCTGTCGCCACATGGTCGCGGGGTGACGCCTGTATTGTCGTGAGTTGCCTCCTCAAGTGTCATAATTTCTTCTTGTCGCCACTGGATTTTGAAATGTTCAAAACCTTTCGGCGACAGTGGGCTTGATGTTGCCTGTCGTAGGCGCTGTCGTAGGCGCTGTCGTAGGTTGTCGCCAGGATGATGCCAGCTGCCGTTGATTGTTGCCGGGTGATAACCTCAGTGAATTCCATTGGCGACAACCTACGTCATCCTACGTCAACCGGCGACAGGTACCGGCGACTGAATTGTCTTCAGTTGTCTCCGGTTGTCGCCGACAGGGTGGTAGCTTGTCGTAGCTTGTCGCGGGTGGAAGTGGGTTGACTTCGGTTGTCGTAGGTTGTCGCCTGTGTGGTTATAGGTTGTCGTAGGTGTGGTCGAAGGTGGATGTCCTACGTCGCGACGATTGGGTCGCCGTTCGTCGGTAGCTTGCCGTAGCTTGACGCCGGCTAGGTGGTAGGTTGTTGTAGATGTTGTCGTGGGGGGTCCAGATGCCGCTTTTTCGGTGAGCTGCTACGACTGTGACAGTTGCCGGCAGTTGCCGATAAAATCGCCTAAGAGGGACAGGCCCCTAAGAGGGATCCGGTTGGGGGCCAGCAGGAAGGAAGATGGACTCAGTGGCGGGGCACCAAGAATGCATATTACATATTCTATTACACTGAACATGAGCCTGATTGTAAGTAAAACATACCATCAGTGCACTATTATCTAAATCTAATGCAGAATTTCATAGAATCATTGAGTGATTCACCATGTCGATGCTGACCAGAGGACACCCATCCATATTAATCACAACTTCCACCACTTTGGCCCCTACCCTTGCACACTGAGGAAATTCAAGTGTCTAGACACTTGTTAAATGCTGTCAGCAGCTCTGCTTCCACCACTCTCTTCCATATTTCATTAAGTCTTTCCAATAACTTTCCCTTATATTAGTGAATCAATAACTCTCTGTGTTTAGTTCACACACGCTCGTGGTGTTGGTAAGAGATTCTGGTATGTGGTGCCTCAGGAAGCAGAGTATTTATTCTAACGTTGCTGGCCCATTATGCCTCACACACATTAACTGGGGTGTGGAAGGAATGAGATCAGTCATCAGCAGAGCCTGCCTGCTTACTCTGTGAACAGGGCACTGAGGAGTGGGCAGCAGATTACTTTAGTTCAGTTTAGTTTAAAGATGCAGCGGGAGAACAGGCTCTTTGGCCCACTAAGGCCACGCCGACCAGAGATCCCCATAAACTAACACTATCCTACACACTAGGGACAATTTACAATTTCTACCGTAACTAATTAACCTACAAACCTGTACGCCTTTGGAGTGTGGGAGGGAATCAGAGCATCACGGGGAGAACATACAAACTCCGTACAGACAGCACCTGTGGTCAGGATCGAACCAGGGTTTCTGGCGTTGTAAGGCAGCAACTCTCCAGCTGCACCACTGTGCCCCCCTCCCCCCCCCACCCCTCCGCCTCACCCCCCCCCAAATCATGATATTAGCTACGTTAATTTACCCTGCTTTAGAATGACAGTAGCACTTGATCTGGCTGGGCACTGTCATTGAGGTGGGAAGCCTCCATGATAGTGTCACTATCTGATCCAACTAACTGATCCAGCAAATCATGAGGTGTCAGAGATAGACTCAAAGTGCCATGAGTGAGCACCCTGCCCCATAGATCAGTGACGGTTCCAAATGGTCAGGTGTGAATCAGGAGTTTACAGAGTGGCTCATGAATCCAAGTATTTTACCTCACGTGAAGCAGCGCTACAAAGCACCTCCGTGGTATTAGTATTCATGAGCTTGAAGTTGGCCACTCTCCACGTTCTTCCTGGTGCACACAGAGCCAGACACCCAATTAAGAGCTTGACTATAAGGTGGGGGAAACTAGACATGAAGGCAGCATGTATCTAGAATATAGAACAAAGAACAGAACAGCACAGACCCTTCCGCCCACAACGTCTGTGCTGAACATGAGGTCAAGATAACGTAATCTCCTCTGCCACCGCATGATCTACAGTGGCTTGCAAAAGTATTCATACCCCTTGAACTTTTCCACATTTTGTCACGTTACAACCACAAACGTAAATGTATTTTATTGGGATTTTATGTGATAGACCAACACAAAGTGGTGCATAATTGTGAAGTGGAAGGAAAATGATACACGGTTTCCAAATTTTATTACAAATAAAAACTGAAAAGTGTGGCATGCAAAAGTATTCAGCCCCCCTGAGTCAATACTTTGTAGAACCACCTTTCGCTGCAATTACAGCTGCAAGTCTTTTGGGGTATGTCTCTACCAGCTTTGCACATCTAGAGACTGAAATTTTTGCCCATTCTTATTTGCAAAATAGCTCAAGCTCAGTCAGATTGGATGGAGAGAGCGTCTGTGAACAGCAATTGTCAAGTCTTGCCAGAGATTCTCATTTGGATTTTGGTCTGGACTTTGACTGGGCCATTCTAAAACATGAATATGCTTTGATATAAACCATTCCATTGTGGCTCTGGCTGTATGTTTAGGGTCGTTGTCCTGCTGGAAGGTGAACCTCTGCCCCAGATTCAAGTCTTTTGCAGACTCTCACAGTTTTTCTTCCAAGATTGCCCTGTATTTGGCTCCATCCGTTTTCCCATCAACTCTGACCAGCTTCCCTGTCCCTGCTGAAGAAAAGCATCCCCACAGCATGATGCTGCCACCACCATGTTTAACAGTGGCGATGGTGTGTTCAGGGTGATGTGCAGTGTTAGTTTTTCCGCCACACATAGCGTTTTGCACTTAGGCCAAAAACTTCAATTTTGGTCTCATCAGACCAGAGCACCTTCCTCCACATGTTTGCTGGGTCCCCCACATGGCTTGTGGCAAACTGCAAATGGGATTTCTTATGGCTTTGTTTCAACAATGGCTTTCTTCTTGCCATTCTTCCATAAAGGCCCGATTTGTGGAGTGCACTACTAATAGTTGTCCTGTGGACAGATTCTCCCACCTGAGCTGTGGATCTCTGCAGCTCCTCCAGAGTTACCATGGGCCTCTTGGCTGCTTCTCTGATCAATGCTCTCCTTGCCCGGCCTGTCAGTTTAGGTGGACGGCCATGTCTTGGTAGGTTTGCAGTTGTGCCATACTCTTTCCATTTTCGGATGATGGATTGAACAGTGCTCCGTGAGATGTTCAAAGCTTGGGATATTTTTTTATAACCTAACCCTGCTTTAAACTTCTCCACAACGTTATCCCTGACCTGTCTGGTGTGTTCCTTGGGCTTCATGATGCTGTTTGTTCACTAATGTTCTCCAACAAACCTCTGAGGGGACAAGGACCTTGCAGTACCAGTCATCAGCATCGCTTGAGATCATCATCAACATACAATGGTTCGATGGTCTTTTATTGTCACGTGTGCGAAGTGCAAACGCACATTGAAATGTTACAAACAGTCCAGTAAAGTATTGCCATTCCGAAGCACATTCCAAGTAACAAATTGTACAGAAATGGTCCGGTGATCCCACGCCCATGTTTTCATGCCATTTTAGTCTGGTCTATGCTTTAGGCATTATGAGCGGTGCCCGTTCCAGGCAAGCCCCAGACTGCTGCGGGCCTCCACCCATCGCCTTCCCTCGGGGGTGCGGATCGACCTGCGAACCGACGCCCCTCTCCACGCCCATCTACCTTTGTTTCCCGGAGGAGTCTCCCGCAGCCAACCTCGAGGGCGCAGTAGGCCTGACCCTGGTTCCCTGCCCCCTCCCATCGGCCTCACTCCTCGCCCGTCCCGTCCGTCACCGTCAGTGGCTCCATCCTCCTGGTCTCACGTACTTGCTCTCTCTCAGGGCCTCGGGAGACTTGAGCTTCTGGATAAGAAGGGCCGGTCTTCCTCTCCAGAGCTGGGAACCGATGATTGGATTTGAGACCCCGAGAGATTCAGCTCCGTCCAATGAGTCTCTGGAAGATTCAACTGATGCTAAACTCCCCGTTGTTAGAGCCCAGGAGCCCTCTCCCCCTCACTCTCCCCATTCCCCTTCCATCCTTCACCCTTCCTGTCCCTCTCCACTTCCGACATGCCTCCATCTCGTGCTTATCTCTCCTATCCACTCTTTTCCCTTTCACTCCTGCTCCATCTCCCCTCTCCTCTACCCCTCCCTAACCCTCTCATCCTAGTTCTCCCTTTCCCTCTCCCCACTCCCTCCCTGTCTGGCACTCCTTCTCCCTCTTCCTCTCTATCCCTCACACATGCACACATGTTCCCCACCACTTACCCATGTACTCAAGGCACACAAAACACAGGCACACACAAAATAACACATTCCACACATACTTCCACTCGCACATTCACATAGACACATGCATGCACATACACACTCCAAGACATCCCACACACACTCATATACACACTCACCAACACATGAACTCACAAATACCTTGCACACACTCAGACATACACGCACAGTCACACACATATCCCATACACACATTCACTCACATATACATTCCACACACTGACACATACACACTCACACTCATACCTACACATACACACATTTACTCGGTATGTTACAAAACTTACTTTCAGCGGCGCCTTTGAGGGGGGGGGGCGGAGTTTTTTCCTGCCTGTCCGAGATATATTTTCTCGGGCTGCTAGCTAATGCTGAAGAATTGTTCCGACTGTCGTTCTATGAATTTTTTTTAAAACCGCGGGACAATTTTAGCGCTGGAGTAAAATAAAAACCCACTTCTAACGCCGACAACGGGACGGATCTCACGTATGGGACAAATAAAGGTTTATTTTACATATAAACTTGCTTCTTAGGATTACCTTAATCCAAATTGTACGTTGCGAAAAGGTGATTTAGGCCCCTTACACTGTTTTTCCTGCCGATATATGGTTTAAATTCACAGCAAACCGCAACGTTCCAATCGATCGCGTTCCACCAAATCCCACTCGCAAGATGATTTAAATGGCCATTAATTTACGGGCATTAAGCATTAAATTCCTTCCATTTGGCCTATAAATTCATGACAATGAGATTTAAAAATCATGTTATATTGTGAATTCTTGTGTGAATGTTATTTGGACACTTAGGCTATTTAAAAATGTTAATCTTTTCTTAAGAAGTGGATAGATGTTTAGATCTAGAAATTGAATTTTGTAATTAGCTTCAATTAGGTAACTAACTAATTATATGCTTTAATTTCAGGTCAGCCAAGTAAGATTGTTTCATATTTGTTTCAGAATGCTTCAATCTATAATAACTGAAAATTTATTTCAGTTCTCTTAATTTTTAAAAAAGTTATGGGCTTTTGACTGTCCTCGATCACAGCTTTTGTGTTAAGTCAATGGAAAAGCAATAGGGAACAAGATGCTAATTTCCGAGTATGAAAATGACCATAACTTTTTTAATACTGAAGATATGAAAGTGAATTAGGTGTCAAATTAAACTTCTTTTTATGCTTTATCTGATAGGATAAATTGCAGACTTGATTTTTAATATCTCAAAATGTTCTAACATTGTTACATTTATAATGAACTGGCACAAAGTGAGGAAATTATGCTTCAGTGGTGTTAGTGGGACACAACCTTGTAGACTAACGATCCAGTGCATGTTTTCTGCAGTGTGGTAGGTATTGCACACCTCCCAGCGGCCTAAGAGACACAGCATTCCTCCTCCCACAGCCTTTGTCTCACTGAGTTCACTGAAGCTCCCTACTGCCCTCCTGTGGCTGATCTGCTTCCTTCACCCAGCAACCAAAGCTTCACACTGCAAACCACAGATGATCTTTCATTCCAGTTCAATTATCAATTCAATCGTGGAATCACCTACTTGCCGCATAGTCTAATCACTGCAAGTAACCCACACAACTGGCTGACATTGAATATTAAATAATTCCATACACTTAAACACTTTGTAGCTTGGATTTACAACTTTTCCGTGTTGCCTTTCTGAGTGAATATTTTAAAGAAGCAGCATTTGGAATAAACTAACTAGAAGCAGAAACATGCCTAGCTTGGATTGTCTGCTCTTGAACTGTTTGTAGGCAGAGTATTGAACATTTGCTATGGTTATTCATGTGCATATTGCTGGCAAGGCCAATATTTTTTGCATATTTAGTGTGAAGACAGAAATTGCAGTAAAATGGTCAGGCCGCATCTGTGGGAAGGGAAATTGAGTTAGTGGGTCAGGTCAGAGACCCTGAAGCTGTGTGGTAGCAGTGGTAAATGCTGCACCACCATGGCTCTAATGGGCCCAGGTACTAATGCCACTTTAGTAGCTCACCTGCGTGAGACAAGATAAGTAATATTCCATTTTATGTGGCATTAGAGTGAGTGCACACACGCTGGCCCAGAGATTGCACAGTGTTAAAGATTTGTGGATGGGAAACTAAAGGTCAGATGAGGCCACCAGTCCTTGCATGCTGATGTTGACGAACCAGTCACCATACTGTTGTGAACCAGGAGCTACGGACAAGATCGTGTGCAGTTTAATCGATAGGTAGATTCAAGACTTACTGTTTCTGTCTGAAACCACTTCTAAAATTGCTGAAGAATTTTTGGCCAGTGCATAATGTCAGAGATTGTACCGAATAGAAGCCCACAATATCAGTTTCAGCAGTTTACAAAACAAAAAATCTCTAAAACGACAGAGGGTGATCTCAATGTGAAATTGGAATATAGCTTCCACCAGGATCAGCACTCTGGAATGGTGCTGGATGTGATACAACCACTAGGGCAGCAAGAGCAGCGCAGTGGCGCAGCAGAAGAGTTGATGCCTAACAGTTCCAGAAACTCTGGTTCGATTCTGACTATGGGTGCTGTCGGTACGGAGATTGTATGTTCTCCCTGTGACCGTGTGGGTTTTCTCCGGGTGCTCTGGTTTCCTTCCACACTCCAAAGGTTTGTAGGTTAATTGGCTTCTGTAACTAGCCATCACAATGTAAGCTAAGTTTAGGTTTATAAAGCCCCTGTCCCACGATGCGAGTTTACCCAAGAGCTCTCCCGAGTTAAAAAAAAAATCAAACTCGTGGTACTTCATCACGAGTATTTTTTTACTCTTGGAAATTTTTCACACAGTTGAAAAAACTTCACGAGTTGCCGCGTTTCCCGAGTACCTGCCGTTAGCATTACGAGCCGCTACGAGAAATCCACGAGCTCCGACCTACCCTCTACGTACATTCTACGTACTTACCACAAGTTTGATTTTTTTTTAAACTCGGGAGGGCTCCTGGGTAAACTCTCATCGTGGGACAGGGCCTTTAATGTCACATGAACTGAGGGAATCAGAAATATTATACATGAATAAAATTAAACCAAATTCAAGTATAAGAGGCAGGGTGAAGAGAGAGTGTGCTATCCATGCTGTCTGTATGGAGTTTGTACGTTCTCCCTGCGACCATGTGGATTTTCTCTGGGTGCTCTGGTTTCCTCCAACGATGTACAGGTTTGTAGGTTAATTGGCTTCGGTAAAATTGTAAATTGTCCCAAGTATGTAGGTTCATGTTTGTGTACACGGTAATCGCTGGTCGGCACGGACTCGGTGGGCCGAAGGGCCTGTTTCCGTACCATATCTCTAAAGTTTAACGTCTAAAGAAAGATACATAGTGCAGAATATGGTTCTCACTATTGTAGCGTCACAATTCCAGAGAAAAAATCCAATGTCCGCAATAAGATAGATCGGAAAATGGGAACTGAAACCTAGCATATGGAACCACATTTGACCAGGTAAATGGATAGATACATAGATACACAGAAAATAGGTGTAGGAGTAGGCCATTCGGCCCTTCACTGTGATCATGGGTGATCATCCACAATCAATACCCCATTCCTGCCTTCTCCCCTTATCCCTTGATTCCGCTAACCCTAAGGGCTCTATGTCACTCTCTTTTGAATGCATCCAGTGAATCGGCCTCCACTGCCTTCTGAGGCAGAGAATTCCACAAACTCACAACTGGATGAAAAGGTTTTTCCTCATCTCAGTTATAAATGGCCTTACCCTTATTCTTAAATTGTGGCCCCTGGTTCTGGACTCCCTCAACATCAGGAACTTGTTTCCTGCATTTAGCAAAGGAAAGGTTTAGACGGATATTGTAGATCAGTCAGTATTAGTTAACCTGATCCATTTCATGTTTTACTGCATACTGCTGTGTACTCAAACCGTCATCCGGTTGAGTGTCTCATATTATCTAGTCTGTTAGTCCAGCCTCTAGTTAGATTCATTGCTGAGCTTGAGTTTACAACACGTACATATTTGAGCTCTGTGAGTTTACTATAATAAACAACTTCTACTTATGTACAGATCCTGAGTTATTACACTTGTTTATATGGTGTCAGTAGTGGGATGAACTTGCCCAGGTAGTTCACCATGCCTAAAAATCTTTGCAGACCGGCAACATCGGTCTGCGCTGCCATTTCACGGATGGCTGCTATCTTTGCAGGATCGGCTTTGAGGCCATTGTTGGTGAATCACCATGTTGGCCCATCTAACAGTAGTAATGCAGTTGGGGATGGCATCAAACAGGAAATTAGAAATGCGTGCAACAAAGGTAAAGCAGTTATAATGGGTGACTTCAATCTACATATAGATTGGGTGAATCAAATTGGCAGGGGTGCTGAGGAAGAGGATTTCTTGGAATTTATGCAGGATAGTTTTCGAAACCAACATGTAGAGGAACCAACGAGAGAACAGGCTATTCTAGACTAGGTATTGAGTAATGAGGAAGGTTTAGTTAGCAGTCTTGTAGTGCGTGGCCCCTCGGGCAAAACTGACCATAATATTGTTGAGTTGTTCATTAAGGTGGAGAGTGACGTTGTTAATTCAGAAACAAGGGTTCTGAACTTAAAGAAAGGTAACTTTGAGGGTATGAGACAAGAATTGGCCAAGATAGATTGGCAATTGATTCTTAAAGGGTTGACGGTGGATATGCAATGGAGTCCAGCAGTGGAGGACAAAGGGCTTAATTAGGAAAGGGAAAATAGATTATGAAAGAAAACTGGCAGGGAACATAAAAACTGACTGAAAAAGTGTTTATAGATATGTGAAGAGAAAAAGATTAGTTAAAACAAATGTAGGTCCCTTGCAGTCAGAAACAGGTGAATTGATCATGGGGAACAAGGACATGGCAGACCAATTGAATAACTACTTTGGTTCTGTCTTCAATAAGGAAGACATAAATAATCTGGCGGAAATAGCAGGGGACCGGGGGTCAACTGAGATGGAGGAACTGAGTGAAATCCAGGTTAGCCGAGAAGTGGTGTTGGGTAAATTGAATGGATTAAAGGCCGATAAATCCCCAGGGCCAGATAGGCTGCATCCCAGAGTACTTAAGGAAGTAGCCCCAGAAATAGTGGATGCATTAGTGATAATTTTTCAAAACTCTTTAGATTCTGGAGTAGTTCCTGAGGATTGGAGGGTAGCTAATGTAACCCCACTTTTTAAAAAGGGAGGGAGAGAGAAAACGGGGAATTACAGACCAGTTATCTAACATCGGTAGTGGGGAAAATGCTAGAGTCGGTTATTAAAGATGGGATAGCAGCACATTTGGAAAGTGGTGAAATGATTGGACAAAGTTAGCATGGATTTATGAAAGGTAAATCATGTCTGACAAATCTTATAGAATTTTTTCGAGGATGTAACTAGTAGAGTGGATAAGGGTGAACCAGTGGATGTGTTATATCTGGACTTTCAGAAGGCTTTCGACAAGGTCCCACATAAGAGATTGGTATGCAAACTTAAAGCACATGGTATTAGGGGTTCAGTATTGATGTGGGTAGAGAACTGGCTGGCAGACTGGAAGCAAAGAGTAGGAGTAAACGGGTCCTTTTCAGAATGGCAGGCAGTGACTAGTGGGGTACCGCAAGACTCAGTGCTGGGACCCCAGTTATTTACAATATATATTAATGATCTGGACAAGGGAATTGAATGCAACATCTCCATTTTTGCGGATGACACGAAACTGATGGGCAGTGTTAGCTGTGAAGAGGATGCTAGGAGGCTGTAAGGTGACTTGGATAGGTTTGGTGAGTGGGCAAATGCATGGCAGATGCAGCATAATGTGGATAAATGTGAGGTTATCCACTTTGGTGACAAAAACTGGAAAGTAAACTATTATCTGAATGGTGGCCGATTAGGAAAAGGGGCGATGCAACGAGACATGGGTGTCATGGTACACAAGTCATTGAAAGTAGGCATGCAGGTTTAGCAGGCAGTGAAGAAAGCGAATGGTATGTTAGCATTCATAGCAAAAGGATTTGAGTATAGGAGCAGGGAGGTTCTACTGCAGTTCTACAGGGTCTTGGTGAGACCACACCTGGAGTATTGCATACAGTTTTGGTCTCCTAATCTGAGGAAATACATTCTTGCCATAGAGGGAGTACAGAGAAGGTTCACCAGACTGATTCCTGGGATGTCAGGACTTTCATATTAAGAAAGACTGGATAGACTTGGCTTGTACTCGCTAGAATTTAGAAGATTGAGGGGGGATCTTATAGAAACTTATAAAATTCTTAAGGGGTTGGACAGGCTAGATGCCAGAAGATTGTTCCCGATGTTAAGGAAGTCCAGAACAAGGGGTCACAGTTTAAGGATAAAGGGGAAGTCTTTTAGGACCGAGATGAGAAAAACATTTCTCACACAGAGAGTGGTCAATCTGTGGAATTCTCTGCCACAGAAGGTAGTTGAGGCCAGTTAATTGGCTATATTTAAGAGGGAGTTAGATGTGGCTAAAGGGATCGGGGGTATGGAGAGAAGGCAGGTACAGGATACTGTGTTGGATGATCAGCCATGATCATATTGAATGGCGGTCAGGCTCGAAGGGCCAAATGGTCTACTCCTGCACCTATTTTCTATGTTTCTATGTTTCTATGAAAGCATGACCAACATTGATTTGATTTGAAACCTGCATTTACTGGGCTTAAGTTTGAAGTTTACCTCCCTGGCGCGGGCGAGCACCTTTTTCAAATTGTCATCAAGCTCCTGCAGGTCTTTACCTGCTACGATAATATCATCTACAATTATCGCGCAGGGGTACCTGTCAAAAATTTGCTCCATCGAACGTTGGAATACTTTGCTGGCTGAATTGATGCCGAATGGCATGTGTAGAAATCTGTAGCGTCCGAAGGCTGTGCTGACAATATTTAATGTGAAAAAGAACATGTGATTCTGTTTGTAGTTTGTTGGTTGTTTGTTTGTTTGTTTATTGTTTGCACAAAGTCAGCAGGCACTGCCACTTTTCATTTCACTGCACATCCCGTATGTGTATGTGACGAATAAACTTGACTTGACTTGACTTGAAAGTAGTGAGCAGCGATGATTGATCGTCAAGGGGAATTTGCCAGAACATGCTCTTGGCATCCAACACAGAGAACACTGTAGCCTTGCCCATGTGCACAACCACCTCTTCCACGGTACGCACGGGGTGGTGAGGTCTCTTTAATGCAGTATTTACGTCTCTAGGGCTGATACAAGTACATATCTCCTGCTTATTCTTTTTAGTGGCAGCAACCATGGAGAATACCCAATCCATGGGTTCAGAGACTGGCGTGATGACCTCCAGGGGCAACCATTCTATCGAGTTCTGCCTTAACTCCGTCTTGCATGGCAACTGGAATGCGATTAGCTGTGCGAATTACAGGCTTGACGTCCGGGTCTAGAAACATTAAATACGTGAGCGGCAGCTTGCCGAGTTCATTATTGAAAAGGTCTTTGTAATCCACCAAGATGCGTTGTGTAGAGCCGGGGGTTGGCGTTAGTTGATGAACAGCTCTGCTGAATGAAACCAGCCCCATGTCAATACAAGCTTCTACGCCCAAGAGTGGTATAACTTTGCTCCTTACAATTTAAAACGGTAGTTTGTATGACTGTGTCGCTAGGTGGCACTGCAGGTCAGCAACTCCAATCGGAATTAGTTTGCTTCCACCATCAGCGAGTAACGTGGCACTGCTAGTTTTTATCTTCTCAGCATTCTGTAAGAGTCAAAGAGCCACTGGTATTATTGGCGAAATCACCTATTAGATCACCAATATTATTGGCAGAATCACCTATTAGACCACCGGTGGTGTCACCCATGAAGTCTTCTACTAAGCCCGTTGAACCACCACCAGATATGATGTCACCCGCCCCTCCAGTCATAGGTGCAGAATTATGCCATTTGGCCCATCGGGTCTACCTCGCCATTTAATCATGACTGATCGGTATTTACCTCTCAACCCCATTCTGCTGGCTTCTTCCATTAACCCTTGACACCCTTACTAATCAAAAATATGTCAATCTCTGCCTTAGAAATACCCAATGACTTGGCCTCCACAGCCATCTGTGGCAATTAATTCCTCAGATTCACCACCCTCTGACTAAAGAAATTCCTCCGTATCTGCTTTCTGAAGTCATTCATTATACAATATTATTTCTGCACACGGAGTGTCAGATTATTGGGTTCGACAGTGGGGGAGCTCTGCCTCAGTAACCTGTGGTATCCAAGGCTGAGCTGTTCCCCAGCGATGGGCTGGTGTTGTGTTGGGAGCAAGACCAGGCGTACTTAAAGTGTGAACAAGAAGCACAAAGTAACGCAGGGAGCAGCAGGTCCCACCTTAGAAAGGCAATAGATTTGAACGGATTGTGTTAAAAAAAACTGCAGTGTGCCTGACTGGAGCTACGGTGAGAGCAGCTGAATGTCTAAACAATGCACCGAAGATAAACACACCAAGCTGGACTAATTCAGTTGGTCAGGCAGCATCTCTGGAGAAAAGGAAACGGTGACATATCTGGTCGAGACCCTTCATCAGGCTGAGAGTCAGGTGAGAGGAAAACTAGAGGTATGGGAAGGTATAGAACAAAGCAGAGCCTACATCAATGACTCAGGAATGGTGAAACCCACAATGATCCATTGTTGGCTTGGGATGAGGTGATAACAACGGAATACAAGCGGTGAAATTAGCAAGAGGACTAGGGTGGGGGAAGGACAGAGGGAGAGAGGGAATGCAAGGGTTAATTGAAGTTAGAGAGATCAATATTCATTCTGCTGGGTTGTAAGCTGCCCAAGTGATATATGAAGTGCATCAGCCAAGCCCTAGTCCCAGTTCCATGCTGCTCCAGTTCCTGCTGTAGCCGCTAGTTAATCTGCTGAGAGGCAACATGTTGGAGCACTTTCATTTCACGCCAGGTTGATGCTCAGAACTGCTGGGAGGTGACAGATTGGATTCCGTCTCTCTGCCAACCGGGCTTGTTCAACATCGAGTGCGAGGTTATAAAATTATAACTAACCCCTTCGTAACCTTACTCTGTCAGGAGACTGTTATCCCCTTGCTTTATACCTGATATTAATCATGGGCTTTATAACTACAGATTGCGAGAGACATCCTTGTGGGTCTGGGTGTAAAATGCACTGCGGGTCACGGCCAGCAATGTTCCTTGCTGCATCTAATTCTTCACAACAATCGTGGGAGCTGGTTTCTATTCAGGGAGTAACCTGTTAATCTAATGTAGCAAGATTAACCTGTAGCAAGAAGTGCAGCCTCAATAAATTTAATGGAACAAACGTCTGATGATCCTCTTTTAAAAAAAATAGTCAAGCAATTGGTTATGAAATTATAGAATCAAAGTGCTGGAGTAACTCAATGGGTCAGGCAGCATCTCTGGAGAAAAAGGATGGATGATGTTTCAGGTTGGAATTCTTCTTAAGAAGGGTCAGAAGAAGAGTCCCAACTCAAAATGTCACCTATCCTTTTTCTCCAGAGATGGCCTGACCTGCTGAGTTTATCCGGTACTTTGTGTCGATCTTTGATATAAATCAGCATCTGCAGTTTTTTGTTTCTACTGGCTATGAAAGGAGTCTGCTATAAGGTTGTTCATTGTACAAGGTGACATAGGGATTGGCATCGATTGACTCCCACCCCTCATCAGTCTGATGCAGGGTCCCGACTCAAAAAGTCACCAATCCATGTTCTCCATCGATGCTGCCTGATCTGCTGCATTACTCCAGCACTTTGTATCTTATTTTTTAATTGAATTGAATGGAATACCTTTTTTTTTAGCCAAATATGTATACATACAAGGAATTTACCTTGGTGCTCTTTGCTCGCAAGTAAAAACACAACATACAGTAGACAATTAAAAATAAAATATTATAATTTAAACATGTGAAGAAAGAAATAAAATACCAGGCTGTTAAAACAAAACTGTTTTTATGTCTGGCGGTGGCGGCTTTGACAGTCCGGAGTCGCCTTCCAGAGTGAAATACTTCAAAGAGTTTGTGGCCAGGTTGAGAGGGGTCAGAGATGATCTTAACCGCTCGCTTTCTGGCCTTCAATGGAGGGAAGGTTGCAGCCAACAACCTTCTCGGCTGATCAAACGATGCGCAGCAGCCTCTAAATGTCATGTTTGGTGGCTGAGCCAAACCAGACCATGATGGAGAAGGTGAGGACAGACTCAATGATGGCAGTATGAAACTGGACCATCATTGTTTTCTCAGCTGCCGCAAGAACTACATCCTCTGTTGGGCCTTTTTGACTGCAGAGTCGATGGTGGCCTCCTGTGAGATATAGGTTGTGCTCACAATCACTACTCAGAGACTAAATCATGGAAACAAGAAATGCTTTATTTGCGAGTCTGTAGAGTCGGGTGCCTCTCCAAGTTGAGACACACCAAAGTCAGGAAAGTAAAGCCCCTTTATACACACAATTCTACATTTAACCTCCCCTTCTGGCTCTCCCCAATCGGAGCACTGAGGTGCACAGTCTATAGGTACGTCCTCCCCAGTACCTTCCCTATCATACATTGCATGTTCATACATGTGCATGGTAATGAGCAGTTTTTCAACCAGGGGCGTGTTAGTAATATTCATTTATTTCATTAAGCATGCTCAGTTGTAAATGACCTGGCCTAGTTTGCTCACCTTCAACTGACCTGTCTCAGTTTTCTTGTATTTGAATTAAAAGCTAGTATCTACTGACAATGGTCGCATCCATCACTAGTCTCTACTGATAAGGGTCGCATCCATCACTCCCCTTCTACCGCTATACAATGCCATCAAACCTTATTCAAGGACAGTTCTGGTAACTTCATCCACAGCTGTGTCAGAATCCTCTCCCTGGCCTCTATCAGTTAGAATCCTCTTTACAAGTTAGAATCCTCTCCTGAACCCTTACAATAGTGGGGTTTAATCACTTTATCCCTCACACTCCCATTTAAGGTTCCTGGAGATTATGGTTCCAAGGAACTTAAATGACTCCACAGATGTGACTGTGGTGTTGTTCCTTGTGTCCCCTCATCGCAACCTCCCCTTGGTGCTACCTATTTAGATACCCAAGGGTTACAAGCTGATGGACAAGAACATTTGGCATTGTGTTCAGTTTTGGTCACCCTGTTATTGGAATTATGTCATTAAGCTGGAAAGGGTGCAGAAAAGATTTATTATGATCCCTAGAGATGCTACCTGACCCACCGAGTTACGCCAGCACTTTGTGTCTCTTTTTGATGTTATATTTTGTCTCTTATTAAAGATTCCGTGCTGCCCCTGGTGCAATCCCGCAGTATACTGCTGACTACAAATTTTATCGTTCAGGTCACTTTTGACTGTTTCCATAGCTTCCAAGGATATTGTGTAAGAGCAAAGACCGGCAATATGCCAAGACTATGAGAGAAATCTAAAGGGTAAATGCACAGTCCTTTACCCAGAGTAGGGGAATCAAGACAGAGGACATAGGTTTAATGTGAGGGAGGAAAGATTTTCTTGGAACCTAATGGGCAACATTTTTACACAAATGGTGGTAGGTGTTTGGAACGAGCTGCCGGAGGAGGTAGTTGAGACAGGTACTGTATCAACATTTAAGAAACATTTTGAAAGGTACATAGATAGCATAGGTTTATAGGGATATGGTCCAAACACAGGCAGGTAGAACTAGTGTGGATGGGGCATGTTATTCGGCATGGGCAAGTTGGACCGAAGGGCCTTTTTCTACACTGTATCACTCTAAAAGCAATGATGGAGACACACTGTGATGCCAGCTTTCTTCTTGCTTACGGCATGCACAGCCTAAAGTTATAGATCAAAGGGTAGACACCCAGGCCAGGATGGATGGCATCATGCAAGAAGACTGTGATGCCATTTAAGAGGGAGTTGGATGTGGCCTTTGTGGCTGAAGGGATCAGGGGGTATGGAGAGAAGGCAGGCACAGGATACTGAGTTGGATGATCAGCCATGATCATATTGAATGGTGGTGCAGGCTCGAAAGGCCGAATGGCCTGCTCCTGCACCTAATTTCTATGTTTCTATGTTTCTATGCCAGCTAACACGTTGACACTGAATGTGGGACCCTGCCCCACACAGACCAGTCAATCAAGTTCCCTCATTATACAGAAACACCTTGCAATATTAATGTGGAGAAGTAGGGGTGGCACAGTAGTGCAGTGGTTGGGTTGCTAAGAGTATCTGTTAATATTGGCCACATTAAAGAGGTCACAAAATGGAGGATCTTTGTATTTGCAGGGCCTACTTGGCCTCTTTCTGTGAAAGTTGCAAGCTGGGAGTCATGGCTCCAAGGAGTCTGGATACTAAATGGAAGTTGGGGATAAGGTGAGGTCCAGATGTCCTTCCTTTGTTAATATGTATCAGGGTTTGCAGAAAGAGATAAGAAGGTCTGCAAATGCATGATCAAGATTGGTAATAGAGGGGGGTGTAAAAAGGTATTGTTAATTATGTTGGGGGTTACACAAAAAGCTGGCGAAACTCAGCGGGTGCAGCAGCATCTAAGGAGCGAAGGAGATAGGTGACGTTTCGGGTCGAGACCCTTCTTCAGACTGGTCAGGGATCAGGGAAACGAGAGATATAGACGGTGATGTGAGAGATAAAGAACAATGAATGAAAGATATGCAAAAAAGTATCGATGATAAAGGGAACAAGCCATTGTAAGCTGTTTGTGGTGTGAAAATGAGAAGCTAGTGCGACTAGGGTGGGGGAGGGAGATAGAGAGAGAGGGAATGCCAGGGCCCGAGGGCTGAGGGAGAGGTGGGAGGGGGAGGAGACAGCAGGGGTTAACAGAATTGAGAAAATTTGTAATTGTTAATTATGTTGCAGAGTGTTTGTGCTGCTATTTGATGATTGGTTAAAGTGTGAAGCCTTGTTCAAATTGTTTATACAACCTGGGAAAATGTTTCTTTACTTTAGTTAACTGTTTGCCATCTAGAAGCTACTGTGGAAACAATGTAATGGGGTACTTTGTGATTGGGTTAGGGAACTGTCAATAACTGTGTAATATGATCGATATGTGTGATTGGCTTGTAGGAGCTGCCCCCCCCCCATAGTTTTGCGCCATGGGTCCGATGCCCTATAAAAGAGTGAACTCCACATGGATCAGTCGGTCTTCTGGAGGTGCACTTGGGATCGTGTGACCTGCTGGAGGTGTCTGCTCGCACGAGGCTGAAGGGCTTGGACGAGTAGAGACAAGGATCGGACCCGTGGTGGTTAGGTATTGTATAGGGAGTTTGTGTTTGGAAAGAATGAAGAATAGTTAATCCAGTGCTTGACTCAGTGTTTTACTGAACAAGACTAGGGGAGTGAGAGTAGGAGTATAATTCCCCCTCCCCGGGATGGGACACTCGGGAGGGGACGGGGACGGTCCAGTAGCAATTCAACAGTGCTTGCAGCGCCGGAGACCCGGGTTCGATCCTGACTACGGATGAAACGCAAATCTGTATTCATGCAGCAGCACAGCTGCTGCGAATGTTTATTGTGAGTGACCTTTGACAAATCCCATGATTCCTTGCGTTTTTCGGAATACCGAACTCGTTTATTGCCGTCGGGAATTTTTCCCTTATATTGACCTTTTGTCCCTTATTTGGGAGTGAGAAAGTTGGCAACCCTAGTGTACAGAGATATGCACTGTATCTCTAAACTAAACTAAAATAATCTCGGGATATTCTAAGAACTTGGATGGTACAATGAGAATCAGGTTTACACTGAAGAAGATTTCATTAATTTGTTTTACAGTTTGAGTGATCCTAAACTTTGTCTTATAGTGAGACCTAATCTGTTATTTTGTTTTATAGTATCATCCCACTCCAAAGCTTATTTAGGTCTGAAGTTAACATATCCTCCTCCTTATCCTTTTATTACTGACTCTGTTAGAAGATTGATTTCCTCTCAGGCAAACAGTGGTGAAGGCTGATGTTGCAATTGCAGCATTAAGCATTTAAAAGCTTTGATTCCTTCTCCAGACGGGGTCACTTTAACAGTTTATTGTAATCCAATTCCACTAACAGCTTCCTCAATTCCCAATGGCCTCCCCTTCCCAGCTTCTGTTGTGTTTCAGCCGTGCTGAATCCGCTGCCAAACTTCACCATGTCATGGTCCTTGATTCCAACGCCTTCTTCAAATGGTTCAGTCAGCTGACATGTATGTAGCGCAAAAGCAGACTTGGGCTGCCACTCCCGCAAGATCCAAGATTCAAGATTCAATTTAATTGTCACATGTACCAATTAAGGTGCAGTGAAATTTGAGTTACCGTACAGCCATACTACGTAAAAAGCCCAAAATACACACAGCACATAAAATAAAGTTTAACATAAAATCCACCACAGTGGAATCAACATTCCTCACTGTGATGGAAGGCAATAAAATTCAATAATTTTCTTCCTTTGTTCACCCGTGGTTGGGGCTTTTAAACGGGGCGGTTGCCGACGGTCCGCTGTTCAAGCCCTCTCGTCAGGATGATCGAAACTCCGGCATCGGGACGGATCGGAACACTCCGTGGCATGGATTTCCCAAATCGGCCTCTTCTTACCAGAAACCGCTGCTTGATGGTGTTAAAGTCCACATGCCCCGCGGTCGGAACTCCAACACTGGCGATCCTCGGCAAAAGATCCCAGGCTCCAGGATAGGAAGTCCGCGTCACTTGAAGCTCTGGGCCGGTCTCCAGGGAAGGCCGCAATGGGGGATCGGATGTCCGTCATGGAGAAAAATCGCATCTCCATCGAGGTAAGTGACTGGAAAAAGGTTCCTCCGATCCCCCACCCCCCCCCCCCCCCCCCCCACCACACCCTCCACATAAAACATACCAAGGGACATTAAAACAAACATTCAAGACATACTTAAAATAATAAAAATAGAGAAGGGACAAGACAGACTGCTGGCGAGGCAGCCAATACGGGTGCCTACCCATCAATCACCTGCCGGCGTCAAAAGTCAAACACGTCCAAGGAACGACTGCTTTCATCTTCATTGTTCTAATCTTCCCAACCTTTCCAAGAGTTCAAGAGAGTTTTATTGTCATGTGTCCCTGATAGGACAATGAAATTCTTGCTTTGCTTTACCACACCAGAGCATAGTGGGCTCGAATACTGAACAGATAAGTGCGTCCATACACCATTGCATAAATATATCCACCGTTGAATAATTAAACTGATAAAGTGCAAATAAACAGATTATTGGCTATTAATGTTCAGAGTTTTGTCCGAGCCGAGTTTAATAGTCCGATGGCTGTGGGGAAGAAGCTGTTCCTGAACCTGGTCATTGCAGTCTTCAGGCTCCTGTGCCTTCTACCTGAAGGTAGTGGGAAGATGAGTGTGTGGCCCGGATTGTGTGGGCCCTTGATGATGCTGCCAGCCTTTTTGAGGCAGTGACAGTGATAGATCCCCACGATGGACGCCCTTAATCTCTCCTCTTACGGTTTTGTATCGTGCTGTGGGGACTACGGATCTGCCCTGTGCTTCCTGTCCTCCATCTCGGCATTGCTGTGAGGTAGTATAAGGTTGGAAACACAGACAGGACTGAAACAAAAGGCCTGCATCAACTATGGAGTCATAGCTTCATACAGTACATGCCATTCATACTGACTTTAAAGTACTTATATACACTAATCTAATTTACTACTGTTAATTAAAGGTATGCAAAAGTATGCACTTTTCATCAAGCCAACAGTGATCTTAAGTAATGTAGCATGGAAAGAGGCCCTTTGGCCCACCAAATCTATGCTGATCAGCCAGCGCCTATCTATACTTTTGTTTTTTTTATTTGAGAGCTACAGCATGCAACCAGACCCTTCAACCCACCTAGTCTGTGCCAACCAGCGATCACCCATACACTAGTTCTACCCTACACACTAGGGACAATTTTGCAGAAGCCAATTAACCTACAAACTTGTATGTCTTTGGAATGTGTGAGGAAACCGGAGCACCCAGAGGAAACCCGGTCACAGTGAATGTACAAACTCCATACAGACAGCATGCGTAGTCTGGATCGAACCCGAGTTTCTGGCGCTGTAAGGCAGCAAATCTACCGCTGCATCACTGTGCCACCTTAGTAAACTGATGCTATTTCCAGCGATCAGCCCATAACTTCCAAGTCCCGTACTTACCTAAATACTCCTTAAGTGTAATGAGAGTATCCATTTTCACCACCCCTTCAGGCAGTGTACTCCAGAGTTCAAGCACTCTCTGGATAAAATTGTAAGGCGGCTTGGTGGCGCAGCGGTAGAGTTACTGTCTTACGCCGCCAAAGTCCTGCGTTTGATCCTGACTACAGTCAGTATGGAGTTTGCACGATCTCCTAGTGACTGCGTGGGTTTTTTCTCGGTGCTCCGGTTTCCTCCCACATTCCAAAGACGTGCAGGTTTGTAGGTTAATTGGCTCTGTAAAAATTGTAAATTGTCCCTAGTGTGTTGGATGGTGCTAGTGTACGGGGATCACTGGTTGGTACACTCAGGGCCTGTTTCTGTGCTGTATCTGTATCTCTATCTTTAAATTGCATTCATTAAATCCCCTTTATATTTCCTACCCCTCACCTTAAACTCCTGCCCTCTGGTCAGGAGAAGTTTCTCACTATTATCCAGATCTACAGTATGACCCTCATTATTTGGTAGTCCTCTCTCAGGTTTCCCCTTATCCTTTTCTGCTACAGTGAAAACAAATCCAGCCTACCTAGTCCCATCTCATAAATGAAATGCTCCAGCCCAGGAAAACACACTACCAAGCCTATCGGACGCTGTGTAAACTTCACTCCATTTAAACCATACCATGGTTGTAAGACTGACGCTGGACGGCAAGGACGATCCTCAAATCTCCAAGCATCCAATTTGGTTTTTGGAATTTTTAATATTAATAAAGTTTAAAATTAAATTAGGTGGTCATGCATTTAAATAGCTTATTGAACTAACTATCGAAGGGCCTGATTGAATGCTGTATCTTTTAATGATTCAATGATTTAATGACTAGATAGGAAAACAAGAAATAACCAAGGTAAATATTCAACAGGAGGTATATTACCCCTTCATTGTACTGAGGCAACCACTTATTTTCCTGCTTTATGTCCTTACATGGGAAAAGATGGGACAGCGTCTCTTGGTTTAGTCTCGATTAGTTTTGCTTAGAGATACAGCATGGAAACAGGCCCTTTGGCCCACTGAGTCCATGCTGATCAGCAATCCCTGCACACTAACACTATCTTACACACTCTAGGGACAATTTCCAATTTGACCCAGCTTGTACGTCTTTGGATTGTGGGAGGAAACCTGGAGTTCCCAGAGAAAACCCACGCGGTCACAGGAAGAATATACAAACTCTGTACAGACAGCACACGTAATCAGGATCGTCCCTGGGTCTCTGGTGCTGTAAGACAGCAAATGTACCGCTGCGCCAATGTACCACCCCACTCATTTGCAAAGGACCTGCTCTACATCTTATTCCCGTCCTCCTGCCTTGGCTTACTGACCTGTTAAACATCCCTGCTTAAGAAGTGTCTACCTCGGTTTTGAAATCTTCATTTAATCCGCTGCCTTAACAACTTCTCAAAGAGTTCCAGATTTCCACTCAGCGTTTGTTGGATGTCACAGGAGCAGAGGCCCAGTCAGAGGCTTGGATGCGCTTTGAATGTCGCTGGACAGCAGGCCAGCTCCTGTAACTCTCCTATTGTCCTGACAGCATTGTGCGTCAATCTTCCCGGGAATGCAGCCAGCCCTAGCAAAGAGTCAACTTCCTGCTTCCAGTGCACTCACCCCGCAGTCCTTCCCTGCTACTGTCAAATCAATTGAGTCAGATTTCTTATTCTTCTCTGGGCCTGCCAGAAGACAACAAGCTGATGTGAGCAGAGGCACTCTGCACTTTCCCTGTCAAGCGTTCAGCCAGATTTCTTCTTCCAAGTTATAGAGTCATAGAGTAATAGAGCGTGGAAACAGGCCCTTCGGTCCAACTTGCCCACACCGACCAACATGTCCCATCTACACTAGTCCCACCTGCCTGCATTTCCTTCCAAACCTGTCCTATCCTTGTACCTAAGAGAAACACAAAATGCTGGAGTAAATCAGTGGGAGAGAATGAATGGGTGACGTTTCGGGTGGAGACCCTTCTTGAGATTGATGTCAGGGGAGTGGACGGGACAGATATAGTACGTAGTCGGAGACAGTAAGACTGGTGGGAGAACTGGGAAGGGGGAGGGGACGGAGAGAGAGGGAAAGCAAGCGCTATTTGAAGTTAGAGAAATTAATGTTCATACCGTTGGGGTGTGAGCTACCCAAGTGAAATATGAGGTGCTGTTCCTTCAATTTGCGCTGGGCCTCACTCTGACAATGGAGGAGGCCCAGGACAGAAAGGTCAGATTGGGAATGGGAGGGGGAGTTAAAGTGCTGGGCAACTGGGAGATCAGGTAGGTTAAGGTGGACTGAGCGGAGGTGTTCAGCAAAATGATCGCCGAGCCTGCACTTGGTCTCGATGATATACAGCAGTTGACACCAGGACAGCGGTTACAGTTCCTTGTACCTGTCTAATTCTTTCTTAAATGTTGCAATAGTACCTGCCTCAACAACCTCACTTGGCAGCTCATTCTATACACCGCCTTTGTGCAAAAAAGTTTCCTTCAGATTCCTAGTAAATCTTTGCTCCTTCACCTTAAACCCATGTCCTCTAGTTCTCAATTCCCCTACCATGGGCATCTACCCGACCTATTCCTCTAATTTTATACATCTCTATAAGATCACCCCTCATCCTCCTGTGCTCCAAGGATTAGAGTCCCAGCCTGCTCAACCTCTCCCTATAGCTCATGCCCTCCAGTCCTGTCATCATCCTTGTCAAGTGTATTGATTGGAGGCAGAGTAAGGGGAGGGTCAGTAGGGAGGTGGCAATGAGAAATGGGTGGCAGAAGGCCAGGTCTCGTAGTGAAAAGGAGAGAAGATTCCTATCAAGATTGCAAAGAGTGTCTGGTTAGTCTAGGCATGTTGTCGGTCTTTGCTTTTACACAATTCCTTGGAGGCTGTGAAAACTGTCAAAAGTGAACTGAACAATAAAAATTGTAGGCAGCCGAAATCTGCTGGATCGCGCCAGGGGCAGCGGGGAATCTTTAATAAGAGACAAAATATAACCTGAAGAAGAGACACAAAGTGCTGGAGTAACTTGGTGGGTCAGACAGCATCTCTGGGGATCATGGACTGGCGATGTTTCAGATTCTTCAGAGTTTTAGTTTAGTGATTCAGCATGGAAACAGGCCCTTCGACTTATCGACTCCATGCTGACCATTGATCACCTATTCACACTAGTTCTACGCTATCCCTCATTCTCATCCACTCCCTACACATTAGAGGCAATTTACAGAGGCCCATTCTGTCCACTGTGGAGAAGGGCAGGGCAGGGGAGCAGTGTGATTATCTTCATGTTGGACACAGCTGCAGCTCTGCCACCTTTGCCTCACTATCTCAAGACAGTCAAGAGCCAAAGGCAGCACAATGGCTCAGTGGCAGAATTGCTGCCTTACAGCACCAGAAACCCTGGTTCGATCCTGACTGCCAGTGCTGTCTGCATGCTCTCCCTGTTCTGTGTGGGTTTTCTCCGGGTCTGTTTCCCTTCCACATCCAAAAAAAAGTGTTTTATTGCCATATATCCCGAAACTGAATACTGAAATGAAATTCTTACTTGAGGCAGTAGTATCACAGGTTTGTGGACACAGAACTCAATAGATATTACAATAAATGAACAGAAACAAATACAATAAATAAATAAATAACAATTTTTTGCAAAAACGAAAAACAGTTTTTCACATCCCAAGATAACGCTTCAGATATGGAGACTACTGTATCACAACCATGCTGACCCAGTACCAAGATAGTTTGCCAAATCAGGAGCCCACAATTTGTGTTTTCCCTTAAAAGGGGGTTTGACTGGGTTAGATCACAATGTTAATAAATGTGCTAGAAACCAGATGGAAATCACAAAATTATTCTCCTGACTAACAACTCCTTTACTGTATCATTAGTTTCAGAAATAATATTTAAAATGAACCAGTAGATTCCATAGAACCAATGGGATTCATGAATGAATCACAAAGGTATCGCATCCTAACACACGCCAATAAAGTGATCAGACATTTTATTAAATCATAGAATAGAATAGAATAGTTTCTTTATCGTCATTGTAACATGAACCACGTACAACGAAATTTAAAAAATGTCAGCCAGTCAGTGCACCATTCAAACATTTCTAAAAGCTAACGATACATACAAGGTGAAATATTAAAAAAGATAAACAACTAAAATAAATATAAAAATAGCACGCATAAACACCCAACCCTACATCCTTCTGTCGATTTCACAGTGTACCAACCACAGTCCCTTAGTCCCTGCGTTCCTTGGTGGTTACATTTAGTGCCTTCATAGCAGTGGGGTAAAAACTGTTTTTAAGTCTGTTTGTCCTTGTAGATCTGTACCGTCTGCCTGACGGCAACAGTTCAAACAGGGAGTGTCCGGGTGGGAAATGTCCTTTATAATATTCTGGGATTTTTTGATGCAGTGAGAACTGTGTAAGTCTGCCAAGGTAGGGAGAGGGCAGCCGACAATCCTCTGGGCGTTGTCAATGGCCCTCTGGAGCGCTTTCCTCTGAGCCGCTGTGCAGCTGGTGTACCACACGCATACACAGTATGTTAGGATGCTCTCAATGGAGCACCGATAAAAGGACAGCAGCAGCCTCTGAGTGATGTTATTCTTCCTGCGCACCCTCATTTAAGAGACATTTTGACAGGTATGTGGATAATATCGGTTTAGAGTGTTATGGGCAAAGCGCAGGCAGGTGGGACTAGTGTAAATGGGTCAAGTTGGTCGGCACAGGCAAGTTGATCTGAATGGTTTGTTTCCACGCTGTATGACTCGAAGACTCTTTGACTCCATGACGTCAGTCTTGTTTTTCAAGGCACAGAACGATCATTGCTTGATAAATATTCTGAATCAGTTTGAGCATAATTGTGGATAATGCAGGAAGTCCACCCAACCTGCCTTACATCCCACACCAGAACTCCACGGTGTGAGAGAAATTTGTAAGTGCATTGTTATTGTGTAAAAGAGAGTGGGTATTTTTGGATTGACATTAGACGCAACTGAATAAACCAGTGTATATGCCTTAACCACGTTCACATCACAGCACTGGACAAAGTCATGAGCAAAACAATTACTGCCAAACTGAGATGAGAGAATTGACAGGCCTCTTTGCTGAACCATGATAACAATTCCATTTGGCAGGCCTGTTTCAGAATAAACAGCTATGTTTTACCAACTGCATGTACAGACAATCCTGCTCTGGTATCGCCAAATTATTCCGTCAGTGAAGTGGAAATGGATATTGATGCACAATGTATATGAGGTACTGTCATCCAAAGGTTAACCTGACAACGATTGACTGCTCAGCTTTCTGCTTAAATAGGGATGTACGGTGGTCCGGTGGCATAACTAGTGGAGCTACTGCCTCACAGCTCTAATAATCCAGGTTTGATCCTGACCTCTGGTGCTGCCTGTGTGGAATTTGTTTTGGATCACCTTGGGGTGCTCCAATTTCCTCCCACATCTCAAAACACATGGGTTGGTGGGTTAATTGGCTACTGTAAATTATCTCTAGAGTGTAAGGGGGGAAGGGGGTCATTGAATCTGGGAAGTGTTGATGGGAATGTAGGGAAAATATAATAAGGGAATTGTTGCAAG
Organism: Okamejei kenojei; assembly: GCA_035221665.1. Lineage (NCBI taxonomy): Eukaryota > Metazoa > Chordata > Chondrichthyes > Rajiformes > Rajidae > Okamejei > Okamejei kenojei. Next base: position 32,300,832 of record CM069140.1, read on the forward strand.
TGGGTGCTTGATGGTGGGCATGGATTAGATGGGCTGAAGGGCCTGTTTCTGTGCTGCACGACTCTGTGCAAGCTACCCACATTATCTAGGAATTACAACTGATCACAGCCTTATTGTCTGAGAAATGTAAGTGTAATTTCAGATTAATGTTCTAAAATTTTTTAAGTGTAGTCATTAGTATCGATGATACTAAGGTTGCCAGATTGTCATAAAAAACATTTAGATCACAAATGTGCTCAAAAATGGGTAGCACAGCTGTTAGAGATGCTGCCTTGCAGCACCAGAGACCCATATTCTCTCTTGGCCTCAGGTGCTTTCTGTGTAGTGTTTGCACGTTCTCTCTGTGACTGTGTCGGTTTTCTCCGGATGCCCCATATTCCTCCATCATCCCAAAGGCATGTGGGTTTATAGGTTAATTGTCTTCTGAAAAATTGCCCCTAGTGCGCAAGGAGTGGATGCAAAAGTAGGATAACATAGATCAAGTGTGAATCGGTGATTGACGCCCAGCGTGGACTCGATGGGTATCCGGCTGTATCTCTAAAATCTAAAACATAATCTGGCCTATACATGACTCTTAAAAAACCACTTACAGTGCTGAACAAGTCACTAAAGGGCCTGTCCCACTTACGTGTCCTTGGCACGCAAATTACGCGACCTCGTGGTCGCATTGAGCTGCGATGGTCCTGCGAAGGTCGGGCGCGTTTACATGCGTACACACAGCTGTCTGGAGCGTGTGACGTCATTTGATGATGGACACAAAGCTGGAGTAACTCAGCAGGACCGGCAGCATCTCTGGAGAGAAGCAATGGGTTATGTTTCGTGTTGAGACTCTTCTTCAGTCTGAAAATAAGGGTCTTGACCCGAAACGTCACCCATTGCTTCTCTCCAGAGATGCTGCCGGTCCCGCTGAGTTACTCCGGCATTTTGTGTCTATCTTCAATTTTCTTGGCCCCGCTCTGGGAGTAGAAGTGGGGGCGGATCCGGACCGCAACGGCCGTGAGCCCCAGGCCAAGTTCGGCAATCGTTTGCCTGCTTCTGCTGCTGTTGAAGGTGAGACGTTACGTCGCGCCAGTGTCTTGGGCCTGTCTCACTTTGGCCGTCAGTTTCACGACAGGCCGTTGGCGCGCGAAGATTTCGTTCACTACAAAAATTTCAGAGCCCTGCGCGATGTCGCGCACAACTACATACCCCTCCGTGCTTCTAAGTGGGACCGGCCCCACGCGGCCATACGATGCCCGTACGCTTCAACACGACCACGAGGTCACGAAATTTGCGTGCCAAGGACACATAAGTGGGACAGGCCCTTCAGTTTCTACATGTTTAGCGATTAACAAAAAATGCTTGTCTTGTCAGTGAAGCCCACATCCTGAAACATAATCTGGCTGGTTCTGTGAACCTAACTCAAGTGAAAACTGTATCCCAACTGAGAAATATTGGGGGCGAATGTTGGAGAATCCGACTTTAAATAAAAATCATAAACCTGGAACTGACTTCCCATCGCTTCCTTCTCGAGATGCCATCATCCACATCTAGACATCCTAGAAAAAAATGGAAGATGTTCATCAGTCATGAATGGAAGGAAAATAGTGGAGAGAAAATTGAAACACTCCATATTTTGAGATTAATGGATCCATCCGCTCATAAGAAATTAGCTGGAGGAGGTCACAAAACCTCTAAATGCATCTAGACCATTGCTTGATATAAAGCTTGGGCTCCATTCCAATTTTCTTCTGTAATCCTGATAACCAAAGATCTGCCCACGCTGGCCTTCCATATGTTTGATGTTTTGGCCTCCGTAGATTTCTGGGGTAAAGTTCCAAAGAGTCACAACCCTCTGAGAGAAAAAAGTCCTCATCTCCATCTGAAATAGGTGACCCCCTTGTACGGAGACTATGCTGCTAGTTACCTATCTAGAGGGCACCTGAGGGTGGTGAATCTGTGGAATTCATTACCACAGATGGCTATGAGGCCAAGCCATTGGGTATTTTTAGAAATTGACAGGTTGTTGGGAGTCAAAGGTTATGGGGAGAAGACAGGATAATGGGGTTGGGGGAGAAAAAAATAAATCAGCCATGATTGAATGGCAGAGTAGACACGATGGGCCAAGCGATCAGCGATCACCCTAACACTAGTTCTATCCTACACACTAGGGCCTAATTCTGCTTCTTTGACATGAACTAGTTCTGGTCGCCGAGAGAGGAAACATTCTCTCAGGTTTCTTTGATTTATTGGCTGCTCCCTATCAACGGCCTCAGCACCTCAAATTACAATGAGATCAGGCCTTAATCTTCTAAACCAACCATTCTTGATTCATCTTGTCCAACCTTTCTTCAAGTTGATACCTTTATCCCAAGATCAAGTGTGAAATAGTGAATCTTCTACAATGCAAGTATATGCACCCTGAATGAAAGAGATATAAACTGTTCACAGGTCTCTGAGTGTGGTGTCACCAGATTTAGCAAGATCTTGCTAACTCTGGTGACAAGTTTAGTTTAGTTTACTTTAGTTTAGAGATACAGTATGGAAACAGACCATTTGGCCCAGCCAAGCCCGTGCCGACCAGCGATCACCCATACACTACTTCTATCCTACACACTAGGGACAATTTACAGAAGCGAATTAACCGGAGGAAACCGGATCACCCAGAGAAAATCCACGTGGTCACAGGGAGAATGTACAAACACTGTACAGACAACCCCATCGTCTGGATCGTTGTAAGGCAGCAACTCTACCATTGCACCACTGTGCTGCCTTGATTGTTGGAAGAAAAATAATAGTATTTACAATTATGGATGTGGCATTGGGGTGGTTAGAAATTAATATTACCATTGGGCAGAGTTGACATGGATTCATGAAAGGCAGCATATGTCAGGAAGCATAAAGAGGCTAAATGAAGGATATAGATTAAAGAATATAAACCCCAAAAACAGTAGAAAAAAGCGCAAGGCAAAAGTGAAAAGTGAAAGGCTTTTAAATGGTAAAAATCTGAAAGGTGTTGGTGTTCAGAGAGCCCTGGGTGTATAGTTCACCAGACTGATTCCTGGGATGGCACGACTTCCATATGAAGAAAGACTGGATAGACTTGGCTTGTACTCGCTGGAATTTAGAAGATTGAGGGGTGATCACATAGAGACTTACAAAATTCTTAAGGGGTTGGACAGGCTAGATGCAGGAAGATTGTTCCCGATGTTGGGGAAGTCCAGGACAAGGGGTCACAGTTTAAGGATAAGGGGGAAGTCTTTTAGGGCCGAGATGAGAAAATCGTTTTTCACACAGAGAGTGGTGAATCTGTGGAATTCTCTGCCACAGAAGGTAGTTGAGGCCAGTTCGTTGGCCATATTTAAGAGGGAGTTGGATGTGGCCCTTGCGGCTGAAGGGATCAGGGGGTATGGAGAGAAGGCAGGTACAGGATACTGAGTTGGATGATCAGCCATGATCATATTGAATGGCGGTGCAGGCTCGAAGGGCCGAATGGCCTGCTCCTGCACCTAATTTCTATGTTTCTATGTTTCTATGTTTCTATAGTTGTATACATGAGTCACCAAAAAGCAAATGGCGTATTGATCTTTGTTGCAATAAGATTTCAGGTCAGAATTAAAGACATCTTTCTTTGGTTATGTTGAATACTGGTGAGACTGTTTGTGTACAGACCTTATAAAGATCTGATCTACCCATTCAATGCTAGATAGATCAAAGACAGACAGATTTATACACCTATAAACAGAAATAGGGCTCTCAGCCCAAAGCATCCATGACGACCAAAATGCCCCATGTTTCAAATATTTGTTGAATGATTCTGTCATTTTCCTTTTCCCTTGCAGTAATTCCCCAGTGTTCTCCTCTAAGCACACTAAGCTGGCCTTCATATTAGACTTTAGAGATACAGCGCAGAAACAGGCCCTTTGGCTCGCGTGTCTGTGCCGGCCAGCTATCACCCCGTGAACTAGCACTATCCTACACACCGAGGACCATTTACAATTTTACCGAAGCCAATTAACCTATAAAAGTGTACATCTTTGGAGTGTGGGAGGAAACCAGAGCACCAGGAGAAAATGCACATGGTTACAGGCAGAGCATACAAACTCCATACAGACAGCACCCATAGTTACTGTAGATCTGGATCTCTGACATTGTAAGGCAGCAACTCTAATGCCACCATGTCATCCTCTGTCCTTTGTGTAAATTACAAACTTTGTCGGGATCCCAATGTGGGGTACATGGATTCTGTCACTGATGAGGCATAGGTTGCCTGACCATAGATTGTGAGTTGGTGATCTTCTTCTGCGGCTTACACAAGGTTTCTATGTGCTTCAAGACATGGCCTCAAGTTTCCCTTATCATCCTGAATGTGCCTTCTCCATTTTGTGTAGTTATGGGGCAGTCTCCCAGAGTCAGGTGGGATGTTGCACTTTGTCAAAGAGACTGTGAGAATTTCCTTGAATCGTTTCCTCTGGCTAATAGGAAATCTCGTCCCCTGAGACATTCAGATTAAAGGATACCTTTCAGGAGCCCGTTATTGGGCACGTGAGCCCTGTGGACTGTGATTAGAGCTACAATACTGGGGATATTGGCCAGAGAGAAGATAATGGCATTGGTTCACTTCTCCATTGTCAGTTTGATTTGGGGTGGAAGATTGCAACCTTCACGTGGTCCCCCCTGTTTCGACTAATGCAATCAACTCGACGTGCACAAACGGAAGATCAAATAGAAGAAGTTATCCAACAACTTTAGGCCGTGCACGCCACACGAAAGAAGAAGAAGTCAGTTTGATGAAAGACATGGCAATGGTGTTATCTTTCCAGTGGTTTGAGGTACCTACTGTATCGAGTTCAGGTCTCGGAAGCACTTGGAAAGTAGGGATCACTGTTTCTCAGTAAAACCGTGTGCCTGGTCAAAGCCTCCGATCTTCAGGTATCTTTTTCACCATCACTCAAAGTCTGCACACACACATTGCAGGACGAGGCAAATTTAATTAACAATGTCTTCCTCTTGCTTAGAGCTGGTTCCTATTTTCCAAATTGTTGTCGAGTCTACCTGGCACCATTATGAAATAGCTCCCAGAGAATAAGGCTTTAGATCGCTGCATTCATACAGACTAAGTGTTGAATTGTGCAGATTGAGCAAGGGAGAATGTGGACAGAGGAAATGCTCAATTGCAGGCTGGAGCACTGCAACAGTCCATTGTTTAATGCAAGAATAAAACAGTAGAGGAGGAATTTCGTTAGGCAGATTTGATTTGATTTGATTTGAATTGAATTCAATTTATTGTCATTGTCTTCAAGTAAGAGACAACAAAATGCTATTTCCCATACAGTCATATGAATAAAAAACAAAAAACGCAGAACACGATAGTCCACAACACAAACATCCCCACAGCGGCACCAAAGATCCCCACTGTGAGGGAAGGGCCAAAGTCCAGTCAACCTCCTTGCTGCTGATGTTCCCCGATGTGGTCGTGGCCTCCCGAGCCCCCCGCAGTTGCCGCTACGGGTGGCCGATGTTTGGGCCCTCTTGCCGGGAACGATGGAACCCCGACATTGCATGGAAGAACATCCTCAGCGGCCCGGACCTTTGAATCGGCCACCTCCCACCGGAGTCCGTGGCTCCCGAAGTCCACAGGCCAAGCTGTGCGGAGATTCAATGGCCCTCAGCAAAGGGTCCCAGGGCTCTGCGATGTTGGTCAGCGCCGCCCACGCTGGGAGCTCCGTAGGCCACAGCTCCGCGATGTCGATGCAGCAGGCCAAACACTACGGAGCCTCAAACGGCGATCCCAGGTGAGGCATCGCCGGCTCTGGTCTGATCTCGGCAGGAAATGACACGCCAGTCCAGTAGGTAGGCCACGAGGAGGGGGGGGGGGGGCCCGACTCGGATAATAGTCGCATCCTCACCAGGATGCGACTGAAAGACGGTTATCCCCTTACCCTAACCCCACCCCCCACATAAAATGCTAAGAAAAAAACTCCAAAAACATACTTAAACAACTAAAAATTAAAAAAAGACAAACAGACTGTAGGCGGAGGCAGCCATCAACAGCGCCACCGGATGTCCCCGCTGGTGAATCTGTGGAATTCATTGCCACAGATGGTGGTGGCCAAATCATTGTATATTTTAAAAGTGGAGATTACTAAATTCTAGATTAGTAAGGGTGTCAAAGATTACGGGGAGGAGGCAGGTGAATGGCATTGAGAGGAAAACATAGATCAGTCATGATCATGTGGTAGAGCAGACATGATGGGCTTGAATGGCCTAATTCTGCTCTATTGTCTTGTGGTCTTTTTAATTGACTGTTCTCAATGCTGTCCTCCAAGCATGTAGGTGAGTGGTAGAATCTGGGGAGGAATTTGTGAGAAAGCGTGGGCAAGGGACAAAGATTATGGAGAAAGGACAGAAAAGTCAGGAGAATGGAGTTGAGAGGAAAAAATAGATCAGCCATGATCATGGTGAAGTTGACTCGATGAGCCAAATGGCCTAAATCTGCTGCTGTTTTATATGGTCTTATGGTCTTAGAAGGAGAAGAAGATCTGGCCACCTGGTCAGGAATTAGTTGTTTCTTTATTCCTGACATAAAAAGAGAATATTATATGTATTTCCGAGAATACTGATGCAGAATCACCAGGCGCAGATTGCAGAAACGTGAAGGCAGCCGGCTTTCCATAAGAGGGCAGCCTTGTACAATAGCTCACATTATTATAAAGCTGTTATATTGTGAATTTGTTGCTGGGCTGAGTCCTTGAGTGATTCTAATACAGCAGACTATCATCTCTGTTATTGCCAATAGCAGCCATTGATCCTGCCAACTAACCAGTCTGCTCCGATGCTAAGGACTACTCACACCCTGATCTTTCCTTCTTCTCCTCTCTCCTGTTGGGCAGAACATATAAAACGTTGAAAGCATGTATCACCAATGTTAGCAGACTCTTGAACTGACTATTCACAGAATAAGGATATATTCTCAATCTCCCTATCTACCAGAATTACAACACAATGATTCTGGTTTTCATGAGAGTGCACTTTAAAAAAATCTGCACTTTCCCTTTAGCTGTCGCACTATATTCTTATCTCTGTTTACGTTCTCTTTTTCCACTTCTTGTAGCATTCATGTATGGCTGATTGTACTCATAGATTATGATTTACCGGATAGCACGCAAAGCAAAGTTTTTCTCTATATCCTGGTATAAGTGACAATAATAACACAATGCTCATATCAATGGCAAAATAAAGGAATCAGTGCATTCATTTTGCTATAGAAACATCGCAAATGCAGAGGTAGATCTACTTCCTCTGACAATAATCTGTTGGAGTAACCAACCGTCCGTGATGTCGAGCACACCCAATTTAGATTAGCGGCATCATTTCCATACATGTATGGTTCAGGCAAGTGACTGTGCTGTCCAAGTCTTGAATGGATCATATCATTATTTTGTATTCCAGCACCACCTATCCCATCTTTCAACTGGCTTCAAGTTATTCCCCGTGACACCACGCAGCGTAAAGTAAGAGCAATGGATTTCAACATCATTTCTCTTGAGCTGGTGATCCGGATGTCAGAAGCAGCCATCTCCACAACCGAGGTTTTCATACAACATTGGAACTTCCATTAACAGGGCAGTACTGACTTGGTCATGGTACTGGATAGGAAATCTATCGGTCTGAGAAACTGAGACATTGAATCGAGGAATTTAAATTCAATGATTTAAGTCAGGATTAAAATCTTAATTGTGGAAGACGAATGGCTTCAAGATAACTTCAAGGAAAGTGTGTGAAAACCAGGAAAACATAATACACCTGCTGGAAACCTGAAATAAAAACAGAAAATGCAAAAAAAACACTCAGAAAATCCGATACCATCCGTAAAGGAGAAACAGTAATGGGCCTGTTTTTTTTTACGCGACTTTTTCGGCGAATGCCGTCACCCGTCATAGGTCGTTGCAGGTCGCCGAAAGTTTTCAACATGTTGAAAATCCAGCGGAGGCCAGAAAGATGCTATGACTCTTTGGGCGTCTGAGGAGATTACTCACGACCATAAAGGCAATACCGCGGCAACATATCGCAGGGTGAACCCTGTACGAGCGTGAGCAGTCGCCCAAAAAGTCGTACCTTGTTCTGGTTGATGCTGGATTTTCAACATGTTGAAAATGTTCGCCGACCTGCAACGACCTATGACAGGTGCCGACAGTCGCCGAAAAAGTCGTGTAAGTGGGCCAAGCCCATTAGCATTCCCCACAGGCCGAGATGCATCCAGTCAGAATACTCTTGCCAATAGTTTTGTTTAGCTTAGTTTAGTTTTGAGATACAGTGCAGAAACAGGCTCTTCGGTCTAACAAGTCCGTGCCAACCAGCGATCCCAGTACGCTAGCATTATCTTACACACTAGGGACAATTTACTGTACGATCTTACCGAAGACTATGCCTCTATGAGTGAGGATTCTCACATCTGGTGGAATTTGCTGGGGCCACCTCCTGCCAGGGTCTACCTAGGGTAGACTGGGTCTCATGACCTTCCTGGTTCCAGTTTCCCATTATAAGAACATTCTGCTCTTTCCTTTTTTTTCCTTTTTTTTTAAAAATTATTTATATATTTTGTTAATTATTATTTAATCAAAAATATGTATTCAAATATTAAAATAATATATCCAGTACAGTAAAAAAACGAAACAGAACCCACCACCATAATACATGACAAACGATAAACTATTATACAACTATCTAAAGCCCTGGCCCATTTTCACGACCTAATTGACGACCTCTGCCGAGTTTGCCCTCGACTCATACTTGCAGCATGGTCACTACAAGGTCGTAGGAGGTCTTCGTAACTCTTCCTCATGCTCGTGAGTGGTCTCCGCGTACTTGTGGCCTCAAGAAGATCGCAGCGGTTTTTTCCAGCCTGATAAAAAATGTCCACGAGTAAAAAAAAGGTCAGCATGGAAAAAATTGATACTTTTTACGCGTAGGAAGGTCGTAGGTAGGTCGTGATGGTAGTCGTAGGTAGTCGTAGGTCGGTATCTGGCCCGAGAAAAAAAATGCAAACATGACATCATTTTATCATGTGATCATTTCCACTCGTAGCTAGTCGTAGGTGTGGAAGACTGAGGTTGAGGGGGGTCGTAGGAGGTCGTAGCCATAGTGGTAGGAAGTCGTAGACATAGTAGTAGGAGATCATAGACATAGTCGTAGGAGGCCGTAGACATTGTCGTAGGAGGTCGGAGGAGGTCTTTTACTTTGGCAAGTCAACACGACCTTGACATTTTTTTCAACTCGTCTAGGGTCTAATCAACTCATGCATTAGGTCGTCCAAGTGGGACACGCCCTTTACACTCCTTGTCAAGGATGCCATCAACCCCCCACGCCCCACGCTCCACTTAGGATGCCTCTTCCTCCCTATTCCCTAATGAGGGCATTGTTAGTGTCATACTGTCATAGGAAATTCATCTTTAGCTGCTGAGTACTTTGATTTCAAATATATATTTTATTTCAAATATATGCACAGTAATTGCAATTGGCGAACTTTCTCTACACTCACTGTACCATCAGGTTAATACAATTTTTAAAACTGCACCAAGCCCACACATGTTGCCTCTCTGGACCCATGGAGTATTTTGAAAGGCTGTTTAGACTTTCGTCTATAGACTTCAGAAATGCAGCGTGGAAACAGGCCCTCCGGCCCAACGCGTCCGCGCTGTCCAGCGATAACCCCGTACACTACTAGCCTATCCCACACACTAGGGACAATGTACAATTTTTAAAAAGCCATTTAACCTACAAACCTCTACGTCTTTGGAGTGTTGGAGGAAACCAGAGCAGCTGGAGAAAACCCACGTGATCATAGGGAGAACGCACAAACTCTGTAGCGATGGCACCCATAGTCAGGATCTCTGGCTCTGGTGCTGCAAGGCAGCAACTATGCTGCTGTGCCACCATGCCAACCAAAATGGAGGACATACCCTTGTCTCTGGTGCTGTAGGGCAACAACTGTGAGGCAGCAGAATACTAGATAGCGGTCCTTCCCTGTACAGCCTCTTCCATGACTGCGACGAGTTTCAGTGTATCCCTCAGAAGGTACCTCTGCATCTTGACATCCTCTTCCATTAGTGAAGCATTATTTGCCGTTTTCACAATGGTGTGCAGACAACTGTTCAAAGCTGTGTTCCAATGTCTCGCTCTGCACTGACCACTCATTTCCACTAACCCTGTCTGTCTGTCTGTCTGTCTGTCTGTCTGTCTGTCTGTCTGTCTGTCTGTCTGTCTGTCTGTCTGTCTGTCTGTCTTCTTAGCTTATCTTCTTTCTTTACATAACTAAAACTCTGATCTTGTGTTCTTCCGGTTTGTGTGGTTTTTCTATTTGCACAAAAATGGTACGTGATAGCACTACATTTTTTGCTAGCTCACTCACCGTTCTCCTGTGCTGCGAGTGCAACAATTTTTGTTCCGATCGGTGGTATGTTGTAAAAGTTAGCGAGGTTTAAAAATCATAAAAACCGCGCTCGATCTCCTCTCCTGCCAGTCAGCGCTGTGCGGATTGGTCTCTTCTCCTGTCACTCCGTGGGATTCTCCGCCCCTTCCTGCTCCATCGCGTCTTTACTGGAGCCGAGGATGGCTGGCGGAGGACTCTAACCGGACGGAATTTTCGGAGGGACCAGGTACGGGCCGGATACGGCCCAGCCCTGCCCGGCACGGGAGATGTCGCCTAACGGAAAGTGGAGGATCTGATCCCGGTGGAGGAGAGCATCCAGCGCCCGCTGTGAGTCCCAAACGCACCGCCATCATAACGCCCCGCAGCTCCAGCCCCTTCTCCTCTGGTCTCCATCACTGGCTCCTGCCCCCTTCCTCCGTGATACCCTCCTCTCCCCCATGGCTCTTCCCCCGTATTTTCTCCGAGCTCTTCCCTCCCCACCCACGCGCCGGCGTGGCCGTAGCTGCTGGTGCTTCCGGGCCGAGCCCAGGATCCACGCCGGTGTCTGATGCTCCTCCAGGGCATGCAAGAAGGGAGAGGAGCAGCAACCTCGAGATCCTGGGGAGGGAGAGTGGGGGAGGAGAGGGGATAGAGGGAGAGGAGGGGAGTGGAGTTATGGTGGGAGGGAAGGATGGAGGGAGGGAGCGACTGAGGGTAGGAGAGGTGAGGGAGGGATTGGGAGGGTGGGGAAGGAGGGGGAATAGAGGGAGAGGAGGGGGTGAGTAGAGGAGGGGAGGAATGGGGTGGTAGGGAGTGGAGATAGAGGGAGAGGAGGGCAGTGGGTGGAGGTGATGAGGGATTGTGGGGGGGATAGGGGAGGTGTGAAGTGGGGAGGTGGGGGATAGAGGGATAGAAGGGGGTAGGGAGGGGAGCGGAGTTATGGAGGGAGGGAGGGAGTGACTGAGGGTAGGGGAAAGGAGAGGGAGAGAGAGGTGAGGGGGGGATTGGGGAGGGGAAGAGGAGGGGGAAAGAAGGAGGGTGAAGAGGAGGGGGAGAGAGTGCTAGCGATGAGGGGAAATGAGCTGCGCCTGTGCAGTTGGGGACTATGGGTGAGAGGTGGAATATTGTGTTGGGGGACCAGGCCTCCTGTGCATCAGGGAACCAACGGTTCCACATAGTTTAGTTAATCCTATTTTTTATGCTTTTCAGATTGTAAACAACTTCTCCTTAATTTAACCTACACACTAGGAGCAATTTATAGCAGTCAATGCACATCTTTGAAATATGAGTGGAAACCAAAGCACTCAAATATATCCCATGTGGTCACAGGGACAACTAGCAAACTCCATAGAGACAGCACCCAAGATTAGGCTTGAACTAATAATTTAGCAAGATAACTGCAAGATAGTGGCTCTACTAGTTGCATTCCAGGCACTCGCCACCTTCTGTGGAAAAAACTTGCCCACACATCTCCTTTAAACTTTGCCCCTCTCACCTTAAAGCTATGCCATGTAACCTGCTATTCCATCAGTCCACGGTGCAGACTATATTACAACCATCACACCAGAGCGATGGGTGTTTATTGATGGACAACAGTGTGTCTGGCCATTCACTCAAGCCACTATCTTGCAGCGCTAAAGTTTCCGTTCAATCCAGTTCAATTCTCACAGGCAGCAAACTAGGAAGTAATTTAAATTAACTTTTTAAACGTTATACGGTCATGAAAGAGAAGCTGAAGTATCATAAAAAAAGTAATGAAGTCTTTGTTGTGAAATTACAATACAAATCTGGAAGTCATGGCTTTTCCTAGGGCTGACAGATTGCCAAATCTTAATAGTGGATTACTACGTCAGACACTTTGTGTAATTTAGTGTATCGTACTTTAAAACAGGACTGTATCGTAAATCCTGACCTAATGGTCAAGTAATTTGCTTTGATTGCATTTTATGAGGGCTGCACGGTGTCGCAACAGTAGAGTTGCTGCCTTACAGTGCCAGAGCGCCGGGTTCGATCCTGACTACGGGTGATTGTCTGTATGAAGTTTGTACGTTCTCCCTGTAATCTGTGTGCGTAATCTCTGGTTTCCTCCCATACTCCAAAGACATACAGGTTTGTAGGTTAATTGGTTTTGTAAAATTGTAAATTGTCCCTAGTATGTGTATGATAGTGTAAGGTACAGGGATCGCTGGTTGGCGTGGGCTCAGTGGGGTGAAGGGCCTGCTGCCGCACTGTATCTCTAAACTACTCTAAACTATATATTTTTTTATTCTCATAGAGTCATCGATTCACAGCTTGGAAACAAGCACTTTGGCCCAACTTGTCCACACCAGCCAACATGTCCCATCTACGCTAGTCCCACCTGCCTGCATTAGGTCCATTTCCTTCTAAATCTGTCCTATCCATGTACCTGTCTAAATGTTTTGTAAATATTGCAATAGTACCAGCCACAACTACCTCCTCCGGTAATTCATTCCATACTCCTACTACCTTTTGCGTGATAAAGTTACCCCTCAGATTCCTATTAAATCTTTCCTCCCTCACCTTAAAGCTATGTCCTATGGTTCTCGGTTCCTCTAATCTGGGGTTATGAAACGTCACCTATCTATTCCTTTCACAAATGGTGCCTGACGCCTGAGTTCTTCCAGCACTTTGTAATTTGCTTTTCAGTTTCAAAATACACTCCTACAGTTTGCCCTTCGAGAAAGTGCATATAATGTTTTGATTAGTGTATACAAAATAAGATCACAAAAAAAAATATTCAGTTGAATGCATTTTCTTTCAGTATGTAATGTTAAATGCTGCCTTAATGTTGTGAAGAGACCACTGGTGGTTCATAATCAACAGACAAAAGTCCGATGCACATACTGGAAGTACTGGAGCACCCCCGATCCAGGAAAGCACACGTAAACCCCAGGCTTACCCATATTAATGACTCGAATACATCTGAAATCCCTTTTAAACCAACGGTACAGCATTAAACCCTCGGAAAATGGAAAAGTCTCCAGTTGATATTTCTCAATCTTTATTGTTTGCTTTTTTGAGGTTAGCAGCGAGTACTTTTTCTTCAGCACTGATGACCTAATCGACCACTGGCGAAGTTGAAGCCTGAAAATTATCTTTGGCTCTACTGGTCCCCCGAGGCCAGACCCACTAAGACCCTGGCGGACCATGGTCAGTTGGCGAGAAGCCGCCGAGCAGGCTCCGCTCTTTCCCGAAGATCAGAGACTGGGAGGATGGAGCCAGCGACAACCAACACATGGTGGGTATATGGAATGAGCTGCCAGAGGAGATAGTTGAGGCAGCACTTAACAACACTTAAAAGACATTTGGACAGGTACATGGATAGGAAAGGTTGAGAGGAATTGAGACAAATGGCAGGCAGGTGGGACCAGTGTAGAAGGGGCATCTTGGTCGGCATCATAAAGTTGGGCCTGTTTCCATGCTGTTTGACTGTGCAAATACATTTCTAATAATGACAATTTTTCACCATTTTCATGTGAACTGAATTTTCATCACCTAAATCATTTGCACAATCTTCTGTATTTTGAGTGCATTTCCATTGATGACCTCTACATTATCTTTCAGTTGTAGTCATACAGAGTCATAGTGTCATATAGTACAGAAACTGACCCGACTGAAGTCAGTCCATGCTGATCATCGATCACCTTGCACACTAATCCTACGTTATTCCCATTTTATTCTCCCTACATTCACTCCCCCAAATTTAACCTACACACATGGGGCAATTAACTGTAGCCAATTAAGCTACCAACCCTTTAAGGTAAGGTATCCAATTCATCTCATTGCTTTTTTCCTTTTCTCTTGTTTGTCCCTCCAATTTTGTTTTTAATATCATTATTGAAACTAGCTTTCAGACATACACTGCAAGGTATTTTATACTTGCAGCTTTTCTTTTTATATGATTTTTCTTGTTGTAACCTTTTTAGTTATACCCGCTGTATTATCAGGATGTCTGTTTGTATGGTTTAATATTCTGTGAGAGAGCAAACTATTCCTCTCAATTAAGACCTGCTTGCCCAGGAGCTGACATCCATGTCCCTGTTCCATTTATGGAATGGGCATACGTTTATGTAGATCCTTTCATATCCTCCCGCAACCTTAAGGTTTTTACATCCAATTAGAAATGTGGTTAAAGAAATTATATAAGAAAACATAGCAGTTAATATAACCCCGCAAGGTCTTACAGCCAGCAATGAGGTAAAAGACCGGAAACTTGTTTTTGATGTGGATGGTTGAAAGATAAATGTGGGCAAGGAGTGTGATGTCCAACATTGTCCTAGTTCAACATCTCATCTGAAAACTACAGCCTCTTGAGTGAATTACGGGTTGGAATTACTGGGTCTATCTGCCTGCTAGTTATACCTGGCCCCTCAGTAATGCCACAACCAAACCTACCTGTGTAACACCTGTAGGATGGGCTGTAATGGAGGTCTCTCCTCTCCACCCCTTCCACGGGACAGAATGATGTTCAGAGACATATGGAAACAGTTGAGATGGTTTAACAATTTTAAAAGAGTAAAAAGACTTTGTAAATCATTACAAGTAGAACATAAAGTAAATGAGATTGATCAATTGGAATTATAACCACATGATGAAATAAAGAAAGTAGGCAAACAAACTTATAATGTAATAAAAAGGAACTGTAGATGCTGGTTTTGAACAAACATAGACACAATATGCTGGAGTAACTCAACGGGTCAGGCATTATGCCGGGAGAAAATTGATTAGCGACATTTTGTGTCAGGACTCTTCTTCAAACAAACAACCTTCAGACAAAGTGTTAAAACCTTCAGACAAACTATGCTTGTCTTTATAAGGAAGACAAGTAGCCCCATGTAAATATACAGGGTTGTTGTCCATGTGTCAGTTGTTGTTGGCATATGGGGGAGGGGGTCGGAGTACAATAGCCCTCCACACCACTTCCCTTAGCACAGTTTGTTCTGGGGCACTGCTGGGGCCACAATGCACCAATGCAGAAGGCGCAGACATGTTGAGCATCAGAAGACAGATGGGTGGTATTTCCATTTGGAACAACAATTAAGCATAGGTCAGACCAAGGTACTTAAGACCAAGAGCAGCACTTATATTCACTGGTTCACAGGCAGGAAATCAATCATTGTGCAAAGAACAAGCTGATCCTTAAACATTTTTGCTTGTCAATTTATATTTCTCTAGCTATAAAACATTTTGAGCCCTGTAGGTTAATGTGGAGCCTTATCTCTCTGAATCTTCAACATATTATGTGCATGATTTATTTAAAGGAGATGGTTAAGTGGACCTGTTTCCATTCCACACCTTGTAAGCACATCTTCATATTACAATATGACATATATTATACTCTCTGGTGATAGATTACTGGACATTGTTTCGGCAACGTTATAACTAGTTGTAATTTTTAGGGTCACTTTTTCTTTGCTGGCTCGTAGAAAAATGTTTCCATGTCTGAAGAACCCTCTGGTTGACTCTGAAGATACACAATATGTGCTCAATATTTTTGGCAGCTTTCTCTGCTTATTACTTTTTAGGAACATTTGTTTTTGCAGATTTGCTTTTTGTTCAGTGTCAGGTGCTGCAGAAATATCCATGAGTTGGAGAAATTGTTGAGGATCAATATTTTCTTGGCTCAGCTGTTGAAATCTTGTCTTTGAATTGTGTGGCCACAAGTCATCCTGGACGATACCATTCCATTCTGTAGTGCTGGTCATGTTATTTTAGTATGGGATATGAACCTAAAACCCACCAAAATATCTGTAGCGTAGGAAGAAACTGCAGATGCTGGTTTACACCGAAAATAGTCACAAAATGCTGGAGTAACTCAGCCGTCAGGCAGCATCTCTGGAGAAAAGGAATAGGTAATGTTTTGGGTTGAGACCCTTCCTCAGACTGGAAAGAAAGTGAATTAAACAAACATTATACAATGACATTGGCGGGGTCCTGAAGAAGGGTCTTTACCCGCAATGTCACCGATTCCTTTTCTCCAGAGATGCTGCCTGACCCACTGAGTTACTCCAGCATTTTGTGTCAAAAATATCTGGAGTCCTCCACTTAAATCCTCCCTGAATTTAATAAGTCCTCCCAGTGTGAACGTGCCTTTGGATACCAAAGTCCAAGTTTTGGAATTCCCTCCGTCAACTTCTCTGATTTTCTTTCCTTCATTAAATGTTATGACTTTAATCAGGCTTTTGACTATCTGCCTAAGATCTCTTCTTGGGCATCACAGTGGCGCAATGGTACAGTTGCTGCCTTACAGCGCCAGAGCCCCGGGTTTGACCCTGACTATGGCTGCTGTCTGTACGGAGTTTGTACATTCTCCTTGTGACCTCGTGTCTTTCCTCCGGGTTTAGCGTGCCTAGTGCTAGCGCACTGTGCCTAGCGCATAGGATTGTGCTATGCACGGGGTGATCGCTGGTCGACGCAGACTCGGTAGGTTGAAGAGCCTGTTTCTGCACTGTATCTCGAAAATAAACTACATGTTCGTTCCAAAATTTGCTTGTTAATGCACCCTAAGCCCAGCGCCATTTTATTACTTTAAAGGCACTATGGGTGTTCAAGTTGTTGCCACTGTACTTGACCAGAGAAAATCCCAGTCTGGACGCCAGTTACAAACATGTTACTGCATCTGAATATATTACTTTTGCCTTCTTCATAAACTGAGGCACGATTTCAGCTCAATCGTGCTTACTGGGTAGAATGCGACATAGTCACCTGCGCTATGGAGCAGTTTGAGAACACAAAAGGATGGAAAATAATGCAAGGAGAGAAGTGGGTGAACTTTTGACATAATTATCAAACATAATCTATGCATTATTTAAATAGAGGCATTTACCACAGCCCCCCCCCCCCCCTTATAATGTAGTGGAGGGATATGTCATAGAGATATTGGGTCATACAGTGTGGAAACAGGCCCTTTGGTGCAACTTGCCCGGCCACGCCGACCAACATGCCCCATCGAAACTAGTCCCACCTGCCAGCTTTTGGCCCATATCCCTCTAAACCTACCCTACCCATGTACCTAGCTAAATGTTTCTTAAACGTTGTGATAGTACCAGCCTCAACTACCTCCTCTGGCAGCTCATTCCATACACCCACCACACTTTGTGTCAAAAGATTACCCCTCAGGTTCCCATTACATCTTTCCCCCCTCACCTTATACCTACAGGTATGTCCTCCAGTTCTCGATTACCCTACTGTGCGTTTACCCGATCTATTTCTCTCATGATTTTGTAGATGTCATTCCAATGCATTTGCTAATGTCTCCAGCTGGAATTCCAGCATTTAATAAAGCTTTAGAATGTAATCACTTTAATTATTACAACAAATCGTACTTCATGAAGCAGGACCCTGCCAATGTCATTTGTTTAATTAACTTTCTTTCCATAAACATGCATGGAGGGTCTTATCTTCAATGAATTTACCATGTAAGGTACAATAAACCAGTAAGAAAATGTATAGGAATAAACATGAAAAAGGAACTCGCACCACTCCATCAAACTGTAATTTGTATTTTAAAGGGCAGGGAGGTGAGCAAAGGAAATTATAATTTAGAAACAAGGAACTGCCGATGTTGGTTTACAAAAAAAGACACAAAGTGCTGGAGTAACTCAACGGGTCAGGCAGCTTCTCTGGAGAACATGGATGGATCAATGACATTTCGGATCTGGTTTATCAATTTTTCCCCTCCTCCCCATCTTCCACCTCGATTCCATTCTCTGGCTTCACAATCCATAACTCTTTTACCCTAATCTCACACCTTTTTTATTTTCACATCTGCCCCTTGTCCAACCATCTGCCTCACCTGTACCACCAATCACTTGCCAGGCTGTGTCCTGCCCCTCCTCTCTTCCAGCTTTCTTCTTTCCCCCACCTCACATCACAATCAATCTGAAGAACGGTCCTGACCCGAAACATCACCTATCCATGTTCTCCAGAGTTGTTGTCTGACCTACTGAGTTGCTCCTGCATATGTGATTTTTGAAGGAAGTGGAAGTTAATTGTCTTGTTAATTGGCAATTCAACTAGGATTGATCTGTACTAATCAATACAGTAATTGATTAGTCCCTGACAATATGGAGCACTATAACAGTTGCTCGACTGAACGATATAACATGGAAACATGTCCTTTAGCCCACGGCAACCATTGATCACCCGTCCACACTAGTTCTATGTTATCCCAGTTTCATATCCACTCCCTACATACTAGGCCAATTAACCTACAAACCCAAAGGTTCTTGGCAGAGTTCAGTTTTTTTCAAGGGTTATTTGCAGGTTATGTAATTGAAGGCTGTGATTCATGCAGGCGCATAGCTGCTCATTTTCCATCCACATACTCTATGCATCTTTGAGTGTAACAAATTACAATGCTGGAGGAACTCAGAGGGTCAGGTGGTATCGCCGTCTTCCATTGTAGATGTCCTTTTTTACATCAGGCTTCTCACGGTGAGTAGCCTGTCCCAATTGCCGAGCTGGTGTTGCCCGATGAGAAGTGAATAGATGGGGTCCCTTGGTTTGCAATATGAATTATCGCTGTTCTCCAAACTGCTCTCACTGATTAGACACACAATTTAATGATTTCAGCAGTGTTTCTGGCATGTGGCATTTTGTCACAGCGTATCCATACTGCTGTGGAAAGCAGAAGACGGAATTTCAATATTGGGAGAATTGTATTTCCCTAATTCTTTCTCATAGAAGCATTCCCAGTTCCTTTACTTTAATAATGCGCTTCATATACAATTTAAGAAAAATAGCACTGCAATGGTGACACTTCATTACTTCTCACTTTCCCTCTCTATGCTGAAAAGACAGATGTCTACAGCTGCCACAGACCACTCGTAGGAAGCCTACTTTGCTTGAAGTTGGCAGAGATGGAAGACCTCCATAATCATGCTCTCTTCAGTCCTTGAGGTCAAAGTACTGTGCCAATCCATTGTGCCACCCAATATGACCATGCTTGCCCACCAATTTCATTTATGGATGCCAATCCCAATCAAAATGAGCCAAGCTCCTCATAATTCCTCATGATCTTGCTATTGGTTCCAGTTCCTTGGAGTGATACTACAATGCTTCCAGGAATGTCAGAAGATGAGCCAGCACACAGAAGAGCTTCCACAGGAGTGAGCTTGATAATGCAAGTCAATAAAGACATGTGTTAGGTACTCCCCCCCCTCTGGTGAATGCAATGTACTTAACTCTTCTGTTTCTCTCCTGAGTGCAGGCCCCGTGGCTGGGAGTCAGGAATCAAGGGGTTAAGGGCTCCTGTACCAGATTGGCCAAGCTGTATCAGGTGACGGGTGACTCATCGGAAGCTTAAATACCAGAATCTCCCAGAATTCTCTCTCTCTCTTCGTCGACCCTGACTCGTGAGCAGGTTGCTGGTGTGAGCTGCAGGAGGCCTGGCCACATGGCATAGAACTTTGTGTATTATTACCTACATTTGTCAATTAATATTGAATTGGGACGGATAAGGGCTGACCTGAGGGTTTTCGTGTATTTTGTTTCAGGGTTATTTCCATTTAGGCAGGTTAGAGACTCTAGTTCGACGGCCCATTGCGAGGCTGGCTGGAGCACTGTTATCTTTGATTATTAGTTTATTCTTGTCCTTGACTGGGTTGTTTGAATCAGGTTTGGGTTTTAACAAAATAAAAGACTATTTTCTTGAACTTGAGCCTGGTTTTTGACTATGTTACATGGCTCTGAAGTACCTGCATTCGGGAGTCGTAACAAAATGGGGGCTCGTCCTAAGCTTTGAGGACCCTAGACAGTTTTAGGGTTTTTTTGGTAGGCTTCTGGTGACTGAGGAAGTCTGTGTTGTGAGGAGATTTTTTTTTCCTCTTCCATTTGGGTAACATTTGTGACCAGGGTTTGGCTGGTGGTTTGGTCCTACATTTGATATGGAGTTTAAAGTACAGGAATTTACTGAGGCTCCTAGTTGGGAGTTGTTTGATAAATGTACCAAGGAGCATTTGTGTATGCTGGCAGAGACCTATAAGGTGCCTATTGATAAGCATTTGAAGAAAGAGGCTATAAAGTTGGAGTTATGGTCTGCGTTGGTGAGGAGTGGGGTATTGCCTGCTGGTGCAGACAGTCCTCTATCTTCTACAAAGCCTAGTCAGGAAATGGGGGACCTCATTCGATTGAAGGAGTTAGAGCTTGAAATGAAAAAGGAGGAGAGGGCCTTAAGAGCGAAAGAGCTTGAAATAAAAGAGAAAGAGCTCATGCTCCAATCAGAGCTTGAAATGAAAAAGGAGAGGGCCTTAAGAGAGAAAGAGCTCATGCTCCAATCAGAGCTTGAAATGAAAAAGGAGGAGAGGGCCTTAAGAGAGAAAGAGCTTGAAATAAGAGAGAAAGAGCTCCAATCAGAGCTTGAAATGAAACGCCTTGAGCTGCAGGAGAAGGAGTTGAATGCCTCCCGAGTTTCTACTAGGGAACAGGAGTTTGTTATGAGCAAGAACATCTGCCTGGTTCCCCCGTTTAATGAGAAGGATGTGGACCAGTATTTTGCAGTGTTTGAACGGACGGCTTCGTCCTTCAAGTGGCCTAGGGACATGTGGTCCTTGCTATTGCAGAGTGTCCTTGTGGGTAAAGCACAGGAGGTGTACTCGTTGTTATCTGTTGACAACAGTCGGGACTATGAGTGTGTTAAGTCTACGGTTTTAAGGGCTTATGAATTGGTTACAGAGGCGTACCGGCAGACGTTCCGGCGCTTTAGGAAGTTTGATAGTCAGACTTATGTGGAGTTTGCTTGGGAGAAGGAGGCACTTTTTGACAGGTGGTGCGCTTCTGAAGGAGTGAAGGATTTTGAGCTGCTGTGGGCCTTGTTGATTATGGAAGACTTTAAGAACTGTCTCCCTGAGAGGGTTGCTACTTACCTTAATGAGCAGAAAGTGACGGAGGTGTCTAAGGCTGCGGTGTTAGCAGAAGAGTATGTATTAACTCATAAAACTGAGTTTGCTGGGCGATCCTATAGTTTTGGTGCACTGCTGTATAATCGTGGTGGTGTCACCGGTGGCAGTGCCAAAGCTGTTTCTGTGCCTGCAAGTGTCAGCTCATTAATACAGGGGGAGGTCCGAGCTGATAAGGTTGACGGAGATTTCAGGACTAAGGAAGGGCCTGTGTGCTACTATTGTAAAGGGAGAGGGCACATCTTAAAGTCGTGTCCCGTCCTGCAAAGGAAAAATGCAAAGCCTGTGGCTTTGGTGGGTACACAAAAAGCACCTGTGGTTCCTGGGATGCCTGATCTGATGAGTGTAGGAATTATTCTGCGTTCATCACGAAAGGTTTTGTTTCTCTAGAGGATGGGGATCATAGAGTTCCAGTATCCAGCTTGCATGATACTGGTGCTACTCAGACCTTTATATTGGATAGTCTACTGCCGTTTTCTGGGGAGTCATCGGTTGGGTCCAGTGTCCCTGTGGTAGGATTCGGGTTGGAGGACATGGTAGTGCCTTTGCATACCGTGAGTCTCGAGTCCGAGTTGGTTTCAGGCCGGGTAATTGATGGGTTACGGCCGTGTTTTCCCGTTGCGGGAGTTTCTGTGATTTTGGGGAATGACTTGGCAGGAGGTAGAATTTTAATTACTCCTGAGGTGACGGCTGTTCTGATGGTGCAGAGTCCTGGTGTATTGGCTATGCAGCATCCGACGGTCTTCACAGCTTGTGCTGTCACGAGGGCTTTGGCTAAGAGCCAGGCAAAATTTGAAGATGTAGTGGACCTGAGTGAGAGCATTTTTGGGGATCAGGATGATGGATCCTGTGTTGTGAAGAGTGTTTCTACATCTCAAGATGGGGTCTTGTCTGAAAATGTGCCGGTGTCGCTGTCACGGGACCCGCTGGTTGAGGAGCAAAAGAGTGATCCAGGTTTATTGGATCTGTTCGACTGCGCAGTACCTGAGGGGGATATGGATTCCACAGCAAAGGGGTATTTTCTGAGGAATGGCTAGCTGATGCGAAAGTGGTCTCCCTTGGATATGTCGGGGCATGATGATTGGAGCGTGGTTGATCAGATTGTGATACCTCGTCGGTATAGGGACGAGATACTCTGTTTGGCTCATGATGGACCTCTGGGTGGACATTTGGGGGTCAATAAGACGTATGACCGTATCTTACGGAATTTAGTTTGGCCAGGGTTGAAAAAGGACGTGAAGCAGCACTGCAGGTGTTGTCACATTTGCCAGGTGGCAGGAAAGCCAAACCAATCGATTGTTCCTGCGCCTTTTTATCGAATCCCTGTGGTCGGGGAGCCGTTTGAATGGATTCTAGTTGATTGTGTGGGTCCTCTACCTCGGACAAGGGTGGGCAACAAGTTTTTATTGACAATATGTGTGCGTCTACCCGCTTTCCGGAGGTGGTCCCTTTGCGTAACATTACTGCCCCGCCATTGTGAAGTCTCTCACTAAGTTTTTTTCATTGTTCGGTTTGTCCAAGGTTGTGCAGAGCGACCAAGGTTCTAACTTCATGTCAAAGGTTTTTGGTCAGGTAATGAAGTTGTTGGATATTGAGCATTGTTACTCCAGTGTGTATCATCCTGAGAGCCAAGGAGCTCTCGAGTGGTTTCACCAGACTTTGAAATCCATGTTGAGGACTTACTGCCTGGAGTTTGAAAAAGACTGGGATGAGGGGGTTCATCTCGTTATGTTTGCCATGCATGAGGTCATGCAGGAGTCTTTGGGGTTCAGTCCTGCTGACCTGGTGTTCGCGCATACTGTTCGTGGTCCGTTGAGGGTCCTGAAGGAGAAATGGTTGCAGGAGAATTCAAAACATAGTATTTTAAACCACGTCTGTACTTTTAGGTCTAGAACTAAGCAGGATTGCTATCCTCTTCTACGGATGGAGGATTGTGTGGATCATGTGGGTAGTGCATCTTTTGTGTCTAAGTTGGACTTGCTAAGGTCTAGGAGGGCATGCGAACTGGCAATGGGTAATCTTGCTTCTGCTCAGTCTAGGATGAAGGGCTGGTTCGACAGGAAGGCTTCTAGTAGGAATTTTTCTCCAGGTGGAAAAGTCCTGGTGTCGTTGCCAATTCCTGGTTCCAGTCTGCAGGCTCGGTATAGTAGTCCCTATCAGGTGGTTAAGAAGGTTGGTGCAAGGGATTACGTTATTGGTACCCCTGATCGGAGGCGTAAGACTCAGCTCTGTCATATCAACATGCTGAAGCAGTACCATGAGCAGGAGCATGTACAGGTTGATGGGGAGGAGCTGTGTCCTTCGGTTTTGTCTAAGCCGGTTTTGGCTGTAGTAGTGCTGCCCCCTGACACGGGTGGTGATGTGGGTGAGGCACGGTTGCCGGTGGCAGTGACGCAGGGAAAGCTGTGCAACTCTGAAGCTTTGGAGTCGCTTCCCTTGCGGTTGTCTCATTTGTCTGGAAGTCAGCGGGATGATCTGCTTGCTTTGGTGGGGTCAAATGGGTCACTGTTCTCGGATGTGCCTTCTCAAACGTCTGTACTGCAGCAGCATGACATTGACGTGGCCGGTGCTGCGCCAATTAAACAGCATCCGTATCGGGTCAACCCTGACAAGCATCAACGTCTAAGAGGTCAGGTTGACTATATGCTGCAGCATGCAATTGCTGAACCTAGTTGTAGTCCGTGGAGTTCTCCGTGTCTATTGGCTACGAAGGCTAATGGGGGGGGACAGGTTTTGCACGGACTTTCGGAAGGTGAATGGTGTAACTAAGCCGGATTGCTATCCTCTTCCACGGATGGAGGATTGTGTGGATCATGTGGGTAGTGCATCTTTTGTGTCTAAGTTGGACTTGCTAAAAGGGTATTGCCAGTTCCTTTCACTAGGCGGGCGAGGGAGATCTCAGCGTTCGTTACGCCTGATAACTTTCTTCAGTCCACGGTAATGGCATTTGGGATGCGCAATGTGCCGGCAACCTTCCAACGGCTAGTGAACAAGGTATTGTCTGGTTTGTCCTTCTGTGAAGCATACCTTGATGATTTAGTTGTGTGCTCCAGGTCTTGGATCGAGCACATCGGTCATCTGAAGGAGGTATTTTGTCGACTAGCGGAGGCAAACCTAACGATCAATCTGGGGAAGTGTGAGTTTGCCCAGGCCACGGTGACGTATCTGGGTAAGATGGTGGGCCGGGATCAGGTTCGCGCTCTCGAGGACAAGGTGCGACATATTGTCGCATTTCCTGTTCCAACATCTAGGACTGAACTCCGTAGGTATCTGGCTATGGTTGAGTACTAAAGGGGGTTCTGTCCAAACTTCTCTGCAGTGGCTGCTCCTTTGACGGATTTGCTGAGTCCGAAGGTAGCTTTTGTGTGGTCCGCTGAGTGTCAACACTCCTTTGATCATACTAAGGATCTTCTGGTGCGCGCACCTGTGCTTTCGGCACCTGATTTTGAGCATCCATTTAAGCTGGCAGTGGATGCTAGTGATCGTGGGGTTGGTGGGGTTCTTATACAGGATGATTCAGATGGGGTGGGGCATCCAATTTCGTACTTCTCTGAGAAGTTTAATCCCCATCAGAGGTGGTACTCCACCATTGAGAAAGAAACCCTTGCTGTGTTAATGTCTCGAGTCATTTCGAGGTTTATGTGGGCTCCTCGAGTGTCCCTGTCGTCGTGTTCACGGATCATAACCCTTTGGTTTTTTTGCAGAACATGAAGAATAAGAACAGGCGGTTGATGAGCTGGAGTTGGCAGCTGCAGGAATACAACCTGGAGTTCAGGCACATCAGGGGCAAGGATAATATCTTGGCTGACGCCTTGTCGCGCCAGTAGTTTTAGTACTGAATAGTTTCTTCCGAAGCTTATTCAGTATCTTTGGGTGGGGGTGTTAGGTACTCCCCCCCCCCCGGTGAATGCTATGTACTTAACTCTTCTGTTTCTCTCCCTAGTGCAGGCCCCGTGGCTGGGAGTCAGGAATCAAGGGGTTAAGGGCTCCTGTACCCGATTGGCCAAGCTGCGTCAGGTGACGGGTGACTCATCGGAAGCTTAAATACCAGAATCTCCCAGAATTCTCTCTCTCTTCGTCGACCCTGACTCATGAGCAGGTTGCTGGTGTGAGCTGCAGGAGGCCTGGCCACATGGCATAGAACTTTGTGTATTATTACCTACATTTGTCAATTAATATTGAATTGGGACGGATAAGGGCTGACCTGAGAGAGTTTGTGTATTTTGTTTCAGGGTTATTTCCATTTAGGCAGGTTAGAGACTCTAGTTCGACGGCCCATTGCGAGGCTGGCTGGAGCACTGTTATCTTTGTTTATTAGTTTATTCTTGTCCTTGACTGGGTTGTTTGAATCAGGTTTGGGTTTTAACAAAGTAAAAGACTATTTTCTTGAACTTGAGCCTTGTTTTTGACTATGATAAGCGGCTCTGAAGTACCTGCATTCGGGAGTCGTAACACATGGCAATGCTAACTTATGTTGCCTGCACTGGTGATGACAAGTAACTGATTGACTACGGAACTGACCTGGATGCTAAATTATCCACTCGTATACAATGGGATGGACAAATTGAAACTGGACGGGCTCCGGGTGCAAGCTTCTCGATGCTTCAGTACGTCTTCATGTGGTGATTTGGCAGTATTGCTGCTTCACTAAGTTTTGGATGACTTTGTATGAAGATTCCTGTGGGACAGTTTGCTTCAGACAGTTTAGGAATAGTACCTTGGCTGAATCCAGAGTGAAACTCAGATTTATTCTTCAGACAGACCTGGCGGAAGAATTTTGAGCTTTCCATCAAATGTTAACCTGGTTCATTCGAGGTATGCTCAGCTCATCAGGACAGAAGCTGAGTGAAAGAGAACAAGGAACACCTGATTCAATTGGGGTTATTAACATCTCTAAACCATGGCCAGATGTGGGAGCTATGTCACATGATTATTTTTTTTGCAGGAAGGATTAAGTGTCTTCCATTCAAATTGAAGTTAACTCTTCAAATGCCAATTGTTACCAGCATGTAAATAGCATCCCAATGCCACAGGAGAACTAATCATAAAGTAAGGACTCATCAATCAGTGCAAAATAAAGGTCCTGGCCCGAAATGTCACCTTTCCATGTTCTGCAGAGATGCTGCCTGACCTGCTGAGTTACTCCAGCATTTTGTCATCCTTTTGTGCATTAACCAGCATCTGCAGTTCCTTGTTTCTACAGGGCAAATGACTCAATCAGCAAGCACACTACCCACAAATGGGTGGTCACAAGGAACTGCAGGTGCTGGGATCTTTCGCAGAACACAAAGTACTGGAATAACTCAGCAGGTGAGGCAGCATCGCTGGAAAACACAGGTAGGCAAAGCTTTGGGTCAGGACCATTCTTCTGTCTGAAGAAAGGACTCAAGCAGAAAGGTCACCCATCCATGACCCAGAGGTTGGAGCTGTGAAATAGGAACAAAGGTAAGGTCTAGAGCTAATGCCAACCTAACCAAGTGGTTACAGAATTGAGCCACCTAATTCTTGGCCATTAACTCTATCTATGCTTCCAAAGGCTTCGTATCATTCAGTGAAATCTTCCCTGCCCAGAAATTCTTGTATTTATTCTGATCCACCCTTACTAACTCCTGTTCCATTGCTGGGAAAAGTCTGTTTCCATCCACATTCTCAGACTGAAGAAGGGTTGCCTCCACAGATGCTGGATTCTTCCAGCACTTTGGTGGTTTTTTTCTAGATTTCAGTGTCCGCAGTTCCTTGTGTCTCCACTTTGTCCCATTTCCATCGGACAGTTGAACATATCTGCACAACTTACCTGAGATAAATCTTTATAGATAGAGTCATTGAGTCTTACAGCGTGGAAACAGGCCCTTCAGCCCAACGTGCCCACTCCAGCCTACATGGCCCATATACACTAGTCACACCTGCCTGCATTTGGCCCATATCCCTCTAACCTGCCCTATCCATGTACCCGTCTAAATGTTCCAGAAACGTTGCAATAGTACCTGGCTCAATAACCCCCTCTGGCAGTTCGTTCAATGCACCCACCATCCTTTGTGTGAAAAAGTTATGATATGATGATGCAGGTGGCATGAAGAATAAGTCTGGTGTCTAGTTTGTGACATTGCACTGATGGAAATGGTGCCCTTTTCCTCTGGAATTCCTTGCTTCCTCTAACTGGGCTCTGGAGGGTGGGGGAAGACTGGCCCTTCTCACCCCATTCAGCTGCCAAGGTGGCAGTGGTATACTGCATATTGGATATGAAAGCAATGGTAAGCTATTCTGCTGTTCATTGAACCACTGAACCATTGAACTACTGGTAGCTTGTGAGCAACCTTCTTACACATATTTATGGAAGTAAATCCTTGAAACCGGAACACACATTAGACTGTCCACAAAGAATTTCCAGCTGTGCAATCCTCCTTTCCCACCCCATCAACACAAATGCAGGCATCGATCCAATTCCTTTGAAGAATACACTGAATTATGACCACACCTCCTATCAAGAAACCTAACCACCATAGCCTTGCTCGTTATCCCCTGCATCACCCGTCCAAAATGCCCCTGAACTTGATAGTCCTAGAGAGAGAGTTATACAGTGTGGAAACATGCCCTTTGGCCCAACTTGATCTCACCAACCAACATGTCCCATCTACACTAGTCTCACCTGCCTGTGTTTGGCCCATAGCCCTCTAAACCTATCCTATCCATGTTCCTGTCTAGTTGCATCTTAAACGTTGGTATAGTCCCCGATGAGAGCAAAGATGGTGCCTGTCTGTGCCAGCAGCACAGCAGAGAATCGTCAAATATAGTAGTTCTCAGCTTATCATATTGTTTACAATGCACTATGTTTACATATTCTGTTGTGCTGCAGCAAGTAAAAATGCCATTGTTCTATCTGGGACATACCTGTATGACAATAAAACACTCTTGACTCAACTATCTCCTCCGGCAGCTCGTTCCATACACCCACCACCCTCAGTGCGAAAAGGTTACCCCTCGGATTCTTATTAAATATTTCCACTCCACCTTAAATCTATGCCTTTTGGTTCTCTATTCCCTTACTCTGGGCAAGCAATTGTGCGTCTTTCCCATCTATTCCTCTCATGATTTTATACACCTCTACAAGACTTCTATATTTGTAATTTTAAAAATCCTCAACAGCGTTGCTCTGTTAGAAAAGAAAGTATGAGGCAGCGAGCGAGGCATTGCTGTGGCTGGTCGCTGCTTTATTATGTGTTGAAGTTCAGTAGTGGAGATCAGAGACTCGAAGCGTAGGTTTGAAGGGCATGCTGTTGAGAGTCCGCGAGGTCAGGGGCTGGTGCACGCCAGTGATTTAACTCCGAGCAAGTCCAGAAAGGAAGGACAGTATGCAGGTTCAATCCGGGCCGCGCTTCAATATCCTACTGCGGGTAGCACGGAGCCAAAAGGGGCCCCAGCTCGCTGGCAATCCGTTCTGTTTTGATCGGGAGAGATGTGCCGCTGTAACTTTAATTCCTGCCATTTATTTCGAGCTGCGAATGCGATTTTAAGCATCCCATTCTCTAACCCATACACACATATATATATATATATATATATCGAGACACCATAACCCACCCGAAACTGATCAGTCACGGGAAGTTCGCTTCAGTGCATTTGGTGCAAAGTGCGGGAGGTTGGGGATTGGGAACGAGCTTTCAAAGCGCGGGTCAGAGAATGGTGGCGTTTCTTGGTCGGCACATACCTACAAAGCACACGCACCGAGCAGACAGGACTACCGTTCACATCAGCCGAAACCCGGCGCAATATACACGCCCCCTCAACAAATTAATATGTGCGGATTGCACGGGCGTTTAGCATGAATGCATCCATCCCCGCGTCTGTCTAACCGCACGTCCCCGCACCCATCTCCGCCTGTTCTATCCCCGTGTGACCAATCTAACAGTTTGTATTATCTCTTTGCATATCTACATATTTTTAGCGACTATATACTCAATACTACGGCGTGTCCGCGTGTGTATGTCCGTGTTATGTTTGTAAGTCTTTCTACATGTGCGTGTGTATAAATCTGTAGCAACCCAATGACAACCGACGTCTGTGTGTGTGTCTCTGTCTTTGTGTCGGTGTGTTTATTCGTACTTGCTGTGCTCTAGCTGCGAGGTGTGATGTTGCTGCGAATGCACAATGTGAGCCGATATAAGTGCGTGACTGTTCCCAGTTGTGTGTTTGCCTTGTGGATTAGTGTGTGTGTGTGTGTGTGTGTGGATTTCTTCTACCTGTGTTTATGTCAGTTGCGTGACTGACCCCCTCGTGTATCAGAGATTCTCGCTGAAGTTTGGACCGCGAATGCAAAATAAAAAAAAACCCGTCTGGGAACAGGAGAGCCAGTTCCCCCTACAATAGGCGCAGGGAAACCGGGGGCTTGTGTAGGGAATCGCGGCTCCCGCTCCTGCCAACGGCGGCGAGGGGGCGATGCTAGTGAAGGAACTCTAGCCAGGCAAGGGCAGGAAGAGTTTTATTGTCCTACTACCCACTAGCGTCAAGTTTATCTGCTCGGGCCACCGTTTATAACCCGATGGCATCCCTCATTATATTTTTCACCTCCCCGAGATGTGTTATAAAGAGAGACAGTTTCTCTCTCTCTCTCTCTCTCCTCCGCCCCTCTCCCCCCCCCCTCTCTCTCTCTCTCTCTCTCTCTCCTCCTCCCCCCTCGCTCTCCCCCCCTCTCTTTCTCTCTCTCACACTTCACTCACATACACCCACCCACCCATTGAAACAATGAAGAATAGATGTAGATGTGCCAAGAAGATAAAAGCGGGATACCCGAAAGGGAGCAGAATGTAAGAGAGAAGAGCGATCCAGAGAGTGCACAGTATAAAAAAAGACCAACCTGCGCTCAGAGAGAACAAATATTAGAGTTTGAGTCACAGGCAGGTCTGCTCACTCCAAGTCAACGCAAATAGCATGCATGCACCTCATCAGGGTTTTAACTGCAGGAGTTTTGTTTTATTTCAGGGGAGGGATAGTTTCAACTTCAGGGGATTAAAATCGTTTTTTGGAAAAAATAAATCAGAATAAAGTTTTGGTTTTTTTTTCCAGTGGAGAAGCTACCTGAACTTTCCAGAGAAACAAGGGTTGCTTTAGCACCCTCCCACCTTGGCAAGCCGTGGCCACTATGCCGACCCTCTGGCTCCGGCTTGTCCTTTGTACCTCTGCGGGGTTGCTGACACTCAGTTCACTGGCCCCGGCGAGCCCACGCTGGCGCTACAAGCGGGCTCTCGCTCCCCGCGGGCAGCCCAGTCTGAGCCCCGGAGAGCAGCGCTGCTGGCCGGCGGGAAGAAGAGGCAGGAGCCGGAGAGCTGCGGCTGCAGCCCAGCTGTCTCTCTACCCCTGGGCTGCGGAGTACGGTCGCCCGGGAGGCGGGGAGAGGAGCGGCTCGTACGCCGAGGGGAGCACCGTTTACCTGGGCGGAGAGAGCAGCGGATACCCCAGTGAGTGCGGCGGGGCGGGGGCGGCCAGAGCTACCGGCTACCCCAGTGGATTCAGCGGCTGGGCTACGGCGGCAGAGAGCGCCGGAGGCATGCCGGCACCTCGGGGCTGGCTGGCCGGGCCGCCCGACTGCGAGCCCGCTGCTGTCACAGCTCTTTATCTGTCGGGCGGCAAGCAACGTCTGAAGCTGCGATGGGAGGCGAGCATGCCGCAGGGACAGTTCACCGCCGAGATGTGGCTGAAACCCGAGGGAGGGCAGGACAACCCGGCTATCGTGGCAGGTAAGGGCGGGGCGCCGGGGAGAACTTGCACGGCACACCTGTCCCGGCGGAGGCGCGGGTTCCCAGCTCAAGGGAAGCACCTGTACCTACCACACCAATACCATGGATTCACCTGTACCTTTCACACCCACACCAGGGGCATCAACTGAACCCATACCAGGACATCGCCTGTATCCATTACACCCACACCAGAGGCATCGCCTGTACCTATCACGCACACATTCGGGACAGCACCAGTACCCATTCTACACCCATGCCACACACACCAACGATATCTCCTGCTCCCACAGCAGGGCTGTCACCTGTACTTATCACAGCCACACTAGGGCATCACCTGTACCCATTACACACACACCCAGGACATCACCTGTACCCATTACACACACACCCAGGACATCACCTGTACCTGTTACACCCACACCCAGGACATCACCTGTACCCATTACACCCACACCCAGGACATCACCTCACCTGTACCCGTTACACCCACACCCACACCCAGGGCATCAATCTGTACCCATTACACCCACACCCAGGGCATCACCTGTACCCGTTACACCCACACCCAGGACATCACCTGTACCCATTACACACACACCCAGGACATCACCTGTACCCATTACACCCACACCCAGGGCATCACCTGTACCCGTTACACCCACACCCAGGACATCACCTGTACCCGTTACACCCACACCCAGGACATCACCTGTACCCGTTACACCCACACCCACGACATCACCTGTACCCAGTCCACCCACCTCTGGGGCATCATCTGTATCAACTCACACCCACATCGGAATCATCACCTGTATCAATTCTGGAGCCACACCCAGGACATCAGCTGTAGGCATGGCCTGCAACAACTCACACCCATGCCAGGGACAACACCTGGATCAACTCACACTCGTGCCAGGGCCATTATCCGTATCACTTAACTTTCACATGGGGGCATCACCTGTAACAACACATCACCTATACCAACACTACAGCCACATCAGGTTCATCACTTGTCACCTTGCTATGCCAACACTATGGGACATCTCGTTGGCCAACCATTCAACCACACAAAGGACAATACATATCAACTCACACCCTCACCAAGGACATCACCTCTTCCAATTCCCCACACATGGGGCATCATCTGTATTAATTCTACAACCATACCACGCACATCATCTGTACCCACTCATGACAACACCAGGGACATTGTGTGTTCCAACTCCCACCCACACCATAGACCATCACCTCCACCATCACCAAGGGTGTTACCTGTATTAATTCTACACCAACTCCATGGACATTACGTGTACCATCTAACACTCACATTAATCATGCCATTACATAAGTATCTCAGGGGCATAACCTATACCAAGTTCACACCTACAGGGACATTATTCATGCTAACCATGCACCCCCAACAGGGAGGTCATCTATTGCAACTTTACACCGGGAACTTTGCTTGTGACAACTGCACATTCACTCCAGCATCAACAAGAGCAACAACTCATGTGCACACCAGGGACATGGCCAGTTACAAAGTTCAACCACATATGAGACATCAGCTGTACCAATTCCACACCCGCCCTGGGACATAACCAATTCAACACCAGGAACATTACCTGTACTAATTCTACACCAACACTGGGGAAATCACCTGTACCATTCTACACTCACACTAGGGACCCTCACCTGTATTGACTGCTCTCATACCAGCGACATGACCAGCAACAACATCACACCCACACCAGCCAAAGCACCTGTTCCAACTCTATACCCACACCAGGGACATCACCTGCACACTTTTATCAGGAGCACCATCTGTCCAAGTACATATTCATACAAGGGGGAATCATCTGTAACAAATCTCACCTACTCCAGGGATATCACGTGCACCAACTCTATACCTACATCAGGAACATAGAAACATAGAAACATGATCTGCCCTAACTCACACATTTAATCTTACACCTGTTTATTACACAGTGACATTACTTGCTTCAACTTTACATCCCTTGTTCCACTATACATTCACACTAGGGACTTCACCTGTATCACCAATACACACCTACACTAGAGATCACATGCATCATCATATACAGACCTACACTAGAGTATCACCTGTATCACCAATACACACCACCAGAGATATCACCAATACACACCAACACCAGAGATATTACCTATGTCACCAATACACACCAACAACAAAGACATTACCTGTCTGATCCAACATCAAACTCGCACTGATTTTAACTTGTACCATTTTACATGTACACTGTGAACACTATCTGCATGAATTTTACACTCACAGCAGGGACATCAGCTGTGCTAACTTTACATCCATTTCAATATATCACTTGTGTTATCCACACCCACAACTGGAGCAACTTTCCAACCTCACACCCACGCCAGGGCTATCACCTGGACCAATCAATATCAGTGATATTATCTGTACCAACTATACAGTCGTCAGGGGTATCAGCTATGGCAACACAACACAAACACCAAGGATATCAATGGTCTCGCCTGTGGGCAGTCTCGCAAGGTTGCGATAACCTGCTTGTACACATTCTCTAGATTAGAGGTGGCCGATGTGGGATCGAGAGGGTCCGATACCAAGTACACACCTGGACCGGTGCACTGTGCACCAGCAATGCACTGACAATTGGACATCATCTGTACCATTAATGCATCAGTGCCAGAGATGGCCCAGTATTAACAACATATCAATACCAGGGATATCATTTGCCTGAACAATTCACCAACAAGGGAAATATTGCATGTCCATCAACACCAAGGATGTCACCTGTATCAGGTATACACCAAGGCCAGGATTTCACCTGCAATGACAATAAAGCATTCCCTGGCATTGGTCACCTGTATCGAATGCACGGCATTACCAGCAACTGACTGCTTCATCCAGTTTCAGCGTCATCACCTAAGAACAGCACGGTGGTGCAGCGGTAGAGTTGCTGCCTTACAGCACCAGAGACCCGGGTTCAATCCTGACAATGGTGCTTGTCTGTACACAGTTTGCATGTTCTCCCCGTGGGTTTTCTCCGAGATTTTCGGTTTCCTCCCACACTCTAAATGTGTACAGGTTTTTAGCTTAATCGGCATGGTATAAATGTAAATTGTCCCGAGTGTGTGTAGGATAGTGTTAATGTGCAGGGATCTCAGGTCAGTGCGAACTCAGTGGGCCAAAGGGCCTGTTTCCACATTGTATCTCTAAACCAAACGAAACCTTTAGCGCTGTGCAAGTTTTGTTTAGTTTGGTTTCACATGTACTGAGGTGCAGTGAAAAGCTTTTGTTGTGTGCTAACCAGCCAGTGGAAAGACAATTCATGACTACAATCAAGCCAGGCACAGTGTGCAGATACATGATTAATGGAATAACATTTAATGCAAGATAAAGTCCAGTAAAATCTGATTAAAGATAGTAGTGTGTAGAAAAGAACTGCAGATGCTGATTTACACCAAAGATAGACACAGGTCAGGCAGCCTCTCTGGAGAAAAAAGTATGGGTGACATTTTGGGTTGGGTCTGAAGAAGGGTCCTGACCTGAAACATCACCCATCCTTTTTTTCCAGAGATGCTGCCTGACCCACTGAGTTACTTCAACACTTTGTGTCTATCTCCGATTAAAGATAGTCCGGGGGTCTCCAATGAGGTAGATAGTAGCTCAGGACCACTCTCTATTGTTGATAGAATGGTTCAGTTACCTGATAACAGCTGGAAGAAACATGGATGATGTCTGCAAACAATAAACCAACACCAGGGAGCACCGAGTCAATATACCAACTCCTCTGATATTACATGTATCAATTAGTACATCAATACCAGGCAATAATCATCAGCTATACATAGTGAAGGGTCGGGTCGTAACATCCACGCACCACATAGGGTCATAACCAGGATGAACAGGGATGGCACAGTGGTAGAGTTGTTACCTTACAATGCCAGACACCTGGGTTTGATCCTGACCACGGGGCTGTCTGTATGGAGTTTGTGTGTTCTCCCCGTGACCTACGTGGGTTTTCTCCGGGAATTCCGGTTTCTTCCCGCACTCTGAAGATGTACAGGTTTGTAGGTTAATTGTCTTGGTATAATTGTAAATTGTCCCCAGTGTGTGTAGGATAGTGTTAGTGTGCAGGGATCGCTGATCGGTCTGGACTTGGTGGGCAGAAGAGCCTGTTTCCACATTGTATCACTAAACTAAACTAAACAACATATTATCACAAATACCAGCAACGAACTGTAAACCAATATAATTATCGGGAATACCGGTATAGTTGTTTCACATCCATTTCCAGCAGTTATATAACAAACTCTGTAAATTTTCCATCAATATTGTATTCCATAGACGGAGATCATAATATCTCTGACTGAACAAGTATCAACAAGTTGAGGAATTATATCAGTTGTACAAAATAGATACTGGCTTCATTTCAATTATAGTTACATCCAGTCACACTTCCTTGTGTCTCTCAACACATGCTGACCCTTGTACATATCTTTCAGTCTCTGTGAATGTGCACTCTGTAACAATCTATGAAATACGTGAGGACTTACTAGGGTTCTGCCATTATCTAACAGTGGCATTAACAACATTGTTATCTCTGTGAGACAATAGTTTGATTACTTTTATCTTCATCCCATGTACCAATATGTGCCATATCTTCATCAGTTTTATCAAGTGTCAACAAAAAACGATGTATCCGTTGCATCAATATACACCAACAATGGTACGGTGGTATAGCGGTTAAACTTGTTAATGGACTAGCAGCTACGGTTTTGGACTGTTGATCTAGAGGAGAGTTCAATTCCCGCAGGGGGCAACTGAAAATCTTAAATTCACATGATCAAATAAACCTGGAATATATGTATTTAAATGACTAATGTCAGTCATGGTAACCACAAAGTAGTTGGATTGGTTGTAAAAACCCATCTGGTTCACTCATGTTCTTGAGGTAGAGGAATCTGAGGCACTTACCCAGTTTGGCCTCTGCGTGACTCCAGAACCGCCATGTGGTGGATCCTTTATTGCCTGCAGGTTCAGAAGCAAATAGGGATGGTCAACCAACCTTGCCAATGCCAGCAAGGTTCTGTGAGTTAATAAATAGAGTGAAAACATAACTGTGACTCTCACCAAACTTTGACAGTTATATTATCCGTGTCAGCCATTGAAACCCAAAATGTTGCAATCAAATACTTACATCCAAACCTGTGACATTATCATCTCTTTCAATCAAGCACTTGAGATGAGTCATCTCCATAATCCATATCAAACACCCACAACTGTCCTATGTCTGACACTCATACCTAATGTACACCCACCCCCCTCTGTTCCGGCTCATCAGCTCGATGATGAATAGTCCTGTCAGGGCCATGCCTCTCTTCAGCAAATTGATGTCCATTGTTTACTATCTTCCAAGAATTATACTTTCATCCTTAAATTTAAGAAACGCATCAAATAGTGTTGTACACTTGAAGAAAGTACTTCCTTGGTAGTAAAGCATGTTGAGACTACTTGAGTATCTCGATGGTGCTATGGAACTGCATGACTTTTTCTACCCATGTACCAGGTCTACATCCAATAAAAATGTACAAATTCCCCATAACCACCTTTGTTATTTCTATCGGCCATATCTTTACTATCACCATGGATTGACTCGAAGATCTCCTCATTCCTGCAGCATGTTCACCTCCAGCAGACAAACCCCCGTGTGCGTGCTTGCTTGATAACATTAAGCCGGTTTCTCTCTTCACAGCTGCCGTCTGATCTGCTGAGGTTTTTTCTCTTGCATTTTCTGTTTTTTATTTCGGATTTCCTACATCTACGATTTTTTTGTTGCTTTCAGAAGGCTCCTTTTTCAGCTGTTTTCTACAGGGCTTGCACCTTTGTGACATTTAGCAGCAGCCCTTTGCATGCTTGTAAGTATAACTCATTGGAAGGTATTATTCTCCAGTTTGGTTAGTAGTTTGCAACTGGCAATACAAACTCAGCACAAATTGGTGGTTGCAGTGTGACAGACAGTAGGACCAGACATCTGATCACTTCCATCTGTTGACCAAACCTATCTCTGCAACACCTAGTATTTCCACTGCTCCTGATAAACATAGTTAAGAACCAGAGGGCATAGGTTAAGAGCCAGAGGATATAGGTTGGTGAGAGGGGCAAGATTTACTAGGAACCTGAGGGGGCAACCTTTTCACCCAGAGGGTGGTGGATATATGGAACCAGCTGCCAGAGGAGATAGTTGAGGCAGTACTGTGTAACAGCATTTAAAAGGCACTTGGAAGGGTACATGGAGGAGAACAATTTAGAGAGATAAGAGCCAAAAGCGGGAAGATGGGATTAGCATGGATCTTGGATCTTGGCCAGCATGGATGAATTGGGCCAAATGGCCTGTTTCCATGCTGTATGACTCTACGACTCTAATATAAAGCCTCTACCCAAGCATGGCAACTCACAAACAGGCTCCAGGCATTTCTCACACCCTACCTTCCATTTCCCTATGCTTGTCATTTATAATTTTCCCTTTCACCCCACACTACCTCTCTGTGGGTTTAGTGCAGAAAGGTATGGTGAATTGTGGTATTGCCTCCATGATTGGAAAGGTCCAGTCATCCTAACCACTCTTTGGTTTCAAAGGCAAAAATATCCGGCTTTTTACTCCTAATGATATGAGTGATGCATTCTAAGTCAAGATTGATTTCTATAACTTTCTGCTCATGCTTTCCAGTAACAATGAGCACTTGACATGTCAACACACAGGCTCATCAGCTAGAGCTGCTGTCTTACAGCGCCCGAGACCTGGGTTCAATTCTGACCCCCGGTGCTGTCTGTGTGAAGTTCTGTAGCAACTGCAAGTATCGACATGACCAAGTGATATCACTGGATATATATGTTTTTAGTTGCCTCCAACTTGAAAACATAAAACACGCAAGCACCGTAATTTTAACACCAACTCTTTGGATGTTTGGCTGAGGCCATTCCTTTTCTCACCATCTTACACTTACGGAGTGAATAGTTGGAGTCTGAAATGCACTACTGCAGTTAGTAATAGAGACAGATCATGGCAGCTCATCAATGCAGCTGAAAATGCGGTTGATCAAAGCTCTGATATACTGGGTCTAATCCTGTCGTTTGGTATTGTCTGTGTGGAGTTTGCGCATTTTCCCTGTGATATATAGATTTGTCCCTGCTGCTCTGGTCTCCTCCGCCTCCCAAAAACATGAGGGCTGGTAAATTAATTAGCCACTGTAGGTTTAGCTGGATTAATCTTGTAGGTTTAGCTGGACTAATCTTGCATTAGCCACAGTAAATCACACCCAATATGTAGGTGAATGGTAGAATCTTAGCGGCCTTTGAGGAGAATATGTTGGCAATAAAATAGGATTAATATAAAAAGGTGCTTGAAATCCAGCAGTGATTCTATGGCTCAGACTCATTTCAATTCAACCCACCATTTTTGAAAAACAGCACATTGCCACCCCTGCTTCTTTATATTACAATGGTCTTGAATACCAAGTTAAAACAAGACTGATTATCAAATACTTCATTGAGTCATGTCCAATAGGACTGTTCTTTCAGCACCAGGGTAAGAAATGTAGATACTGTACTCACGCTATTCAACACTGCTGGGATACTGTTAGCAATGTTCATCTCGTCCAAATTTTATTGCACTATTGATTGAGGCTTTAAATTGCTATATATTGCCTCCCATTTTCTGAACAAAACGGCAACTTACATTTTATTGCACTTTCAACAGAGTGTAACAACAGTCCTCAACTGGTCACAATGCTCTGCAATCTTAAAACAGGGTGACCTGGGGCTCGATGTGGAGGAAGGTGTTTGAGAGTGAGAGGTTGAGAGGCAGGCGAGGTGGAGGAAGATTTGCAGAACCTAAGTTCAGCTATTAACGCTGAAGGGTTGAATATTGGGGATGGACACAAGATCTCAAACTGAAGTAACAACTTAATATGGGGGAACAAGTGGAAATGTCAAAGTGTTATTAATGCTGATTTAAGGGATCGAGGGAAGAGATGACCAGTGGTAGGTGGAGGTTGGGGGTTAATAATATCCTGAAGAATTTGTACAGAATATTGTCCAGGGAACCCAGTTCAGTCTCATTTGGATCACATGGAAGCACAGAATGATTAGGCCATTTGACTCACTGAAGCATACTAGCTCAATGCAAGAGCAATAATGCTAAATGTACTGGGATGGGTCTAACTGCAGTAAACCTAATGGGCCCTATGTGTTCTGAAACAGTTTCCTCTGGAGAGGTTTCCTTGGATGACATTTACTCTGTCAGGATATCAATTACCCCTGTAACCTCCACCATCTCCAACACCCAAATATAATATACTAGCTTTAATGATATCTTGGTTTCTATTTATTCTCTCATTTTAAGTTGTAGATTTTCTGAGATCTCTAGCTTGCAACTCCTTCCTTAAGGAGTAGACACGATGGGTGAATGGCCCAATTCTGCTCCTATGACGATTTATGAAATTAACCTTTGTGTCTCTCAATCTCTCACTCGCAAAAACCTAGACCTAGATCAAGCTCCCAGTCATCTTTTTTTATTTTAAGATTACAGAGTTTGCTATCACATTTTGTGTCCTTTTTCCTGAGAAGCGTATTAGGAAGTTCTACAAAGTCAAGTCAAAGTCAAAAGTCAAGTCAAAAGTCAAAAGAGTTTATTGTCATGTGTCCCTGACAAGACAATTAAATTCTTTCTTTGCATAGCACAACAGAACATAGTAGGCATTGACTACAGTTATATACTTAAATACACACATTAATTAATAAATTAATAAAGTGCAAATAACAGATGGAGGGGTATTAATGTTCAGAGTTTTGTCCGAGCCAGGTTTAATAGCCTGATGGCGGTGAGGAAGTAGCTATTCCTGAACCGGGTTGTTGCAGTTCTCAGGCTCCTGTACCTTCTACCCGAAGGTAGCAGGGAGATGAGTGTGTGGCCAGGGTGGTGTGGGTCTTTGATGATGCTGCCAGCCTTTTTGAGGCAACGGCTGTGGTAGATCCCCTCGATGGAAGGAAGGTCAGAGCCGATGATGGACTGGGCAGTGTTTACTACCTTTTGTAGTCTTTTCCTCTCCAGGGCACTCAAGTTGCCGAACCAAGCCACGATGCAACCAGTCAGCAAGCTAAGAGTACTAATACAAATAAAACATCATATTGTACAGAAGACAGAGAACAGGGTGGAAGTTTGAAACCACTCAGCGGTGAGTTTGTGGTGCACATATAAGTGAACACTATCTCAGGAGTGACTTACCAGCAGGGAGGTTTGATTTCTTATCCTAGTGCTGAAAGAACAGTCCTATTGAATGTGTATAAAGGAAACTTTTGTCTAATCAGTTTTGTTTTGCCTTGGCCTTGCAAAATCAGGAAGGGCAACGTGCTACTGTTCAAGAATTTGCTGGTCACAAATCAGGGGTTCTTAGTCCAACCTGCAGTGTTCAAGGGAGGTGTTAATTAGAAAAAGCAGAAGAGAGGATTGGAGGAGAATGAGTTAAATAGGGCATAAAAATATAAATGGGAGCAAGAAAGAAAGGTAAACAAGACAAAATTTTAAAACCATTTTGGAAAAGTCAGTATAAAAACAGAATATCTAGATTTAAAAATAATCTTTGTTTTTTAACCCCCTGAGCACCATGAGTACATGCATTGAGTTATTCAATCCAGGGTTATGTTTGGATCTGTACAGACTACGGCTGTAGATGATTAAAGGCTATGGGTTGGATTGAGATGGGAGGAGGGGGCAATAAAATGTTGTAAAACAGCCCAGTGACACTCACTGTAGAGGCATGGAAATTGGTTGTTCACCAACCTGATCTTGAGTCTAAGCTCATGGGAACTGTGTCCATGTTGGTTGGAGTCCAAATTCCAACTAGGTTTTTGCAGGCAAGGTCTTTTCTGGTGTGACCCTAGCTTTGAAAATGAAGGTTACTCAGCAAAGATAGTGGATGGGTGAGAATGCAAGATTAAGGCAAAACCAATCAAGGTATAGTATAATTGAAAATAAAAAATAGAAATAAGGTAAGTGACAGCATGTTTTATCTAAGTTTGCTATATTATTACAATGGCAAACTCACAATGGACAACCCTGCCATTTTTTCCTATGCTAGAGCTCATGGTAAACTAACTATTGATCATTCTTGTTACATGGGTATACGCAGAAATCAGTTTGTGCACAGTAAAGTTCCACGACTAATATGTCCAATTAATCTGCATTAGTCCTGCTGGTAGGACAATTGCTGGATTGTTTCTTGGATGAGGCCCACTGCCTTCAGAAGATCTATGGGTTCTCTTACACACCTGAGCCTTGGTTTACTGCCTTCTACCTTGACAATGCAGCATTCTCTGACCATCGTATTGAACTGTCATAAATGCTCAGGTCTCTGGGCCGGAGTGTAAAGCCATTTATTCTGAGAGTGAAATGGACCCTTAAAAAAAAGTATCTTTCAAATTCTCTAGGAAAATTCTCGAGGACATTGGGAGTTGCTGGGGTTAAAAAGACTAGTCTGTTAATATGTGTAATTTATTATTCATTATTACTCATCTCCATGTGAACTAGGCTTCAAATGGAGATCTGATGGAATCTCAGTGGGAAACTAAATCTGGTGCAGCTTATTTTTTAAATGCCAAGTAAACAAAAAATGATGAGTAATGTAAAAGAGTCTTAATGTTTTTTTTCAAGATACCACCATGTTAGACATTAGACTTTAAAGATACAGCGTGGAAAGAGGCCCTTCGACCCATCAAGTCCACGCTGACCAGCGATCACCCCGTACACTAGCACTATCCCACACACTAGGGACAATTTACAATTTTACTAAAGCCAATTAACCTCAAAACCTGCACGTCTGGAGTGTGGGAGGAAACCAATGATCATGGAGAAAACCCACGCGGTCACTGCAGAACGTACAAACTCTGTACAGATTCGCTGAGTTCTCCAGCATTTTGTGTCTTTTTTGTAAGCCAGCATCTGCAGTTCCTTGTGTCTGCCTTTTTCTTAGAGTTAGGAATCGAAAACTCGAAGCTTAAGGTGAGTGGGGAAAAATGTAATAGGAATCTGAGCAGTAGCTTTTTCACAAAGAAGGCAGTGTGTATGGAATGAGCCGTCAGAGGAAATGGTTGAGGCAGGTAAACAAAGACATTTAAAATTAATTTTAGATGGATACGTGGATAGGAAAGGTTTAGAGGGGTAGGGGCAAACAGGACTAACATAAATGTGCATCTTGGTCAGTTGGGCCAAAGTGCTGTGTTTCCATGCTGCATGACTCCATGAATGAAAGATAGGGCAGGCTTGAGAGTGCTGAATTAACATTCAGTTCCCAAACCTCAAAAAGAGGATGAGGTTATTAGCTAATATTGAATTAACCTTATTTGAACAGGTGGAGAGCAGTGTTAACTGGGAATGGTTGCAATCAGTACTAATCAGTCACTGTTAAATACTCATTAGTCAGGAGTCAAAAGTGTTTAATTGTCATATGTACAATGAAATTCTTACTTGCAGCAGCAGTTTATCAGGTCTGTAAACACAAAACACGCAGATAAAACATAGTTATGGCACGCGCAGTTAAAAAAAGTCCTTAGTGGAACTCAGATAGTGGAACTCATAGTTGACAACAAAATAGCTATTGCGCGATTGTTCAGACTTTAGAAATACAGCGCGGAAACAGGCCCTTCGGCACTTCGAGTCAGCACCGACCAGCGATCAGTCCGTACACTTGCACTATTCTACAATACACACTGGGGACAATTTACTTTTTTTTTAACTGAAGCCAATTAACCTACGATGGTGGAAGGTGAGCAGAAGTCAGAATATCTCTAACCTAAAAAAAACCCTGTTTTACTGGGGAAGAGGGTCAATTGAACAGATACTGTTTAGTTGGCCATTACAGAACCCAAAGGTTGATAGAACTGATTAGCATAATAGATCAGACAATATCTAATTGAATGGTGGAAAAGGTTAGAAGAGCTTAATGGTCCAATTGGCCTCTCCGCTGGAGGCTACAGGGCTGCTTGCATATTGAACTGAATTTTCTTTGATGGAAAATTGCATTTGGCTTTGAAGCGTGAGCCCGCTTTGGTTCAGCGGGCGAGGCAGAGTGCGGGGAGCTGGCGTTGAGTTTGCCCGCTCGGGCCACTAGATGGAGCAGCGCGCAAATGGACAGGCAAGTGCAAGACCTGGTGTGAAGAAGGGTCCCGACCCCCCCCCAAAACGTCGCCTGTCCCTGCTCTCCAGGGATGCGGCCTGACCCACTCGGTTACTCCAGCACTTTGCGCCTTTCCTGGGTGAACGAGCATCTGCAGTCTGAAGAAGGGTCTCGACCCGAAACGTCGCCTATCTCCTTCGCTCCTTAGATGCTGCTGCACCCGCTGAGTTTCTCCAGCTTTTTGTGTACCCAGGGAACAATAGACTGTGTAGAAATCGAAGATCGACACAAAGTGCTGGAGAAATTCTGTGAGTGGCAGCATCCCCGGAGAGACGGAATGTCACCCATTCCTTCTCCCCAGACATGCTGCCTGCCCTGCTGAGTTACTCCAACACTTAGTGTCTATCTTCGAATAAAATACTCTGGTCAGCGTTGATTGATTGGAGATGATGGTGAATATGGGTAATAGCTAGAAGTGGAATGTGGGGCAAAGCACAAAGTGATAAGGAACCAGGCAGCATATTTGGAAGGAATGGACAGGTGATGTTTTGGGTCGGGACCCTTCTTCAGGAAGAGGGAGAGACAGGCAGGGGGAGGAGGGGAGGGGATAGTGGTGGAGATAAGGGCAATGGATGGGAGATGAATAACAATCATCTACCACCAGGTAGTTATGCACCTCAGTGCATAACTATTCGGTTTTGTGGCCATGAACATGAGATGTAATACACAGCATCAATGTAGGCATCTGAACCTCATCTGACATGGTACCATTATACTGTAGACATTTGTGTCATTTAGATGTATAATGAAAATAATTCCACTTAGTATCACATGTGATTAGGGTTGCCAACTGCCCTGTATTAACTGGGACATCCTGTATGTTGGGATAAATTGGTTTGTCCCATATGGGACCGCCCTTGTCCCATATTTGACTGCTGCTACTCGGGTCGAGGGGACTGTCGGGTCGGAGCGCCATGTCCTGTCCCGCCTCACCTGTCCCGATGTAATGCAGCCCCTGGAGTGCAGCAGCAGTGCCTCGCCCGTGGCCCCAGCGGTCGGCAGCCGACCAGCTGTCCGACCTTCGGACCTTCGCTTACCGCCAACACCACCACTCCTTCTCCTCACGGCCGATCATCGGTTCATGAGTTGGATGGGGTACTGGACTTTGTGCGTGACGTCGCGCGCCTGGGCTAAAACTCCTCAGCTGGCCCGCTGGCTGGGCTTTGTGTGCAGTCTAACACCCGGGCCAACTCAGCATTCACCCAGCCACAGCTGAGTTGGTCAACAAATTGCCATTGGGAATTTGTCCCTTATTTTCCCATTTTGTCCCTTATTTGGGAGTGAGAAAGTTGGTAACCCTACATGTACAATCATACTGTCTTCAGTGTGAGTTAGATTCATGTTGATTTTCACTATTAAAGGAAGACATTTTGGCACATTGAGGCTGCGGCAGATCATGGTGCAATCCAATTCTCCATAGAATTTCTCTTCAATCTATTCTCTTCACCTTTTTTATCAGCTCTCATGCCACCCATCCCCTTTTTTCATCACTCATCCTCACACAAGGGGCAATTTACATGGGGTGATTTAACCTACCGACCCACACAACTTTAGGATGTGGGAGGAAACTGGAACAAACCAAGAAGAAATGTGCAAACTCACATGGACAGCATAGAGTCTTAGAGTTGTACAGCACGGA
Organism: Okamejei kenojei; assembly: GCA_035221665.1. Taxonomy (NCBI): domain Eukaryota; kingdom Metazoa; phylum Chordata; class Chondrichthyes; order Rajiformes; family Rajidae; genus Okamejei; species Okamejei kenojei. The sequence goes on from CM069140.1 coordinate 32,345,763, forward strand.
AACAGGCTCTTTAGCCCACCCACAGCGAAAAGCTTTGTTTTGAATGTTATCCAAACAGATCAGATATACCATGCATAATTACAATGGAGTCAAATTCTAGTACAATAGATAAAGTAAAGGGGACGATAGAGAGTGCAGAATATAGTCCTCTGCATTGTAGTGCGTGTTCCATAGACAAAGTCCAATGTCCTCAATGGGGTAGAGATGAATCAGACAAGTTATGGAAGGACCATTCAGAAGCCTGATGACAGAGGGGAAGAAGCTGTCCCTGAGTCTGGTGGTGCGTGCTTTCAAACTTCTGTACCTTTACTTATATTGGCTGCTTTTTCGAGGCAGCGTGAAGAGTTGGTGGGGTCAGTGGCGGGGAGTCCGGTCTGTGTGATGGACTGGACTACATTTCCAACCCTCTGAAATGTCCTGTGGTCTTGGGAACAGCTGTTCCCAAACCAAGCTGACATGCAACCCAACAGGGTACACAAAAAGCTGGAGAAACTCAGCGGGTGCAGCAGCATCTAAGGAGCGAAGGAGATAGGCGACGTTTCGGGCCGAGACCCTTCTTCAGACCTACGGTGACAGTTTCACAACCTCCTCTCTAACTGCCCCCCCTCTGTGATACCCCCTTCCCTCCAACTCTACGACCACATCCTCACCCAGACTCGATACCACAGCCACATCTGCTTCCTCGGGGCTTGCCTGCGCCTCCATCTCATACCCCGTGGATTCCAGCTCCAATTCCCTGCGTCCCAGTTCGGATCCCAGCCGGACTCCTCCCTATGCAACCCAACAGGATGCTTTTTATGGTGCATCTTGTAAGAGGCTCTAAAGACATGCCATTGTATTGAGAATAACTGTTGTTACCTATCCTCACTAATAGTGGTCTGTGGATCAGAAAGATGAAGATCCAGTGGTGGGGGGGGGGGGGGGGGGGTGTGCTGATTCCTAGAACTAGGAGATTAAAGAGAGTTTGAATGGGATTATGGTGTTGAAAGCAGAGCTATAATCAATGCATAGGAGTATAGTGTAGGAGTCCGTGTTGTCTAAGTGTTCCAGAGATTAGTGTAGGGCCAGGGAGATTGCATCTTCTGTGGACCTGTTTTGATGGTAGGCAAGCTGCAGTGGCTGGAGTTAATGTGGACCATCACCAGTCCTTTGAGGCACTTCATGATGGTGGATGTCAGAGCCACTGGACTGTAGTCATTAATGCACGCTACCATACTTTTCTTTCACACTGGAAGATAGTGGTCTTCTGAAGCGGATGGGGACCTCCCAATGGAGTAGAGAGAGGTTAAAGATATCTGTGAATGCCTGTCAGCTGATCCACACAAGAACCTGACGACATGGTAATGGACTCCATCCGGTCTGGTTGTTTCCCACGGAATCAATCTCAGGAAGGCTGATCATACATCTGCCACAGTAACTGTTGGTACGTGTGCATCTGAGACTGGCAGAGTGGGAGGCAATCCTTCACTGACCTGTTCAAAGCAGGCCCTTTGAGCCAGCACCGCCATTTAATGTGATCAAGGCTGATCATCCTCAATCAGTACCCCGTTCTTGCCTTCTCCCCATATCCCCTGACTCCGCTATTTTTAAGAGCCCTATCTAGCTCTCTCTTGAAAGCATCCAGAGAACCTGCCTCCACCGCCCTCTGAGGCAGAGAATTCCACAGACTCACAACTCTCTGTGAGAAAAAGTGTTTCCTCGTCTCCGTTCTAAATGGCTTACTCCTGATTCTTAAACTGTGGCCCCTGGTTCTGGACTCCTCCAACATCATGAACACGTTTCCTGCTTCTATCGTGTCCAAACCCTGAACAATCTTATATGTTTCAATGAGATCCCCTCTCATCCTTCTAAACTCCAGAGTGTACAAGCCCAGCCGCTCCATTCTCTCAGCATATGACAGTCCCGCCATCGCGGGAATTAACCTTGTAAACCTACCTGCACTCCCTCAATAGCAATAATGTCCTTCGTCAAATTAGGGGACCAAAACTGCACATAATACTCCAGGTGTGGTCTCACTAGCGCTCTGTACAACTGCAGAAGGACCTCTTTGCTCCTATATTCGAATCCTCTTGTTATAATGGCCAACATGCCATTCGCATTCCTCACTGCCTGCTGTACCTGCATGCTTACTTTCATAGACTGATGTACAAGGACCCCCAGATCCCGTTGTACTTCCCCTTTTCCCAACTTGACGCCATTTAGATAGTATTCTGCCTTCCTGTTTTTGCTACCACAGTGAACAACCTCACATTTATCTGCATTATACTTCATCTGCTATGCATCTGCCCACTCCCCCAACCTGTCCAAGTCACCCTGCATTCTCATAGCATCCTCCTCACAGTTCACACTGCCACCTAGCTTTCTGTCATCTGCAAATTTGCTAATGTTACTTTGAATCCCTTCATCCAAATCATTGATATATATTGTAACTAGCTGCGGTCCCAGCACCGAGCTTTGCAGTACCCCACTGTCACTGCCTGCCATTCTGAAAGGGACCCGTTAATGCCTACTCTTTGTTTTCTGTCTGCCAACCAATTTTCTATCCATGTCAGCACTCTACCCCCAATACCATGTGCCCTAATTTTGCCCACTAATCTCCTATGTGGGACTTTATCAAATGCTTTCTGAAAGTCCAGGTGCACTACATCCAATGGCTCTCCATTGTCCATTTTCCTAGTAAAATCTTCAAAAAATTCCAGAAGCATGATTTCCCCTATGTAAATCCATGCTGACTCGGACCAATCCTGTTACTGCTATCCAAATGTGCGGCTACTTCATCTTTTGTAGCCTGTTATAGCATGCAAGCCTTGCCACAATCTACATGTATTTGTGTCATTGTCTCAGGACTCCAGCTTGGTCTGGAATTCCCTCGGCATATTTAATGGTTTTATTAAGATTGTAGATGGAGTCCTTGTACCGCTCAGAATTGATTGACTTGAACATTGCAGATTTGGACTTTACCTGGGAGTGATCCTCACGGTTCATCAATGAAAGGCTCATACCTTCTTCCCAAGGTAGTAGTGTGGCCAAATGAGAGTGTGGCCAGATTAGTGTGCGTCTTTCTGGGTGGCACAGTGGCGCAGTGGTAGAGTTGCTGCCTTACAGCGCTTGCAGTACTGGAGGCCCGGGTTTGATCCCGACTACAGGTGCTCTCTGTGTGGAGTTTGTATGTTCTCCCGGTGACCACATGGGTTTTCTCCAAGATCTTCGGTTTCCTCCCATACTGCAAAGATGTACAGGTATGTAGGTAAATTGGCTTGGTATAAGTGTAAATTGTCCCTAGTATGTGTAGGACAGTGTTAATGTGCGGGGATCGCTGGTCTATGTGCCGAAGGGTCTCTTTCCGTGCTGTATCTCTAAACTAAACTAAACTAACCTAAACTTTGATAGTAGCTGTCTTTTTGAATCAGCATCTCCCACTTAGATAAATTTATTGTCATGTACTGAGGTACGGTGAAAAGCTTTTGTTGCATGCTAACCAGTTAGTGAAAGACTATACATGATTACAATCGAACCACCCATAGTGTGCAGATACTTGACAAAGAGAATAACATTTAGAGCTATGTAAAGTCTGATTAAAGATAACCTGAGGGTCGCTGATTAGGTAGAGGGTAGGTCAGGACTGCTCTCTAGTTGTTGATAGGATGGTCCATCTGGAACTCTGGAGCTGTGCATTTTCATACTTGGATATCTTTTGCCGCATGGGAGAGGGGTGAGGAGGGAATGTCCGGGGTGAGACTTGTCCTTGATTATGTTGGTGGCCTTGTCAAGGCTGCAAATATCTTAGATGGTGGGGAGGTCAGTACCCGTGATGGACCTGGCAAGGTTCACCACTTTCTGCAGCCTGCTTAATTCTTGGGCATTTGAGTTAACAAACCAGGTTATGATGCAAGAGCATTCAGCAACATTTCAAATCTCCTCAAACCTCTAAAGAGGTAGAGGCATGGTTGAGTTTTCCTTGTGATTACATAATGGCATGGGACAAGGAGAGATCATCAGAGATGTGTACAGCCAGGAACTTGAAGTGGTTAACTGACCTCCCATCATCAGCTCCTTAGTCTTGTTGACATTTACAGCAAGATGGCTGACCTCATTGAAACTTGCAAAATTCGCTATCCTACACACACTGGGGACAAATTACACTTATACCAAGCCAATTAACCTACTAACCTGTATGTCTTTGGAGTGTGGGAGGAAACCGAAATGTGAAATTAAAACAGAAACACTCAGCAGATCAGGGCAGCATCTGCGTAAAGAGAAGCAGAATTAAAAGTTTTTTGACAGAAACCCTTCAGCAGAACTCATCGGGAGATCGGAGCCATGCAAGTATGGAGTCGGCTGCCGCCATGTGCAAGAGGAACAAACCCGGCAATGACCGGGAACCAACCGGCGGCCGACTGAGAACAAGGACGGACCCGGGGCCGAGGATAACAAAGACACAGCTGGCCGCTGCCTGCAGGGATAAGCTCAGATGCCCCAAAGACTGGAGAGTAGAGGAGGGAGCAGCTGGCGGCGACAGACGTGTGGAGTGGGCCGGTTGGACAGGGACCAGAGCACCTTTAAGGCCGGCCGCGGGAAGTGACACATGGGACATAGAGGTGGTCGGGCATCGAGAAGGATTGTCGGTCTGCAGCAGCCTCAGGCTTACCTGGCTCAGAGATGGTTTCTTCCCAGCTGTTATCAGGCAACTGAATCATCCTACCACAACTAGAGAGCAGTGCTGAACTATTATCTACCGCTCTGATGACCCTCGGACTACCCTTGGTCGGACATTGCTGGCTTTACCTTGCACTAAACGTTATTCCCTTATCATGTATCTATACGCTGTAAATGGATTGATTGTAATTGTCTTTCTGCTGACTGCTTAGCATTCTGCTGACTGCTTAACATTTAACAAAAGCTTTTCACTGTACCTCAGTACACGTGACAATAAACTAAACTGAACTGGATCCAGGGTGCCCCAGTACTTCCAGCATGTGGACTGGACTTTGACCATTTCTTTGTAAACAGCGCCAAAATAAGGTGTCTGTGCATTTGTGGGTTATGCAAAGGATTGTCACTGTGCTGTGCCCAACTGACAATGAAGAACCATTGAACCATTGAGATGTCGCGAGTCTCTCTGTTATGATACTGTTCCTCCGTGCAACCTTAAATGAACTCCAAGCCAATCTGATTTCTGCTTTAAAAAGTGTACAGGATTTTATAAAAAGCATTGATCCTGAATCTAATTGTTTGGCATTCCAGATAGCTCATCTGTTTAAACAATAAATAGTGAAGCCATAAACACCAGGAAGCTCAGTTCACTTTTGCTGCTAAAAACACTGCAGGAGATAAAGTGGTTTTGTTAATAAACAGTACTATACAAAATAATTTGGAGTAAGTGCACAAGAGCATGTGGATTTATTAACTCTACACAATCCAAAAAATTACCTTTGACATTGATGGAGAGGTTAACTTTCTTTCTGCAATTAGCAGACATAACTATATTACAGTCATTTTGGGGAAATTGCCAATGGTTAGAAGGGAAAAATGATGTATGTAGTGCCAAGCCAAGGATGCTCGTTCAATTTCTGGTACATACTAAGTAAGCTTATCTGAAGTGGGATGTTGATCCAGTCTGTGAATTGCGAGCTGCGTCCATATAAGATCAGCCATAAATTCCTCACAGAAATATCCAGACGTTAAAAATTATTTAGTTGCATTGGAACACAAAATGACACGCAGATAACTTGATATACACTGTGTAAGTGAGCAGCATGGTGGTGCAGCGGTAGAGTTGCTGCCTTACAGTGCCAGAGACCCGGGTTCAATCCTGACTATGGATGTTGTCTGCACAGAGTTTGTATCTTCTCCCCATGACTGTGTGGGTTTTCACTGAGTGCTCTGGTTTCCTCCCACACTCCAAAGATGTACAGATTTGCAGATTAATTGTCTTTGGTAAAAAAATTGTAAATTGTCCCTAGTGTATAAGATAGTGCTAGTTTATAGGATGATTGCTGGTCGGAGCAGACACGATGGGCCGAAGGGATAGTTTCCGCGCTGTATCGCTAAACTAAACGCAAACTGCTGCCTTCATTCCTTGGGTTACATTTGGCAAATGAGTTAACCTCTGACTGAGGAAATCCCTTCTCATATCTTTTCTAAATTTGCTATGTGATAAATTGGACATCAAATACAGGTAATTGTTATTTTAATTGGCAAATATATTGAATTGAGCGTACTGTCATTGGACATGTAGTTTTAATACTTATCAGTTCAGTTTGTGAATTAACGCTTGTTAGGTGTATAGATGTGTGTGCATTGCTTCTTTAGTTACTGCTTAATGGTTATCTACTTAAGTGGTGTGTAATGCCGGGGAATGTGCTCTGCACTGTGATGCACTGTACAGAGCGGACCAGTATCAGACCTGCAGAAGCAATCATGGCTACTCCAGTGTGGTCATGTCAGGGGTTCTTTGTGTGCTGATGATATGGAGGTGATTTTGTTTGGAGAACAGAGATATACCAGTTTCAGGCATTTGCAGTTCAAAGAGACTTTTATTCTCTGCGGCGTCACACCAAGCACACTACCCCCCCCTTGATATTATATTAATATTATTCATTTGCTTCTTTTCCCCCATCCCCCGCCCTATCCATTCACGCATAGCTCCCAACTGCGCAGGCGCGGTTAGAGAGGGAGAGGGAGGTGGGTAGAGAGGGTGAGGGGGGTATAAAGGGAGGGTAAAGGGATGGGGAAGGGAGGGGTGGAGATTGAGGGGTGGGGGGGGGCGGACGGCGTCACAGGGGAGGGCTGGTCCCCGAATGCAATACTCCACATCTCACCCATAGGTCCCAATACTCGCCACTTCCTAGAGAGGAGGGGGGGGGGGGAGCAGAGATGGAGAGAAGAGCAGAGAGGGAGGCAGGTAGAGGGAGGGGGCAGAGATGGAGGGGGGTAGAGAGGGGGGTAAAGAGGGAGTGGGGGTTAGAGAGAGAGAGGGTAGAGAGGGATGCGGAGGGGGTAGAGAGGGAGGGGGATAGATAAGAATGGGGGTAGATAGGGAGGGGGGTAGAGGGGGAGGGTGAGGACAACTTTTTCTATTTGATCTTATTTGATTGTGCACGCCAGGTTGATTGCATTCATGGAAACACGTGAAGGTTGCAATCTCCCACCCTTGTCCCATTGTGATGTAATGTGTAAATGAAATCCATTGTGATTGGAAGTTTGTGAGACGGCACTGTGACATCATCAATGGAAGGTGCTGCACGAGTCTCCCACTGAAAACCAGTTAATTTTTTGAAATAAACGATTAAAACTTTAAAAACTTTGGAAATATAGGTTGGAAAGCGACGGGAAGATGTTTATCCCATCGGGGGAAAAATGTGAGTAGCATGTGTGAAAATGGAAAGGCTCTGGAAAAGCGTTTTGGAAGAAGATACAAATTAAGGAGATTAAAAGAAAGCCAACATAACCCTGCATGCACACGGAAATTTAGAATGTTGAGAACAAAGGGAAGAGTTTTAGTATAATATAGATGTCACCAAGTTCATTGACGCGACTTTGGGAAGGGAAATTATTTTTGGATGCTTGAAGCTGATTGCTCAAACCCTTGAAATGTCTCCAGACTGAATGGCTCAAAAAACAAGTACGACGTAACACAGCCTGCAATCATTCACCTGGAGAGCCAGGGGTAATGATTCCAGCAGATTGGGAACTGTGCTCATGGAGCAGAGGAACAACTGTTTATCGTGCTGTGTGTAAAATGTGCCCTTTCAGTTTCACTGAGGCCTTGCAATTGGAAGCGAGGCACTGGCTGAAAGCCTATTGCATTTGCGCCTGGCCATGGAGCCGACTGCAGCACTGGTGGCAGCTGTTGATGGAAGAACGGCTGCATGCTGGGAGCACCCGTGCAGATCCTATGTGAGGACACAATGGTGCAGGTCGTTTGGCTGCTTCACCCGCCGCACTCTTAACTGCCAGATCTCGCTGCTTGTCATTCCTTTAAATATTCTTGGTGGATCTGTCCCCTTCAAGGCCTGTGGCTGGCAGCAGTCCCAGGAGCCAAGGATAACGCTGCCCTGTCTGCCAAGGGTCTATGGAAGCACTTAGAATGACCTGCAGACTCAGTATCGGACCTGCACATAGCTTGTACCAACAAACGTAAATGAGGTATGTTTATTTACCTCATGTAACATGAGGTCCCGCCTGATGTTCTTAGATAACAGTGGGGGAGCAAATGTTTGTTAATGCATTAATTAAAGGGAAATCCTGTTTCGTTACCTTGATTCTCAATGAAATAACAGATTGGGATTTTGATAGTTTACTCTACTTTAGTGATACAGCACGGAAACGGGCCCTTCGGTGCTTCCTAGTCCGCGCAGACCAGCAATCACCCCGTACACTAGCTAATCCTACTCTTTACAGTTTTACTATACAATTTTACTTTACTTTAAAATTTACAATTTTACCAAAGTCAATTAACCTACAAAACTGTATGTCTTGAGTGTGGAAAGAAACCAGAGCACCCGGTGAAATCCTACATGGTCACAGGGAGAACGTACAAACTCTGTACAAACAGCACCCATTGCCAGGATCGAACCTGGGTCTCTGGTGCTGTAAGGGAGTAGCTCTGCCACTGTGCTGCTGTTACCATTAAGGGTAGTATAATTGCTCTTATGTACAACAACTTTCATGAAGTAGAAACAAGGAGCTGCAGATGCTGGTTTATTAAAAAGAGACACAAAGTGCTGGAGTAACTCAGTGGATCAGGCAGCATCTCTATAGAGAGCATGGATCGGTGATGTTTTGGGCCAGGACCATTCTTCAGACTGAAAGTGGGGTGGTTGGGTGGGTTAGAGTGCCGGAGGGAGGAGGGGCAGGACAAAGCAGGGAAAGTGATAGGTGGATGCAGGTAAGGGGGGGTTTGTATAGGCAGATGGTTATATAGAGGCCAGAGATGAAAAGGCAAAAGGTGTGATATAATGATAGAAGTGTTGCAAATTGTGAGGAAAGAGTGTGGAACCGACGTGGAAAGGGAGGGGAGCAATGGACAATCAATTTGAAGAAGGGTCCCTGACCCAAACCATCGCCTACCCACATTCTCCAGAGATGCTGCTGGACCCTGCTCATTTACTCTAGCACTTTGCTTTTCATGAAGTGTTTGATAACAAGTCACAAAATGGATGACTCATCAAATTAGATTTCTATGCTTAATTTAGTTTAGTTTATTGTCACATGTACCGAGGTACAGTGAAAAGCTGATTTGTTGCTTGCTAATCAGTCAGCGGATAGACCATGAAATCAATGGACGTGAATGCAATTCGCTGCAATTCAGAAAGCATAGACTGATAGTGGACAGTTTATGAGTTTAGAGACAAGAATGCACAGTGTCTCTGAGTAGTGATTTCAGGACCAGTGCATAAGCTGAATCAATGGTATGTTTTAACGATCTGGTTTCAAATGATGCAAAGCTAGGCACAATTTAGAGAATGCAGAACTGAAGAAGGGAAATGGCCAAATGCCTGACAGATAGAATTGATGCATAGTTGGGAGAGCTGCAATTTAACCGGTGACTTTGAATAAAGAAAATTATTCTGATGATGGCTAAGCGTGTATCGGTGATGGAGGAAAGCTAAGACACCCTTGGTGTGTAGTGTGTAAGAAGGGCGGCACAATGGCACAGTGGTAGTGTTTCTGCCTTGCAACAAAAGAGACCCAGGTTCGATCCTGACTACGGATGCTGTCGGAGTGTGTATGTTCTTCCTGTGACTGGATTTTCTCCGGGTGCTCCTGTTTCTTCTCACACTCCAAAGTCATATTAAAGAAATTCCTCCTCATCTCCTTTTGAAAGGTACGTCCTTTTATTCTGAGGCTATGGGCTCTGATCCTAGACTCTCCAACTAGTGGAAACATACTCTCCACATTCACTTTATCTAGGCCTTTCACTATTCGTTAAGTTTCAAAGAAGTCCCCCTTCATTTTTCTAAAGTCCAGCGAGTACAGGCCTGGTGCTGTCAAATGCTCATCATATGTTAACCCAATCATTCCTGGGATAATTCTCATAAAACTCCTATGGACCCTCTCCAACGCCAGCACATCCTTCCTCAGATAGGTAGATGGTAGGTCAGGAACTCTCTCTAGTTGGTGATAGGATGGTTCAGTTGCCTGCTACCAGCTGGGAAGAAACTGTTCCTGAATCTGGAGGTATGCATTTTCACACTCTGTACTTCTTGCCTGATGGGAGAAGAGAGAATAGGTAGTGAAACTTGTCCTTGTTTATGCTGGTGGCCTTAACAAAGATAAATCTCACCCCAGTCTGCTGCTGTTATTTTATCCCTGGGATAGTTGAACATCTCTTTGCAGGAAGTGTGTCCAGCTGCAGCTCCTGGCAGACCGCATTGAACGATTGGAACTGCGGCTGGATTCATACTGGAGCATCCACGATGCGGAGAAAGTCGTGGATAGCACGTACAGTGACTTGGTCACACCGCAGACAAAAGGTAGGAGGACAAGAAGGGAACAGGTGGCCAATAGCCAGCAAAGCAGTAGGCAGGCAGTGCAGGAGTCCCCTGCGGTCATCTCCCTCCTAAACAGGTATACCATTTTGGATACTGTTGAGGGAGATGGCTCATCAGGGGAATGCAGCAGCAGCCAGGTTCATGGCACCATGGGTGGCTCTGCAGCACATGAGGGGGGAAAAAAGAGGGGAAGGGCAATAGTAATAGGGGATTCAATTGTCAGGGGAATAGATAGGCGTTTCTGCGGCCGCAAACGAGACTCCAGGATGGTATGTTGCCTCCCTGGTGCAAAGGTCAGGGATGTCACTGAACGGCTGCAGAACATTCTGGAGGGGGAGGGTGAACAGCCAGTTGTCGTGGTGCATGTTGGCACCAACGATATAGGTAAAAAAAGGGATGAGGTCCTACAAGGTGAATTTAGGGAGCTAGGAGATAAACTTAAAAGTAGGACCTCAAAGGTAGTAATCTCCGGATTACTACCAGTACCACGGGCCAGTCAGAGTAGAAATAGGAGGATAATGCAAATGAATACGTGGCTTGAAAAGTGGTGCAAGGGGGAGGGATTCAAATTTTTAGGGCACTGGGACCAGTTCTGGGGGAGGTGGGACCGGTACAAACAGGACGGTTTGCACCTGGAATGGAATGGAACCAATGTTCTTGGGGGAGTGTTTGCTAGTGCTGTCGGGGAGGATTTAAACTAATGTGGCAGGGGGATGGGTACAAGAGCAGAGAGGCAGGAGGGTGTAAAATGAGGGTAGAAGCATTAGGTAGCAAGGTGAAAGGTAAAAGTGGCAGGCAGACAAAACCAGGGCAAAAATCAAAAAGGGCCACTTTTCAGCAAAATTGTATAAGGGGTAAATGCGTTGTAAAGACAAGCCTGAAGGCTTTGTGTCTCAATGCAAGGAGTATTCGTAATAAGGTGGACGAGTTGAACGTGCAGATAGATATTAATGATTATGATATAGTTGGGATCACGGAGACATGGCTCCAGGGTGACGTAGGCTGGGAGCTGAACATCCAGGGATATTCAATATTCAGGAGGGATAGAGAGAAAGGAAAAGGAGGTGGGGTAGCGTTGCTGGTTAGAGAGGAGATTAAAGCAATGGAAAGGAAGGACATTAGCTTGGAGGATGTGGAATCGGTATGGGTAGAGCTACAAAACACTAAGGGGCAGAAAACGCTGGTGGGTGTTGTGTACAGGCCACCTAACAGTAGCAGAGAAGTTGGGGATGGTATCAAACAGGAAATTAGAAATGCGTGCGACAAAGGCAAAACAGTTATAATGGGTGACTTCAATCTACATATAGATTGGGTTAATCAAATTGGCAGGGGTGCTGAGGAAGAGGATTTTTTGGAATGTATGCGGGATAGTTATCTAAATCAACATGTACAGGAACCAACGAGAGAGCAGGCTATTTTAGACTGGGTTTTGAGTAATGAGGAAGGGGTAATTAGCCGTCTTGTTGTACGTGCCCCCTTGGGCAAGAGTGACCATAATATGGTTGAGTTCTTCATTAGGATGGAGAGTGACATTGTTAATTCAGAAACAATGGTTCTGAACTTAAAGAAAGGTAACTTTGAGGGTATGAGACGTGAATTGGCCAAGATTGACTGGCAATTAATTCTAAAAGGGTTGACGGTGGATATACAATGGAAGACATTTAAAGACTGCATGGATGAACTACAAAAATTGTTCATCCCAGTTTGGCAAAAGAATAAATCGGGGAAGGTAGTGCATCCGTGGATAACAAGGGAAATCAGGGATAGTATCAAAGCAAAGGATGATGCGTACAAAGTAGCCAGAAAAAGCAGCATACCAGAGGACTGGGAGAAATTCAGAGACCAGCAGAGGAGGACAAAGGGCTTAATTAGGAAAGGAAAAATAGATTATGAAAGAAAACTGGCAGGGAACATAAAAACTGACTGCAAAAGTTTTTATAGATATGTGAAGAGAAAGAGGTTAGTTAAAACAAATGTAGGTCCCTTGCAGTCAGAAACAGGTGAGTTGATCATGGGGAACAAGGATATGGCGGACCAATTGAATAACTACTTTGGTTCCGTCTTCACTAAGGAAGACATAAATAATCTGCCTGAAATAGCAGGGGACTGTGGGTCAAAGGAGGAATTGAGTGAAATCCAGGTCAGTCGGGAAGTGGTGTTGGGTAAATTGAATAGATTAAAGGCCGATAAATCCCCAGGGCCAGATAGGCTGCATCCCAGAGTACTTAAGGAAGTAGCTCAGGAAATAGTGGATGCATTAGTGATAATCTTTCAAAACTCTTTAGATTCTGGAGTAGTTCCTGAGGATTGGCGGGTAGCAAATGTAACCCCTCTTTTTAAGAAGGGAGGGAGAGAGAAAACGGGGAATTACAGACCAGTTAGTCTAACATCGGTAGTGGGGAAACTGCTAGAGTCAGTTATTAAAGATGGGATAGCAGCACATTTGGAAAGTGGTGAAATCATTGGACAAAGTCAGCATGGATTCACAAAAGGTAAATCATGTCTGACGAATCTTGTGGAATTTTTCGAGGATGTAACTAGTAGCGTGGATAAGGGAGAACCAGTGGATGTGGTATATCTGGACTTCCAGAAGGCTTTCGACAAGGTCCCACATAAGAGATTAGTATACAAACTTAAAGCATACGGTATTAGGGGTTCAGTATTGATGTGGATAGAGAACTGGCTGGCAAACAGGAAGCAAAGAGTAGGAGTAAACGGGTCCTTTTCACAATGGCAGGCAGTAACTAGTGGGGTACCGCAGGCTCAGTGCTGGGACCCCAGCTATTTACAATATATATTAATGATCTGGATGAGGAAATTGAAGGCAATATCTCCAAGTTTGCGGATGACACTAAGCTGGGGGGCAGTGTTCGCTGTGAGGAGGATGCTAGGAGACTGCAAGGTGACTTGGATAGGCTGGGTGAGTGGGCAAATGTTTGGCAGATGCAGTATAATGTGGATAAATGTGAGGTTATCCACTTTGGTGGCAAAAACAGGAAAGCAGACTATTATTTAAATGGTGGCCGATTAGGAAAAGGGGAGATGCAGCGAGACCTGGGTGTCATGGTACACCAGTCATTGAAAGTAGGCATGCAGGTGCAACAGGCAGTGAAAAAAGCGAATGGTATGTTAGCTTTCATAGCAAAAGGATTTGAGTACAGGAGCAGGGAGGTTCTACTTCAGTTGTACAGGGTCTTGGTGAGACCACACCTGGAGTATTGCGTGCAGTTTTGGTCTCCAAATCTGAGGAAGGACATTATTGCCATAGAGGGAGTGCAGAGAAGGTTCACCAGACTGATTCCTGGGATGTCAGGACTGTCTTATGAAGAAAGACTGGATAGACTCGGTTTATACTCTCTGGAATTTAGGAGATTAAGAGGGGATCTTATAGAAACTTACAAAATTCTTAAGGGGTTGGACAGGCTAAATGCAGGAAGATTGTTCCCGATGTTGGGGAACTCCAGGACAAGGGGTCACAGCTTAAGGATAAGGGGGAAATCCTTTAAGACCGAGATGAGAAAGACTTTCTTCACACAGAGAGTGGTGAGTCTCTGGAACTCTCTGCCACAGAGGGTAGTTGAGGCCAGTTCATTGGCTATATTTAAGAGTGAGTTGGATGTGGCCCTTGTGGCTAAGGGGATCAGAGGGTATGGAGAGAAGGCAGGTACGGGATACTGAGTTGGATGATCAGCCATGATCATATTGAATGGCGGTGCAGGCTCGAAGGGCTGAATGGCCTACTCCTGCACCTAATTTCTATGTTTCTATGTTTCTATGTATCTCTGGTGCTGGTGCAACAATAGACAGGTCCAAGCTGTTGATATTGACTGACGGGGCAATCAGCAATGATTCTGCAGCCTTTGGTTGGCATTAGGAATTTAGCTTTTGTTCAGATAGGACATTGCCAAATTGGATCAATATACTTGATCCTATAATAATAGTGTAAAGAATGGCAATGGTAATTTTGGATGGGTATGCCTCCATTTTGAGTGGGAACAAAAATAAAAAATTGTGATCAATGTAGGATTAGTGTAAAATGATTCAGTGCTGTTCCTGTGCTGTATGACTTTATGTCTCTATTCTACACCATGGTCCCGGGATTCCTTCCAATTCCTATACTTTTGCCACCATCCACTGAGTTGACTCTTGGGACAGGAAAGAGGGAAAGACACACATGGCCTTGAGGGAATAGGAGCAGGATTAAGTCAACAAGCTCTTCATGACTGTTCCGCCATTCAATTTAATTATGGCTGATCTATCCCAGGCCTCAATTTCTTTGCTGCCAGATTACCTTAGCCTTCAATATAACTCTTAGGGCTAATGGAATCAATGGATACGGGGAGAAAGCAGGAATGGGGTACTGATTTTGGATGATTAGCCATGATTATATTGAATGTCAGTGCTGGCTCGAAGGGCTGAATGGCCTACTCCTGCACTTATTTTCTTTGTTTCTATGTTTCAATCCCCCAATCTTTCAAGAAAGCAAATGAATGAATCAAGGGGTTAAGATATGTGCGGATATTCCTTGCCGTCTGCCATGTGCCTCTAGCTGTGAGGTGAAAGAGGACTGCAAAAGCTGTCCTTTTCTGCCTGATCTGGGGGTGGTGAGGCCTGAAGTGGCTCCCTCTGTGAGCCCACACAGCGTGGCTGCCCTCAGCTGTGCCTTTGATTGATTCACGTTATTCAGCGACGAGCAGTCTCCCTTGATTAACTGCATTAAGGCACTTGTTGGCTGCGGATGGCTGGACGCATTTTTGTGTTGTTCAACTCTGTCCCGCTTTTGCAAAGTGCAGCAGCTAATTTTCTCCCGTACTCAGTCCCTAGAGCTGTCTGATTCAGCACTGGAAAAAAAAAGTGTAGAGTAATAACCTGTCCCTGTGCCAGTATAAATATCTATCTCCTTGACTGCCTGCCGCTGTGAGTATCTATAGAGCTGGAAAAGGTATCTTGGTTACCTCTGGATAATGTTGGGGCGAGATGCCGAATTGCTGACAGTAGAAATTTATTGTTCTTCAGATAACATTTGCAGTGCCAGAATTCCAATGAGATAGAAATAGAAACAAGTCAGTTTACTTTAAACGATAGACTGTTTGTGTTCGAGCTTTTCATTCCTTCCAAGTTTGGTCTACATTAAGGAAAGTTTGAACCCAATGCATAGTGGTAGGAAGCATCTCAACAGTCATGGAGTAAGTGAGCTCCAAGGGCAAATGTCTACTCAGGGCCACTTTGGCCAACAGGTACTACTTTGTTTGCTGTTGTGATGATTTTTTAAGCAGTTTAATTATTTGTGTTATTAGTTGTAGGGATCAATATAGAAGGTCACACCAAATACTCGTCAATGGACAATCTCTCTGTGGCAACCCGTTGATATTCACAGGGGGAGCAGCACAATAGGAGTCTGAAGAAGGGTCCCGACAGGGAAAAATGTCACCTATCTGTGTTCTCCAGAGATGCTGCCTGACCTCCTAAGTTACGCCAATATTTAAATGTCCTTTTGTGTAAACGAGCATCTGCAGTTCCTTGTTTCTCCAAGGCCTCAGCACTTCTCTGGGACAGACTTAATAGCTAGAATTCAGTCTGGAGCGTTTCCATGGACCAAAGACAGCCATTCCCTTGTCACAACTTGACTATCCATTCCAGATTACAGTGTCAATTGTCTAATAACACTCAGAGACAGCCATTGTCTCAATATTCTGCCTGTGGTGAGGGTTGAACTGTTTGAGATTCTTAAGCAATGAAGGTTGAGTGGGATCACAGGACATTCTTAGCAGGGTCTACAACACAGAAACTTGCCATTTGGCCAAACTGGTCTGTGCTAGTTTCTTCTCATTCCTCTTCCATATACATTGGTGCATCATCTTGTAGAAAGACGTCTAGGAGGTTTAATGTCTTGAGCCAACTATTGGAAAAAGACAAACCATAGATTATTCTGCACTTCATCGTTAGGGTAGGAGAGGCAACTCTATTTCTAGATATTGAGTGACAGAGAGAACAAATGGAGTATTTGTTTTCTTTATCAAAGAGTGTAAACTAATACTAATAGATAATATTGTTCACTGGCTATTCACTTAACTTCTGTAAGTATATGATTGCAGGTACCGAGTCCAAGCTCCAATCCAGTAGTGCTCTGCATTCAGTCAATACTGAGGTACAATGCAGATGGGGCCGGTCTGTCTTGGTTCTTCATTTCCTGGTCCTCCAAAATATTCCAACATCTGATGGGAATGTGTCAGTCATTGTAAAATACTGAGGTACAACCCTGGTGGAGACAGGACAGTCACTGTAACACTGGAGTACAGTATTGATGGGGTCAGGTCTGTCACTGTATAACACCGGGATACAGTACTGTGGGGACAGGAGAGTCACTATAACACTGGGGTACAGGACTGGTGAAGATAGGTCTGTCGCTATAACACTGGTTTCAGTACTGGTGGAGACAAGTCTGTCACCATCACGGTGGAGCACAGTACTGATGGGGACAGGTCTGTCTGTATAACACTGGGGAAGAGTACTGGTGGAGATTGGTCTGTCACTGTATAACACTACAGTACAGTGCTGGTGGGGACAGGTCTATCATCATATAACACTGAGGTACAGTACAGGTGGGGACTGGTCAGCCACTGTATCACAGTGGAGCACAGTACTGGTGGGGACAGGTCTGTCTGTATAACACGGGGGTACGGTACTTGTGGGGATGGCAGTAATTCTATTGTGGAAAATGTGCAATTAAAATTACTTTAGTCAAAAACTTTAAAACAATCCATGGCAAAGGGATATTAACACAATTGAAGTACAGTAACACATTTTCTAGGCCCGAGTATCAGTTTCAAATGTCACAACAAGTATTCCATGGGTCGATGCTGATTCAATCCCCAGCATCTACTCTCCATTATTTATAGAATCACAGTCCTACAGCTTGGAAACAGGCTCTTCGGCCCAACGTCCCATACTGACCAAGCTGACCCATCTACATGGACCCACCTGCCCATATTTAGCTCATAGCCCTCTAAATCTTTACTCTCCCTGCACCTGTCCAAAGGTATCTTTAATAGTACCTTCCTCAACTTACCTCCCCCCGGCAGCTCGTTCCATATACCCACTAGAGGGTAGTGAAAAGGTTCCCCTCGGGTCCCTTTTAAATCTTTCCCCATTCATTTTATACATATTTGGTTCTTGATTTCCATATTCTGGGTAAAAGACTGCATCAACCCTCTCTGATCCCCTCGTGATTTTATACACCTCTAA
This sequence comes from Okamejei kenojei, assembly GCA_035221665.1. Lineage (NCBI taxonomy): Eukaryota > Metazoa > Chordata > Chondrichthyes > Rajiformes > Rajidae > Okamejei > Okamejei kenojei. The sequence continues at coordinate 32,363,504 of CM069140.1, forward strand.
ATGATCACCCTCATCCTCCTGCGCTCCAAGGAATAAAGCCTGTCCAATCTCTCCATATAGCTCAGGCCCTCATGTCCTGGCAACATTCTTGTAAATCCTCTCTTCAGTCTTTCCAGTTGAACAACACTTTACAAGAGTTTTCCTATTACTTTGAATCCATTTCTCAGACTCAATCATCATTATGGCCAATCCTAATGAGAGCTTGACATGCTCTGGGCATTGGATGTATAACACTTGGGTACAGTACTGGTGGGGAGAGGTCTATCTCTATATAACACTGGGGTACAGTACTGGTGAGGACAGGATGGTCATGGTCAGGACACTGGTAAATTCACCATTTCAGTTCTGTCTGGTTTTGAACAGGACTCCAACTTTAGCCAACGCATCAAAACACCAACCAGTCCTCTCTCAATGTTACCTCCAGTCTGGTTAGGGTGGACAAATCCCTTGGATTATCCTGGTGTCTGAAGAGTTTAGTGCAGATCTCCAAGATTTCCTGTAGCTATAACTTGTGATAAAAAAAATTTGAGAAAAAATTGAGCGCATTTAAAAACATTTTTTCCACTTACATTTTAAGAGGCATTGAAGATGAGGGGCAGACTGTTTGGCTGAAGTTGGGGAACATCCAGCTAGGGGAAGAGAGTCAAGTGATTCAAGCCAGAAGTAGAAACAAAGATGCTTGTTAATACACAAAAGGAGACAAAGTGCTGCAGTAACTCAATGGTTCAGGCAACATCTCTGGGGATGTTGTAACGTTTCGAGTCAAGGCCCTTCTTCAGGCGGTTTGCAGGAGGGGAGAAGAAAGCTGGAAAAGGGCAGGACAGATTGTGAAAGTCAATAGGTTGACACAGGCGAGGGGAGGGGTTTGACAGGCAGATGGTTGGAACAGAGGCGAAAGATAAGGACAGAAGGTGTAAGAGTTTTGAAGAGTAGCAGATTGTGCAGCTAGGGGAAGGAAAGTAGCAGAAGAAGGAGGAGGAGAGAAATAGGAGTCCTCGTGTGGCACGGGAGAAAAGGTAGTGTGGGGGGGAGGGGGGGTTTGGGTCAGAGAGTTAGCTAGAGGTTATCTAAAATTGGAGAAATCATCGTTCATACCATTGGGTTGTAAGCTACCCAAGCAGAATATGAGATGCTGTTCCTTCAGTTTGCATGTGTCTTCACTCTGGCAATGGAGGAGGCCCACGACAGAAAGGTCAGTGTGGGTATGGGAAGGGGAATTAAAATGGTTAGCAACCGGCCATAAGTGTTTACTTGTCATATACACTGGGACTGGAACAATGATATTCTTGCTTGCTGTAGCTTTACATGTACTTCACCATCAACACCACAATCACATCTGTGGAGTCACTTAAGTTCCATGGAACCATCATTTCCAGGGACCTTAAATGGGATGCCACCATCGACTCCACAGTCAAAAAGGCCCAACAGAGGATGTACTTCTTGTGGCAGCTGAGAAAACACAATCAGCCATAGGCAATGATGGTCCAGTTTGTCCTCACTTTCTCTATCATGGTCTGGTTTGGCTCAGCCGCCAAGCATGACATCCGGAGGCTGCAGCGAATCGTTCGATCAGCTGCGAAGGTTGTTGGCTCCAACTCTCCCCTCATGGACGAACTGTGCACTGCAAGAGCCAGGGAGCGAGCGGGTAAGATCATCTCTGACCCCCCTCACCCTGGCCACAAACTCTCTGAAGCACTTCCTTCTGCAAGGCGACTCCGGACGGTCAAAGCCACCACAGCCTGACATAAAGACAGCTTTTTTTCCACGAGCAGTAGCTCTACTCAACAACCAAAAGTCTGTAGCCTCCTTTTGCTCTGCTATTTTATTTCATTCTTCACATGTTTAAATTATAATGTTTCATTCTTAATTGTTTACTGTATATCGGTTGTTACTTGCGATCAAAGCACCAAGGCATATTCCTTGTATGTAAACATACTTGGCTAATAAAATGTATTAAATTCAATTCAAATCAAATCAATGTAGCTAACTTTCTGCAGCCTCCTGCATCGTTAATGTTTGAGCTACCGAACCAGATCATGATGCAAGCAGTCATTATACACTCCACTGTCCATCTGTCGATGAAACTTGCCGAATCACCTCAAACCTCTCAGGAAAAAGAGGCATTGATGAGTTTTCTTTGTGATTGCATCAATATTCTGTGACTAGGAGAGATCATGCGAGATATGCATGTCTAGGAACTTGATGCTGTTGACTCAAACCACCCCCCCCCCCCCCCTCGCCACCGTCCTGTGATGTAGACAGGCTCATTTTGAGACAGGTTAAGATTGCTTACATCAGTTGGTTTGGTGTGCTGCTGAAGGGAATGTGCCATGTGCCATAAACCTGGGCAGAGGAAAATTATTGGCCTGGATAACATGTGATTAAAGCCACAGAGGGCAATATACAATAGTTGGCTGCTGTTTCACCACAAAACTGAGAGCCAAATAACAGTGCAATAAAAGCAGAGCAGATAGGAAAAACAGCAGCATCTGTGGAAAGGGAAACAGTCAACTGAGAAAGAGAATCACGTCAGTGTAGGTTGCAGCAGAGGTGGAGGAGGGCAGTGGGGGGGTAGAAAGGGAATTCCTCTGCTATACTGAAGTCATGTGGCAGGTGGGATCATATTAAGCTACTCTGGTTGAGTAATTTGTTATTAATGTTCCTCAGGCGCACTGGAAGTCATTATACAGGAAATAAAAGGAAATAAGATGGCTGGCAAAAATGGTTCATGCGTTGAAAGAAGAAAGAAAAAAACATGTTATCTAAAGTTGGAATGTTCAGTATTGAGATCCAGAAGATCGAAACATGCCCTGAGAGAAGTTGAGTTGCTGTTTCTCAGAGGTGTCCCTGTAGTATAAGGTTTGCCACTTAATATGTTCTGCTTTTCATTTTACATTTGCTTAGATCCGTTTAACGCAGCTACATTGTGCAGATGTGAAATGATATCTAGAGACGGGAACTTTGCTTCCAGCATTTATTTTGGTTTTCTTAGAACATATCAACAGTTAATCACAAAATTCATCATCAGTAATACTTTTGTTTACAGAACATATCTGGTACATCTCAAAATCCAAAGCCTAAGGAAAGAGAGAGAGAGTACCCTTTGGAAACAGGAATGCAATGCAGGAAACCTGCTGTAGTAAAGTATTCCATGAAAATAATATTGCAGCTTGTTAATGTTTCTATAATTAATAGATACATTTCTCATTGATGTTAGCTACAGTATGCGAATCCAGAGCAAAACTTCTCATTGTATCAGTACAAGGATGTGACAATACCTACAAATTGCTATTTCTACTGGGATACATCTGTGGTGGAGATAGAGTGGACTTTAGAAAGTGATGTTGTTGTAACAACGGAACATCTAACTGGTATAGTGGAAGTTAGACATTGTTCATCTATTACATGTATAATTAAGTGTGTTTTTAATAACAAGTATGGTTTGGGATTTCAAGTGAAACCTTTTAGAAGCTGTTTACATTTTGCAGTGTCAGTGTGTAAAGTCAGCAATTGCATGACAAATGGACTATAGAAGGAACACTGGCCAAATCAGGGAGAGTGCCAATAATTTCCTTCTACTGACATCGTGGGCGTTGAGAGTGTGAAAGGTTCCACAAACACACTGGTAATTCAGTTCTCCTGTGGAATTGACGAGAAGCTTTTATAAATTGTGTGTATCTGATAGATACTGAAATTATGTCATGACAATCATTGTTTGTTGGAAACATCACCCTTATATCTGCTCATGGGATGCAGTATGCATGTTCTGGTAATGCTGACATTTACCTCCTTCTCTAATTGTTCCTGAATTGACAGTTAAAACCAATAAAACAAAGAGCTTTTTCAGACTACGTATAAGAAGCCCTGAATACGTGTGAAAAGGCAGGTAAAGTGTCCTATATTTTGTCTTTCAAAAAGCCTTTGACAAGGTCCCAAACAGAGATTAGTGTGCAAAATTACAGACTAGGCTAGCATTCACTGAAATTCAGAAGGATGAGAGGATATCTCATAGAAACATAACATTCTTAAAGAATTAGACAGGCTAGATGCAGGAAAAATGTTCACGATGTTTGGGGAGTCCAGAATCAGGAGTCACATTTTAATAATAAGGGGTAGGCCATTTAGGACTGAGATGAGGAAACACTTGTTCACCCAGAGAGTTATGAATCTGTGGAATTTTCTGCCACAAAAGGCAGTGGGGGTCAATTCACTGGCTGTTTTCAAGAGAGAATTAGATTTAGTTCTTAGAGCTAAGAAATCAAGGGACATGGGGGGAAAAAACAGGAACAGGGTACTGATTTTAGATGATCAGCCATGATCATATTAAATGGTGGTGCTGGCTCGAAGGGCCGAATGTCCTACTCCTGCACCTGTTTTCTATGTTTCTATATTTATCAAGCTTCTCTCACAACCTACTGTTGTTAAACAGTGCAGAGAAGATTTACAAGGATGTTGCCAGGACTTCAAGGACTGAGCTATAGGGAGAGGTTGAGCAGGCTAAGACTTTATTCCTTGGAGCGCAAGAGGTTGAGGGGTAAGCTAAAAGGGGTGTATACGATCATGGGTATATACGAGGGGAATAGATAAGGTGAATACCCAGAGCCTTTCACCTAGACTAGGGGAATTAAGAAGGGTAAGATTTAATAGGTATCTGAGGGGTAACTTTTTCACACAAAGGGTGGTGAGTATATGTGGAACGAGCTGCCAGAGAAGGTAGGTGGGCAGGTACTATAACAACATTTAAAATATGTTTGGATAGGTACATGGATAGGACAGGTTTAGAGGGATACGGATCAAATGTGGGCAGGTGTAAATGGGGCATCTTGGTTGGCATGGGCATGTTGGGTGAAAGGGCCTGTTTCCATGCTGTATGACTCTATGACTCTAACCTTGTGATAAGCCAAAAATCATTGCTATCATTAAACTACTTCTGAATTGTAATGGCAATTAGGTTTAGGACTAGGTTTATTATTGTCACATGTATTGAGGAACAGTGGGACAGGGGTTGGGGGAAACTCTTTCTAATCTCTTACCTCGAGGAAATACAATTTTTTCTCCATCCGCACTAACATCGAGGAGTTGGCGGTTTTTGCTGGAGACCAACTTTTGAGAGCTCCACCGCAGGGCCCGTGATCCCTTTGCCAGGGATCGACTTTGGAGCTCCAACCGTGGGTGCTTGCGGACATACATCACGGAGCCCACGGTCTCTGGTCAGAGACCGACATTGGGAACTCCAAGCCGAGGGAGCTTTGAACACCCCCCGACGCGGGTGTTTCAATTGCGTTGATGCGGGAGGTTCGATCGCCCCGATGCGGGAGCTTCGATCACCCTGAAGGATGGTTCGACTGCCCTGACTGTGGGAGAAATAAAGAGGAAGAAGATTGGACTTTTTTTCCTTCCATCACAGTGAGGAATGTGGCGAATCTGCTGTGGTGGATGTTGATATTAACTTGTAGTTTTGTGTGTCTTGTTGCTCTTTTTTTCCCGTATGGCTGTATGGTAATTTGCATAATCACTGTACCTTAATTGGTACATGGGACAATAAAAGACCTTTGAAATGTTTGTTATGCATGCTATCCAATCAAATCAGATAATGCTATGCATAAATCAAATCAAGCAGAATTCCAGGGATAAAGTTCAAGCTGTCCACGGTGTGCAGATATAGGATAAAGAGTATAATGTTTAGTGCAAGATAGAGTCCAGTAGAGTCTGATTAAAGATAGTCTGAGGGTCTTCAACGATAGGTCAGAACTGCTCTCTTTTATTGGTAGTAGGATGGTTCAGTTGCCTGATAACAACTGGGATAAAACTATCCCTGAGTCTGGAAGTGTTAAAGAAGGAACTGCAGATGCTGGAGAATCGAGGGTACACAAAAGGCTGGAGAAACTCAGCGGGTGCAGCAGCATCTAAGGAGCGAAGGAGATAGGCGACGTTTCGGGTCGAGACCCTTCTTCAGACTGGTCAGGGATCAGGGAAACGAGAGATATAGACGGTGATGTGGAGAGATAAAGAACAATGAATGAAAGATATGCAAAAAAGTATCAATGATAAAGGGAACAAGCTATTGTAAGCTGTTTGTGGTGTGAAAATGAGAAGCTGGTGCGACTAGGGTGGGGGAGGGAGATAGAGAGAGAGAGGGAATGCCAGGGCCCGAGGGCTGAGGGAGAGGTGGGAAGGGGAGGAGACAGCAAGGGTTAACAGAATTGAGAAAATTCAATGTTCATTAATATATTTGAATTTTCTCAATTCTGTTAACCCTTGCTGTCTCCTGATGGATGTATCAGAGCCAAGGGAACTGGAGGGTCAGGAGACAAGAGTGTTTTATTGTCATATGTTTCGAAGTGGAACAACAGTTATGTTGACATAATACTCAGTAGATACCATAATCAACGCCAAAAAGTAGTTCAATATATAAAAAAACAAGTTAAATATATAAAAGCCTTACCTAGCTCCAAAAAGCTAAAGAGAGATATCCTAAAAAGTTTGTGAATTAAATTGAACAATATAATGTAACAGATAAGTAAAAGGGTCTGTTTCTACACTGTATCTCTAAGCTAAGATGTGGAGGAAATTAAATAGTATAGTGAGGCATTCTACACTCAGTAAATCGGTGAATATTAGGTGCGTTTTCAGGAAACCATCATGGCAAGGATTTTGGAGTAATGTAACATTAATTCACGGAAGTGAAACATAAGGTGAGAGAGTACTGTCGTATTCGCAGGCAGTAAAATGTACCTGGAATCCGCTGACTATTTTTTATTAACCGTGAAAAAGTAAGAAGAGAAAAGTTACTTGAACCAATCCAAACACAAATTTGGGATTAGTAATGGCAAGGGATGGGAAAGAATGTTTTCATATCCATCCAGTAATATTTTTAGAGAATGTGGAAGATTTGTGACAAGAGGTCCTGAAAGTAGGTGAGGCACAGCAGAGAGGCCTGCAGTCAACGAGGCTGATATATGGGGAAGGTCTCCGATTGAACTAGGCTGTAATGTTGACACGGCAATGTATTATGCAATATAATTAGTAGCATTGCACTCAAGAGATGGCTAGCAATGATTGGAACTGGCCTCCCTCCTCCGCCTCAATATGCCTAGGTTTGCCAACGGTCAAAGACTTTGCATACATCTCTAAGTGGCCGGCACGTTCGGTACTCGGTACTCTGTGCTCGCAGGGGAGTGTGAAATTTCCCCATACACAGTGTAGTTGGGTGTCAAATTGCCCATATCTCCCAAAGTGTTTAGGGCTAATTAATGTCATAAATGGTGCAGTAACAGGGAGCAGTCGTTATGTACTTGAGCAGAAGGTTGTTGGCTGCGGTACCGAGTGGGATTTGAACTCTCTACCTTCTGACTGAGGCAACAGTTCTGCCAATCCAACCACAACACAAACTGTCTTCCACACTTTCTAGGTCATAATAGCTTCTGCGTTTTGGGTTGCAAAAAACATCCTGAGTTGCAAAGTTCTTGGGGATATCCTGTGCTTCTGCAGAAACACATTCTTTTTTATTGTTTCATTTTCTGACAAAACAAACGTATTTGGACAGCCACTGAGTGGAAGTGAGATTGATTACCTTCGGAGAGACTTGAACCAATTACTGTAATGGAAGAATTATGGTTTGAGGTAGAGGCAGTTGGATGTGATACTGAGCAAAGTGCACGGTGGTTGATAGTTGATAAATGTGCATTTAATATTAAAGGCTACGGTTATAATAAGGTGAAAGGCTTTATTTTTTAAGATAAATCACAGGTATTGGGTTAAGCCTACCATCAGCCAAGAATAACTTACGGGGTTCACTGAAGATAGAAGGCAGGTTGGACACAAAGTGCTGGAGCAACCCAGCAGGTCAGGTAGATGATGGTTTATTCCGAAGATATACACAAAGTGCTTGAGTAACTCAGCGGGTCAGACAGTATCCCTGGAGAACATGAATAGTGGCATCTCGGGTCAAGATCCTTCTTCTGACCGATTGCAGTGGTGTGAAACTGGAAGTGAGGAAAAATAGCAGGACAAATCGGGGCTGGCAACACATGACCTCAGGCAAGGAGGTTCCCTGATAGGCCGCTTGTCATGACAACCTTCTTGCCCTGTTCTTTTTCTCCAGATACGCTGCCAGACCCGCTGAGTTACTCCAGCATTTTGAGTCTATCTAAAGAAAAGCGTGTACTGATAGCGTTTTCCATGTATATTTTACAACTAAAGTTCATTTATGAAATTTTTAAAACTATTTGAAAACAAAATCAAAATGGAGTTGAAACATGTAGCTGGTCATGCGCAGTTAGTGTTTCAGGTGTATTGAATAAAATGTTTTAGCTTTTGTAATTCCACCTGCTCTAATCTAACTGTGTCCCCTTCCCCCACTTTCCTCCAAAGTTGACCCATCTCACCAAGTTTGAAAACCCAGGGACATTAGTTGCTGCGGGAACCAGATTTGCAAGAAGCATTTGGCTGGGGCACAATTTGAAAGAGAGTTGAATCAATATGTACAGTATCGTGAGTGGGAGTTGAGGACTGAAAACACAGATGAATAATGCTAACTTGTTTTCAAGAGAGGAATGTGTAGAAATCTCTTATTTTTGATAGAATTCTCTGTGATTCTGCAATATTAAAGACGGGGAGCTTGAAAATGTTCAATTAACTCCATCTTCCATTTCACTGTAAAATACATTAGGACCACCAATCTAACCTCACTGAACTCTCGTCGTCTCTCTTCCTCCCTTCCACGGCAGAGCACACTGAATGCTCATCACACCTCAGTGCACTAAGTGCTGTCTGCTTACATCAATCCTCTCCTTTTTTTCAGTGTGAAGCAAACTAAAGCCCTCATTATAGCCACCTTGCTACACATGATTTAACCTATTTAATCATAAATATTCACAGCCTTTCATCATGCACTCAGGTGCCTCCCAAGAAGCTTTCAAGGATGCGGAACTAATGTGCAAATGGGGCAAACGGAGAGGAAAGTCAAGCTAAAATATTGCCTTGTGAACATTATTGTCACTGGGGTATTTCTCTGATTCATCATTTTATTTAATATCTATTGATTACTGAGCACTTTACGATTAATGGAGTGCTCAGTAATCAATATGAATTAAATTATAGGTGAATTTGTGAAGAAAGGAAGAGAGTTAATGTTTTAGGTACATTGACTATTTATAACTCACATTTATTATTTCTGAAGGTATCTCCTGCTTAAAGGGGAATTTTCCATAAATTCACCCCACACCCCAACGTTACCAATAAAAAAAAACAAGATCTAAAATAAAAATGTTAAAACGGTTAACACAGCGGGTGGTAAGTGTATGGAATGAGCTGCCAGGGGAAACAGCTGAGGCAAGTGCTTTAACAACTTTTAAAATATATTTGGACATATATGTGGATAGGAAGGTTTTAGAGAGATATGGGCTAAATGCAGGCAGGAGGAACTAGTGTAGATGGAGCTTCTTGGTCAGCATAAGCAAGTTAGGCCGATGGGTCTGTTTCCATGCCGTATGACTATTTAAGGCTCTATAAGGTAGAAATATTCAGCAGAATGGGCGATGCTTTATCATAACTGGGAATGAGAGAATAGAAGCTTGTTTAGCCACAGGGAGGGTGGTGTTTTGGATTGGGTAAAACTGGGCTGACCACGGGGATGAATTTAAGGCGACACAATGGTAGAGTTGATGCCTTACAGTGCTAGAGACCCGGGTTCAATCCTGACTTTGGGTACTGTCTATGCAGAGTTTGTACGTTCTCCCTGTGACCGCATGGATTTTCTCCGGGTGCTCTGGCTTTCTCCCACATTCCAAAGACATGCAGGTTTTTAAATTTAATTGGCTTCTGTAAATTTCCCCTTGTATGTAGGGCATAGAACTAATATATGAATGATTGTATTGTAATTAATTTATTAGCCAAGTATGTCAACATACAAGGATGGTCAGTGTGGACTCGGTGGGCTGAAGGGCCTGTTTCCACACTGTATCTCTAAACTAAATGAAACTAAACTAAACTGTAAATGAGATCAATAACTGTGGTTGAAAAATACTGCAGATGCTGGAAATCTGAAACAAAAAGAAAATACTGGATACAATGGCAGGTTAGCTTATCTGTGGAAGGATAAATGATTTCAGATGATGCTGCCTTATCTGATGTGTGTTTCCAACATTTTCTGTTTTTATTCCTGATGTTGTAGAATTTGTGATTGTAACTGTTCACTGGGTGAGTGTTTGGGTGTAGTTTGTATCTGTAGACACAAGGAACTTCAGATGCAGGAACCATGAGCAAAACACAGTGTAGGAGTAACTCAGTGGATCAGACAATGTAATACAATTATGAGAGTTTGAGATGAAGTAGACAGTCAGAACCATTTTCCCAGGATAGAATTATCAAATACTGGAGGGCATAGGTTTAAGGTGAGAGGGGCAAAGTTTAAAGGAGATGTGTGGAGTAGGTTTTTTAACACACTGTAACACACTACCGGGTATGGTGATAGAGGCAGGTACGATAGTGCTATGTAAAAGACTTTTGGAAAGGTGTATGAATATGCAGAAAATGTAGGGATATGGATTATGGGCAGGCAGATTAAGAGTTGGTCTTTGCAGTACTGTTCTATGTTCTATAGATAGGTGACATTTTGGGTCAGGATTCCTCTTCAGTTTGCATCTGGATCAGCTTTAGGCTGGCATTAAGGGAAATAAATAGTTTGGTTAAAAGTTTAGATTAGCACACCAGGACACATCACCGCTAGTTGGCGTGTGATTATGTATATTGTAATAATATTAGTGAGCACTGTAAGTAAGGTCAATAAAAACTTACGTTGCCTCATCTCAAGCCAATTGAAAACACATGTTTTGGTCTGGCTCCTGCCCTGCTATTGGTTTCCAGACACTAATGTCGGCATAGATTGTAGTAAGTTTTCACTGAATCTGTTTTGTAAACACACAGGAGGCTTTACTTGGGAACACTTTGTTATGTTTGCATAATTAACTGCAAAGGTCCAAATCTTGAGTTGTTTATACTAAAGGCCTAGAACTGCCAACTTCAGTTGTACCTTCAGGGAATAACTTGTTAAATGTGCATTCCAGTGGAGAATTGCCATTCAAAGGCAGATTTATTTATGACTTGCATTTATTACTTCTGTGGGTATCTCCCACTTAAAGGGAAACTCCGGTTAAACATCAAACTCCGGTTAAATGTCACTTTATTTCCTTTATAGTGTATCTGTACACTGTGAATGGCTTGATTTTAATCGTGTATTGTCTTTCCACTGACTGGTTAGCATGCAACAAAAGCTTTTCACTGTACTTTGGTGCACATGACAATAAACTAAACTGCAACTCAAACTCAAATTGAGGAAAACTACACTTTTTATACAAAACAAAGGGCAGAAGCAAACGGTGCAGGAAGGTTTGGTGTGGGGGAGATGGGAAGATCTTTTCTGGGTAATCAGAGATGCTGATGTCTCTAAAGTAGCTTTGGGGACTGTAAGATCTGCCCTTATGTCAGCACACAAAGCAGTAATGACTGGCACTGCATTTATATAGTGCCAGTCACACCCTCTCATCGTCTGAAATTGGTTCAAAATGCAATTGCTCAAAATTAAAGGCCCACAAAAGGAGAAACAAGAAACTGCGGATGCAAGAGTCTGGTGTAAAACATAATTTGATTCAGGAACTCAGCTTGCCACTCTGAAGAAATGTCCCGACCTGAAATGTCACCTGTCCATGTTCTCCAATGTTCAGATCTGCCTGATCTACTGAGTCACTCCAACACTTAGTATACTAGCATCTGCAGTTCATTGTTTCTACAAATTGCATCAGGAACTCAGCGAGTCAGGCAACATGTGTGGAGGGAAATGGACAGATGATATTTCATCTGGAATGTGATAATGACCAGCCTGTATTACTGACATTGGGTTAAAGAAGGAACTGCAGATGCTGGAGAATCGAGGGTACACAAAAGGTATATTTTAGTTGTAAAATATACATGGAAAAGAGAAACTCAGCGGGTACAGCAGCATCTAAGGAGCGAAGGAGATAGACGACGTTTCGGGTCGAGACCCTTCTTCAGACTCTTCTGACATTGGGGTTGCCCTGCCTGCTTTTTGAATTCCGTCTAGATGTCAGCAACCTGGGATGCCTTGCTTGGGAACAGCTCCATCCAAAACTGCAATAAATTGACGTTGTGGATGCAGCCCAGCCTCACTGAGCTCATTTCCACAATCCTCAATTCTATCCTATTTCCACCCCCCCCACCCCCCCATAACCAATCGCTTCCCAACTACATGCAGGATGCCAGTCTGAAGAAGGGTCCCAACCTGAAGTGTCGCCTATCCCTTTTCTCCAGCGATGTGGTCTGACCCACTGAGTTACTCCAGCACTTTGTGTCTACCAGTGGCAATTTACAGTCTCCAATTAATCTACCAACCCAAACATCTCAGAGATTCTGGAGGAAACCCGTGTGATCACTGGGAGAATGTCCAAATCGGACGCGGATAACACCTGGGGTCAGGATTGAACCTGGGTCTCTGGAGCTGTGAGGCATGCAACATGTAAGAATAGGGTAACAAAACTAATTGTTCTCACCATTAATAAATTATCTAACTCCGCTTTGAAAGATATTCAGTGAATCTTCCTTCAACTTCCCAACCAGGAAATACATTCCAGACCAGGACACCTCGTTGAGTTTCTTCAAGGCAATAGTTGAGAAGAGAGGCAATTTTTTTTTTGATGAACTACCAGAGCAGCTTGTTGGAATTGGAGGAGTGAGATAGGTTAGAGGAATTTAGGGCTGAACAATATTACTGAGAATAGGAGCATGAGACCATGGAAAGATTTGCAAAAAGTGGGGGGAAATCTTCAATGGAGACATTTGCCCAATGGATAAGCAAGATTAGTTAGCAATTGAACTGCCAGAAACTGCAGAGAAATATAAAATTCTCAGCAGGTTCGGCACCATCTGTGGAGAGAGAAATTGAACAATGTATCAGGTCAAAGTGTTTTTTAATGACTTCAGAAGCACCTTATAGGGGCAGCAGGTGGCGCAGCGGTAGAGTTGGTGCCTTACAACACCAAAGAGCTGTGTTCGATCCTGACTATGTGTGCTATCTATGTAAAGTTTGTATGTTCTCCCTGTGACTGCATGGGTTTTCTCCAAGTGGTCTGATTTCCTCCCACACTCCAAAGATGTACAGGTTTGTTGGTTAATTGGCTACGGTAAAGATTGTAAATTGGCCCTAGTGTGTAGGATAGTACGAGTGTACGGAGTGATCGCTGGTCAGCACTGACTCGGTGGGCCGAAGGGCCTGTTCCCCCACTGTATCTCTAAACCAAACTAAAGGTATTAGCTGTATGGTACATAGGCCATGCTAAGGTCATGAGAAGCACAAATGAAATGCCATTCCTACTTCCCATACACTACAGACTTGAAGACCTGATATATTTTGCTGTAGTAGTAATTCAGTGCAAAATGTGTGAGTGTGAAGTGATTTCTCTTTCTACCTTTACTTGCAGGACTTTTTGATAATTGCTCCTACTCACTCAGTGAGAAAGGCTGGATGGTCGGCATTCAATCATTGGAAAATTCTGGAAGGAAAGATCCGCGTTTTTTCTTCACTCTCCGCACGGACAGAGCCAGGAAAGCCAGCACGGTCTTTGCCCTCCACAACTACCAGCCCAACACTTGGACCTACCTGGCCGTGTCTTATGATGGCCATCAGATGCTACTCTACATCAATGGAGCCAGGGTTGGTGCCAGCACTGGACAGTTGGGGGATCTGCACAGCATGTTTATGAGCTCATGTCGGACATTGCTGATTGGCGGGGACAGATCAAGGGAGGGACGCAGTTTCCGTGGTTACTTGGCCAGCTTTACCCTGTGGAAGACTGCAAAGTCTCAGGCTGAATTAGTGAAAAGGTATCGGCAAAGAACACAGAGAGGAGATGCCTCCTTGGTGTTGGTGGCGGATTTCTCCAGGATGGAAGAACAATGGATACCAGATAAGGACTGTCATTATCCCACCCGCGACATTGTATTTCTTCCAGAGCCTGTGCTAGCATCTCCCTTGATTCCTCCACTATGCGGGCTAACGGTTTGTGACAATATTGATGTCATTAAGAACTACAACAATTATTGGCCGCTGAGGGGCGAGAAGCTGCTGCGCTACAGGGTAATCAACGTTTACAATGACAAACGTCAAAATCCCACTGTCACAAAGCAGCAGATTGAGCTCCAACACCAGGTGTTGAACAGGGCCTTCAGCAGGTATAACCTAACGTGGGATCTCACCGTCACCGAGATCCTCAACTCCACCATTCGGAACCGGATCATCCTGGTCAACTGCGAGAAGAGCAAAATTGGGAACGACCAATGTGACCCCGAGTGTGACCACCCTCTGACTGGCTATGACGGTGGGGACTGCCGCTACCTGGGAAGGTGCTACGTCTGGAAGAGGCGGGATGAAGTCTGCAACATGGAATGCAACAACTTCCTGGATAACTTTGATGACGGTGATTGCTGCAATCCCATGTTCACGGATGTGCGGAAAACCTGTTTTGACCCCGACTCTCCAGAAAGGTAGGAATCAATTTATTTACATTGGCGTTGTCTGGGAAAATCCCTACTCTTGTGAAGGCTTGTGAAGACTAGATCACTGGAGATAGTCAAAGAGGAGACAGATACATTTTTGGAGGGCAATGAGGAACTGGCACAGAGGAGTGTGTCCAGCTTGGATCAATCATGAATCATCTATATTGAATGGCAGGAAGAGGCCTGTAGGTGATTGACCCTGGCAAATGCCTTGCCAACCTTGCAGATGATCAAAAGAGTTTCCAGGTGCCTACTATTCTTATTTTCTTGTGATAAGTATTGTCTTATTTTCTTGTGATAAGTCTTGTGGTAAGTATGAGGGGATAAATCTGTTTTGGTGTTGGTGTTGCCCTCCCATCAACTACCTCCTACTTCCTGTGGAAGAGTCTACACTTCCTACATTGCCCACATTAGTCACCCCAGAGCCCATAGAACCAGAATTACAGCAAACCATCCTCGATCCTCAGGGACTATCTAAGAAGAAACAGATGGAAGAAGTGGATGGGAACACATCTGTGCAATTCACAGCTACAATATAGTGAGAATAATTCTGTGATTATGATGTTCGTGTGGCTTATTGGTTTAATAAGCAGTTGCTTCTTTGAGAGAAGTGCAGACAATATTGAAGTGTAAACCTTGTTTTACACAGTGAACCAGAACTGTGAACTGGGATGTTCTCAAACTGTGAGGAAATATCAGACAACCATGGTCTTTGCCTAATCAAAGACATTCTCTCCACTCTTAAACCTCACTGTAACTTAAAATTATACTCTCACTTTTCTAGTCCTGATGAAAGGTCATGGATATGAAACAATTGTTCTGTTTCTCTCTCCATGGGTACTGCCTGAGTATTTCCAACACTTTCCAAATTTAGTTGATTGTATGGAGTCTAATTTAAAAATCCTTCTTTTGTTATTCATCTTCTGTCCAGTTCTTCGTGTAAATCAGGACGCCTTATTCAAAGATGGACACAAAATGCTGGAATAACCCAGCATCTCGGGAGAAAAGGAATAGGTGACTTTTCAGGTCAAGACCCTTCCTCAGGCTGAGAGGCTCCTTATTCAAACCTTTTATTAGCAGATTTTACATGTTGGTGAGAAAATGTGTTAACGTTTGGTCAACGTGGTATGCAAACCAACCCAACTACACAAAAAAAGGCACAAAGTGTTGGAGTAACACAATGCGACAGATAGCATTTCTAGAGAACATGGATAGGTGACCTTTTGAGTTGGGACCCTTCTCAAGACTGGCTGAGTTACTCTTGCGCACTGTGTCCTTTTTAGTGTAAACCAGCACATGCGGTTCCTTGTTTCAACTGCACAAAATGTCAGTTTTCAAATAAACACTAATGAGGTTTGAAGAATACAATCCATAAATCATATATGTTACAATAATGTGACAATGTATCCATTGATCATTTTTAGACCTCCTTTGCCTTATTAAATTGAAGGCCACAGCCTGTAGCTAATGCCTGGGCTTAGATTTTGAACTACTGCCCAAATTAGTGACAGTTTAGGTAGAGGGAAGGTTTCAGCTGTCTGAGCATGTGCAGAGGGCCCAGTTTACCAGAATGCATTGGTGACACTGAAGCCCCTCCAAAGCCAGTCTCCCCCAGAAGTAATTTGGGTGTGGTCATTAAATTACTTGAATAAAGAACCAGAGGACAAAGTTTGCCACTTTTATTCAGGTAACTTTTATGCATTTATGTTTTTTCCTGTAAAAAAGAAGAGAGGCTGTTTGTGTGTAAGAAAAACATTTGAACAAGTACATGGATAGGAAAGATTTGGAGAGATATGGGCCAAACATGGGCAGGTGGAACTAGTTTATTGGGGTATCTTGGTTGGCATGGGTAAATTGGGCTGAAGGGCCTGTTTCCATGCTGTATGACTCAATGACAATGAAAGGACATTGGTTCATTTAGGCTTATAATTGTCACATGTACTGAGGTACAATGTAAAGCTTTGTTTTGCATGCTACTCAAACAAATTAGAGGTTCTATTCATAGATATAATCAAGTCTAACTCGAGCACAATAGGTAGAACAAAGGGGAAGATACAGTGCAGAATATAGTTCTCAACATTGTAGTATTTCAAATGCAGCATAAATGCTAGGAAATCTATTGTATCTAGTGGAACAAACTATCTCTTCATCTATTATAGAGAATTTACATTATTTTATTTTAAACTAAGCTAATTTTGGACATGAGTGGTAATATGGATTCAGAACTTTCCAGAATCAATGAATGGACAATGATGGATATGTAAGATTACACTTTCACTTCGAGGGATAAGGACAAAAAATTCATGCTAGAAAACCTTGTAATAAAGGTACTAAGAGAATAAATAGTCAATAGTGTTTTATTTGTCACATATGCAACTGCACGGTGAAATTCATTTTGCATGTATAACACACGTGGACACTGCCATTTTTGGCGCCATTATTCAAAGTTCAAAGACCAATCGCCCTGCGCGCTCGATGTACTGGAGCAGTTCCTGGTGAACCTACATCCCTCCCCTCTCCCCGCCCGGTCATCTTTGTGTCCTGGGGCGCCTCCTGCAGCCGACCTGAAGGCGTTGGTGGCATTACCCCAGTTCAACCTCCTCCGGGTCCTTGCTCCACGTGTCCAACTTCTCCAGCTCCCTCCCGGTTATGCCATCTGTTGAGCCTTCGGGCGGGTTCCCCGTCACGATGAACCTTCAGGCAGGGTCCCGCAGATCGATGAGCTTTCGGGTGGGGCCCTGATTCCGCCGACAAACGAGCCTTCGGGCGGTGTCTCGGTCTTGCTGACCGACAAGAGGAAGTGTATTTTAACAAAGTTGCTGGACCAAACTGAATCAGGAGTGTCTTATCCAATTAGCACATCTCTGGTCGGTTGGCTCCCATCCATCCATTTCACAGAAATTTGCAAAGCCCCGTGATCAAACTTTGATACTATGATGAAATAAATTAATTTGAACTGGACGCAATGTTGACTACTGACTCGAATGAGGCAGTGTTACTTAAACAATGGCACACTAATGTCTTAGATAATTTGACCATGGACTTTTAGCCTTCTAAATGGAGCAAAGATGAGGATTTCCTGCAGAAAACTAAAATTACTAAGAGGAATGGCAAATGGAAGCTGGAATGTTATTTCCCAGACTGCTACAATAAGTGCTCGGCAGAAGATCAGTTCAACTTGGTTTAGTTTAGAGATATAGCGTGGAAACAGGTCATTCGGTCCACCATGTCTGCGCCAATCAGCGATCCGCCATACACTCGTTCTATCCTACACACTAGGGGCAATTTTACAAAAGCCAATTAACTGCACTTCTTTGGAATGTGGGAGGCAATTGGATAACCGGAGAAAACCCATGTAGTCAGGGAGAATATCGAAACACGGTACAGACAGCACCCGTAGTCAGGATCGAACCTGGGTCTCTGGTGCAGTAAGGCAGAAACTCTACCACTGAGCCACTTTGCTGCCCCTTATTAAAAAAGCAAATGTTCTGATTGGGAAAATCACCCGCCCAACAACAGCAATGAGTTAATGAGGGAAATACATTGTCACTTTATTTTGTTAATCAGCTCCACATCTTGTCAAACTATAAAGAGATAACATGTAATTATTTGCATTGTTTTTGCTGTTACCTTGGAGACTTAGAATTATGTTAATTATATTAAAGAACCCTCTGTGAAATTCTTCTCTGATTTCCTCCCATATCCCAAACCCATGCTGGTTAAGAAGTTAATTAAATACCGTAAAATTAAAGAAAAAAATAATGATTGATAATGAGAGGGAAGTGAAGATCATGCTTGAAGATAATACGTTGTTTTAATAGTTTGAAGGAAGATGTGGTGGACAAAATGGGTGGAATTTCATGAATCCATAATGGATGGAGTTAAGAATGGCTTAAAGACACGTCTACATTCTGGGCTGTCATTCAGCAGAGTCGATCTGTAGACTGTTTACAGAGATTACTCAGAGGGTGGTGAGTGCATGGAAAAAGCAGCCAGAGGAGTACTTGACACAGGTACAATAGCAACATTTAAGACATTTGGACTGGTTAATGGCTAGGAAAGGTTTAGAGGGATATGGGCAAAACACAGGTAGGTGGGACTAGAGAAGATGGGGCATCTTGGTCAGCATTGGCAAGTTGGGCCAAAGGGCCTGTTACCATGTTCTGACTATGACTGTAAATTGGGCTTGATGGGGATGCAGGAAGTAAAATGATGCTTGTACGTTGGTTGATATGGATGAAGTGGCTAAAGTGCTGTTTCCATGCTCTATGACATTTTAACTTTTGAGGAGCATTGGGTAATTTAAATAGCTTTGAAATGTTGGTAGAGCCAAATGGTTTTCTGCTGTATAACAAAATAGACAACAAAACTCAATTAGGCTGGGAATAGGTAAGGCTTTGTTTTAATATCTCTCAGTTATTATAGCGAGGTCCATGAGGTGTAATTCGTATTGCTTGCATAACTGTGGCTGGAAAATAATTTGATGAAATCTTGGCATTCGGGAGGGTTTTGAAGGCAGAGAGCCAGCTGCCCTTATTTACTGTCTGTGATTGAGTCACTAGAGCTGACCATGGTGCTCATGCTTTCATTCACTGTGCTTATATAGTGAATAGCCAGTCAAAACAAAGCGTGATGTCAGTTTGAGCATGTGGAAAACTGAAGCTGTTGTTTGATATGGGCCTCGTTTTATCTCACTAAGTAAGAATAGGGAAATTATTTGCTGGCTGCTGACATTAATGCCAAAATCATAAATGCCTGAGCCTGGTGCTCAGTTATGAATTAAAACAACTTGGTCTTTAACTCCTCAGCATTATAATAATGAAGGGAGAGAAGGTGAATAGATGATGATATTTTATCGTCACGTACCTATGAATCTAGGCACAGTGAAATTTCATACAATCTTTCACACAATCCAGTAAAATCATACTATAGACAAGCATAATCATAGATGTACAAAAGTGGAACAATTGTAATGTAATAGTAGACTTTACCAAGACAGTACACAAAGAGTCACCATATTTCAAAGTTCAAGAGTGCAGTCTAATCTTGCCTTGTTATCCTGGCTGCACCTCTCCTCTGTCCACTGCAATCTTGAAAACGGACCTCTGTCCAGCACCCACTGCCGTCGCAGTCCTCCGCACTGGTTCCTGATCTTCAGGGTCGTGCAGGAGACGATCCTCAGATGACTCCAGGTGGGTTCCCTGTTACATGGTGGATGGGCCAGGCTTGCTGTCGATGCATGGCCACGGCACGCCGGGAGCTTCTGATACCCCGCATGGCTCACCGTGATCGCAAACATGTTATGTTTTAAACATGGTGCAAACAAGTCTGAAGAAGGGTGCCGGCCAGAAATGTCACAAATCTGTGTTCTCCATGGATGCTGCCTAACCTGCTGAGTTACTTTAACATTTACATCTTTTTTATCATATACAAAGCTGTGTAGGAATGTATTCACCGGTCTACCAGGAAATCGGTACTGTATTTCCCTTGAATGGAAAAACATACTTTATTTCCCTTGAATGGAAAAACAATAGAGAGATTTTCTTTGAGAGTGTGAAAATAGCCTTGGGTCATCCTCAGCGTGAATAATGGTAAATGAAGTGGAGTAGACAGTATTGTGGGATATGGGCGACTGACTGCAAATTGGTAAATAACAGTTTGTAGGAAAAATACTGTGATAATGATTGGGCACAATTTTTTTTTTTGACATTAATTTGATGAAATGTTGACTAGAATTCATTAATTGGAGAAACAGATGAGCAGTCGACAGTTTTCTTTATTTACTAGATGTTCAAGTTCTAACAAATAGTAAGCTAGTAAAACATACAGGAAGTGAGGCATCAGTCACAGAGGGAAAAATGTAATTTATTGTCACGTGTACTGAGGTACAATGAAATACTTTTGTTGCATACTAACCAGTCTGTGGATAGTCAATACGATCACAATCGAGCCATCCACAGTGTACAAATATATGAATTAGAGAATAACACCTAGTGCTAGATAAAGTCCAGTAAAGTCCGTTTAAAGATGGTCTACGTACCCCAATAAGGTGGCTAGACGCGCAGGACCGTGCTCTCCTTGTTGATAAAATGGTTCAGTTGCTTGATAACAGCTGGGAAGAAATATCCCTGAATCTGGTGGTGTGCGTTTTCACATTTCTGTACTTCTTGCCTGATGGTAGAGGGGAGAAGAGAGAGTGACCGGGAGTGAGACTCATCCTTGATTAAGTGAAAGGAAAGTTCAGACATTTAGACTGTGAACATATTGAATTAGGATGACAACCACTGTTCATGGTTTGGCTGAATGGACAGGTTTCCTGCTGCAATTTTTCTGTGGAGTACAACCCTATGAGACCCAGTTTAGTTCTAACACGGTAGTGAGAGGAACTTGGTTGGGTCATGGTACAACTATTGTAGTGTGTGACCAACATGTGAGTATTTGTAATGCCAGTGGTATCTCAGTTTATGCTGCCCATTCCTCTATTTTATATTTATAGGTATTTAACAAATTTCCTTGGACTGCTAAAGCCCATAAAACCTAGAAGCAGGTTTTGGTAATACAGCTCTCCCCCCTCGATACCCCCCGTATCACTTCCTCCCTCGACATACCCGCCCCTCTCCCCTGACATTCCCACCGTCCCCAACACTCCATGGAATGTGCCCCTCCTCCCCTAATATCTGTAACACCCCCCTCTCTCAAAACTTCCAGTAACACCCCCACCCGCAAAACTCCCACTCTCCAGAATGTTCTCTCTCTCTCGCTCCCCAAAACACTCCCTGGAGTGCCACCCCAAAATCTCCCTGGAATGCCCTCGGTAGCACTCCCCCAAATGGCCCTCTCTCCCACCCAACATTCCTCGGAATTCTCCCTCCCCTCCCCTCCCCATCCCCAGCACTGCCCGCAACACCCCCTAACATTCCCTATGATGTGCCCCATTCAACAGTCCCCAAATAACACCTCCCCTAACATTCACAGGAGCATGTCCCACGCCCAGCACCCACCAGAATAACTCGCCCCCCCTTCCCCACCTCCCCCAGCCAATCCTGGATTCCCTCACCATCTGTACGCCCCTGATTGCTCCCCCTAAATTATTCATGAAATGCGCACCCCAAATCTCCCTGGATCAGGTCCCCACTTATCTCTAAACACGCTGCCTCTCTCTCCAACTTTTAAGTTTTTATTTTCCTGTTTTGAGTTACGAATCACCTTCTCCACCCATACTGTGCATCAAATTTAGCCTGCCATAACTTGTGTGAAGGATCTTGGGTCATTTGAGTCCAATCTGGGTGATTTATAAACGTAACTTGTTGCTGTCATCTGTGAGAAAGAGTTTTTGCTAGGGATTGTTTCCATCAGTACCTCACGAGTGGCTGTTCTCTACACGCCAGGCTGAAGTGAATGCGTCAGACAGAGGATTACTCTTGGCATTCCGAGCCAAGCTCAGCTGGGATGTTCTCTTAATTGCTCGAGGTGCCTTGCGGTCGTCGCTGGGCAGTGATTAGAAGCAGAAACCTTGTCTTCTTTTCACCAGCTCTGAGCCTCCCAACTGGTTCCTTGGCTGAGTCACCGTGACTGGGGAGTTTCCTCATTGGTATGGCTCAGTTTCAAGACTCGAGTCAAGAGTGTTTAATTGTATATGTACCGAAACAGAACAATGAAATTCTTACTTGCAGCAGCACAGTGGAATTTCCAAACACAGTGCTCAATAAATACTGTAATAAACAAACAGGAAAAAAAAGTTCAACAAATAAAAAAAATAATGCCGTGCAAAACAAAACAAAAGCCCGATGTCCCTCGTGTAACCAAGGGACGGTTGTAGTTTGAAGTTCGTAGTTTGAAATTCTGTTGGAGTTTGTAATGTTCAATAAAATGATGATTGTTAGGAAGAAGCTGTTCCTGAACCTGGAGCATTTTACATCATCTGGCCCAATTATCCACTTATCTAATTGCAATTTACATCCAATTGACTTGTCTTGGATAGCCGAATAATTTGTAGATTTTCTATATCTTTTTCTATATTTAGGGTAGCAACCCTGTCACTGGGTACTAATAAATTGGCAAATATTGAGGACAATGCACTGTCCCAAAAGGAAATATTATAAAATCATTGCGTGACTGTTAATAGAGAATTCAGAGCAGCTGCTGAAAAGCTTGAATGATAACCGGCTTACGGTAACAAAACACAAAGTATTAGAAAATTGACAACGTCCTAAAGATTTTATACATTTATCAAGTTCCATTGTAGTGGAATAAAGCATTAGTGCAGATGTGCTGCAACTATGTCCATTAACACCAGGTCAGTTAATTTTGCGAAGAGTGCTTGTAATATAGATTGTTCAGAGGAGAATTGATTATTCCAGGTTAACCATTAATGGGAAACAAATCATCCTTAAATGGAATGCCATGTTTCTTTCAAGCTACTTGGCATGAACTTTGGAGGCAATCAGCATCCAATCTGTAGGGCAGCACACATTCCTGAGTCTGGAATGTGGCCTACCTATTCAGCTTAGCTGTTTTCATCTGGACATGTCAACATTATTTAACTTCTCTTTCTCTCTCTTTTGCCGAATTAAAATGACTGGAAATCTTGACTGATGTACAGTACCTGATGAGTGACAGCACATTGCCCATGAGGCAGTGAATGACAGGTATTTCTCTAACCTTGAGGATGTTTATTAATATGCATGACAGCACACATGGAGAGTTGTGCTCAGTATGCACTTAGTTATGCCAACATGCACGCTCAAAAATCTCATCACTACATTGAAGTATCATCCTTCCACTGGAATATGTGTGGAAAGCCTGGAATTTCATTAGGACCAGTGCCAATTTTAGCTTGAGGAAACAAAGAACTGCAGATGCTGGTTTACAAAAAAAGGACACAAAGTGCTGGAATAACGTACCAGGTCATCAGCATCTCTGGATAACATGGATGGGTGATGTCTGGGGTCCGAACGGTTGAGTCTGAAGAAGGGTCCCGACCCAAACATCGCAGGGCAGCACAGTGGCAACAGTGGAGCTGCTGCCTCACAGTGCCAGAGACCCGGGTTCGATTCTGTCTATTCTTTTTTAACATTTCAAAATATACTTTATTCGAGAAATAAATATATCCAATACATGATCCTTACAAGACTCCATCTAACATTCTCGGAGGCTATACATACATTCAATACTGTTTACACAAATTACAGAAATTAATCCCTTTGCCACTCATGTGGCCCTCTGGCAAGGAATCCCTTCCATTATTTTTGAGGGGCGTTTCCACCACATCCTGCCCCTCATGTCCAGCAGCGGAAGGACCCTAGACTGCGGTCCACCCCACGGAGCCTTGGCGTTGGCTGCACCAAACATCAGTGCGTCCCTCAGCACGTACTCCTGCAGTCTGCAGCGGGCCAGTCGGCAACATTCCCCAAAGGACATCTCGCTCTGCTGGGTGGTCAACAACGCTCGGGCAGACCAAAGAGCGTCTTTTACTGAGCTGATGACCTTCCAGCAGCACTCGATGTCAGTCTTTGAATGCGTCCCTGGGAACAATCCGTAAATCACAGAGTCCTCTGTGACAGAGTTGTTCAGAATAAATCGTGACAGGGACCCTTGCAAACGTCTCTAGACTGTCTTTGCAAATCCACACTGCAAAGAGGTGGGCAACCGTCTTCTCTCGATATAGCAAAGTTAGAAAATGTTGAGATTTAAAAAATCAAGCCTGCAATTTATCCCATCAGATAAAGCATAAAAAGAAGTTTAATTTGACACCTAATTCACTTTCATATCTTCAGTATTAAAGAAGTTATGGCCATTTTCATACTCGGAAATTAGCATCTTGTTCCCTATTGCTTTTCCATTGACTTAACACAAAAGCTGTGATCGAGGACAGTCAAAAGCCCATAACTTTCTTAACAATTAAGAGAACTGAATGAAATTTTCAGTTATTATAGATTGAAGCATTCTGAAACAAATATAAACCATCTTACTTGGATGACCTGAAATTAAAGCATATAATTAGTTAGTTACCTAATTGTAGCTAATTACAAAATTGACCGTAGTGACGGACATAGTAATAAATACCCAGAATGCCTTGAAAATTCGAAAATGTGATATTTTCAAGATCATAACTTTAATATTATTGTATAATATGCTGTAAGTCCGTAACAGAAAGGTAAATAAATTACAATTTCTAGCAATAGTCTCTATGGAGAAGATCAGTTGGTAGCTGGTACATTGGCATATCATAATCAGTAGCATCATCATATTCCACAGATTGTAACCAATAAGCAACTCTGTACACCTTGTTTTTCCGAAACTTTTCAATTTTGGCGTTGTAAACTACAAGTTTTTGCTCTTCAAACCACGCATGACATGCTTTTCTGCCCACTACTTTCCCCCATTAAGAATGTCCTGTAGATCATCACATTTGGAGTAGTCCAAATTCGGATAATCTCAGTGAATGCTGTCTAAATCTGTCTCTTTTGCTGGGAATTTGGATTGTCACTGAACAGCATTAACAGAAACAAGTTATTATTTGTAGTTTTAGAAAAAAGTGGCAATTATAAAGTTAAACGCTAAATTAAAACAAAAAATTCATATTCATCAGTTTCATCCAATCAATTAAATTCATCTAAATTCAATTACTAGATCTAAACATCTATCCATTTCTTAAGAAAATGATCTTTTTTTTTAATATCCTAAGTATCCAAATAACAAACTAATCCCATTCACACAAGAATTCACAATATAACATGATTTTAAAATCTCACTGTCATGAACGTATATGCCAGATGGAAGGAATTTAATGGTTAATTCCCATAAATTAATCTAGAAACATCCACTCTCAATATAATCAAAATTATTATTTTTTGCACAATACATGTGGCTAAAACTGTTCTGGATATTTAGTTTAGAAATATTGACTATGGATAGACAATAACACAAAATATAGACGATTGTTTTCCTCTCCGTAAAAATAAAGAATAAAAATAAAGAAAGTAACAATTCAATTTGCCCAAGGCTTCCAAATCTCCTTCATTTTGAATGGGTGGGGGTGGAGGGTGACGGCAGGTGGATAGATGGTGATTTGTACGTAGTCCGCGCTGCAAAGGCAGAATTTCAGCTGCCTTCAGCTCTGCTTGAAAGTGATGGCTTGAAAGCGTCCACGGCACGTGGGCTGCACACACTTTCCCGTCTGATGTACGTTCTCCCTGTGACCACGTGGGTTTTTTCTCCAGTTTCCTCCTACAATCCAAAGACGTATCAGTGGTATGTCTCATAGATTTAGTGTACGTGGCGTTTGCTTGTTTCTGCACTATATCTCCAAAGTAAAGTAAGTCACCTATTCATATTCTCCAGAGATGCTGCCTGACCTGCTGATTTACTCCAGCACTTTGTGTCCAGCTTTAGCTTCCTTCTCTTTAAGCAAGTCAGCAGGGAGATTAAAACTAAAGGGTCTATTAGTCTTTGTATTGACCTGATAAAGGTGGATTTTGCATCAATATTTAATTTAATCCTCCTGAGTAAGACATCTGAACTGATCATCTGAAATATGTGATTGGAGTTGATCTGAAATGTGTAGAGAATAGTAAATCAGTTTATTAGTTTAGATACCTGCTTAGAGGGAAAAGGTATGTTCTCGATTTAAAAAACACACGCAGCCTTTTCCAATATATAGATGCGCACACTAACCTGTTGCATTCAACCCCGAATGGAGCCTGCTCTCAGTGGTGATTTACTTTGGAGGATGAAGTCATGCAAACAGACATAAATAGTTAAAAAAAAAAAATCGAAATCAATTCATCTTTTGCCAAGTACAACTGTGCTACAACCAAAACATATGAGCAATAAACTGGGGATTTAAATGTCCCTGTGCAACTTTCAGTTGACAGCATTCCAAATACAGAAGCAATTAGCTATGCTGCAGATTGGAAAGAAGCAAGAGAAGCTTGGTGTTTGCGCAGGTGACGAAATATTTCATTTGACGGCGCATATTTTTGTTGCTAATTCTGTCGGCTAGTCACAGGTTTCTGGCTGTGTGAATTAAGTTTAAAAAGGGACAGGAATTGTATTCTGATATGCCGGCAATTTAACTCCAAAAGAATGCCATTGCACAAATCTTATCTATTTCCTCGTTGCTAGACAGACTGAGGACACTGGGGCTAATATCTCAATGCTCAGCTTAAGTGCAACTGCAGTTTCAATGGCCTGTCAACTTGTACATTTTAAAGCCCTCTGATATCTTTTGTGCTTCTGCCAACTCTTCCTGCAATCCAAGGGTCATCAGAGGCTGATTTCAACAGTCTCTCATCACCAACAGCAAAGGAGAGCCGCTGGATGAACTCTTTACGTCAGTCAGCATCTGTGGATGTAAATGGGAAAGTTGATGTTTCAGGTCGATACACTTCATCCAAATTAACACTTTCCCTTTACAGGTTCTGCCTGACTCGCTGAGTTTCTCCAGCTGCTCCCCTTTCTTTTGCTGCAGATGGAGCATCTGTAGTCACCTGTGCATCCATTCTCTCATCACTATTGTCTGCTATAATTTTCTCTGTTAGCATTCATTTTTCTTCCGAGGGTGCCAGGCTGTGAGACTTTTGTCCTTAACTGTGGGTCTCTCCATGACTGATGGTTATTTTCCACTCAACCATTGTAAGTTTGTCTAATTGATATCCTTAGATCAACACGAGGAAGTCTGTGGCAGTTCAATACTTTGTGGCTGACTCACCATTCAATGCACACAAGATTTTATTTTACTTTTAGGTGGTTGACAGCACCAATATTTAAATTATCTGCGGTCTTTTGCCATATTTCCTTCCAGCATTGTATTCTTTTGAACCAAAGCCTCTCACCTTTTGTGTAGTGGAATTATCACTTTTTCTGCAGTGGGACTTTCCCGAGCATTACCTGGAATCTGCCTGAGTGTCCACATGTGGCGTCACAAGCAGATAGGGTGGTCTGGAAGGCTTTCCGCACCTTGTTCTTCATTAGTCAGAGCATTGAGTATAGAAGTTGGAAGGTCATGTTACAGCTTACAATACATTGGTGAGGGCATGTCTGGAGTAATGTTTTCAGTTTTGGCCACCCTGTGCGAGGAAAGATGTTGTTAAGCTGGAAAGGGTACAGAAAAGATTTATAACGATGTTGCTGGGACTCAAGGGCCTGAACTATGGAGTTCAGGCTAGAGTTTTATTCCTTGGAGCGCAGGGGTGGGGTGATCCTATAGAGGTGGACAAGATCACGAGGGGAATAGATAGGGTAAATGCACCGAGTCTTTACCCAGAATGGGGGAATCAAGAACCAGAGGATATAGGATTAAGGTGAGTGTTATGGGTGGCCCTGAGCTACACTCTACCTCATTTGAGACTCTTGGATCTTTGACTGAACTTTACTAGGCTTTATCTTGCACACTGAACATTATTCCCATTATTCCCTGTATCGATTGGCTCAGTTGTAATCATGTTTTGTCTTTCCGTGAACTGGTTAGCATGCAACAAAAGCTTGTCATTGTTCCTTGGTACACGTGATAATGAACTAAACTGAAACTAAACTCAAATGCAGGCAGGTGGGACCAGTGTACATGGGACACATTAGTTGGCATGGGCAAGTTGGGCTGAAGGGTCTGTTTTCACGCTGTATGACTCTTTATGCCCTTCAACCTGTTGGTGGGTTGTTCAGCACTTGTTTTTGCCCCACTGATATTTCCCCTTGACCTGGTAACAGCCCCATCCTGCAGCAAGCACAGCTTGGCAATCGGGAGTGTGATCCTTGGCTGAGGAACCCCTTTGTGGGCAAGGAGCACTGAAAGCATTTGTCAGAGCCCTTTCGTCAATATGTTGCAAACTCAGCCACAGGATCTTCCAGACTTCTCTGGCTCAGAATTGAACCAGCATTTCTGAAAAACACCTCATTATCCTGTTCTGTGGTACTTGTGACAAATCAAATACATTTTTAATAATATTTATCACGTATTTTGAACTTGGCTTGTGCTTGACGTGGACCTTATATCTCTTGCTTGGTTTGACATACCAAAGTGCAACACCTCGCTTTTGCCATGCTAACTACAGATTATAATAGTTAATTGAGAGTTCCTGTCAATTTGAATTAGCCTTTTGAAATACTTTTCAAAGGGTCAACATACACCTCCCACAAAGCTAGAGAAAAACAGGGTGAAGATCTTCTCAGCTGCCGCTACTCACCTGTGCATGTGCCTAATTGGTTTAGTTTAGTTTCGAGATACAGCGATTAAACAGGCTCTTCAGCTCACCGAGTCCATGCTACCCAGCGATCCCCACATATCAACACTATCCAACACACACACACACACACACGAGGGACAATTTACATTATCTTTGCCAATTAACCTACAAACCTGTACGTCTTTGGAGTGTGGGCAGAACCTGGAGCACCCTGAGAGAACCCATGCGATCATGGGGAGAACATACAAACTCCGTGCAGACAGCACCCATAGTCGGGATCGAACCCGGGTCTCTGGCGCTGAAAGTGCTGTAAGGCAGCAGCTCCACGGCTGCTCCACTGTGTCGTTCTGTTAGTGGTATCAGTGTGGGCTAATTGGTTGAGCTTTAAGCTTGGCTCCGTTGCTCAATGTATTGAATGGTTGGGGACATCTGAAAGTTCTCTGGGATTTTCAGTAGATGGGAGGCCAATAAAATATGGAGCAGACTATCTATGTTATTTTAGTTTATGAGTATAGTTTATTATTGTCATATGTACCGAGGTACGGTGAAACTTTTTTTGTTGCGTGCTCTCTAGTCAGCAAAAAGATTATACATGATTACAATCAAACTGTCACAGATTACAGAAGATTGACCCAAGGTGCTGGAGTAACTCAATGCGTCAGTCAGCATCACTGGAGAAAAAAGATGGGTGATGTTGTGTGTCAGGACCCTTCTGCAGAATGAAAGTAGAAGGGAACCTACAAACCTGCACATCTTTGGAGTGTAGGAGGAAACCGGAGCATACAGCGAAAAATCACGGGATCACAGGAAGATTGTACAAACTCTGTACAGACAGCATCCACAGGATCAAACCCAGGTCTCTGGCACTTTAAGGCAGCAACTCTACCGCTGCGACACTGTGATGCCCCACTGTGCTGCCCCTGCTTGGCACCGTTTGTCCTGGTTTTGCTGCAGTCATAGAGCTATACAGCTACGGCCTACCTTGTCTATTCCATCATCCTGACCACGGTCTACATCCCACCCCAGGCTGACATCCATCTGGCACTGGAGGAGCTGCACGCTGTGGTCAAAAAGCATCAGACGGCTTACCCCGAGGCATTTACCACTATAGCCGTGGACTTCACAAAGTCAACCTTAAGAAATCGCTCCCTAACTTCCACCAACATGTCTCCTGCAGCACCAGAGGACCAAACACCCTCGACCACTGTTACACGACCATCAAGGATGCCTTTCGCTCTATCCCTCACCCTCACCGGTAAATACGACCATACCACGGTGCTGCTTCTTTCTGCCGACAGGTAGCAATTGAAGAGTGCACCCCCAGAGGTGAGGACTGTACAGAGCTGGTCGGGGGGGGGCGGGCGGGCGGGCGGGCAGAGGAACAACTCCAGGACTGTTTGTAGACTGGGCATTGTTCAGGGACTGGGCAACGGACCTGAATGAATTCGCCACAGTCATTACAGACTTCATAAAGAAATGTGTGGAGGACTGCATCCCAACAAAAACCTTCCAAGTGTTTCCTAACCAGAAGTCTTGGATGAACCATGAGATCCGCATTCTTCTGAAGACCAGATCCCGGGCATTCATGTCTGATGATACAGTGGTCTACAAGAAGTCCAGATACGTCCTTCGTAAGCCCATCGAAAAGGCCAATAGGAACTTCTGCTCCAAGCTGGACGATGAGACGGATGTTCGGCAGCTGTGGCGTGGCTTGAATGCATCACCTCCTACAAGGCGAAATTAGGAGACAGCTCGAATGTCAGTGAAGCATCACTCCCTGACGAGCTCAATGCGTTTTATGCATGCGTTGATAGGGAGAACATTGATGTCAAAGTCAAAAGAGTTTATTGTCATGTGTCCCTGACAGAACAATGAAATTCTTTATTTGCATAGCACAACAGAACATAGTAGGCATTGACTACAATTATATACGTAAATACACACATTTATTAATAAATTAATAAAGTGCAAATACAAGATGGAGGGGTTTTAATGTTCAGAGTTTTGTCTGAGCCAGGTTTAATAGCCTGATGGCTGTGGGGAAGTAGCTATTCCTGAACCGGGTTGTTGCAGTTCTCAGGCTCCTGTACCTTCTACCCGAAGGTAGCAGGGAGATGAGTGTGTGGCCAGGGTGGTGTGGGTCCTTGATGATGCTGCCAGCCTTTCTGAGGCAGCGACTGTGGTAGATCCCCTCGATGGAAGGAAGGTCAGAGCCGATGATGGACTGGGCAGTGTTTACTACTTTTAGTAGTCTTTTCCTCTCCAGGGCACTCAAGTTGCCGTACCAAGCCATGATGCAACCAGTCAGCAAGCTCTCTACTGTGCACCTGTAGAAGTTAGAGAGAGTCCTCCTTGACAGACTGACTCTCCGTAATCTTCTCAGGAAGTAGAGGCACTGATGAGCTTTCTTAATAATTGCATCTGTGTTCTCGGACCAGGAAAGATCTTCACAGATGTGCACGTCCAGGAATTTGAAGCTCTTGACCCTTTCAACCATCAACCCATTGATATAAACAGGATGTGCCTTCCCGAGCCCCCATTTGCCGTGATGGTATTTCAGTCACGTTCACAGAGGCCGACGTGAGAAGATCCTTCAGAGGGGTGAACCCTCGGAAAGCGCCTGGACCTGATGGTATACCCGGGCGTGTTTTAAAAACCTGTGCGGACCAACTGGCTGGAGTCTTTACGGACATTTTCAACCTCTCACTTCTGAGGTTCCCATCTGCTTTAAAATGGCATCAATAATACCGGTGCCCAAGAAGAGCAAGGTGACGTGCCTCAATGACTATCGACCAGTGGCACTAACGTCTGTGGTGATGAACTCCTTTGAGAGGCTGATCATGGCGCAAATCAACTCATACCTCGAAAAAAAACTGGACCCACTGCTGTTCACTGGCTCTCCACTCCGCTCTGGACCACTTGGACAACAAAAACTCATATGTCAGGCTATTATTAATTGACTACAGCTCGGCATTTAATACCATCATCCCCTCCAAACTGGTTACCAAACTCTCAGATCTGGGTCTCTGCGCATCCCTCTACAATTGGATCCTCGACTTCATCATTCACAGACCACAGTCCCTCCGTGTTGGTGGAAATGTGTCATCGTTGATAAAAATCAGCATGGGAGCAGGTGCTCAGCCCCCTGCTGTACTCACTCTATACTTATGACTGCGTAGCGGGACATATTACAAACTCCATCATCAAGTTCGCCGACAACACCACTGTTGTGGGACGTATCACAGATGGGGACGAGTCAGAATATAGAAGTGAGATTGACCGATTGACCAAATGGTGCCAGCAAAATAACCTGCCTCTCAACGGCAGCAAATCAAAGGAACTGATTGTGGACTTCAAAAGGGGTAGGATGGGGACCCACAGTCCCGTTTATATCAATGGGTCGATGGTGGAAAGGGTTAAGAACTTTGAATTCCTGGGCGTGCATATTTCCGAAGCTATCTCCTGGTCCCAGAACACTGATACAATCATCAAGAAAGCACCTCTACTTCCTGAGAAGATTACGGAGAGTTGGTAAGTCAAGGAGGAGTCTCTCGAATGTCTACAGGTGCACAGTAGAGAGCATGCTGACCGGTTGCATCGTGGCTTGGTTCTGCAACCTGAGTGCCCAGGAGCGGAAAAGACTACAAAAAGTTGTAAACACTGCCCAGTCCAACATCGGCTCTGACATCGCCACCATCGAGGGGATCTATCACAGTCACCGCCTCAAAAAGGCTGCCAGCATCATCAAGGACCCACACCATCCTGGCCACATACTCACCTCTCCGCTGCCATCAGGTAGAAGGTACAGGAGCCTGAAATCTGCAACATCCAGTTTCAGGAACAGTTCTTCCCCACGGCTATCAGACTATTAAACACACCTTCAAACAAACTTTTAACTATAACAGCCTATTACAATTTATCTGTTTATTTATGTGTGTGTATATATATATATTCTATGGTATATGGACACAATGATCTGATCTGTATTTATGCCTACAATATTCTGTTGTGCTGCAGCAAGCAAGAATTTCATTGTCCTATCTGGGACACATGACAATAAACTCTCTTGACTTGACTTGACCAAGTAGGCATTTCTGGGCAGGTTCCGTTTGCCTACATTTGGCCCATATCTCCCAAAGCCTTCTAAGGAAGTAGGGGTATTGGTGTGCGGGCTACGTTCAGAGAGCTTTGATATAGGTTAGTAGAAGAAAGGTTTAAAAGACTCTCATAGTGGAGTGTAGCCAACTCAAACATGTTGTAAGGCACTGAAAACGATCCCAGTTCTTCAACAAGGAGTATGGGATGTTCGAAAACCAGAGGACATAGGTTTAAGGTGAGGGGGGAAAGATTTAATAGGAACCTGAGGGGTAACGTTTTTACACAAAAGGTGGCTGTTTGGAACGAGCTGCCGGATGGTGTAGTTGAGGCAGGTAAAGATTCCCATTATATCTTTCTCCTCTCTCCATTGACATCCTTCAAGAGAGCTGACTGCAGCCTGAGGGTGCAGTGCTCCAGTATTAGTGCTTGTCTCTCATTAACCTAATGTTATGGGGTGGCATGGTGGTGCAAATGGGTGGCACAGCTATAGAGGTGCTGCCTTACGGCGCCAGAGACCCAGGACCGATCCTGACCACGGGTGCTGTCTGTATGGAGAGTACGTTCTCTCATGACCTGCATGGTTTTTTTTTCTCTGAGTGCTCTGGTTTCCTCCTGCGCTCCAAAGAGGTACAGGTTTGTAGGCTGATTGGTAAAACTGACCCTAATATGTAAACTGTCCCTAATGTGTAGGATTGTGCTAGTGTGCAAGGATTGCCGGTCAGCATGGACCCGATGGGCTGAAGGGCCTGTTTCTGCGCTGTATGATTAAACCAAACCAAACCCAGGGTTTCGTTGGCATGGGGCCGAGTGTGCCGTCTGGTAGCTGACATCCAGATACCACCTTCGAGTGTCTGTCCTTGGTGTCCATCCATGGGTCACTTCTTTCGCCATGGTTGGCAGCTGCTGTTTCACCACCCAGGCTGCAGTTTGCAGGCTTGGCCACTGCTCACCTCTTAATCAAAGTTCTCGTGTTTGGCAAAGGGATGTTTGTGTTGTAAAGCTGAATCGTCCTCCTGGGCACACAATGAGAAAACACTAATATCCTTGAGCAGTGCTAAGCTGATTGGAAAGACTGATAACTTTTTGCAAAGAATTCTTCAGTGTAATAAAGATTGTTGTCTAAATTATACTATGATTTAAACTGGCAGGACAAACCATTAAAAAAAATTAATCATTTTTAAAACTCATTTTCCAATCATTTTAGCGGTAATTATGTGAACCTGGTGTTCTGTCCCTGATTAGATAAGCCGAAGCTGGGAATCTATTCCATGCCCTCAAAATCCCTGGTAATCTGAATCAAGACCCCATGAGGAGTAGATTTGCTTTGGTTAGACTTTGTTTATGATGGCAATGTCTGTAATATTGAGAATGTTCAAAGTTGTCTCTGTGTGTTATTCACTCTGACACTGCAGTACCATTAGAATGGCTTGTGATAAATGTCTTTGGATGGTGGTATGGGTTCATGCAGCAATAATTTATGTGTCTGTTTTAAAAGCGGGGGTGGTATGTAATCCACAAAATTACATGATAAAGGATATCCAAAACTTTAGCTTCTGTTTAGGATCTCTCTGATAGGACAAAGTCCATTAACCTGCGCACTGTAAATCTGGTAAAAGCAAGCAAGATATAGTGCAAACAGAAGAGTAAAAAAGGTGTGCTGTCAGGTAAACATAAAATGCTGGAGTAAATCAGCAGGTGAGGCAGCATCTACGGAGACGAGGAATTGGTGACGTTTCGGGTCAAAACCCTTAATACTATTCGTGTGGTTAGATAGAAAAGGAGGTGAATATCAGATTGAAAAAAAGACATAATGTGCTGGAGTAGAGAAGCATAGAAGCATAGAAAATAGGTGCAGGAGGAGGCCATTCGGCCCTTCGAGCCAGCACCGCCATGCATTGTGATCATGGCTGATCGTCCCCAATCAATAACCCGTGCCTGCCTTCTCCCCATATCCCTTGATTCCGCTAGCCCCTAGAGCTCTATCTAACTCTCTCTTAAATCCATCCAGTGATTTGGCCTCTGTGGCAGGGAATTCCACAAATTCACAACTCTCTGGGTGAAAAGGTTTTTTCTCACCTCAGTCTTAAATGGCCTCCCCTTTATTCTAAGAATAATTCAGCAATTTTATTCTAAGAGTAATTCAGCGGGTCGGGCAGCATCTTTAGAGAATATTTGGTTAGGTGACATTTTGGGTGGGACCTTTCTTCAGAGTGAAGAATTATCAGAGGTTGGGGAATGCGTGAAACAGGCAATGAAAAAAATGAGTAAGGGAAAAAGTCAGGCCGTGGGAGAGATAAACACACAGCGCTGGAAGAACTCACTGAATCAGGCAACGCCTGTGGAAGGAATGGACAGGTGACGTTTTGGGTCAGAGCCCTTCTTCAGATTAATGGATGGTGAACTAGAAAATGCGTCAAGTGAGGAATTTCCTATTGTCTATTCTATTTGTATTTCCTGTTTACTAATGTCATATGTACCGATGGAACAGTGAAAAGCTTTGTTTTTCGCTGTCCATCAGATCAGATATACTATACATAAATGCAACCAAGTCAAACTCAAATACAATAAATAAAAGGGGAAGGTACAAGATGCAGAATATAGTTCTCAGCATTGTAATGCAACAATTCCAGAGACAAAGTTCAATGTCCAGTGTTCAATGAGTAGAGGTGAATCGGACAGCACCCAAGCTTATGGAAGTCTGATAACAAATGGGTAGAAGTGGGTAGAAATGGGTAGACTGGTGGTGCACGCTTTCAAGCTTCTGCATCTTTTTCCCAATGGATGCGGGGAGAAGAAAGGACTTGTTATTACAAATTGTTAGTAGTTATCAAGATGAGAGAAAGGCGGCACAATGGCACAGCAGTAGAGTTATTGTCTGTACGGAGTTTGTATGCTCTTCCTGAGATGGCATGGGTTTTCTCTGGGTGCTCCAGTTTTCTTCAACATTCCAAAAATCCCCTCGCCCTCGCCCTCTCCCTCTCCCCTGCCCGTCAGCAGCGATCCACCCCATAAAGACATCACAATGGGATCTCATTTACATTTTTAAAAATTCTGTTTAAAAAAAATACAGCAGCGTTCCACCTCACAATGATGTCACAATGGGATCCTGCATTTCATATACATTAAAAAAAATCTTAAAAAATTGAGGGGGAGAGGGAGGATTTTTGGAATGTTGGGGGGGTTGGGGCGATAGAAGGGTTTTTTTTTTACATTTAAGGAGAGGAGGGGAGAGGGGTTATGGGGGGAGGGAGGGAATGACTGAGGTTGGGGAGGGTTGCCGTCACTCGCTTCACAACAGGAACCCGTCAATCGTGCCCACACAGTTGGGGGCTATGGGTGAGTGGTGGAATATTACGTTGGGGACCAGCCCTCCCATGTGACAGGGACCCAATGGGTCCCACTTAGTCTAGTATCTATCTATCTATATATTACTAAAACCCTCATCTTGTTTGGACATCTGTCTGTCTGCTTGCGTGCGATCACAAGGGACTACACCAAAATAGTACACGATAGCGCTAGAATTTTTGCACCACCTTACTCACCATTGACCTGTGGATGTTTGTATCAAGTTTCGTTCAGATTGATATATTTCACGTTATCACATTTTTTAATTTACTAAATCCACTTTGATAATCACTTCAACTTCAATGCTGGCAGTTGCAGCTATAACGCCACAATGGGATCTCACAGTCCTCCACCCGACATCTGCAAGAATGGTTGCCATCATCGATCACTTAGTCGTGGTCCTGGCAGCAAGTGATTGAACAGGAGGGGGAGGGGCCGGGGCCAGGGGAAGTGGAATTGGAATTGGAAGTGCTGGAGGAGGCAGGAGAAGTGCAACTGGATTTTTTTTTTAAGTCCATTGCTGGGGGAGCCAGGTAAGTGGTGGAATCTTATGTTGGGGAATGGGTTGCATTGGGGGACCAGGCCTCCCATCGGTGCTATGGATGAGTGGTGGAATATTGCGTTGGGGGAACGAATGAGTGGTGGAAATGGGTTGCATTGGGGGGGACGGCTGAGTGGTGGATTATTGTGTTGGGGGAATGGGGCCCAATGGGTCCCACTTGGTCTAGTATATATTACTAAAACTCTTGTCTTGTTTATATCTCTATGTCTACTACGCATATGTGATCCTGGAACTACGCCAAAATGGTACACGATAGCTCTAACATTTTTGCACCATCTCACTCACCATTGTCACAATTCACAGGTTATTGACATTTAAAAGTTTTAAAAAAACCCACTTTGAGAAGAATAACTGTGACTGTTGTGAGAGTTTTCTGGCAGTTTCCAGCTATGATGTCACAATGGCATCTCACAGTCCACCGATCACAATGGGATCTAATTTACATACACTGCCGTGAACATTCCGCCACCCGACAATGACACCATCATGGCATCCCAGCTGCCAAGCTACAGGGTTGGGATAAGCTCCAGCCAGTGCAATGAGTGGGGGAGGGGAGGAGAAGAAATGTTATTGAAACATTGTGTTTAGTGGGGGAGTGCGAAATGGGAGAGGTGAGGGAGGGAGTGACTGAGGGTAGGGTCATCCGAGGCTAGGGTCCTCAAGGCGGGCAAGGAGGGAGTGAGATTTAAAATAAATCCGTTTTAATCAGATTCTTGGGGAGAGCTTTCCTTTATATAAACAAATTCCAGAATGTTCCTTGTGGGGGTTGGGGGAGATGAGATGCGAATCCAGTCTGAGAACGATTCAGCAGTGTGGCAGTTAGAGCTATAACATCACAATGGGACCTGCCTGTGAACAGTCTTCCAGCCCACAATGACATCACAATGGGATCAGCAGCTTCCACCTCTAAGTAGCAATGTTAAAACATTTTGAGATTAAAAAAATCAAGTCTGCAATTTATCCCATCAGGTAAAACATAAAAATAAGTTTAATTTGACACCTAATTCAGTTTCATATCTTCAGTATTAAAAGAGTTATGGCCATTTTCATACTCGGGAATTAGCATCTTGTTCCCCATTGCCTTTCCATTCGCCTACGGTGTGCAGTGTCAAATTTTGTTTAATTTTACAAAGTAATTCCCTTTATAAAAGTTAATTAACTTTCTACCGTGAACAGCAGTGTGCTCCCACTTGCCAGCACAGTTTGGGGAGGGTTGCCGGGCTCGGTATCCACACGTGCGCAGTTGATGAAATTTGAAAAACTGAACGGGTTGTACTTGACTGCGTCACAATGGGGATCTCTGGCATCACAATGGGGACCCAAGGGGTCCACAGGTCGTCTAGTACTATTTAATATTTAAGATAGACACAAAATACTGGAGTAAGTCAGATGGTCAGGCAGCATCCCAGGAGAAAATGAATGAGTGGTGATTCGGGTCGGGAGCCTTCTTTGGCCTATTTTAATGCTTATGCAGCACATATTTATTCAGAAAAGGTATATAAAATGTAATACAGCATTGAAATATATTCTGGCACTGACTTGTTTTAATACATAATGATATATTCAGGCATTTGCTGCAGTATTGATGTATATTTCAAATTACATAAATTTACATCACACATGATGGCTATTGCTCCTTTATCACAAGATGGATATTGGTCCCTTAGGTTGGATATCTCACACTGATTGATGAAGAGATATCCAACCTAATCCAAATCTCCTCCTCCATCCTGATCTATTACATTCTGTGCTTTTGATGTGGTTCGGCCTAGCACTGAGGCTACCAAAGATGTACACCCTTTCAGAGAAGATATTCTTCTCCAAATTAGTGTGAAATGTCTTTATAACCACCCAATCAGGTTCATGTATGTTTCAGTAAGATTATTTATTTTCTAAAGCTCGGACAATATACGGCCAATCTTCTAAGGAACCTCCTTGGAAGATTAAAAAGGCCAAACCAGTATGCAATACCCCATGGCAGCTATAACCAAGTCTGTTTGAATCAAGATATCTTGATTTGTCACAGAGTCCAGTACAGGCATTCACTTACTTATATAGGGTTACATTCCGAACCATTACGTAAATCAAATTTTATGTAAGTTGGAATCACCAACCCCATCCCATGCCCAAAGTAACTCACTGAGAATATTCATTGTCTCAGCGGATTCTGGCTGTGTCCAGGACACTTTCTGCGGCATGCAACCTTCTGTGTAAGCACCGCCACCTTTGCCGGCCTGTATCCCATGAAAACTTGTGATTATACAGTGTTGTGGAAATTACAAACTTGCACTAGGGACTGGGTACAGAATTGTTTACGTAAGTGCAAATTTACATAAGTCTCTTATTGTGTAATTCAGGGAGTGTCTATTCTATAAGTATTTGGTGTACCTGTATGCTAACTTACTGTGATTATTTTATGCAGACATCACAATCTCTCTAAATTATGAAACCACAATGACTACTTCCACACCAGAGTGAAAGTATCATACATGCACAGATACTGGAAATATTACATTTGTCCCTTTCTTACCAGTGAATTGTACAAACCCTACTTGTTTTCACCTTTGCTTCCGCCCTGAATATTTCAAGCAGCTTGTGATGTCCCGTACTCTGGTATTATTTCGGCAATGTTTTGCCTCACTTGGGCTATATTGAATTGCTACTTCTTATTTTGTAGTCACATTACATGACTAATACTCTGGTCTTACACTCTCTTGATCTCCTGCTGTAATTTAAGTAGGAGATCAATGGAAACTCAAGAGAACTGGTGTAAATGCCATTTTGGATGTTCTTTTGGGGTCATGGATCTTTCATCTAGGTTGTGTATGATATGGGAACATCCCAAAGACATTCACCTAGACTGGTTATATCCATAAGACATACTGTAGGAGCGGAAATAGGCAATCTACTTTGCCATTCAATCATGGCTAATCTAATTTTTCCTCTCAACCCCATTATCCTGCCTTCTCCCCGTAACCTTTGACACCCTTGCTAATCAAGAACCTATTAATTTCCACCTTAAAAACACGCAATGTGTTGGCCTCCACAGTCGTCCATAGCAATGAATTCCACATATTTACTACCTTCTGAAGAAATTCCTCCTCATTTCCAATGTGCCCACTGATTCTTGACTCTCCCATTACTGTAAACATCCTTTACACATCCATTCTATTCCAAGCCTTTCATTACCCAGTAAGTTTCAATGTGATCCCCCATTATCCATGTGGATCATGCTCTCCGTCATTCCATGAATGCACTTTTAGTTGGGAAAACCTTCATGCTTTTGAGCCCAAAAGCTTAATTTTGTATTTGGCATTCTATGCTTGATTGTCTTAATCTTTTTGGTATCCTAAGATCTTGTGCGGAAATTCCATGAACATTCCATTAAAGAATTGGATTAACCTTACAGCCAGCACGGAGAGCAGCGCTAACTCCACGGCTCAGGGCTGGTGTCCCATCAGGTCAGAGAGGGCTGTAGGTTAACCCGACGAGACAGGCAGCGTTGAGCTGGATTTAGCGCTGCTTCTCCGCGCTGGCTGTAAGCCTGGGCCGTCATTTCCGTACGTCCAGGTATGGCTGGTAGGTTAACAGGCAGAGTTGAGCTGGAATTAGCTGGAATTGGGGGCACTCGGTAAGCGACAGGGATGTCCAGTGGCGGTTCGGCAGCGTTTGTGGCACCGCAGACCCGGGATCGATCCTAGCTGCAGATGAAGCGCAGGTCTATGTCCATGCCGCAGTACGGCAGCTGAGAGTTTTTATCGCTTGCGACCTTTGAGAAATTCCATGATTCCTTGCGTTTTACGGAATACCGAACTCACTTATTGGATTGTCTGATGCTCACTAAATTTTAAGTCTCATCTCTTTTATTGTTTAGGACTTACATGAGTGTGAACGAACTGAAGGAGACACTGCAGATCAATGGCTCCATGTATCTGAATGTTTATTTTGCCAATTCCGTACGGGAGGAACTGGCAGGTGCAGCCACCTGGCCCTGGGATAAAGAAGCCCTGAGTTACTTGGGTAAGTGTGTTTAATAGATATTTCTATTTGTTGGATAATCTTGGTCAGCTGCATGCTTCCTGCGCACATTAATCTCGCTGTGATTAATATGAAACATTTTTGTTGAAAGACAAAAAATTCTGGAGTTACTCAGCAGGTTAGGCAGTATGCCTGGAGAGCATCGATAGATGATGTTTTAGGTCAGGAACCTTCTTGACACTTCTGTCATTTGTCGGATGAGACAAACATCACATCGTCTATGGCTATACTTTTTTGGATCATTAAGAAACATCAA
Source organism: Okamejei kenojei (assembly GCA_035221665.1). Taxonomy (NCBI): domain Eukaryota; kingdom Metazoa; phylum Chordata; class Chondrichthyes; order Rajiformes; family Rajidae; genus Okamejei; species Okamejei kenojei. The sequence goes on from CM069140.1 coordinate 32,404,554, forward strand.
GACTTATAAAATAATGCTAGTTCAGTTTAGAGATACAGTGTGGAACCAGGCCTTTTAGCCCACCGAGCATGCGTCAACCACGATCGCCTATGCATTAGTTCTACCCTCCACATTAGAGACAACTTGCAGAAGCCAATAAACCCACAAACCTGTACGTCTTCAGAATGTGGGAGGAAACCGGAGCACCCAGAGGAAACCCACGTGGTCACAGGAAGAATGTACAAACTTGTGTCTTTGGCATTGTAATGTGCAACTCCACCACTGCACCACTATGCCGCCCTGGCTAATAGGTAATAGACCAAAGAAGTTCATAAATGGATGGGACAAACTCTCTTTGGAATAAACGTAATTTTTAATGTACTTGGATTTACTCTTCATCTGCACATTTAGACTTTCCTTCACTACTGTCGCATTAGGAACCATCTGCAAATTCAATAATCTATTTCACCATAAGCATAGCTTCTAATCTTCCTCATTTCAAAGACACATTGCACCATTGCTCTTAACTTTCCTTGTCTCTGCCCTGCCTCAATTCATCTGGCGCTGAGACTCCCGTAGTAGGTCAATGAACACACAACAAAGAAATGGTCCCTAGATATAGAGTCATACAGTGGGGAGAACAGGCCCTTCGGCCCAACATGTCTACTACTGACCAACATGTCCCATCTACACTAGCCCCACCTGCCTGTGGTGTTGAGCTTGACCGATAGAGGCAGAATTTTGATAAGCGTCTATGATAGCTTGTTGACAGAATTCCATTTTTAATGCGTAGGATTTGAATCATTCTATTGACTGTCTAAGAGCTCATTATATTAAATTTCTAATGAAAACTTTAAAGTTTTTCCCTCCAAGAGAAGGAACTCTCTGCATGTCTTTATTCGTCACAAATCTTGATTCTGCATTTTAATATAATTGATCAAAAAAAAGTATATTACTTTATTTAGATGGGAAGAAGATAGATCTGAAGAAGGAGAGCTAAAGAAGGGTCCCGACTCAAAATGTCACCTAGGCATGTTCTCCAGGGTTGCTGCTTGACCCGCTGAGTTAATTCAGCTCTTTTTTTCTTTTTTTTTCTGGTTTGTTTAATTTCTGCCATGGATAATAGTTTTTTTTATTTGCTCTCTGTGTCCGTTCTTTGATATCATTACCTGTTCTATTTACTGCTTCACCAGGGAATAAGGTTATTCTTTATTATTCTTTCCTGTAGATAGAGGGTTGTTTATAATTTATCCAGATAATGGGCAGAAGAAAGACATAGTTTGAATCACAGGGGACTGGTCGTCATCTTTTGCCCAGTTATATTGAATCTGATCTATTGCTATCACCTACAAAATTATCAGAGCAATAAATGTATAGAATTGACAGCCCTTAACAGATAGTCGAAAGTGAATCCCCAGAACCAGGTGTAACGATCGATCTGAAACTTTAACTCTGATTCCATCTCAACAGATGTTGGCTGAGCTGTTGTGCACTTTCCTCACATTTCATGTCAGTAAAACATACTGAATGGCCTCAGTAAAAAAAGGAATTTGACCCATTTAGTTATTACCTGTCAGTAAGTCTGATGACATTCTCTATGTGGAATAAGTCATCTTAACAGCATAAAATAGTGATCCTCTGACTTAATCAGTGAAACGCAGGAGGTTGAGGGGTATTTTTACAGAGGTATATAAAATCATGAGGGGAATAGATTTTTGCCCAGGGTAAGGAAATTAAAAACCAGAAAACATAGGTTTTAGTTGAGGGGCAAGTTTTAATAGGAACCCGAGGGGCAATGTTTACAGTCAGAGAATGATGGGTATATGGAATGAGTTGACAGAGGAGGTAGTCGAGGCAGATTCTATTTAAAAGATGCTTAGACAAGCACATGGATAGGAAAGGTTTAGAGGGCTATAGGCCAAATGCAGGCAAATGGGCTATCTTAGATGGGACACCTCGGTCGGCATGGATGAGTGGGGCCGAAGGACTTGTTTCCGCACTTATGACTCCGTTACTCTCTAATTCCACAGGAGAGAAAACAGTTAATTTACAGGAATGTGTTCAAACATAGCCGCTGTGTCAATAATGTTGAGAGCTACAAATGTGGTCAGAAATACAGCAGACCGATGCACTCCACCACTCGCATTCAGCTGCTACCTCCCTCTGTAGCACACGCTGTTATTCCTTACTTTTTGGACGAGAGACCTTGTGGTATGGAAGTTATTAGCAAATATCAAAAGCAGCTTTGCTAACTTCTGAGGGAAATCTTTTCAAAGGTTATGAAAAAGTTACACTGCAATCAGTTTATTTTCTCGCATTGTACTTTTAGCGAGGGAGTGTTGCGTAAACAGCGGTACGCACCTTCAATTCATTCCAAGGCAACTGGGAACTGTTTAAAGCAATACTTGTCCAGGCCTAATAGCAGCAAACACCCAGTGCTCAGACTCACGATTCCAAAATGCCGGAGACCTTAACAATAATTTCTTATTTCCGATAACACTGCACACAGCCACCCAAACGTAAGCATGTTCTTCAGGTGAAGCCGTGGAAGAAAATCTCGATAGGGGTGCAGGCATAAAACCATATGAAACCAAATAGTCTTCCAATGATTTATGGTGTATTTTATCTTTATCTATCTATTTAAATTGTCAAGCTTCAATGAAATAAGAAAACAATGGTAGGTAGAGTTTGTGAGGTGTCCTTCAAAAAACTGGAATGCAAGGGTTTCCCCACTGGCGGGCTGGTACATGTTAACCTCAACAGTTTTCATTCTGTACATGGGATTAGTAAAGCAATGGAAAATAGAGAGTGTTCAGCTCACAATGTTCATGACTTTACACTTTAGAGAGATACAGTGTGGTAACAGACCCATCAGTCCAACAAATCCGTGCAGTCCAGTGCTAGGGTACACTAGCACTATCCTTCACCCTAGAGACAATTTACAATTTTTACAGAAGCCAATTAACCTACAAACCTCTATGTCTTTGGAGTGTGGGAGGAAACCGGAGCACACTGAGAACACGCACGCGGTCACAGGCAGAACGTACAAACTCCATACAGGCAGTACCCATAGTCAAGATTTAATCTGGGTCTCTGGCTCCATCAGGCAGAACCCTGTCATAGAGTTATGGAGTGATGCAGTGTGGAAACAGGCCTTCGACCCAGCTTGCCCACACCGGCCAACATGTCCCAGCTACACTAGTCCCACCTGCTTGCGCTTGGTCCATAACCCTCTGAATCTGTCCTATCCATGTACCTATCTAAATGTTTCTTAAATGATGGGATAGTCCCAGCCTCTACTACCTCCTCTGGCAGCTTGTTCAATATACCCACCAGTCTTTGTGTTAAAAAGTTACTCCTCAGCTTCCTATTAAACATTTTCCCCTTCACCTTGAATCTGTCCTCTGGTCCTCGATTCCCCTTCTCTGGGCAAGAGATTCTGTGCAACTTCCCAATGTATTCCTCTCATGATTTTATACACCTCTATATAACATTGTTACAAAATCTACCATCAGCAGCGCTACAGATCTGCCACTGCCTGTGTGTGCGATTCCGGAGGCTTTGGGGGTGGGGGGGGGGGTGGCAGGATTAAAATGCAGGTTTGTATTGGTTGCCGGAGAGGGATTTCTTCGGGCTGCTAGCGCTTCCGTTCCCGTTTTTTAATTTTAATTTGCTGGACGATTGCATCGTTGGATGAAAGTTAAACGTGGCTTCTAACGCCTTCAACATCACGGGTCGCAATATCAGGACAAAACAAAAGGTATATTGTTAATTTAACATATTATCTTGCTTTTTGGTGTGGCTTCATTTTAATCTTGTGATGCAAAAAATGTTATTTTTACATACGAATTGGCCGTGTCTTGCCTGGCGATAGGGGCTTAAATCATGGCAGCGGCCACATTCCAATCGATCAGATTCCAGAAACATCCACTCTCAAGATAATCGAATTCTTTTTTTTTTTGCACACAAGGTGTACATAAAAACATCTAAATCATCTATACTTTGTGTTATTGTCTATCCATGATCAATATTTTCATACTAAATATCCACAGTACAGTTTTAGTCAGATGTATTGTGTAAAAAATAATGATTATCTTGAGAGTGGATGTTTCTGGATTAATTTATGGGAAATAAACATTAAAATGCTTTCATTTGGCATATAAATTCATGAGAAAGTGAGATTTAAAAATCATGTTATATTGTGAATTCTTGTGTGAATGGGATCAGTTTGTTATTTGTCATTTGGATACTTAGGCTATTTAAAAAAAATAGTATTTTCTTAAGAAATGGATAATGTTTAGATCTAGTAATTGAATTTAGATTAATTTAATTGATTAGATGGATTTGATTTGAGGAAACTGATGAATATGAATTTTTTGTTGGGTATTTACAATTTGTTTTAGCGTTTAACTTTATCATTTCTACCTTTTTTTTCTAAAACTGCAAATAATGACTTGTTTCTGTTAATGCTGTTCAGTGTTTTTTTTTTGAAGATGCCACTGATTATGATATGCCAATGTACCGACAAGCAACTGATCTTCTCCATAACGACTTGGTCTTTTGCTAGAAATTGTAATTTCTTTACCTGTCTGTTACGGACGTACAGCATATAATACAATAATATTAAAGTTCTGATCTTGAGAATATCACATTTTTGAATTTTCAAGGCAGTCTGGGTGTTTATTACTATTTCCGTCACTACGGTCAATTTTGTAATTAGCCACAATGAGGTAAGTAACTAATTATATGCTTTAGTTTCAGGTCATCCAAGTAAGATGTTTTATATTTGTTTCAGAATGCTTCAATCTATAATAACTGAACATTTCATTCAGTTGTCTTAAATTTTAAGAAAGTTATAGGCTTTTGACTGTCCTCGATCACAGCTTTTATGTTAAGTCAATGGAAAAGCAATAGAGAACAAGATGCTAATTTCCGAGTACGAAAATGGCCATAACTTTTTTAATACTGAAGATATGAATGTGAATTAGGTGTCAAATTAAAGTTATTTTTATGCTTTATCTGATGGGATAAATTACAGGCTTGATTTTTAAAATCTTAACATTTTGTAACATTCCTACTCTATCAGATCACCCCTCATCCTCCTGTGCTCCAAGGGATAGAATCCCAGTCTATTCAACCTCTCCCTATAGCTCACACCCTCCAGTCCTGGCAACATCCTTGTAAATCTTTTCGGAACCCTTTCAAGCTTAACAATATCTTTCCTATAACATGGTGCCCAAAACTGAACACAATATTATAAATGCGGTTTCACCTATGTCTTATACAACTGCCATGACCTCCCAACTTCTATACTCAATACTCTGCCTATCCCGGGCAACTCTGCCACCCCTTGGGAATTTGGGAAGTTTGGGAATTTTCCTTCAGAAATCAGGGTAAGCTGCTGGCCATTGTAAAAACTGGCATGCAAGGCTGTCACCCACTGGTGGGCTGGTAAACGTTTACCTCATCAGCTCCCATTCTAAATATATATATGGGATTTGTAAAAGTTCAAGTTCAAGTGGGTTTATTGTCATGTGTCCCTGATAAGACAATGAAATTCTTGCTTTGCTTCAGCACAACAGAACATAGTAGGCATTGACTACAAAACAGATCAGTGTGTCCATATACCATTATATATGTAAATACACACATGAATAAATAAACTGATAAAGTGCAAATAACAGACAATGGATCATTAATGTTCAGAGTTTTGTCCAAGCCAGGTTTAATAGCCTGATGGCTGTGGGGAAGTAGCTATTCCTGAACCTGGTTGTTGCAGTCTTCAGGCTCCTGTACCTTCTACCTGAAGGTAGCAGGGAGATGAGTGTGTGGCCAGGATGGTGTGGGTCTTTGATGATACTGCAAGCCTTTTTGAGGCAGCGACTGTGATAAATCCCCTCGATGGAAGGAAGGTCAGAGCCGATGATGGACTGGGCAGTGCTTACTACTTTTTGTAGTCGTTTCCTCTCCAGGGCGCTCAAGTTGCCGAACCAAGCCATGATGCAACCGGTCAGCAAGCTCTCTACTGTGCACCTGTAGAAGTTAGAGAGAGTCCTCCTTGACAAACCGACTCTCCGTAATCTTCTCAGGAAGTAGAGGCGCTGATGAGCTTTCTTGATAATTGCATCAGTGTTCTCGGACCAGGAAAGATCCTCAGATCTGTGCACGCCCAGGAATTTGAAGCTCTTGACCCTTTCAACCATTGACCCGTTGATATAAACGGGACTGTGGGTCCCCATCCAAAATTCACAATCAGTTCCTTAGTTTTGCTGGTGTTGAGGGCCAGGTTATTGTGCTGGCACTATATGGACAGTTGCTCGATCTCTCTTCTGTACTCCGACTCATCCCCATCAGTGATACGTCCCACAACAGTGGTGTCGTCAGCGAACTTGATGCTGGAGTTCGCACTCAGCCTGACATATGAGTTTTTGTTGTCCAAGTGGTCCAGAGCGGAGTGGAGAGCCAGCGAGATCGCATCCACCGTTGATCTGTTGTGGCGGTAAGCGAACTGCAGTGGGTCCAGGTTTTTGTTGAGGTAGGAGGTGATTTGCGCCATGATCAATCTCTCGAAGCACTTCATCACCACAGGCGTTAGTGCCACAGGTCGATAGTCATTGAGGCACGTCACCTTGCTCTTCTTGGCTCTGGTATAATTGATGCCCTTTTGAAGCAGGTGGGAACCTCAGACCTCAGAAGTGAGAGGTTGAAAATGTCCGTAAAAACTCCAGCCAGTTGGTCTGCACGGGTTTTTAGAACACGACCAGGTATACCATCAGGTCCAGGCGCTTTTCGAGGGTTCACCCCTCTGAAGGATTTCCTGACGTCGGCCTCTGTGACTAAGACTGAAAAACCATCACAGCAAATGGGGGCTCGGGAAGGCACATCAGTGTTCGCCCTATCAAAGCGTGCATAAAATGCATTGAGCTCATCAGGGAGTGATGTTTCGCCGACATACGAGCTGCCTCCTGATTTTGCCTTGTAGGAGGTGATTGCATTCAGGCCCCGCCACAGCTGCCAAGCATCTGTCTCGTCCTCTGGCTTGGAGCAGAAGTCCCTTTTGGCCTTTTTAATGGCCTTACCAAGGTCGTATCTGGACTTCTTATAGACTGTATCATCAGACATGATTGCCCAGTGTCTGGTCTTCAGAAGAGTGCGGATCTCAAAGTTGATCCAAGAGTTCTGATTGTGAAACACTCGGAAAGTTTTTGTAGGGATGCAGTCCTCCACACATTTCTTAATGAAGTCTGTAATGACTGTGGCGTATTCATTCAAATCCTTAAAACAACAGGAAATGGAACGTGGAACTTTACCACACAGGTACAGGGCCTTTAGCCAAACCTGTCCCTGCCGAACCTGAAGCAACTTTGTGACCTTTTGGGTTCTGATGTTGATTTGTTCACTGAGCAGAAAAGAATGCTAGGATCCAGAAACGACCCTGATCCTTCATCAAAGAAGCTGAGCACAGTCTAATGATGTAATTGACATTGTATTACAAATCGTATAAAAGGGCTGGGGGGTCTTCCAGGTCCCAGTTACTTACCCGAAATAGCTTGCAGCAATGTCTAATAATGTGAAAGATGATGTAACCACTGCTTCTTTTCATCCCCACCTGTACACAATTCAAGGGGGAACTTGCTCTAATGTCAGAGCAGCTGCAGTTGGAATTTGCTTTTAATTTCCTGGGTCTCTAATCAAATATTTTTTTTGGACTGCCTAAGCCTTAGCTCTTCTTTTGTTTCACTGCACTTGGGATTTTTAAATGAACCTATCTTTAATCGGAATTTACCTTGCACTAAACTCTATACCCTTTATCTTGCATCTGTGCACAGTGGATGGCTTTTATTGTAATCATGTTAGATTAGTTTATTGTCATGTATACCGAGGTACAGTGAAAAGCTTTTCTGTTCTGTGCTATCCAGTCAGCAGAAAGACTATATATGATTATAATCAAGCCATCCACAGTTTACAGATACAGGATGAAGGGAATAATGTTTAGTGCAAGATAAAGTCCAGTAAAGTCCGATTAAAGATAGTCCGAGGATCTCCAATGAGGTACATGGTAGGTCAGGACTGCTCTCCATTTGGTGATAGGATGGTTCAGTTATCTGATAGGAGTTGGGAAGAAATTGTCCCTGAATCTGTAGGTGTGTGTTCACACTTATGTACTTCTTGCCTGATGGGAACGGGAGAATGCATAGTCTGAGTGGATAGCAAGCAACAAAAGCTTTTCACTGTACCTCAGTACACATGACAATAATAAAATAAATGAATCTTTAGCCATATTATGACCTTTCCCAAGTAACAGGCCCTTCATTAAACAGAATGTTCTAATTGTCAAACATTATTCACTCCATTAATTCCACCTCTCCCTTCCGCATTTACCAAATCCGGCACTTCTCCTGCCCGTCACATTCCCAAACACCAGTCCCTCAATTAATCTAATTTGTCAAATTCCCAAATATTATTTCCTTCACTAACGCAGACAGTTCCATTCTTGAATTTCAGATGCTTTCCTAGTATCCTAGTTTCCTAGTTTCCTGAAACCCACATTAGGCAGGAAAGAAATCCACATTAGACTGGAAAGAAATCCACATTAGACTGGAAAGAAATCCACATTAGGTAGGAAATGGTGTTGGATAGACTGGTGGGACTGAAGGCTGATAAATCCCCAGGGCCTGATGGTCTGCATCCCAGGGTACCTAAGGAAGTGGCTCTAGAATTCGTGGATGCATTGGTGATAATTTTCCAATATTCTATAGACTCAGGATCAGTTCCTGTGGATTGGAGGGTAGCTAATGTTATCGCACTTTTTAAGAACGGCGGGAGAGAGAAAACAGAGAATTATAGACCAGTTAGCCTGACATCGGTGGTGGGGAAGAGTCAATTATAAAAGATGAAATAGCTGCACATTTGGATAGCAGTAACAGGATCGGTCTGAGTCAGCATGGATTTACGAAGGGGAAATCATGCTTGACTAATCGAATTTACGAAGGGGAAATCATGCTTGCCTAACCAATAGAAAATTGGTTGGCAGACAGGAAACAGAGAGTAGGGATTAACGGGTCCCTTTCAGAATGGCAGGCAGTGACTAGTGGGGTACCGCAAGGCTTGGTGCTAGGACCGCAGCTATTTACAATATACATCAATGATTTGGATGAAGGGATTCAAAGTAACATTAGCAAATTTGCAGATGACACAAAGCTGGGTGGCAGTGTGAACTGTGAGGAGGATGCTATGAGAATGCGGGGTGACTTGGACAGGTTGGGGGAGTGGGCAGATGCATGGCAGATGAAGTTTAATGCAGATAAATGTGAGATTATCCACTTTGGTAGCAAAAACAGGAAGGCAGATTACTATCTAAAAGGCGTCAAATTGGGAAAAGGGGAAGTACAACAGGATCTGGGGATCCTTGTTCATCAGTCTATGAAAGTAAGCATGCAGGTACAGCAGGCAGTGAAGAAAGCGAATGGCATGTTGGCCTTTATAACAAGAGCAGTCGAATATAGGGGCAAAGAGGTCCATCTGCAGTTGTACAGAACCCTAGTGAGACCACACCTGGAGTATTGTGTGCAGTTTTGGTCCCCTAATTTGAGGAAGGACATTCTTGCTATTGAGGGAGTGCAGCGTAGGTTTACAAGGTTAATTCCTGGGATGGCGGAACTGTCATATGCTGAGAGAATGGAGCAGCTGGGCTTGTACACTCTGGAGTTTAGAAGTATGAGAGGGGATCTCATTAAAATATAAAAGATTGTTAAGGGTTTGGACATGCTAGAGGCAGGAAACATGTTCCCGATGTAGGAGGAGTCCAGAACCAGGGGCCACAGTTTAAGAATAAGGAGTAAGCCATTTAGAACGGAGACAAGGAAACACTTTTTCTCACAGAGAGTTGTGAGTGTGGAATTCTCTGCCTCACAGGGCGGTGGAGGCAGGTTCTCTGGATGCTTTCAAGAGAGAGCTAGATAGGGCTCTTAAAAATAGCGGAGTCTGGGGATATTGGGAGAAGGCAGGAATGGGGTACTGATTGGGGATGATCAGCCATGATCACATTAAATGGCGGTGCTGGCTTGAAGGGCTGAATGGCCTACTCCTGCACCTATTGTCTATAACCAGTGCTGTTCTGCAACATCATCTTCTTCTTCTTGCGTATGGTGTGCACAGCCTAAAGTTGGAGACACCAAAACACTACATCTATTTGTTTGTGCATGTCTGGTTGATTGCATTACTCGAAACAGGGTGGACCAAGTGAAGTTTGCAATCTCCCACCCCTTCTGCAACATCAGATCTTTGAGTTACTCAACCTGTCCCATTCTCACGAACCAGCTCCTTCTCTCTTGCAGCCAGTTTGTTTCTCAGAAACCAGCTGTTCCATCACCAATATCATGTATGTTGCTTTAAATGTAATTTTCTCTTGTCTTGCTCTCCTTTGAGCTTACATATGCTTTACACTGGATATTGAATTTAATTGGAGACAGATGCTGGCAACAGAGTGCATAGATTTGTTTGACGTGTACCAGATGTGTATGAGTTATTAACTCTTATTTAAGCTGTTCAGTGTGTTACATTTTGCACACTTTGCAAAATGCTCAGCTCGATATCATGGTGCAAATCTACTGTACATTACTATCATGGTTTGTTTTAGCACTACCATCATCAGCACAGGAATTATGTTTTGTCCAAGATTTCTCTCCCTTCCCACTGAATGCTTCTGTGAGATGTGACAATTAACTATGTATAAAATCCATCAATGGGTTGCATTACTAATCAAGGTCATGCAAATACTTATCATTTCTCACTCCGCCTTTCTTAAGCCATCTTGGACCTTTTGTCCTGACCTTGCTTCTTGAGATGAGGGGTTGCTCTTTGAAGAGAATGAGGAAAATTGGGTTGTTCTCACTGGAGTGTGAAAGGATGAGAGGTGATCTCATTGAAAAATACAAAATTTTTTTGAGACAATTTGTCAAAGTTGTTTCATCAAAGTGGACAATTCACAACTGGAAGCCCAGGTATTAAAGGATTGGTTATTTCAGTCCAGCATTAGATATTTAATTGCACAGAAGGTTGTGAATCTGTAAAATTGTGAATAGTTGGAATTCTCTACCTCCATTGTGGATGTCCAGTCATTGCATATATTGAAAGCTAAGATTAATGGATTCTTAGAGCCAAAGTGAGTCGGAGAAGGTAGTGATTGGGCAGTAAAATGAAGGAGTGATAGGATCAACCAGAATCAGGATGAAATCCATATCAGAAAGATGGCCTATTCTAGCAGTCCTGTGATTGTGACATCCTTTAACTGTATTGTTTGGATATCACTGTGGCTACTGATTATTTTGAACACTCTTGTTTATAAACTTCTCACTGAGTTAAAATCAGAGCTACGTATCTTATTTTCCTGGTATATTCAAATGGTTCATCGTTTGCCTCCTTAGTAGTTTCTTTTACAAGCAAAACAGGGATGGAAGGGATTAATTCGGAAGTCACGATACATTTGATACCTTTGATACACAACAGGAGTTGATGCCCTTTAGTTAGACTTTCTGAAGCTAGGGAGCCAATTTAAAAGAGAGAATCTTGAAAGTGATAATCTCTCGATCAGTCTTGCTGTCATGTACTGGCAGGAGGGGAAGTAGAATGATGAGGTTAATTAATGCATATGTGCCTGGGAGTACCTAATCAAAATGGATGGGCTGTATCTCTAAGATTGGGATTAATTACCTCATGGGATGCTTGGAGAGGGTTTAAACTAAAATAGTAAGATTAAATGAGAACTTACCAGTTTGAGGTTTGATCTTTATTTTATGAGGAGTTGCGATGAGGGATTTCGTGAAAACCCCGCCAGGCACGCATGCGCGACATTCTTCAAAGCAGCGGTGTGGAATCACAGAACTACCCAGAAATGAACTAATATAGTAAGATTGAAGAGACTCTATTTACCAGCTGACCTTATAGTAGAGGGTTGGGAGCGGAGGGCACGAAATCCCTCATCGCAATTCCTCATAAAATAAAGATCAAACCTCAAACTGGTAAGTTCTTGTTTAATCTTACTATTTCATTTCGGAGTCACGTGAGTGACTTCGTGAAGATTTCAAAGCTCTGTGATTACATGCCCTGGATCACGTCCATGCTCACACACTGCCGTAATACTGATGGAGGAAGTATGTTAACGTATTTCAGACTTGAACAAGCTGAAAAATAATAACATTTGTTAATACAACAATAAAACCCCTGAAACCGGGGACAAACATTTAGGGACAGCACTTAAAACTAACCCAAAGTTAATTATCTTGTATTTGAAACTGACCAACTGGACTACTGGGGCATTTTGGAAAGGCCCTGCATTATAAAATGTGGAATACAGAAATGTCGCAGTTGTAGGATCGCGGATGGTCTGTGTAGTTTAAGCAACTCTTCTATAACGCAGTCACTTTATTGTGGGTCGAAACCATTCTATCCAGGCAATTCCTGTGGAGTTTGGACCCGTTGTGATCACCATCACCACTTTGAAGGTGAAAAACCGCAGTTGTAAGTCCAGCAGTGGGGTAAACCATTCTATCCAGCCAAAGGCCAGACCAGCGACCAGCTCCTGAGTAGGGTCAAAACCATATATCTCTGGTAATATATCGAGGTCGGGGAGGGATAGAACATACCCTTCAGTGTGGATACCAGCTGGTGAGATCCCACTCCAATGTTGAGATAGGATGACAGTGCACTCCTGGCACTGTATATGGCACTGTAACTGAGGGACTCATCATAATGCAGGCCCGTGAGGATTCCAGCACATTGGAGATCATAGTAGATATGTAGGTGGTCTAGGTCCGACTATGGAAACCTCACATATCCTTGTGTGGGTAAGGTACTGCTTCCTGGTGGACTCTCTCTGCAAGCTGCTCTATGACGTCCATGGTCCTTTCTGTTGCAGATCTGGTTGCGTTTTCTGCAACACCTATCTGATGAAGCAGAATGGGGGAAAGCATAGAAAACCCATTTCCCCCCCAATGTAGTGAGAACACGTCCATCGCCACTGCCCCAGGATCTGGTTCTCAAGAGACATATGTTGGTATCCAATGGTTCAACCTGGACGCAAGGAGGTCAATATCTGGTGTTCCATATTAGGCTATAGTTTTAGCAAATATTTGGAGGTTCAACATCCACTTGATGTCGTTATTAAATACTTGTGACCTGGTGTCCGCCACTGTATTGAGCTTAACCTGAAGGTACGTAGCTGATATCCAAATATTTCTTCCAATCCACTAGAGCCATATTAATTTTTCCAATTCATCACAAGATATTGACTTGATACCACCCATAAGGTTTAAATACGCCACCTCAGTGGACGGACATGCGTATGCTGCAGATTAGTGCATTAAGCCTGTAGCCCTTGACATGCTCCCAGCATTTCTAAACAGGTTATACCTTGTGACTGAAGAAAAGTAGACTCGTGCAAGTTCTCCAGCCCTTGGTGCTTGCGTCGGTTTGTAACACGACTAATGGATTTGATGTAATGATGGGATTTAACAATCACAAACATAGCTAATCCACTATTGTAGCTCAATTTATGCCTTGATTGGCGGCGCCATAGGCCCGTAAAAATGTCCAGCATTCGCTTTTAATGCCGAGATTTTGCTCTTTGCAAGCTTAGATAGTGTAACGGCCCAATTATGTAGCTAGAATGTAGCTACAAGTTTAGCAATTATTTTAGCAGTATGTCTAATAGTCGGTTTCCTGGTGCAAGCAAGGTTGTTACATGCCTCTATTATGTCTATAGCTTTGTTCCCTGGGATAGTGACAATCAGCTCCCTTGCATCCCAGAATGTATATAACTGCTCTCCTACTTGTGAGGTTAAACATGCAGCACTTCCAAGAGAACCAGACCCCCTTACCTCCATGGTTACCGGTGGGCCTGACGTTCTGGTTCCTGGTATTCCGTTGAATTGTGTTGAGGTGCTGCCGGCGTGTAGGTCCTTACTGGTCTTTCAGGTGGCCCCCGAGGTCTTGCGTATGGTGTTTGTCTGCGCACTGCCGGCCTGCTGGAGGGAGGTGGGTTCATCAACCCGTCTGCCTTTGCCTCCTAATCCAGGTCCTAGACCTGTTTGGGCAGGTCCTCACCGAACAGCTGTGTCGGTGGTGGCATCGCAGATGCCTAGTACAACCCCGCAAATATGGGGTTTGGAGTCGGTTTGATGGCGATACTCCGGGAAGTGTTAACTTCATGACTAACATTGCAAGAGCATCCTCCTGTTCTGCCGTCATTTCCATGCCGTCAACCAACCTGGCAAAGGCAGTAATCCCCGACGTCAGCAATTTCAGGATGTTTAGGACCTTCAGCTCCTGTGCCCTATCCCCGGACTGATGTTGCCCCAGATGGGCGTGTTGACTGTCACTACATTCAACGATATGTAGTTGTTTGGGCCTGGTATATGTTGATCACCTCGGTAAAGACCTGTTCCTGCAGCTGGTGTGTGGTGAGGTAGTCTATGCTGGGCCCCTGGTTTGGGCTGAGTGCTTCGGCTGGGCGAACTTGGAGACCACATTCAGCAGTTCCTCCTGGGTTTTCTCAGGTACTGTAGGTTCCTGCTCCAGCCCGTCTTACGTGTCCGCCAGCTGCTGATCCGTGGCATTCCCCACCGATGACGTGGACATGCTGGGTGGCTCAGCCGCATGTCTCCTGGACTGGAGGACATCTGGTCCAGGTGCAGAGATTGTGCTCTAGGATACGCTCCATCCGAGCCATGCGACCGCCACCGCATCTGCGGATGACAAGTCGACTTCCTCAGGTTCTGGAGAATCCCTGAGGCTTCTGTCATCGCCCTGCAGCTTGTCGAGGTGATAACAAGGGTGCCTAGACAGGATGTCGCTGCCTGCCGCTTCTGCGTGGCTGAGCGACTCCCCCGCGGACCTGCCGCTGGTCCACCGTCTTCCGGGCGGAGGCGGCCCGCTAGTCTGATAAGACATGAGCGGTGATGAGTCGGTCCCGGCCGCCGAAGCGTGGTACCCCGACGTCCGCGCGGGCTTGCCGCCTGTCCCGACGTTCGGTCACATCCTGCCGCTAAAGGAGGGTGCGGTGACCGAAATGAGACTACACCGGCCCGCGTTCTGGCGGGCTCCCCCGGCGGTGAGTCTGTGCCGGCCGCACATGCGGGCTTGCAGACCCAGGCCTCAATCCTTCACCGGTCCATGAACTGGTGGCTGCTCCGGTGGAAAGTCGACCCCGGCTCCTACAGCGGGGCTTCACCGACTGTTGTGTGATTCTTCCCCTGGTCCTCTCTCTGGTGACCTGCATAGTTGGGGAGAGAGAACGTGCCGCTAGGCGAATAACACGCTTACGCACCTTAGCTCCACTGTCCCTATGCTTAGGTGACAGTGGTAGGGAGTCAGGGTCTTGCCTACCCTGCTCCTGCGCGGTGCTCCTACCACTTTACGGCTCCATGGCCAGCCGTGGCGGAGAATCGGGTCCTGGCCGCGCAGGGCTACCCGGTTTCCGCGTTCTTATCCCGGCCCGCAGAGCGGGCGCTGCCGGTGTTGCGGGCGCTGCCGGCGTTGCGGACAGCTCCGGGAATAGTGGGCGCTGACTCCCATCCGAAGTCCCATGACCCTGGGAGGCATACTTCGATGCCCTCATTCTGGTCTCCCATCCATTGTTTCTGTAAGCAAAGTCTAGTACAGAAGCTAAACAACTCAAGGTTAGTATCTTACCTGAGGGTCTTTATGAGCTTCCGGTGGAGGAGCGCACTCTCTCCCCCCCTCCCCCAGCTCCAATGGTGACCAGACTCTCATGCGGGACATAGACTGCCGCTAACGGCAAGGCTCCCGCCTGTATGTGAGTCTGGGCCCCGGCTCTGTCTACTACCTCTATAGGGTAGCATAGCCGTTAGTCCGCGGTATACCTGCGGCGTTGAGTCGGAGCTCCTGCTCTGCCTTTGCTGCCCGCGAATGGCATTCTCCGAGCCCGGACCCTCCTGGTCCACGGGCTTGTCCGACTGCCGGGTAGCGTTGCCGTCAGCCCGTGGTGACCCTGCGGGCTGCGGTGTAGATTCGGGCTGCCTCTCTGCCGTCGCTGCGCGAACGGTGAGCCCGGACCCTTCCGGGTCAACGAGCTGCCCAACCTGCCCGGTGTAAAAATAAAGTCGGGGCAACGGCGTAAGTAAAGCCGTCAGCCCACAGCCGTTGCCTGCAAGCCCCATTACCTGTTAATACAGACAGGGATACTGCAGGCTGTGGAGTAGAGTTGAGTTGGGGCTAGCCCCCATTCCTTTCTTCGTGCCGCCAGCCCGCGGTGTCCTGCGGGCTGCGGTGTAGAGTCGGGGCTACTGCTCTGCCGTCGCTCATTGCGCACGGCGAGCCTGCAAGCCCCACTCCATTATACATGCCGTCAGCCCGCGGTGTCCCGCGGTCCGCAGTCAGTACCGAAGCGGCCTAGAGTACTCTGTAAAACAGAGTCCTGAAAGTAAAGAAGGACGGTAGGTTAGGTTTTTCTCTTACCTGCAGGTCCCTGCAGTAGAGGAGCGGCGCTCCTCACTGCCCGTCGCTCGCATGCGGTCGACGATATGTCGCGCATGCGTGCCTGGCGGGGTCTTCACGAAGTCACTCACGTGACTCCGAAATGAAATGGCAGTGATGGGCACCAATGTACTGCGTAAGATGAAAGGAATCAGTTACAAAAATGAGTGGGAGTAGCACATACCACTACTTTCCTATTTGTTTAATTTAGAGATACTGTGTGGAAACAGGCCTTTCGGCCCACTGAGACCACACCGACCAACAAACCCCCCATTCACTAGTGCTATCCTACGCACTAGGTACAATTTACAGAATCCAATCAACCTACAAACCTGCACGTCGTTGGAATGTGGGAGGAAATTGGAGCACCCGGAGAAATCACATGTGGTCCACAGGGAGAACATGCAAACTCTGTATAGACAGCATCTATAGGCAGATCAAACATGGGTCTCTGGTGCTGTAAAAGGCAACAACTCTACCATTGTGCCACTCGGTTTTGTGACAATACCAGATCTAAAAATCAATCAGAGTTGTTCCGTGACAACATTTGGTTCCACTTCACCTTGGCCACCTTTCCTTTCTCATTCTATTGAAATTAGCCTTCCTCCTGTTATCAAATTTTGGCAGTAGATTGCACTTTATTCTTATTCATTACTGACCAGTTTGGGGCCAGTTTTCTCCAAATGCTAATACATCCCTCCCACGGAGTCAAGGAAGTGTTTGCAAATACACAAATAAGGCTTGTTCCTTAATGATAGATAACGTATAAAGTAAATGGACCATGTGATGAAAATGAAGGAACAAAAACAGAACATGCAGGTATGCACAGCAGGTCAAACATCAGTAAGAAAAGAAACAGGGCCCATGCTTTGTACAACAACATTGAAATCCTGATGGAAATTAAGGACAGTCAAATTTAGCAAGAAAATCTGTTTAGAGATACAACAAAGCAGCGCCTCTACGAGCTGTGCAACTTTGCCACCCTGGGCATCCATTTAGCCAATTAAGTATTGTCACGGTCCTTACTAGGGGCATTTTGACTGTGTCCCTGTCAGATCAACCAATCACCTTTTTTTATTCTTGTTCCACACCTCAATATCAAGAGGAACAGCAATCTTGCAGCTTCCATGGATTCAGTCGAGCTCCCCTTTTTAGAGAAATAATACTGTTTCATTGGGGGCAGTTCAAAGAAAGTTCACTAAGATGTTTCATTTTATGGAGGGATTATCCAATTTGGAAAGATTAACTTGGTTGGGAATCCATGAGGAATTGTAGCTGAACCTGGCGCTGATCATAGGTTCTTTTGGAGAATAGAGCTCTGGGCAGCTTGTGTTCCCTTCTCTCTCTCTCTCTCTCTCTCTCTCTCTCTCTCTGGTTTCAGTGTTCCTACCTTGCAATATCTCAACAGTATAAGCAGCTTTAAGGATTAAAATAGGGAGTTTTTTTCCTCTGGATATATTAGAATTATGTTGCATATACATTAAGCTATGAGTGGAAAACTGAACAGCAAAGTTAGGCTTTCCTCCCATTATCCCAACAACCTGATCCAAGTAACAAAACTGAAGGTATTGTGGTAATGTTTTATCATCCAATCTATTGCTTGTTTAGTTTCTGCAAAGAGGAATCTCCAACTGGAAATATGTACTCATGTTGGACAGTGGTGCATTGACTGGATCTTCCATGCTCGGCTGATAATGTTTGTATTTTGTTTTCAGGTGGGGTTGTCCTAAGTCCAACTTGCTATGGAAGGCCGGGCCATACCAACACTATGATTCACGAGCTTGGCCACATCTTGGGCTTGTTTCATGTCTTCAAAGGAGTGAGTGAGAAGGAGTCGTGTGATGACCCTTGCAGGGAGATGATCCCATCAATGGAAACTGGGGACCTGTGCGAGGACACCGCACCAACTCCTAATAGCAAAGTCTGTCGGGACCCAGATCCAGTGAATGATACGTGCGGTCAAGTGCGATATTCTGGCACACCATTCAACAACTACATGAGCTACACAGGTAGGTGTTCGGATCTGGTGAGATCTTGTAATATAGGAGTTGGCATGTTATTTTGCAACTTTACAAAATACTGTTTAGTGTTTGGCTACACTATAGGTAGGATGAGATTGTGCTTATGCGAATCTAGAGGTTCAATATGATGTTGCCTGGATTTATAGGACTTAGCATTTAAGTAATTCGATAGGTACATGGATAGGACAGGTTTAGGGGGATATGGGCCCAATGTAGGCAAGTGGAATTAGTGTAGATGGAACATGTTAGTTGGTGTGGGCAAGATGGCCAAAGAGCCTGTTTCCACACTGTATGACTATGACTTAAGTTAGAGGGATAGATTGAATTTGCTGGTCTCCCTGGAACAAAAGATATAGATAGTCAAAATCAGATGCCATTACTACATTTAAAAGGCATTTAGATCGACACTAAGTAAGGCAAAGAAAGATGTGGTTTGAAGGAAGAATATGGTAGTGCATTAATTTGGCGGCATGGTGGCGTAGTGCTAGAGTTGCTGCCTTACAGTGCCAGAGACCAGGTTCGATCCTGACCAAGGGTGCTGTCTGTACGGAGTTTGTATGTTCTTCCCGTGACCGCATGGGTTTTCTCCGGGTGCCCCGGTTTCCTCCCACATTCCAAAGACGTGCAGGTTTGTAGGTTAATAGGCTTCTGTAAATTATCCCTAGTGTGTAGAAAGAACTAGTGTACATGCGTGGTTGCTGGTCGGTGCGGACTCGGTGGGCCAAAGGGCCTGTTTACCATGCTGTATCACTAAACTAAACTAAATGCTTGGTAAAGCCATCCAATTAACCCCATTTTCCCCTTGGTGTTTTATTTATCCTTTCTGACATCCTTTCTGACAGATCAAAACTTGCTTTATATAAAATAATTGACCTCTGGCTCTTCTGTCATTCACCTTAACCATGTGTTCCCTGCTACTGGAAACAGATTTGCCTTATACACTCTTCCAAAACCATTCATGATTTTAAAAGATCGACTAAATCTCCTCTCAGCCTTTTCCACTGTAAGGAAAATAACCTCAACATTGATCAATGGATTTTAAGATTACAAGCTAATCGAACTATGCACGTTTACTACAGGGAAGTATTCCTGAGGTAAGGAATAGCAGGTGGCAGAGAAGTCATGAGGTGCCAAATGGCCTATATCTGCCTTCATCTCCCAGGTTATCGCTCCTCTCTATTTTTGCTGGCTAGGGCAATGGGTTTGCCCTGTTGTGGTTGTTGCTGTAACTTTACCAACAGGGCTGCTTTATGATAAATATTAAATGCAAGAAGTTGCAGAGATGGGTGCAACCAGACCATAACATAAACCAACCTCCATCTGTACTACATCAGTTTCTGCAGTTCCTTCTTACGCATACACTTCATGCTGCCTTGGCAAGGCCACAAGCATAATCAAGAACGAGTCACACTTTGTTCACTCCCTCTTCTTCTCTTTCCCATCAGGTAAGAGGTTACAGAAGTGTGAAAACACATACCTCCAGATTCAGAGAGTTTCTTCCCAGCTGTTATCAGGCAGCTGAACCATCCTATCACCAACTAGAGAGCGGCCCTGAGCTACAATCTACAATGGACTATCTTTAGTTGGACTTTACTAGGCTTTATCTTGCACTAAGCATATGACAATTTGATTATAATCATGTATAGTCTTTCCTTTGACAGATTTAACACGCTTTTCATTGTACCTCAATACGTGACAATAAACTAAATTAAACTAAGCTAAAACATCCAGAGAGATGAGACAAAGCAAGTCATGCTGGGTGTGGCTGACGGGCCTGCAAGGGAAGCCACTGGCTTGGGGCCACTTGTGGATAAGCATGATGTTGACGTGTGGCTCCACCATCAATCTAATGCGAGCTGAATGTCAGATGTCAACACTTCTGTCACTTCATTGTGGCAGAGTCACTCATCTCTGGGAATTAGCTGGGGAATCTGCCACTGTGATCCAATGCCAGACAGACCCATCGTTGGATAGGAATACACATTCCGAATACTCATTGTTGGATTGCAATGAACATTAATAGGAACTTCTGACGGAGATCAGGAGGTTAATTATTTTACTTTATTTTAATGTTTTACTTATTCATATTTTAACATAGTTTGAATGTTTTATATACAGTAGTTTCATTCCAAAAGCTAAATATGTCATATGATGAAATCTAATGGAATTATTTGCCACAGAAGACAATATTTTAGACTATAGGGATACAGGCAGAACAGGCCCATCAGCCCACCGAGTGTATGCCGACCAGCGATTCCCGTACATGAGCACGATCCTACACACTTGCGGCAATTTACAATTTTACTGAAGCCAATTAACCTACAAATCAGTTCGTCTTTGGAGTGTGAGAGAAAACCGGAGCACCCGGAAAAATCCCATTCATAGAGCAAAGAACATTGCAGCACAGGAGCAAGCTCTTCAGTCCAAAATGTCTGTGCCAAATTATTCCCCTCTGACTGCACATGATATATATTTCTCCATAGTCTTCATAAACATGTGTCTTTCTAAAAGCCTCTTAAATGCCACTATCATATCGGCCTCCAGCACCACTCCTGGCAGTACATTACAGGCATTCATCGCTCTCTGTGTGCAAAAGAACTTACCTCATCCACCTCCTTCAAACTTTGTTCCTTTCAACTTACAGCTTAGCCCTCTAGTCTTTGACATTTCCACCCTGAGGACAAAACGCTCTGACTCTCTATCTTGACTACACCTTTATAATTTTATGATTATAAGGTTCCCCTTCAGTTTCTTATACTCCAGAGTACCTGCCAGGTCTTGACCAGCCTCTCTTCTAGCTTTCATTCTCCTCTTACAACCAGTCTGAAAAAGGGTCCCGACCGAAACATCACCTATCCTTTTTCTTCAGAGATGCTGCCTGACCAGCTGAGTTACTCCAGTAATTTGTCATTTAGTATCTGTATTCCACCTGATGGTTTTTTCAATATTTTATCAATCTTTCATATGCCTTTTAATTTTATGTCGGCTTGCTGCCTCTTCAAGTTGAGCCTCTGGCCCATAGCTGATGGCTTTATCCGTCTTCCCCTTTTCATTTAAACAATGGGTGTAACATTTGCAACTTTCCAATCTTCTGAGCATCATTATAGGATTACTGAGATTTCTGCTCTGATTCTCCGAGTTAGCCCTGACATTTATAGTTTGATTCTGGATCAGATTCATTTGGGTCTGCTTAGCTGGAACCAGGCCCAAGCACAGAAAATGATTCTACTTTGCTCAAGCCCTTAATCAACTGGGTAACTGCAAGCGAAAAGACTATACTATGTTAATCTGGTAGGTTGTTCTCACCACATTATGCAGCTGCACTCCGCAGTAAATCAAGCCCGGATTAATTGGAAAACAGGCTTTAGATACAAGAGTGGAGGAAATGTGTTGAAATTGAATGAAATATTTCTAACAGTAGAGAAGAGGAATAAAACAAAATTGGCAGTTACCAAAGTTGGAGATTTATTAAAGGTTCAAGGAGGTAAAAGGCGAGGATTGACAATCATATGTCAATTGAAGATACCTCAAAAGGATATTGGAAGACAAAATTCAATGGGACCAAAGATTATGATGTTGTTTTGAACGGGGACAGGAGATGAGTCAGCCAGTAGGCTATGATCCACAAGGCTGCCTATTTGTACACAAATTGCCTTATATTATTGCTCAATGCTGCCATCAGTCATGATTAAAAGCTGTCATTTGGACCAAAGGCAGTGATAGATGTGCCTGTCGAGAACTATTTGGCGTCTTAATGGTGTGAATTGAGCAATATGTGATGTTGTCCACTGGCAAAAGCAAGGAGCTGACAAAATGTAGAAGCAAGGAACAGCAGTCCTTGGTTATCACAAAAGGATACAAAGTGCCGGGGTAACTCAGCAGGTCAGGCAGCATCTCTGGAGAACATGGATAGGTGACATTTCGGGTCTGGGACTCTTCTTCAGATTAATTTAACTTGCCAATTTCAGAATCGGTCTGAGAAAGGGTCCTGACACAAAATGTAAACTATCTACAGAGATGTTGCCTGAGTTACTCCAGTACTTTGTGTCCTTAAGGAACTGACAACATGGACATTGAATATGATGCACAATGTAAGGGATGATGGAATTGGCAAGCTGTATGGCCGGAGGGCACTGAATGAGAGCAACTAGATGTTGCAGTGTTGCATAACTACTGGTCAGCTCACCACAATTCATAGCAACAACTATTCTAGTTGGAGGTGAAGGAATGCAAACTACAGAAATCGGAGGAGGTTTCCACAAGTTACGGTGAGAGGTAGGAATTTTCAAGGCGATCTGAAGAGGAACTTTTTCCACGCTAAGTGTGGTGGGAGTGTGGGATGCAGTGTCTGAGACAGATTCACTACATTTTGATTGACTGAATCAATTGAAAGACAGCGTGGAAACAGGCCCTTTGGCCCACCGAGTCCACGCTGACAATCGATTACTCGTTCACGCTAGTTCTATGTCATCCTCTCCCTACACACTAGGGAAATTTACAGAGATCAATTACCCTATAAACCAGCATGTCTTTGGGACGTATGAGAAAACTGGAGCCCACTGGCGGTAACCCATGTGGTCACAGGGAGAATGTACAAACTCCGAATGGGCAGCACCCGAGGTCAGGAGTAAACCTGAGTCTCTGGCACTATGACACAGCTGCACCGCTGTGCCATCCTTTTAAGAGGCATCTGAACAAATTGGATGGTTATAGATAGGAGTATAACAGGTAGCACGGGTATGAAGGATCCATGTCAGCGTTGTACGATTCTATGACAACCCTGAGTTTTCCACACCCCCTCTTCCAACTGTTATAGGCAGTCACCGACTCTTTACTGCCAACTGGATACAGTAAGATGATCTCTTGTCGCTCACACAAAAAACTGGCCCTTTGTCCCAACGAGTCCACAGTGCCTATCTACCACCCATTTACACTAATCCTACACTAATCTATTCTTTGCATATTGTTATAAATTTCCCCCTAGATTCTACCACGTACCTACACATTGGAGGTAATTTACAGAGGCCAATTAACGTACCAATCCGCACGTCTTTGGGATATGGGGGAACCCAGAGGAAACCCACGCGGTTATAGGCAGAATGGGCAAAACTCGATACAGACAGGGAGTGGGCGATTGCAACCTTCACGTGGTCCGCCTTGTTTCAACGAATGCAATCAACCTCGCGTGCACAATCAAATAAGATCAAATACAACAAGTTTTCCTACAACCTTAGGCTGTGCACGCCATACGCAAGAAGAAGAAGACAGGGACAGCACACAAGGTCAGGATTGAACCTGGGTACCTGGTGCTATGAGGCAATGACTCTACAAGCTGCAACATTGTGTCAACAACACATGATCCAGGAAATCAACTGCCACTCCAGATCAGAATCTGTCGTGTGTGTGTGAGGCAGGTGGAGGCAGGAGCTAGACTCTGGAACCCGTGTAGGGTCTTGAAGCATTCAAATTGCAGGAGCCTGAAACTATTGCTCCTTTCTAATTTGTCACTACAGAGTTAAACTTCATTGAAATTAGATGATTGATGTTTACTGGGTGCACTAACTGCTGTTTAGTTACTTATTCATTGCACAAATCAAGCTAATCAATGGCTGGATTCAAGATTAGCCGGAGAGTCATACAGCATGGAAACAGGTCTTTTGCCCAACTGGTCCATGCTGACCACCATGCCCCATCTAAATTAATCTCATTTATCCATGATTGACCCATATCCTTCTAAATCTTTGCTATCTATGTATCTGTCCAAATGTCTTTCCAATTTGGTTATTGTACCTGCCTCATCTACTTCCTCTGGCTGTTTGTTCCATATACCCTCTGTGTAAAGAAAAAACAAATTGCCCATCAAAATCCTACTAAATCTTCCCCTCTCACAAAACTTTGCCCCCTAGTTCTTGATTTCTCGACCCTGGGGAAAATACTGCACATTTACCTTACCTATTCCCTTCATGATTTTATACTAATCCATATGTTTGCGGGAGCATTAAACATGAAAAGATATTCCTTACTTTCATGCTTATAACAACTTATTAGGAGGCTATTTGGCCTAGTTGGCCCACTCTACCTCCGCAAGGAAAGCCCTTAGTTGCATCCCACCCCCCTCTTGTTTCCATACAAATCACATATTCCCATCAACTCCTCTTTATTTGTTTTGAAATTTTTTTGCATTTAGGAAAAATTTACAGTTGCCCATTAACTTGCCAACAATACTTTAGGATGTGGCAGGAAACCGGAGCACCATGTGAAACCCCACACCTTCAGAGGGAGAATGTGGAAAACTTTGCAGAGTTTATCTTAGGTCATGATTGAACACAATTGAGCTATTGGGCAGCAGCACTCACTAGTTTATCAATTATTTACCACCAGTTACTGACTTTATCCATGTTTTATCAGGTTGGTAGATAGATAAATGGATATTTTTTCTGTTTGCTAAATATATAAAAAGTAGTACCCTTATAGTCTAATCTAAAGATCAGTGAATTTCCTTTGAAAGTTAAAAGCTTGTAATGACCCATGAACAAGATCAGGAGGCCTTATACTTTCAAGCTGATGTTTGCTAAATAGGGTGGAATAAGTTGCCAGAGGAAGTGATTAATGCAGGTACAATAACAACTCATAAAATATATTTGGACAAGCATATGGATGGGAAAGGTTTAGAGAGATATGGGTTAAATGTGGCCAATTGGGACAAATTGAAATGGACATCTTGGTTGGCAGGAACAAAATAGGCCAATGGGCTTGCTTCCATTGTGTATGGTTTCAGGAATGGTTGTTCTCATAGCTATCCAAAGCTGATTTCATTTTGCCCCCATTTCTGTTATTGCTCTTCAAAGATATTTTTAAACTGAAAAAAAAACAGAATTAGAAGATGTTGGTGTTCCATTGAAGTGGCATCTGTAAACTGTTGTAGTTAACATTTAATTTGGCGGTGCCTTTATAATTTTCTTATTTCTTTTGAGATCCAATGAAAACTGATTTGACTTTAAAGGATCAAGTTTCTTTTCCATCCATTATTCATTAGACAAAAAAAGATCTTGGAAAACAACATGAAAACAATTTTTTGAGTCAATTCCTTAAATACACAGATTGATCTCAATGCTCCTCTAAGCATACAGGAAAATTTAAGAATTTTGAAATTAGATCATGGGTACAGATAGAGCCAAAATTCCTGTAGAAATTGGCTAAGCCAAATGATGAGAGGCTTATCCAGTTGATGTAATTCACTGGGGTTTCAGAGAGAGGTAGATGAAGTTCCATTTCAATGACAATTATTAAGATTTATTGAATCTTAATTTCACTTGCTTTGGCAGTAAGCAACATAAGGTGCTGTTTAATAGAAGTGGCTTGCATCATTTCACCATGTGTGTCGAGATACTGCTATTTGTTATTTTTAATATTGTTCACAGAGTCCTTCTTGAAATGTTATATGTTGTTGATGTTTTCAGACTTGGAGTAGAAAGGAGCCACTCATTGAGAACTTTGTATTTATCTTTAGGTCTTCAGAACATTAGTTCATGGCATTAGTATGATACATACATAAAATTGACGTTTCTTTTATTGCAGTTGGGAGAATCATTAAGCAAGTGTAGAATCTGCAGGTACAGCTTAAATACAGGCCTGATTTCATTATTGTGGTCTGATCTGATGAGATTAGTTCAATGTTCTTTTTACAATTAGTTGCGATATGGGGGGTTTCATTTATTCTTACTATATCTCAGAAGAGTCCGTTTAGACACAAGATTTCCCATAATTGCACTAATCTCTAAAGTTTGAGAAGTGTCCCAACTTTAATTTTATTATCGCCATTAATGGTGGCCACTAAACTGCCATGTGCTTTGTTATATGTGATGTAGATTTCTCAATCATCTCAACCTTGCAGAGATTCTTAAACTTGGCCATGTATAGATCATAGACCAATACATCACAGGAACTTCGGCCCAAATGTTGATATTGAACGTGATGCCAAAATAAACTAATCTCCTCTGCTTGCACATGATCCATAACCCTCCATTTCCTGCATATCCACGAGCCTATCAAAAAGCCTCTTAATCATCACTTAGGTATTTGCCTTCATCACTATTCTCTGAAAAATAAACTTTTCCCGCACAAGGCTGACACAGTAGCACAGCTGATAGAACTTCTGCCGCATGACTCCAGAGACCTGACTTTGCATGAAGTTTGTACGTTCTCCCTGTGACCACTTGGGTTTCCTCTGGGTTATCCGGTTTCATACCACATCCCAAAAAAGTGCAGGTTTGTAGGTTAATTGGTCTCTTTAAATTGCCCGGAATGTGTAGGGGGTGGATGCAAAAGTGAAATAACATAGAAGACTTGTGAACGAGTGATTGATGGTTGGCGTGGACTTAGTGTTTCCATGATATAGCTTTCAATTAATCAATCAAAAAATCTCCTTTAAACTGTGTCTTCACCTTCAACCTATGGTCTCTAATCTTTAGCATTTTAACTCTGGAGAGAACAAATGGTTCTGACTGACTACTTTTCATGCCCCTCATAATTTATACTTGAGTACATGGGGACAAAAAGATCAAACTAGAATGAGCTGCACCCTAGAATTGCAATTAAATGGGTACTCAGCCACTCAACTAGGCCATCAACAGCTACTTCTTCTATCATGTTTCCTACTTCATTTTTGACTAGCACAGGGTCTGACATTGCGGTACAGCGGTAGAGTTTCTGCCTTACAATGCTAAAGACCTGGGTTCGATCCTGACTATGAACACTGTACGGAATTTGTACGTTGTGACTACGTGGGTTTCCTCCGGGTGCTCCGGTTTCCTCCCACGCTCCAGGCATACAGATGATGTACAGGTTCAATGCACAGGTACACAAGCTGTACAGGTTTGTAGGTTGATTGGCTTTGGTAAATATTGTAAATTGTCCCTTGTGCCTAGGATAGAGCTAGTGTGCGGGGATCGCTGGTCGGCACAGACTCAGTTGGCCGAAGGGCCTGTTTTTTTGCTGTATCTAAACTATACTAAAATAAACACATCCGTGTGGGATTAGCTCAAGGAACTCCTGCAGTGTTCAGGTGTTGTGATAATTTGTTGGCAATATTTGCCATCGTTAAGTCTTGTGTCTGGTGATATTTTGACCATGAAAGAATTTTCATTGAACCCAACTAATTTCTGTTTTGCTTGCGTTCCCTGATGCAGTGCTGGTTGAATGCCCCGTTTATGTTGAATGGAACCACTCTTGCAATCAGCTCATGTATCTATATGTGGATTAAGTCTACGATATGGTTTGGAGCCAAGTAGTTTTGGCAGAACCTGAACTAAGTAGAGTTGAGCATGTTATTTGTCAGTAATTGCAGTTTCATGGCACAAGAGTCAGAGACTCATACAGCACGGAAATAGGCCCTTCGTCCCACCTCGTCCATGCCGACCAAATTGTCCAATCTATGCTAATCCCATTTACCCACTGATGACTCTTTCCAGTGCATTGCAATTGTTTGGGAGGTACATGATAAGGAAATGATTGACTATGATAAATTCATTCTGAAATAAATATATGATACATTTTTGCAAGGTTAGAATGAAAGATGTCTATTTAGACAGATTATAGGAGTTTTATTCTGAAGTAAACAGTGCTATTGGCAGACTTGTGTGCTGAGTAATGGATGTGTTTCATTCTTCACAACTAACATATTTTATCTAACAACTTAAGTGTCACAGTTATATAACAAAGAAACAAGCCCTCGGCCCTGTTGGCCCAGAAGTCCCATGGAAGCTAGTCCCATTTGCTCATGTTTAGTTCATATCTCTCTAAACATTTCCTATCCATGTACCTGTCCAAGTGTTTTTAAAATACTGTTATAATACTTGCCTTGACTACATCCTCAGCAACTCGTTCCATATACCCACCACCCAAGTGAATACATTGCCCCTTAGGTTCCTGTTTTTGTCCTTCTCCTGTTCCCCTCCCACACAGAGGGGCAGATCTCCAAGCATCTTAGGCTCCTATTGAAAGCAGATGCATCTTGGATGCATTTGGGATTTTTGTTATGATCATGCCAAGTTTCCTCTCCAAGTATCTGCACAGTGGAAAAGTTTTGGAGGATGTTTATTAGCTTGTGTTTGATCAGGCAAAACTGACAAGTAGAGGGGAGCTCTCAATGCTTCTGAGAAAATGATCTTTTCTCAACATACCGTGGATCCCACAGGCAGAACCAAAGTGAGAGACATGTCCAAAATAATTAAAGTAAATAGTTACATCGCATCTGAGAAAATTATTTCCAATAGTTTATCTGTGAACAATTGGAATATGCAATTGTTTCTGTAATTGATTTTCTACCAACATCAGAGAGAGTTAATGTGGATAATTCAGTTCAGACTGTGAAACAGTTCCAGCAAACATCTGATTTTCTTGGTAGATGGTTATGCGGGGCACTGTTTCATAAGCAAGCAAATATAAACCATGCTGGAAAACATCAAAGAATAGTAGCGGAGTATAGATCATCCTAAGTGTGGCCCCCAAAGGCGTTCCACCCCATTCTATATGTGGCTCATTGCCTTGGCACTCTAATGCATAGAGAGTTATTTTCAAGCCAGGAATGGGCGTGACTAGATCATTGAACTAGCAATATGACTGCAGATCAATTCCTGCTAAAATGATGGGATAAGTCTCATGACTTTGCTGATTTATGTAATCAATGGCACAGTGGTGCAGCTGATAGAGCTGCTGCTGCACAGCGCCAGAAGCCCGGCTTCAATCTGGACCTCGAATGCTGTCTGTGTGGAGTTTGCACGTTTTGCCTGTGAAAGCATGGGTTTCCTCCAGATGCTCCGGTTTCCTTCCGCATCCTAAAGGTATGTCGGGTTGTAGGTTCATTTGCCTCAGTAAATTGCCGCTTGTGTGTAGGAAGTGAATGCAAAATTGGAATAACCATAAAACAAGTGTGAATGGATGATCGATAGTCGTTGTGGACTCGCTGTACCGAAGGGCTTACGTCTATGCTGTATTTCTAAACTAAACTAACTCAGTGTCTGTATTCTCTGGTCCTTGCGTGGATTTATTCATTGTCACTGATTTGTTGACGATCTTACCCTTTACTTGTAGTCATGCGTTTCATTCTGGTGCTTTTTTGAAATCCCTATGCTGACACTCATTTCTGACAACTTACCTATAGGCATCTGTCATTCTGCGTGTGTCCTTTTACTCTTGATGTTCTGTATTAGCATTGTTTTATTATTGTCACGTGTACCGAGATACCTGCTGGAACTCCTGCTTGCTATTTTAACTCCCCTTCCCATTCCCATACTGACCATTCCATACTAGGCCACCTCCATTGCCAGAGGGAGGCCACATGCAAAAGGAACAGCATCTTATATTCTGCTTGAGTATCTTACAACCCACTGTATGAACATTCAACTCTCCCAATTTTAAGGAACACCAGACAATAAACTAAATTAAGCTAAACTAAACTCTTTCCTCTGCCCTTACCCCACCACTTCAGCCATTATTCCACCCTTCTTTCCCCACCCCATCTCCATCTGTCTCTACCCCTCCCTCTTTTCTTCTCTCCTTATCTGTCATTCTCTTGTCTCCTTTTCATTTCTAGCCTTTGTCACCTACACCCTACTGCCAATCAAACACATTTATATGTATCCACCTATTACTTTCCATATTTTGACCCAACCTCACCTCCTTTCCAGCCTCCCCACTTCCTCTCCCAGTACAAACAATGTGAAGAAAGGTCCAGACCCAAAACGTCACCTATGCAAGCCCTCCACGGTTGCTGTCAGACTGACTGAGTTCCTCTCGCACTTAGTGTTATGCAGTGAGAAATCTTGTTTTGCATGCAATCCAGACAAATCGTACATTACACGAGTACATCAAAGAGTGTAAAATAGAATTGGAGTGCAGAATAGAGTGTTATAGCTACAGAGAAAATGCAGGTTAAAAAAAGTGCAAGGTTGGTAATGAGGTGGTTTGGAAGATTGGGAAATCATCCTTAGCATATGAGAGGTCTGTACAAGAGTCAGATAACAGTGGGGAAGATGCTGTTCTTGAATTTGGCAAGACATGCTTTCAAACTTTTGTATCTTCTATCTGAAGGAAGAGGGGAGGAGATAGAATGTCTGGATGTGAGTTGGCCTTGATTATGTTTGCTGCTTTCCCTAGGCAGCACCAAGAATAAATAGGGAGTGGCAAAGTTAGATTTGTGATGGACTGGGGTGTGTTCACAACGCTTTGTAATATTTTGTGATCTTGAGGAGAATGGCTGCCAATACCAAGCTGTGATGAGGTTCCTCATAGTAAGTTCCTCATGGCTCCAGAAGGTTATAAAACATAGGATCCTGGGAGAGCTAGCTAACTGGATACAGAATTGGCTTTGTAATAGAAAGCAAAGGGTGATAGTGGAAGGTTGTTTTTTGGACTGGAGGCCTGTGACTAGTGGTGTGCCTCAGGGATTTGTGCTTCGCCATTGCTCTTTGTTATCTATGATTTGGATGGGAATGTACAAGGCATCATTAGTTAGTTTGCAGTTAACAATAAAGTAGGACATATTAAAGAGAGTAAAGATGGTTATCCAGAATTACAGCAGGACCTTGATCAGTTAGGCAAGTGGGCTGACTAATAGCTAATGGAGTTTAATGTAAATAAGTGTGAGGTGTTGCATTTTGGTAAATCAAACCAGGGCAGGATCTTCACTGTGAATGGTCGGGGCATGGGGAGTGTTGTCAAGCTGAGGTATGTAGCATTATGGTACATAGTTCCCTGAAAGTGGCATCGCAGATCAATAGGGTGGTGAAGAAAACTCTTGGCATGACGACTTCATCAGTCAGGAAACTGAGTATAAAAGTTAAAATGTCATGTT
This sequence comes from Okamejei kenojei, assembly GCA_035221665.1. Taxonomy (NCBI): domain Eukaryota; kingdom Metazoa; phylum Chordata; class Chondrichthyes; order Rajiformes; family Rajidae; genus Okamejei; species Okamejei kenojei. The sequence goes on from CM069140.1 coordinate 32,435,901, forward strand.
ACTATTGTACAAGTCATTGGTGAGTCGCACTTGGACGAATATATTCAGTTTTGGCCACCCTCATATAGGAAAGATGCCATTACGCTGGATGGAGTACAGAGAAGATTTACGAGGATGTTGCCAGGAATCTAGAGCCTGAGCTATAGGGAGAGGTTGAGCAGGATAGGACTTTTTCCTTTGAGAACAGGTGGCTGGGTGATGATCTTAGAGGTGTGTACAATCATGAAGGAAATAGATCGGTGAATGTGCAGAATCTATTTTGCAGGGTAAGGGAATTGAAAACTAACCTTGTCTTAGGCAACCTTATCAAATGCCTTCCTGAAGTCCATGTAAAGAACATCTATCATCCTGCTCTAATCCGCCTTCTTGGCTATTTCTTTAAAAAAACTCAATCAAATTTGTGAGACACAATCTCCCATGCACAAAACCATGCTGGCTCTAATAGAGATTTCCAGAGGAACCTGAGTTGTGTTGGCCCTACCAGTGCCCTGAGCATTTGAACACAGTCACAGGGTCCCGACTTGAAACATCACCTATACATAGAAACATAGAAAAATAGGTGCAGGAGTAGGCCATTCGGCCCTTCGAGCCTGCACCGCCATTCACTATGATCATGCCTGATCATCCAACTCAGTATCCCGTACTGCCTTCTCTCCATACCCCCTGATCCCTTTAGCCACAAGAGCCACATCCAACTTCCTCTTGAATATAGCCAATGAACTGGCCTCAATGACCTTCTGTGGCAGAGAATTCCAGAGACTCACCACTCTCTGTGTAAAGAATGTTTTCCTCATCTCGGTCCTAAAGGAATTCCCCCTTATCCTTAGACTGTGACCCCTGCATCTGGACTTCCCCAACATCGGGAACAATCTTCCTGCATCTAGCTTGTCCAACCCCTTAAGAATTTTGTAAGTTTCTATAAGATCCCCCCTCAATCTTCTAAATTCCAGTGAGTACAAACCGAGTCTATCCAGTCTTTCTTCATATGAAAGTCCCGACATCCCAGGAATCAGTCTGGTGAACCTTCTCTGAACCCCCTCTATGGCAAGAATGTCTTTCCTCAGATTTGGAGACCAAAACTGTACGCAATACTCCAGGTGTGGTCTCGTCAAAACCCTGTACAACTGCAGTAGAACCTCCCTGCTCCTATACTCAGATCCTTTCGCTATGAATGCTAACATACCATTTGCTTTCTTCACTGCCTGCTGCACCTGCATGCCTACTTTCAATGACTGGTGTACCATGTCACCCAGGTCTCGTTGCATCTCCCCTTTTCCTAATCGGCCACCATGTTCTCCAGAGATGTTGCCTGACATGCTGAGTTACTCTCGCACCTTGTGTTCTTTTGTGTAAACCAACATCTGCAGTTCCTTGTTTCTGCTCTATGTTTTCTAACATAGTCTTTTTGAGCGTGCCTCGAAATACTGTTTATTGAGGAAATCCTGCTTGTGAGTTGACCAACAATCATTGCTCATTGGTATAGATTTATGGACAGAATAATTTAAAAGGCTTGCAGAAAGAGAACAGTTACATTGTCTTGATTGTGCAGAACCATACGCAAATGCTAGATTGGAATGCCAACCAGCATGATTGTAATGTGTTGTACATTTATGAGGTAGATAATAGGTTTATTAAAAATTGTGCTCTTGGTTGCCTGGTGTTTACAGTGGTTCTGATATGATTGTTGAAGCCTGCTGATACTGGGCCAATCACAATGACCCCTAACAAGGGCGAGACAGCAAATAAAGTAACGAATATGGAAATATTAAAGACATGAATGTATATCACTTAGGAAACCTTTAAACACAACATAAACAAATGCAAATTAACACCATGTTTAAAAAGCTGACCAGTATCACTTACATGGTGCAGGCTTTACTTAAATGTGGAAAATTGAAGTCCTATTCCAGGATTCAGGAATGCCATTCTGGGAATAGAGACCACACATTACTAATGTTTTCTTAGAAAGCCACATTAAAGCTTTAAGAACTACTTCATTTTATTTGGAAAGGAAATATTGGTGGAATACCTCATCTGGTAAACTTTTTTTAACTTGTCCGTTTGGAACAGCCACAGTTGTTTTTTCTTGTCCACCTCTTGGTGGATGCATGTGCTCATCCTGTTAGGGTCACGATGTCCCCAGCCAACAGGCACCCTATCAGGGAACCTCCCTGCTCAAAGTCATCTGGTGCTGGCTCTGGTTTGTCCTGGTCTTTTCTTGCTGCCCGTCTCCCTCCCCCCTACAATCAGTCTGAACAAGGGTCCCGAACTGAAACATCACCTATCCTTTTTCTCCAGAGATGCCGCCTGATGCACTGAGTTATGAAATCATTTTGTGTCTCTATCTTTGCTCATCTTTTTGTTTGTAAACTGTGATTTTATTTTTACTGTATATGTGCAAGTTTGCGATGGGGTTATAAAGACCTGAAACGTGTCCTTCAAGGATGGTATATGCAAATTATCAAATATGTAACTTTTCAAATCCTGATTTCTGGAACGTGGCCCATAATCTATTCTAATCCCAATGTATGGAATTCTAGAAAAAGTGGGACCCATTGGGTCCCTGTCACATGGGAGGCCTGGTCCCCCAATGCACACCGTTCCCCCAACACAATATTCGACCACTCACCCAAAGCCTGGGAGGACTGGTCCACCAGCACAACCTGTTCCCCAACGCAATATTCCACCACTCACCCATAGCCCCCAAGGAAGGCCTGGTCCCACAACCTCTCATTTCCCCTTATTCACCCGCATTAAATTTAAAAAAATTCCGAATTGCACTTGCTTGCTGCCAGGACTCAGTGTTGTGTGATTTGCAACATTGTAGCCGGTGAGAAGTTAAGTGAAAAGTAAATTGCCAGGATTCCCAGAATTGTCCTGGGATTTGCAACATTGTAGCCAGCAGGGTCAGCAATTGGATTTGGAATTTTCAGTGACAAGTATAAATTTTTACAGTTTTAAACATGAATAACTTGTAAAATATACGATCAATCTGAATGAAACTTGATACACCAGACCACAGGACAATTGTGAGTAAGTTCCAGAATCTCTCTCTCACACACGGCACACACACACGGTGCCCGCACACGGCACACCACACACACACACACACACACACACACACACACACACACACACACACACACACACACACACACACACACACACACACACACTCTCACAAAGAAGATGAGAGTTTTAGTAATATACTAGACCAAGTGGGATCCATTAAGCCCCGTTCCCCCAACACAATAATCCACCACTCACCCGTTCCCCCATTGCAAACCCGTTTCCATCACTCACCCGTTCCCCCAACGCAATATTCCACCACTCACCCATAGCCCCGATGGGAGGCCTGGCCCCCCCAACGCAACCCATTCCCCAATGTAAGATTCCACCACTCCCCTGCCTCCCCCAGCACTGTAATTAAAAAAAAAAAAATCCAATTGCACTTCTCTTGCCTCCCCCAGTACTTCCAATTCCACTTCCCCTGGCCCCTCCCCCTCCTGTTCAATCACTCGCAGACAGGATCACGACTAAATGCTTTATAATGGCAACATTGTTGCAAATGTCGGGTGGAGGACTTTGAGATCCCATTGTGACATCATAGCTGCAACTGCCACCACTGAAGTATTGAAGTGATTATCAAAGTGGATTTAGTAAACTTAAAAATGTGATAACTTGTGAAATATAACATCAATCTGAACAAAACGTGATACAAACAACCACAGGTCAATGGTGAGTAAGGTGGTGCAAAAATGTTCACAGTTTTGTGTACTGTTTTGGCGTAGTTACTTGAGATCGCACGCACGCAGACAGACAGACATCCAAACAAGACGAGACTTTTAGTAATATATAGATTGATGGCAAGAAAAGGCCATTTGGCCCCCAATGTGTGTGCCTGCACATAATCTATATCACTCCATTTAATTCATTTCCATGTGCCAATCCAAAAAATCACTTCAATGCCACTATAGTATCTGCTTCCACCTCTGGTCTTGGCAGCTCTTTTTCAGGCCTACATCACCCTCTGTGTTTCAAAAATACCATCCCGAACATCTTTAAAATTTGCCCCTCTCCACTTAAAACTATGTCCTGCAGTATTTGATATTGCCATGTTAAAAAAATGGTCTCACTCTGTATGCTTCTCATAATGTTTATATATTTTTATACATTTTGGTTTCCCCATGTAGAAATTACAGCAGTGTTTATACATAGTCCCCCCATTTCAGGGCACCATAATGTTTGGGACACATGGCTTCACAGGTGTTTGTAATTGCTTAGTATTTTGCTTAGTAATGTTTAGTATTTTGTTGCATGTCCTTCGCATGCAATGACTGCTTGAAGTCTGCAATTCGTGGACATCACCAGTTGCTGGGTGTCTTCTCTGGTGATGCTCTGCCAGACCTGTATTACAGCCATCTTTAGCTTATGTTTGTATTGGCGGCTAGTCCCCTTCAGTTTTCTCTTCAGCATATAAAAGGTATGATCAATTGGGTTCAGATCGGGTGATTGACTTGGCCTCTCAAGAATTGACCATTTTTTTAGCTTTGAAAAACTCCTTTGGTGCTTTAGCAGTATGTTTGGGGTCATTGTCTTACTGTACAATGAACCACTGGCCAATGAGTTTTGAGGCACTTGTTTGAACTTGAGCAGATAGGATGTGTCCATACACTTCAGAATTCATTATGCTACTACCATCAGCAGTTGTATCATCAATGAAGATAAGTGAGCCAGTACCTTCAGCAGCCATTCATGCCCAGGCTATAACACCCCCACCACCATGTTTCACAGATGAGGTGGTATGCTTTGGATCTTGGCAGTTCCTTCTCTCCTCCATACTCTGCTCTTGTCATCGCTCTGATATAAGATAATCTTCTTCTCAACTGTCCACAAAACCTTTTTCCAGAACTGTGGTTGCTCTTTTAAGAACTTCTTGGCAAACTGTAACCTGGCCATCCTATTTTTGCGGCTAACCAGTGCTTTGCATCTTGCAGTGTAGTTTCTGTTTTTCTGTTCATGAAGTCTTCTGTGGCAGTGGTCATTGACAAATCCACACCTGACTCTTGAAGAGTGTTTCTGATCTGTCAGACAGGTGTTTGGGGATTTTTCTTTATTATGGAGAGAATTCTTCTGTCATCAGCTGTGGAGGCCTTCCTTAGCCTGCCAGCCCCTTTGCGATTAGTAAGCTCATCAGTGCTCTCTTTCTTCTTAATGATATTCCAAGCAGTTGATTTTGGTAAGCCTTAGGTTTGGCTGATGCCTCTAACAGTTTCATTCTTGTTTCTCAGTCTCATAATGACTTATTTGACTTTCATTGGCCTAACATTGGGGGTCCTCATGATGATAAACAGCAATAAAAGTTTCCAAAGGTGATGGAAAGACTGGAGGAAAGACTAGGTGCTGAGAGCTCTCTTATAGCTGCATTACGGAGGCATTTAAACACCCCTAAGCAATTACAAACACTTGTGAAGCCGTGTGTCCCAAACATTATGGTGCCCTGAAATGGGGGGATGATGTATGAACACAGCTGTAATTTCTACATGGTTAAACCAAAATGTGTAAAAATGGCCTTTATTAAAATTTGACAATGTGCACTTTAACCACATGTGATTTTTTTTCTATTACATATCTCAAATTGTGGAGTACAGAGACAAATAAATAAATGATGAGTCTTTGTCCCAAACATTATGGAGGGCACTGGATATATAAATATATACATACACACGCACATAAAAAAAGTTATAATAACAATAATAGTCTATGTAGTTCAGAGCTTATTTGAGGTTGTAGCGTTGATATAATAGGATTGTAGGTCCTCATCCTTCCTGTAGGGAAGAAACGGTTCCTGAACCTGGAAGCTGGCTGCTTTTCTGAGGCAGCGACTCCAGTAAATCCCTTCAATGATGGGGAGGTCAGAACGTGTTCACAACTTTTTGCTGCCTTCTTCGCTCCTGGGCATTCAAGCTGCCAAACCAGGCCATGATGCAACTGGTCAATATGCTCTCTACCTCCTCTGCACCCTTTCCAAAGCCTCCACATCCTTCCTGCATTGGAGTGACCAGAACTACGCACAATACTTCAAATGTGGCCTAATCAAAGTCCTATAAAGCTACAAAGCTCTTTTACCAATCCTATCAGCTCTGACCAATGAAGGCTGCTTTACCACTCTATCTACTTGTGTTATTACTTTCATGGAGTTATGGAGTTGGACCCCAAGATCGCTCTGTACCTCAATGCTGTCAAGGGTCTTGCCATTAATTGCGTATTTTCCTTTTACATTCGACCTCCCAAAGTGCAACACCTCACACGTGCTTGGATTAAACTCCATCTGCCATTTCTCCAACCATTCCTGTAGCTGATCCATATACCACTGTATAGTTTGGCACTTCCGTAGGCCACGTTTTGTGTAATTTGATAAATCTGATTATTATAGAAAGACAATGGTACTGGGGACTGAAAGATTTTCTGTATCAACCAACCCAATGGGACCCTGAGCTGTGATCCTTTGAGGTTTAATCTTTGACAGACTGATCTTCGCTGGGATGCTATTGAAGCAGGAGATGGTTGAGAGTGCACCCATGGTTCAGGGAGGGACCGAACATTAATCTAAATCTTTAGTCCAAATGATGAACAGAAAGTTGTTTAGTTTAGAGATACAGCATGGAAACAGGCCCTCTTTGACCCACTGAGTCTGTGCTGATTACATTCACCTGTACACTAGTTCTATCTTATACACTACAGGTAATTTACAGAAGTCACTTATTCTTCAAATCTGCACGTCTTTGGAATCTTAGACACTAGGGGTAATTTACAGAAGCCAATTAACCTACAAACCTGTGGAGTGTGGGAAGAAACCAGAGCACCCAGAGAAAGACCACTTGATTGCAGGGAGAACATATAAACTACGCACAGACAGCACCCATGGTCAGGATTGAACCTGGATCTCCGGCGCTGTAAGGCAGCAGCTCTACCACTGCGCCATTGTGCCACATGGCATTTCTGTTTAGTATGTTGTGTTTTTGTTAATCTTTTATTTTGACCTAAATGACAACATTTATTTCCTAAAAATGCTCTTATCTGTCTTTCTTTCATTTTACAGATGATAGCTGTACCAATAACTTTTCACCAAACCAGGTTGCACGAATGCACTGTTACCTGGACCTGGTATATCAAGGCTGGATTCATTCTAAAAAACCCGCGCCCATTTCAGTGGCTCCAGAAGTGATTGGACAGACTCCGGACTCTGTAACTATTCATTGGCTCCCACCAATCAGTGGGATGCTGTACGAAAGGTGAGTCCTTCCGTATGACCTGGAGTAATCAAATGTGTACTTACAACAGCAAATCTTTAGGAGACATTTGGACAAGTACATAGATAGGAAATGTTTAGAGGGATATGGGCAAATGTGGGCAGATGATGGTGGTGTTTAAGAGGTTTTTTGAAAGGCACGTGGATATGCAAGGATTTGTGGAAATGGATCATGTAAAGGGAGAGGAGATGTGTTTATCTTGATATAATGTTCGGCACAGACATTGTGGTCCATTGCTATGTTCTCTAATTTCTGCCACCTTTTTCATGACCTTGGGGTATCCTGATACATGTTGTAGCCTATGGGTGGTTTTAAGATGGTGTGTAATTTAAGCAGCAATCGAGTTCGGTCCAGCAGGGCCCATGGGCTGAATGTGTTCAGAAGCAGGTAACTCAATATGCTATCATTGGTTGTGCCAGAAATAACTTTTGAGAAAACGTCACCACCGTTCTTTGAATTAGGACCACTGCATCTTTTATATCCACCCAGAGGGGCAGAAGATGTTTTGGTTCAATACCTCATAACATCTGAAGCATGGCAGCTGCTATAGTGCAGCCTTCAGGAAGTGCAACAGTGAAGTATCATGCATACAAGGTTCAGGCTCAATGCAATCTCCCGACAATGAGTGCTATACATTGGCTGACATCAGGTTTTAGTCACACTTCCTTATTGAGTTCCATGCTGACTTGAACAATCTGCCCAAGATGCGCCTGAAGTCGCGCAAACCTTTCTGGTCTTCCGTTAAATCCCTGGAAGATTTTGACTCCAAGACTGAGTGGCGCAGAGCCTGGAAAGATGCCAACATCAACAATGGAGAGGTCATCACAGACCCCACAGCGAAACCACCGGGGTTTTGACCTCCATCGTAAGCAATGGCTAACCCTGATCAGAATCCGCACTCTCCATACAAGAACAGCACCTTCACCAGCTTGCGACTGTGGACATCCACACCAGACCATCCCACACATCGTGAATGACTGCCCACTGAGGCATTTCCCAGGTGGCATCAAAGCCATCCACCCAGTAACTGATGCTGTCCTGGCCTGGATGTCTACCCTTGACCTACAACTTTAGGCTGTGCATGCCACTCGTAAGAAGAAGATTGAGTTCCATTGGCCTGTTACAAGATCTGGTTGTGCAATGGCACCACTGTTCTGATCAGATTGGGTTTATAGCTTGCATTCCATTCAATCAGCAGAACTACAGATGCTGGTTAATACACAAAAGGACACAAAGTGCTGGGTTAACTCAGTGGGTCAGGCAGCATCTCTGGAGAGCATGGATAGGTGATGATTCGGGTTGAGACCCATCTTGAGACTGATTGTAGGTAGGGGTGAGGGGAGAGAAGAAAGCAGGAAAAGGGGAGAGGCAGAACAAGCAATAGGTTACACAGGCGAGGGGGGTTGGTAGGCAGATGGTTGGAACAAATACCAGAGATAAGAACATAAGGTGTGAGACAGCTTTGAAGAGTTGTGGATTGTGAAGCCCGGGCGGGGGGGGGGGGGGGGGGGGGGGGGGGGGGGGGGGGGGGGGGGGGGGGGGGGGGGGGGCGGGGAGTAGCAGTAGTGGGTTGAGAGGGAGTGGGCTGTGGAGGGGAGATATATCGGTGAGAGTCCAGATGGGCCACAAGGGAGGGAAGTCAGGGGTGGGGGACATCCTAAAGGCTTTAGAAGCTACTAAGTTGCAGGAAAACTCTGATATTCATGATTTAGATAGTGCTGCTGACCTTTTCACCTTAGGCCTTTGTAATTTATTCCTCTGTTCTCATCTGTATTCACTTATCACTTGCCAGACTTTGTCCCACCATCTCCCCCACCATCCCAACTTTTCGATTCCGGATTCCCTCCCCTATCAGTCCATAATCAGTCTGAAGAAGGGTCCTGACCTAAAAGGTCCCCTGTCATTACCCTTCATAGATGCTGCCTGACCCTCTGTTCATCCTGCACTTTGCGTCTTGGTACTCTTTCTAGTGCAGCTTTACTGATCAGCCATAAATGTTGGAGAGGAGGAGGCTGGCGGGGATAGTGGAAGGAGGCGGGCATGGATGGCGAGGGTGGGAGGGAAGAGAAGCAATTAGTGTATAGTTTGTTTACTTTCCCCTTTGCTTCACTGGAGGGCATTTTCTGTTTTCAATTCACCCCTGTGGCGTACAGTAAGGTTGAGGCAAATTGGAAACAGGTCTCTGGCTTCAACATGCAGATCACATCAGGCATTGAATGGAGAGAAAACAACGGCAAAAATTACGAATTAAATAAGAAAAAAGTCATAGAAACTAAATCGAGTAGTGTAAATAACAATAGTAGCATCCAAATCTTTTGGAATGGAACAAGAAGAGGTAGCACTGAATATGCAGTCAATAGTGTGTGATAAGCAATGCCACAAGAACCTCAATTGTTTTTCCACATAGAACATAGAACAGTGCAGCACAGGTACAGGCATTTCAGCCCTGGATGTCTGTGCCAGGCACAATGCCAAGACCATCACTTATCTACCTGAACATAACCCACCCATATTCCTCCATTCCCTGCATAGCCATATGCCTCTCAAAAAGTGTTTTAAATGTAATAACGCATCTGCTTCAACCATCAACCCCAGCAGTATATTCCAAGCACTCACCACCCTCTGTGTGTGTGTAAAAGAAAATTGCTCCACTCATCTCTTTCAAACTTTGCCCCTACACCATAAAACTATGCCGTCTAGTCTCATTCAGTATCTGACCTTTCTGTCCTGGGCCTCCTCCATTGCCAGAGTGAGCACCGCCGGAAATTGGAGGAGCAGTACCTCATGTTCCGCTTGGGCAGTCTGCACCCCAGCGGCCTGAACATTGACTTTTCCAATTTCCGGTGGGCCTTGCTGTCTCCTCCCCTTCTCAGCTCTCCCTCAGCCCTCTGGCTACTCCTCTTCCTTTCTTCTTTCCACCCCCCCCCCCCCCCCCCCACCCCCTCCCCATCCTGCATCAGTCTGAAGAAGGGTTTCGGCCCGAAACTTTGCCTATTTCCTTCGCTCCATAGATGCTGCCTCACCCGCCGAGTTTCTCCAGCATTTTTGTCTACCCTCTAGTATTTGATTTTTCCATCCTGGGAAAAAGATTCTGCTTCTTTCACTCCATGTTGTCAATGACTGAAAGGACATGGGTTTTAGACAAGGGGTAGGAGAACTAGAGCAGATTATTTCAACCAGAGGATGGAACTCAATATCTGTGAAGGTGATGGAGGCAGATGCTCTCTCAGTATTTCAGAAGTATTCGATGAATGCTGGAAATACCATGGCGGAGGGGGGCTACGGGCATATTCCAGAAATTGGGATTAGAATAAATAAAGATTTGTCCCTTCATGTACACGGTTCCTATTTTTGGTAAAGTTCTGAGTTCTTCTTGGCAAGTAGTGCTATCAGCACTAGTCACCTGAGCTTATCCAACCCAAAAAAGAAATGCCTCATGCAATGCCTAGAGACTATGAGGCTACTTGTGTTGCTGTGACTTAGAAGAGGATCCTGTCCTTGATTGAAGTCAGTGTGTGTATTTTAGTTTAATTTAGAGATACAGCATGGAAACAGGCCCTTTGGCCCACCGAGTCTACACCAACCAGTGATCACCCACACACTAGTTCTACCCTACACACTAGGGCCAATTTGCAGAATCCTATAAATCTGCACGTTTTCGAGTGTGGGTGGAAACCGAAGCACCCGGAGAAAATGTGTAGGTAGGAACTGCAGATGCTGGTTTACACTGAAGATAGACACAAAATGCTGGAGTAACTCAGCGGGTCAAGCAGCATCTCTGCAGAAAAGGAATAAGTGAACATTCAGGTCAAGACCCTTTTTTCTCGACCCAAAAGGTCACCTATTCCTTTTCTCCAGAGATGTTGTCTGACACACTGAATTACTCCAGCATTTTGTGTCTACACCCGGGAAAACCCACGCAGTCACGGGGAGAACATGCAGACTCCATACGGACAGCACCCGTAGTCCGGATCGAACCTGGGTCTTGGTGCTGTAAGGCAGCAAGGCACCCTGTAAGGCACCCTGCACCACCGTTCCACCTCAACAGGGAATATTAGACAATGATTAGATTTTGCAGAGATGCTACAAAATCAATACCAAGTCATCCACCAGCAACAGTGCCTCTCTGGCAGAACAGCTCAACCACTTCTTTGGCCGCCATGAGAGAGGAGAGACGGTCATGCCCACTATTCCAGCTCCAACACCCAAGAGCCAGACAGTCATCATACAGACTGCTGATGCCACACACACACACTACGGAATGTTAACGTACGGAAGGCAGCCGGTCCAGACAGAGTCGCAGGATGGGTTCTCAGAGACTGTGTTGATGAGTTATAACCATATAACCATATAACAATTACAGCACGGAAACAGGCCCTCTCGGCCCTTCCAGTCCGTGCCGACCATTTGTTTTCCCCTAGTCCCATCTACCTGCACTCAGACCATACCCCTCCATTCCCTTCACGTCCATATACCTATCCACTTTACTCTTAAATGTTAAAATCGATCCTGCCTCCACCATTTCTGCTGGAAGCTGATTCCACACAGCCACCACCCTCTGAGTAAAGAAGTTCCCCCTCACGTTACCCCGAAACCTCTGTCCCTTAATTCTCATGTCATGCCCTCTTGTTTGAAACTTCCCTACCCTCAATGGGAAAAACGTATCCACGTCAACTCTGTCTATCCCTTTCATCATTTTAAAGATCTCAATCAAGTCCCCCCTTAACCTTCTGCGCTCCAAAGAATAAAGACCTAACTTGTTCAACCTTTCTCTGTAACATAGTTGCTGGAACCCTGGCAACATTCAGTTAACTGACGTATTTACAAAAATTTCCAACCAATCCCTGGCACAATGCATGGTCCCCACATACCTAAAAACATCGGACATAGTGCCAGTTCCGAAGCAGACAGCCATAACCTGCCTCAACGACTACAGGCCGGTTGCACTAACACCAATGATCATGAAGTGCCCGGAGAGATTGGTCCTTAAGCACATCAAGGCCGCTCTCCCTTCAACCCTGGATCCACACCAATATGCGGACAGAGCAAACAGATCAACAGACGACGCCATTGCCAATGCCCTCCATACTGTACTGCTCCACCTTGAACAAGGGGAGCATACGCACGACTGTTATTTGTGGATTACAGCTCTGCGTTGAACACAATCATACCCAGTAGACTGGTCTCCAAGCTGTCCAACCTGGGCTTTGAACACAAGATCTGCCTTTGGATTAAGGACTTCCGAACGGACCGGCTGCAGTCAGTCAGTCTGGATGGGACCCCATCACTCCCCCACTCTGACACTCACCACAGGGGCTCCACACGGCTGTATGCTGAGCCCCCTCCTCTACTCCCTCTATACCTATCACTGCATACTGACCCACAGCATGAACACCATCATTAAATTTGCAGATGTCACAACAGTGGCGGGGCTGATAACTGAGGGCGATGAGTCATCTTACAGGGAGGAGGTACAGAAGTTAATAGGCTGGTGCTCAGAGAACAACTTAGCACTCAATACCAAGAAAACAAAAGAGCTCATCATTGACTTCAGGAAGAAGCAGGGGTGACCATCCCCCACTGCACATAAATGGAGAAAGAGTGGACAGAGTCCCCAGTTTCAGGTCCCTGGGCACCTACATCTCAGCAGATCTCAGGTGCTCAACCAACACGCATTCCCTGGTAAAGAAGGCACAGCAACGGCCTAAGATCACTCAGGAAAGTCAACTTGCCACAACAGCTGCTAGTGTAATTCTATCGTTGCGCCATAGAGAGTGTCCTGACAGATGGCATCCTGGTGTGGTATGGCAACAGTTCTGCGGCTGACAAGAAGGCTCTGCAGAGAGTCATCAATACAGCCCAGAAGATCACCAACACGCATCTGCCTGCCCTGGAAGAGATCTATATCTCTTGTTGCCTGTGAAAGGCATCACACATACTAAAGGACTCATCTCATCCCGCACATCACATTCGTCTTGGCTTGAACATTGAATTTTCTCAATTCTGTTAACCCTTGCTGTCTCCTCCCCTTCCCACCTCTCCCTCAGCCCTCGGGCCCCTCCTCCTTTTTCCTTTCTTCTCCCCGCCCCCCCCCCCCCCCCCCCCCACCTCCCATCAGTCTGAAGAAGGGTTTTGGCCCGAAACTTTGCCTATCTCCTTCGCCCCTTAGATGCTGCTGCACCCGCTGAGTTTCTCCAGCATTTTGTGTATCAGCACATCACTTGTTGGTCTTCTGCCCTCAGGAAAGCACCACAAGACTAACGGACAGTTTCTAACCCAAGGCCATCACCACTCTGGACTCTGCACTGACTACACCCCCCCCCCCCCCCTCCCCCCATAGCCAATATTTTCTACTGCTATAATACTATACTGAGAAATATTGCACATTCTGACTTGATGACGTTTTTCTTGCCGTTTTTGCTGTTTTCAGTATCGTTATTATTTACCTAATACGTTGGAGCTCCGCTCAGGCAGTGTGCCTGAAATTTCGTTGCATGCATTTACAATGACAATAAAGTGTATTATTATTATTAACCAAGAAACCTAGCCCTTCTTCCTCTATCTCTAACCTCAGGGTGCCGAAGTATTTGTAGCATTAATGAACCGTGCCAATCACACTGCCCTTACCGAGCCTCGAGGCAGAATCAGTGTGTTTCAGCTTCTTGTGGTTTTTATCATTTGAGACACCCATGGGGCGGTGAGAGATTTTTTTGCCAAATAAAATGTCAAGTACTTGAATGAATCATTAAACCTAGACTCTGTCTTCCTGCTCATTGATGTACAGTCGTTCAGAGCCCTTTTTCATGGGAGTTCTGGCAGCATTTGATACTGGTGTCTATCCAGGAGTGTTTGTCCTTGAATTTTCTTATTGTGCGTTTACTTGCTAAACCTGAATTCTGCAGCTGTTGGATTCCTTTTTAAAGAGTGACTTAGATTGATAAATTACCTGGGTCACCTGTTTAAGAAAGAATTGCAGATGCTGGAAAAATTGAAGGTAGACAAAAAATGCTGGAGAAACTCAGCGGGTGAGGCAGCATCTATAGAAAGAACGTTTTGGGTCAAGACCCTTCATCTGTTCATCATCTCTCTGATTAAGTTAAGTTCACAATATATTTCTCAGTCTATGTATACCACATCCATGTTCTCAGTTGCCTAGAAATTTAATTTTAAGTAACTTGCATTCTCTCTTCCCCCCTCCCCCAACCTAATTGTCCTACTAGTTCTACTGTTTGCATCCTTGGATCCCTCGTTATCACACCTTCCCCAGCCACAAATTAGCGATTATGGGCTCCACTCTTCCTGAATTCATCTTGTGTGGGCCCTGATTTGTTGCAGCAGTTTCTTGACTGTTTATTTCCCCCCCTTCCCTCCTCCAACTTGACTTTAACACTGAAGAAGGGTTGTGTGCTGAAATGTTACCAATTCTTTTTGCCTGAGAGGTGCTGCCTGAGTCCATCCATCTATGTGTCTATCTTCGGTATAAACCAGCATCTCCAGTTATTTCCTACCTATATATGTAATGTATGTGAAGTGTTTTCTGGTTTGAATGTTATGGAAAGGTTTCCTCATCTTCATGTGCAGGAAGGAACAGCAGATGCTGGTTTACACTGAAGATAGACACAAAATGCTGGAGTAACTCAGCAGGGCAGGCAGCATCTGAGTTCCAAGTGGTGGCGCCATCTGGTGTGGCTGTCGAGCCTGCAGCTGTCTGTCCTTTCCTTCTTTTTGTTATTTTTTAGTCTGTTTTAAAGTTGGAGATCTTTTAGTCTTTTTTATGTGGAGGGGGGGGGGGGGGGAGATGGGGAAACTGTTTTCTTCATCACTTCCTGGTCGAGGATACGACTATTCTCCGAGCCGCTTCTTCGCCCCCCTCCTCGCCGCCTACCACCTGGATTGGCGTGGCCTTTCTTGCTGGAGACTGGCCAGAGTCTCGGCTTCAGCAGCAGCGGCGCAGCGCTGGATTCCATCGCGGAGCAAGCGATGCCTTACCGGGGTCGCCGTGTTGCAGCTCCGGAGTGCTGGGACTGCCGACTTTGACACGGTGGAGCTATGGCCTGCGGAGCTCCCAGCCACTGGAGCCGCTAACTTTCCAGCCGCGGGCGGCGCTGACGCTGACTTTAACATCGCGGAACCCTGGGATCTCTCGTTGAGGTCACCTGCGTTAAATCTCCGCCCAGCTTGGTCTGTGGACTTCGGAAACTGAGGTCTCCGGTAGGAAGCAGCCAATTCAAAAGCTCCGGGCCGCAGAGAGTGTTCGAGGGCCTGAAACATCGGGCCCGTAGCGGCGACTGCGAAGGCCTCAATAGGCCCCAACCACGGGTGAACTGAGGAAGAGGACTGAACTTTGGTGCCTTCCCTCACAGTGGGAAACGTTGATTCCGCTGTGGGGGGATGTTTTTTTATGTTTATGTTAAATTCTAAAGTGTTATGTTTATCTTATTTGTGTGCTGTATGGTAACTCAAATTTTGCTGCACCAATTGGTGTATGTGACAATCAATGTCCTTTGTCATCTCGATGGTGCCTGTCCTGCTGAGTTACTCCAGCATTTTGTGCCTTTCCTCATCTTCTTATTTTGGGGTTACATAAGGGCGGCACAGTAGCACAGCGGTAGAGTTGCTGCCTAACAGTGCCTTAGACATGGGTTCGATCCTCACTATGGGTTCTATCTGTACTGAGTTTGTATGTACTTCTTGTGATCACATGTGTTTTTTCCAGGTGCTCCAATTTCCTCTCACATTGCAATGACATGCAGGTTTGTAAATTGTCCCTCGTGTGTAGGATGGTGCTAGTGTAGGTGATCGTTGGTTGGTGCGGACTCGATGGGCTGTTTCCATGCTGTATCTCGAAAGTCTAAAGTGAGGCAGTTACAGCTCATTCGTTACTACTTAACTTCTGGATCTAGAGCAGAACGTGGGACCTTCTGTCATTGATGGGCTGAGGATTGCATGATGTGGGGAACCCATGGAGCTGTAGTACTGGGCCAATGCCTTCTGTTTCTCATCAGTGAACGCACAGCTTTATTTTGCACAATGTTGTGTTGATAAGTGTGTGTGCAATGTTTAGGAGACAAGCATTTGATTTATTTATCTGTTAAGTTTTTAAAGCTGCTAAACAGCTGTGGTGATTAGCATACCAAAAAAAACCCAATGGTGAGGCTCTATGTATTGGGCTCTGTCACACAAAGCCACTACCGATATAGATTCCAGGTGTACTATTTGCCACATTTCCAAAAGTGCAGTTTATATAAATCAGTTTATACAAATCAGTTGTCAGCTTTATTGCTTTAATTATACTTCTTCCAAAGAATTTTGCAGTTTGAAACTAATTGGCCATTAATTATAAGGATGTTTGCTTAGCTTACCAATATCCATTGCCTACGACAGGGTTTTGCAAGGAGGTTGGATGTAAATAATACCAAGAACAGGCTTCTCCCAGTTTTACTCGTGGATCAAACAGTGAGCATTTTGCTGGAGTCATGCCAGGATAGAAATATCAGAAGCACTTTCTGATCTTGTATGCGGGAGAGAAGATTTCAGCCCTCTAATCTTTGCTCTTCATTTAACCACCTTAAATCTTTATCCCTGCAGCCGCTTACGTAAACAAAACCTATCAAAGCCAAACATAAAAATTCAAATTGACCTGGCACCTGGTACCTTTTTGGATGAATATATTTGTCTTTAACTACATTTTACATGAGGTCATTGAGAGCATTTGTTGTGTGCCAGGTTGAAGCTGTTGAATTAGTGAGGACTGTTGTGGGACAATCCCAGCACATCTAATTTCAACAAAATCATCAACAGCATTAGATACAGTCCCACCTGTTACTCGAGGAGTCTTGGACTTGACAATGGGTCATCTGAAGACCTGGTCTTAATTTTTCTCCTTTCAGAACTGCCAGCTACATTGAAGATGTCTAATAAAAAAGTAATTAAAAAAAAATAAGATACTGGCAATCTCCCGGTTGCCAAACATTTTAACTCTGCTTCCAATTCCCATACTGACCTTCCTTCCCTGGGCTTCCTCCACTCAGAGTGAGGCCACACGCAAATTGGAAGTACAGCACCTCATATTTCACTTGGGCAGCTTACAACCCAGTGGTATGAATGTTGATTTCTCTGATTTCAAGTAACCCCTGCTCTCCCTCTCTTTCCACCTCTCCCCCACCCTCGTTGTCCTACCAGTTTCACTGTTCGCATCCCTATACCCCTTCGTTACCACCTCATCCTAGCCAGCAATGGGCCATTATGGGCTCCACCCTTCTTTGGTCATCCGTTGCCCACCCTGATTTGTTCTGGCCTTTTCCTACCTCCAGTTTCTCCCCCCTTCTACTTTCAGTCTGATGAAGGGGTCCGATCCGAAATGTCACCCATCGTTTTTCTCCAGAGATGCTGCCTAACCCACTGACTTACTCCAGCATTTTGTGTCTATTTTTGGGAAGGTTACAAATTTTATTCATATCATTAGATGCTTGATTCATAAGATCATAAGTCATAGGAACCGAATCAGGCCCTTTGGCCCATTGAGTCTGCTTCGCCATCCAACAATGGCTGATCGATTTTTCCCTCTCAACCACATTGTCCTGTCTCTTCCCCGTAGCTTTTGATGGCTTTACAAGAACCAATCAATCTCCGCTTTTGAGATTTGTCCTCCACCGCCATCTGTGGCAAGGAATACCACAAATTCACCACTCTCTGGCTAAAGGAATTCCTCCTCACCTCCATCCTTTTATTCTGAGAGTCTGCCCTCTGGTCCTAGATTCTCCCACCAATGGAATCATTCACTCCACTTCCACTCTATCTCGGCTTTTCATTATTTGGAAGGTTTCAACGCGATCCCCCCTCATCCTTGTAAACTCTAGCGAGTACAGGCCCAGAGCCATCAAGCACAAAACATTCGTTAACACAATCATCCCTGGGATCATTCTCGTAAAGCTCCTCTGGACCCTCTCCAATGCTAGCACATCATTCCTCAGACACCGGGCCTAAAACTGCTCACACTATTCAGAAGATACAGAAATACATGTAGACACAAAATAAATTCAGAAAGGGAAGAGTTAATGTTATCCGATCGTAGCGAAGGCCGGATGTCTGTGCCTTGACTTGTGTTCTATTGATCATATTAATGTGAGGCTCGGGCCATCTGATTGAATCTGCGGAGATCTCTGGGACTGGCATCACTCCCAGTTCTACTGCTTAGTGACGCTTCAGTGTGGGGAAGACCGAAAAAACAGTGCTTCCATTTTCATAGAAGAATGGCCTGCAGAAATTATTGGAGTGCGTTTCTGGAGAATGGACTGAATTTATAGTGGCATTAAGTGGGATTTACAAATTCAGAACTCAGTTAGCCAGAGGTAGTCTGACATCTGTTACTGATTCCATTGGCATTAGAACAGTAAGGGCTATGTGATTCTTAGCAGATTGTATGAAGATCATATGCTGTATTCCAAATTATTTGGGATGGAATTTGTTTGGAAACAGAACTTATATAAGTGTTGGGATATGCTTCAGCTGCGTAGTTTCCCTCCGTGACTCCCTCTGAGATGTCTATTGGGGTCTCAATGCCGTCTCATTCTTGCATCAACCATAATGCCCCATTCTATTCTTTCATTATCTTTCTACCTAGAGTGTCTTCTCGATGTCAAAAGTTTAATTAATCAGCTTTTCCTGTGCGTGATTTACTATTGTCCCCCTCTGTATCCCCTTCCTAAATGTCCATTGGCTTATGAATGTGTATTTGCCATCCATAAGCCAATTGTGAATACATGCGTTTAACTCTGGATACAGAGCTTCGATGGAACCCCAAAAATGAAGCTTTCCCTGGATGTCGACCTGCAGTGCTGTGAAATGGCTGTCCTGATCATAGAATCATACTCTGATCTGTTTGCCCTCCCCTTTGGCACTTTCTCCTTCTTTGGACAACTAACTTTGCTCCACAGATCCCAGCTCTGAATTAAATCTTTGCTCTCTTCTGCTCAGCCACCTGTCTGCTGTAATTATGTTTCACTGCTTCATCCAGTCGCCTCTGGTCTGAGCAATCACCATCTTTGTGTTTCATTTACATCTTGGTTCACTCTCCCATCGTTTACCCTCCTGCCACATTTATTCAGTCTCTGGCGCTGTAAGGCAGCAACTCCACCGCTGCGCCACTGTGATGCCCCATCTGCTTAATTAGTCATCTCCTTCTTTCGGGGTGATTGTGCTTGGAAATCTGTCTCTGAACAATTAATTGAAATCCCAACACAACAGCTGATTATGCCAACACATCCCGACACACAATGATTTAACCTGAATTAAAGCATGTTGGTCAAAATAACAGTGAAAATGTCAGATTGTGATTAAAAATGCCTCCACCTGGTTTAGCAACTGAGTCATGTTGTTATGGTTGGTTAGGGCACAACTAGTGGTTCAGAGGCTTGTGTTATCAATCCATGACCACCATGGCAGCTATGGAACTTAGTCTCACTGATTAATGTGGCATGTTAGTAATGATGACTACATAAAACTTATTTGGAATTATTGTGGAATAAAAACAAATTATTAATATCCACTGAGATGAAATGGGGTTGGAATCAATTATCTTTACCTAGTCTGGCCTGTATGTGACTCCAGAGACATCCCATATCATTCCTCTCTGAAACAGCCTTGCAAGCAATTCATTTGATCAAAAGCAGTTAGGAATAGAAATTAAAGGTTGTTTAAGAAACCCAGATCTTTCAAAATAAATACATTTAAAAATAGGGCGTTACTAGGGTGACACTTGCAGTGCATCTGCAGAATTTCTGAAAGATTATTGGAAGCTGGGCAGAAATGGAGACAAGATCCTTCTTCTCCAGTTGACAAAACCCCAGTATTAATTTGTGCACTCTGTTACACCTGACACTACACAACTTCTTGCCAGCATTACTTGACTAGGTGTTAAATACATTCAATGCTAGGCTGTGAAACTTGGATAACTACTCTTTCATTGCTTTGCACCTGACTTCATGCAAGTCTTGGGCGTCATTCAGTACAGACACGGCTATTTCACCCTTCAACCATTACCCAGCTACTTTCCTGATATCCGATCCCAATTATTTCCTAAAATCCTGCAAATACTTCCTTTTTAAGTACCTTTCAAATACTTGGAAATAATCTGTTCCCAGGTATAAATGACTTGCCACATTAAAACCTCTCTGCCCTTTAACCTTTTTGCCATAGAAAATGACTTCTCCTTGTTGACTCTATTATTCCTCAGACCATTATGAAAAAGTCCCTTCTAGTTTGCCATTACTGTTAGCAAGCATTTATGTACAATTCCTTTAACACAAAGTAAATGCTTATTGGATTAATGTACATGGTGTAAAGAACCCATTTTAAACTCTTCTTCACATCTACATTTTGCCATCTGTGTCCATTGTCCAGCATTAGATCACCAGCATTAAACTTTAAATGTTTCCTAATACAGGGAGATTACTCTATGATAAGTTAGCTCCATTGCTGTTTTTACAGAATGATAAAGTGAAAGGCAAATACTCAAACACTATATGTAAGTTGTATCCTTTAAAACTGCAGATCTCAGCCAGTTGCCCAACTGGATCTTAAATGTAGTTAAATTGATCAACTCTGGTGCTCCCAAGGTTGTTATGTTTGACCTTTTCAGATAAATTATTTTCTGGTTTTCACTTTGCTTTACTTTATGCTTCTGACCTTGTCTTATGGTCAATACCTTGGGTTAGCTATTTCACGTTCACTGCAGTTTAGCACGGTTTCCCATTCATTGCCTTCTCTCCAGGGTGCGTGCAGAAATTGCTTTTGGCCTTTCCTCATCGCGTGTCTTGCTGGAATGATTTACGATGCATCTCTCCTGTGCTTACAGAAGAGAAGCTAAAATCTTATTTCATCAGCACAAATAGAAGGGTTTTATGTGGATGTGTGGTTTTTAATTCCACAAACTTACAGCATAATTGACTTGAATTCCTTGGATTCAGCTCCATATCCCAGGACAGCTCTTGCTGCGATTTTCACATTAGCAATAATAGTTTTCCCTTGGATACACACGAAATGTTGGAGTAACTCAGCGGGTCAGGCAGCATCTCTGGAGCGAAGGAATGGGTGACGTTACGGGTCAAGACCCTTCTTCAGACCCTACATAATTTTCTCTTTGCGGTTCAGTTAACCTTGCATTTATGTTGCAAACATATATTTAATCTAATGTGCAATAACTCAATATTTGTTAATGTTAAATTAATTTGGCGTTGCCTTACTATGTTTCTATTATGATTTTTCTCCTTTGGTTTAATCTCCTACGAACTGAATATTCAGCATACAGAATAGTTACAGCAATGAGGATAGACAGATGACCTTACATTGGTTTCTCAGCAAGGTACCATCTTCCCCTGAGCCTGCTTTGCAGCTCTGCCTTTACTTTTACCGTAGACTTTACTTTAGAGATACACAGCAGAAACAGGACCATCGGCCCACTGAGTCCGCGCCGACCAGCTATCACCCCGTACACTAACATTATCCTACTCTCTAGGGACAATTTATAATTTTACTGTAGCCAATTAACTTACAAACCTGTATGTCTTTGGATTGTGGGAGGAAATCAGAAAAATTCCACATGGCCACAGGGAGAACGTATAAACTCAGCACAGACAGCACCCGATGTCAGGAACCAATCCAGGCGCTGTGCCATCTTCTATTCTCAGTTTGACTATCTTCCTCTGCTCCGAATTCCTTTGGTTTTCACCATAATTTGTACCAAATCTTTTCATATCCTCTATGAAAATCCAAATATGACCTTAGGAAATCCATGTTGTAGGTGTAGAATGTGGTCATTCGGCCCATAAAATCTTCTCTGCCATTCAATCATGGTTGATCTATTTTCAACCCCATTCTTCTGCCTTTGAACTATAACCCCTGACACCCTAGCTAATCGAGAATGTTAATCTCTGCCTTAAAAATATCCATTGACTGCCTCCACAGCCTTCTGTGGCAATGAAATCCACAAATGAACCACCCTATGACTAAAGAAATTCCTTATCTCCTATCTAAAGGTATGTCCTTTTATTCTGAGGCTATGGCCTCTAGTCCTAGACTCTTCCACCAGTGGAAACATCCTCTCCACATTCACACTACCAATGCCTTTTACTATTTGTTAAGTTTCAAAGAGGTTCCCCCTTATTCTTCTGAACTCCAGCGAGTACAAGCCCAGTGCTTTCAAACATTCATCATATGTTAACCCAATCATTCCTGGCATCATTCTCATAAACCTCCTCTGGACCCTCTCCAATGCCAGTACCTCTTTCCTCAGGTATGGGGCCCAAAGCTGCTCACAACACTCAAAATGCAGTCTGACCAGTGCATTATAAAACCTCAGCATTACATCCCCATTTTTGTACTCTAGCCCTCTCAATATAACTGCTAGCATTGCTTACTACTAATTCGACTTGCAAATTATATTTTTGGGAATCCTGCACCGGTACTCTCAATTCCCTATGCATTCCTGAATTACATGGAAACATAGAAAAATAGGTGCATTCGACCCTTCGACCCAGCACCGCCATTCAATATGATCGTGGCTGATCATCTAAAATCAGCAAGAAGGAACCACAGATGCTGGTTCAAACCGAAGATTGACACAAAAAGCTGGTGTAAATCAGCGGGACAGCAGCATCTCTGGAGAGAATGGTCTTGAACCGAAATGTCACCCATTCCTTCTCTCCAGAGATGCTGCCTGTCCCGCTGAGTTACTCCTGTTTTTTGTGTCTATCTTCCATTTAAAATCAGGACCCCGTTCCTGTTTTTTCCCAAATCCCTTGATTCCTTTAGCCAGAAGAGCTAAATCTAACTCTCTCTTGAAAACATCCAGTGAATTGGCTTCCACTGCCTTCTGTGGCAGAGAATTCCACAGATTCACAACTCCCTGCGTGAAAAAGCTTTTCCTCATCTCTGTCTTAAATGGCTTACCCCTTATTCTTAAACTGTGACCCCTGGTTCTGGACTCCCCCAACATCGGGAACATTTTTTCTGCATCTAGCCTGTCCAATCCTTTAAGAATTTTGTATGTTTCTATAAGATAACCTCTCATCCTTCTAAATTCCAGTGAATACAAGCCCAGTTGACCCATTCTTTCATCATATGTCAGTCCCGCCATCCAGGGAATTAACCTGGTGAACCTAGGCGGCACTCCCTCAATAGCAATAATGTCCTTCCTCAAACTAGGAGACTAAAATTGCACACAATAATCCAGGGACGGTCTCACCAGGGCCCTGTACAACTGCAGGAGGACCTCCTTGCTCCTAAACTCAAATCCTCTCGCAATGAAGGCCAACTCTCTCCCACTTTAGAAAATAGTCTACTCCTTTATTCCGACTACGAAGCACTGAGTATAGGTTATTGCTTGATGTTTTACTCAATTTGCTTTAGCCAAGATTGCATTTGCTTTCTAAGGGAAGGAATAGACTTCTGCAAACAATTCTTTAAGTGATGAATATTGTTTAAGATTTGGCAAATGCTTATTTTTCTAATTTTGCAAAGTGATTCAGTTCTTTGAAAATATCATCTTCTATTTTTATAAACCATGAAGCCAAGTATTGATCAAAGGAGAATTCT
The DNA here is from genome assembly GCA_035221665.1 of Okamejei kenojei. Taxonomy (NCBI): domain Eukaryota; kingdom Metazoa; phylum Chordata; class Chondrichthyes; order Rajiformes; family Rajidae; genus Okamejei; species Okamejei kenojei. The sequence continues at coordinate 32,459,807 of CM069140.1, forward strand.
AGAGTCTTTATTGTCCCATGTGGAGATGAGCAATTTCTTGTTATTAGGCAGCTGGAGACTTGGACCAGTTTGTCAACTACTTCTGTGCTTGGACTAGGATAATTGTTGCAGTGCTTCCACACAATTTTTTTTTTCCTTAAATAGAATCCCAAATTTCCTAGAATTTGATGGTGTTTCCTGAAATTTTCAAAAATGCTTCCTGCGTGTTATTTGTTGTTGTTTTATTTCACGGGCACACGTTAACAACACAAAAAAGAACAAGGCAAAGCAATCTATGTAACTACACCGTTTCTGCCTGTTTCTGTTACTCACTTGTACAGTGTTCTGCAAGGCAGCTTTCGTTGTCTTCGTTCTTTCAACCTGCTCTCGTGTCTCAGTCTCTGCTCTCTCTCCCTCCCTCCCCCCTCCCCCCTCCCTCCCTCCCTCCATCCGACTCTCCCTCTATTTGTCCCTCCCCCTCCCTTCCCCACCCTCACTCTCCCTCTATTTGTCCCCCTCCCTGTCCCTCCCTCTCCCCCCCCCTCTCCCCCCTTCCCCCCTCCCTCTCTTCCTCCCCCTCTCCCCCTTCCTTTTTTCTCTCCCTCCCTCCCTCTCTTATTCCCGCCCTCCTTCCCTGTCTCCCTCCCTCCCTCTCTCCCTCCCTCCTTCTCTCTCTCCCTCCTTCTCTCCCTCCCTCCTTCTCCCTCTCTCCCTCCCTCCTTCTCCCTCTCTCCCTCCCTCCTCCCTATCTCCCACCCTCTATTCCACTCTCCCTCCTCTCTCTCCCTCCCTCTCTCCCACTCTCCCTCCTCTCTCTCTCCACCCTCCCTCTCTCGCACTCTCCAAACCTCCCTTTCTCCCTCTCACCCTCTCTCCCTCTCCCTCTCAGTTCCTTGAGCCCAAACACTGTTCTGTAAAATCAAGGCCAATTCCAATGTAACTGCAATCGCACTGCCCACTGGTAACTTTTCACCACTAGGCTTATCCAGAATTCTACCACTGCCTGAAAAATAATCAAAGGCTCAACTTCCACTGAGAAAGAGAATACCAAAGACTCATTGTTATACGAGAAATTTCCCGAACAGTCTGTGACCCATAGCGCTGTGGCCATAGCGCTATGTTTAAAGCCCATAGCGCTGCAGCCGGTAGCGCTATATTTAGAACCCATAGCGCTGCAGCCGAAAGCTCTTTGTTTAAATTCCCACGCGTTAAACTGACAGCGCTCTGTTTAAACCTTTGAGCGTCAAACCGGCAGTGCTGTGTGTATTACCTTTATACGTGGGCTGGATGTGGAAATTTCCCGAAATTTCTAGAAATTATGCCATTTCCCTAAAATTACCCGAAGACAACCAGAATTTCCAGAATTTCGGGTAATTTCCTTCAAAGTGGAAACACTGAATTGTTGGACATCAGCATCCCCACTGATTACATGGAAAGCATCCCCATTCTCAAATTGTGTTCCTATTGGTTTATTTCTGTAATATGATATTACCCAATAAATTTATCAGGGTTTTAACCAAGTGATATAGTAAGGGTTCCCAGTGAAACATCCTTCTGAGGTTGCTCTGATAAAGAAGTTGACTTGCTCCGGGCGCAGACTCACTAACACCTAATAGATCACTATTTGTAGCACAGTTTACAAACACTGTCCATTTGTTCATAAAGGTGCAAGGTACAGGTGCAAGATCTTAGACGATTGATGAGTTGCAGTAGTCGGAATGAATTCTTGTTTCACTACTTGTGACTTTACTTTTAATGAAATATTCTGAATTATTTTATAAATTGTATCAGAATAAAATATTTTAGCAGTTTCATTTATTTCATCTTAGATTCTTATCTTTCATTAAGTTCATAGTTAGTAGATAGGAGAGTGATAATTAGTTTACATTTTTTGATTCGCCTGGAGAGATTTATATTTTATTGATCACCTCAAACTACATAACTGCTATGCTTTATTGATTGTAAAGTGCCTTGGAATAGCAAAAGGTCATGAAAAGAAGTGCATAAAATGGCATTCTTGTACTGTTCTTGTTGTGGTACCTTCTTGCATGTAGTCAGTTTAAATTTTCCTTGTTGATTTATCTTGCTTCCACTTCTGAAGCAGCAGGGTTTGTGGCTCCTGTCCAGAGCCTGGGCAGCAAGTGATGATATACTGGTCTATCCAATGCAAGAGGTTACAAATATCTCTTTGTCGCTTCAAACAGACTTGCTGAAACACAGCAGATGTTGCTGAGTGATTTCTGTCAAAACCTATCGTGTAATTTGTATCCTGCCATCAGTCACCTCAGCTTAGAGCGATGATTCATTCAGATCTTTCCCTACCTCTGTGATTTGGTTACTCAATGAATGAAGATTAAATCGGACTTCATCTTTTTTTTTTCAGCATGACCTTGATCTTGCCCATTTTGGGATTAAGATTGCATTTGATTACACAGACTTCTTAACATCCTCTTATTTCTTTTCTTCGATAGAGAGGTGGGTACGCTGTGTGGCGATTGTGATGAAGATGGAAAATTTTATCAGTATGCACACACGGCCTCTTCGCCGCGTGTCTGTGATAAACCAGGCTACTGGACTCCTGAAGAGGCAGTGGGTAAGAGAGAAAAATAATTGCCAAACCCCTCTTCTGAACCCTGGTGATGCAAGTGCACATTTGTGTTACAACTAGCTATGCTTTTAATCTGTTATGTTTTATTTCAAAGCATTCCACTCATAACCTGTTGTACCAGTTTATTACAGAACAGATTTATTTTTCGCCTGATTTTGGTTTGTAATTCCCTAGTTGCCTTTGATGCGCCAGTTTGCGTGGAATCCTCTTAAACATTTAGAGTTTACAAAGTGGCACAGCGGTAGAGTTGCTGCCTTACAGCGCTAGAAACCCGGGTTTGATCCTGACTGCACACGCTGTCAGGTTGTACGTTCTCCCTGAGTCCGCATGTGCTTCCTCCGGGTGCTCCAGTTTCCTCCCACATTCCAAAGATGTACAGGTTTGTAGATTAATTGGCTTCTGTAAATTGTTCTTAGCGTGTAGGATAGAACTAGTGTATGGGTGATCGCTGGTCGGCGTGGACTCGGTAGGCCGAAGGGCCTGTTTCCATGCTGTATCTCTAAACCAACATTTTGATGAAATATCCTTAATGTTATCCTGTCATGTTATCAGCCCCTGGAATTAAAGCTTTTCCCAACAGGGCAGTGAGTTGTAGTCTGCCTTTGAAATCAGAATGTTTATATGTCAAGTCAGATGTGAAAGACAGGTTGACATTATTTTGCGAATTGGAGGTACAGTTTTGTCACCGGTGCTATTTCCAAACAGATGAGATATACTCACAGGTGTTGACATGGCAAAGAAGGGCAGGGCATTGCTTCCTGCTGCCTGGCCAATACTTATTTCTCAACCATCATTACTATCTGCATATTACCTGGTAACTATCACATAACATATTATAGGACCTAGCCTGGTAAACATACTCAGTAATTGCAAAGTATTTTGGAGCATCCCATAGGCTGTTTTCGTGAAATGAGTGCACAAATATACATGTCGCTGATCCATTCCCCCCAGAGATGCTCTCTGACCCATTGAGTTACTCTGGCACTTTGTGCTTTGCTCAAGATTCCAGCATCTGCAGCTTTACAAACACATTAATGCAACAACACAACAAATAAATATATAATAGTGTTGAGTTTGATTTATTGTCGCGTGTAGCGAGGTACAGGGAAAAGCTTTTGTTGCGCGCTAACCAGTCAGCGGAAAGTCAATACATGATTACAATCGAGCCATCCACAGTGTACAGATACATGATAAAAGGAAATAACGTTAATTAGTAATGCAATAAATTATCAGTAATTATTATTAATAATCAGTAATGCAATAAATTATCAGTAATACTAGTGCAACCTATACAAAGTCCATAGTATATCGCTGTTGAGATGGGGTTGTGGTTTGTGTTTGTGCAGTATGGTTTAAAAGCCTGATGGCTGCTTTATTCTTGAACCTGGTGGTCACAGTTCTCAGGCTGCAGTACCTTCTTCTGAAGAGTAGCAGTGAGGTGAGAACGTGGCCAGGGCAGTGACAATCTTTGATGATATCAGCACTTCCTGTAGATCCCTTGAATGAAGGAGATATTGTGCATCAGCTAACATAGCGTTTGACAGAGTGAGATCTTGGTCTAATGGCAAGGAGATCAAGAGAGATGGAGTGTAACCATATAACCATATAACCATATAACAATTACAGCACGGAAACAGGCCCTCTCGGCCCTTCCAGTCCGTGCCGACCATTTGTTTTCCCCTAGTCCCATCTACCTGCACTCAGACCACACCCGACCATTTGTTTTCCCCTAGTCCCATCTACCTGCACTCAGACCACACCCCTCCATTCCCTTCCCGTCCATATACCTATCCACTTTACTTTTAAATGTTAAAATCGATCCTGCCTCCACCTCTTCTGCTGGAAGCTCATTCCACACAGCCACCACCCTCTGAGTAAAGAAGTTCCCCCTCACGTTACCCCTAAACTTCCGTCCCTTAATTCGCATGTCATGCCCTCTTGTTTGAATCTTCCCTACCCTTAATGGGAAAAGCTTATCCACGTCAACTCTGTCTATCCCTTTCATCATTTTAAAGACCTCAATCAAGTCCCCCCTTAACCTTCTGCGCTCCAAAGAATAAAGACCTAACTTGTTCAACCTTTCTCTGTAACATAGTTGCTGGATCCCAGGCAACATTCTAGTAAATCTCCTCTGTACTCTCTCTATTTTGTTGACATCCTTCCTATAATTAGGCGACCAAAATTGTACACCATACTCCAGAATTGGTCTCACCAATGCCTTGTACAATTTTAACATTACTTCCCTGCTCCTATATTCAATGCTCTGATTTATAAAGGCCAGCACACCAAAGGCTTTCTTTACCACCCCATCTACATGCGATTCCACCTTCAGGGAACTATGCACTGTTATTCCTAGATCTCTCTGTTCCATAACATTCCTCAATTCCCTACCATTTACCATGTACGTCCTATTTTGATTTGTCCTGCCAAGATGTAGCACTTCACACTTATCAGCATTAAACTCCATCTACCATCTTTCAGCCCACTTTTCCATATGGCCCAAATCTCTCTGTAGACTTTGAAAATCTACTTCATTATCCACAACACCACCTATCTTAGTATCATCTGCATACTTACTTATCCAATTTTCCACCCCATCATCCAGATCATTGATGTACATGACAAACAACAGTGGACCCAACACAGATCCTTGAGGCACCCACTGGTCACCGGCTTCCAACCTGACAAACAGCCATCCACCATTACTCTCTGACATCTCCCATTCAGCCACTGTTGAATCCATCTTGCTACTCCACCATTAACACCCAAAGATTGAACCTTCTTAACCAACCTTCCATGGGGAACCTTGTCAAAGGCCTTACTGAAATCCATATAGACAACATCCATTGCTTTACCCTCATCAATTTCCCTAGTAAACCGCTTCAAAAAATTCAAGAAGGTTTGTCAAACATGACCTTCCAGGCACAAATCCATGTTGACTGTTCCTGATCAGACCCTGTTTATCCAGATGCTTATATATATTATCTCTAAGTATCCTTTCCATCAATTTACCCACCACTGACGTCAAACTAACAGGTCTATAATTGCTAGGTTTATTCTTTGAACCCGTTTTAAACAATGGAACAACATGCGCAGTACGCCAATCCTCCGGCACTATTCCCGTTTCTAATGACATTTGAAATATTTCTGTCATAGCTCCTGCTATTTCTACACTAACTTCCCTCAATGTCCTAGGGAATATCCTATCAGGACCTGGAGATTTATCCACTTTTATATTTTTCAAAAGTGTCAGTACTTCCTCCTCTTTGAATCTCATAGTTTCCATAGCTACTCTACTTTATTTCCTTTTTTTCCTTAGTGTAGGCTCGGAACTAATGGGAAGTTTATGCTCAGTAGTTGAGTTACACTATTTAGACGACACTTGCAATTGTACACTTTAGGAGGCAGGGTCCAAGTCTTTATTGAAGCTTTCACTGAAGCACATGAGAACAAGATACCACCACCTTCAATGCACCAGCATAGTGTATGATCACTTGATGAAAAGGGTTATTGAAAATCAAGATCTTAGATGGCGCAAAACTCATTGTCTATAAGGCAACAAAGATCGCTTTCCTCCTATATGCTTCTGAGACCTGGACTACTTACAATGTTAATGGCCAATATCAGTTCCTTGTGCCAGACCAACATCTCCAACACCAAAGCCCTAGATTCATCTCAGTTATTGCCCTTAGAGAGTCGACTTTGTTTTCATGCCCAACCCCAGACTCCTGAAACAGATCTTTATCTCTTATCATGGAAAAGATTATCAATGACTGCTGAGAATATCCGGACCATGGCTGCTCAAAGTAGAGAAAGAGTATTCTGGATGGTATGGAGAATTATGAGATCCATGCTTTAAGAGCACAGAGAAACCTTCTGTAAGTGGCAAAATGGGCGCACAACCTCAAACTACCTGTGCACCTGCCACAGTTGTGGAAGAGTCTCTGGTCTCCACATCATCCTCATTAGCGATCACACAGCCCACAAATCCCGAGGGACAGTCAGATCAAGACAGAGTGAGTTTGGAATTCAGCAATTTTATCCAAGTTTGGAACAAATCTCCAATGATTTCTGGAACAGATTCTTAGCTGAACCCAAGTCTGCATTTATATAGCACCCTCATGTCCTTTTCACGATATCCCAAATACATTTTGGTATGTAGTCTGTCGTATAATATAGGAAACCCTGTTGCCAATGTGCATACTGTAATATGACAATAACCATGTAATCTATATATTTATGGTATTGAATGAAATATAAATACACTGTATTAGCCAACCTTGCACTGGACAATGCATTGCTCATCAGCAAACAAAGCCGTCACATTTTATTTCCACCTATGAGAACAATAGTGCTATGATTTAAAGTTAATTTAACAGTCAGGTAGGTACACCCTCAGTAATGCTAGGCATGAGGAAACAGTTTGTGGTTGATCACTTTTCTTTGATGGCTGGTCTTGCCAACTATATTGGAGTGTGTCTATGATGTGAAGATGCGGTGGTCAGGTCAGTAGAAGATGCCTCTCCAGCACATTGATGAAGACATTATCAAGTGGACCTTGAAAAATAAATGACTGATGATGCTGGAAATCTTAAATCACAAAAGAAAAGGCTGGACATTCTTAGCAGACCAGTCAGAATCCATAGAAATAGAAACATAATTAATCTTTAATGTTGATAACTGTTTATGAGGACTACCCTCTGTTTTTGATTGCAAACATCATTGGCATGCAGGCAGATATTACATAAAGTGTTCCTCACATCAGAGTGTGTCTGTTATCTATATTACTAAAAGTTTGATCTTGACCACTTTCTGTTGTTCTGTATATTGATTTTAGTAAAAAGCTGCCACTTACGGCTGTGAGTTTTGGCCATCTTACTCAGAGTCCCCCTCCGCAGCGCAGGACAAGAGGATTTTTCCCATCGATGAAAAATAAAAGAATTATTAATGTTTAAAAAATGTTGAGATTCTCTCTCCTGAAGGCCACGCTCCTTCCGGATGGACTATAAAACTCGGAATTGTTGAGTACCTCAGTCAATCTCTGCAAGATAGAGGTCATGTCTCTCAGCCTGAGCTGCGAATAACACTGAACACATGTCAACTAAACTGTGAGTGGTTTTACTGACCTGTCAATGCCCTTAATGTGGTTTGAAAATATAGTTTGTAAATGCTAAAGCTGTGTTGCCTTTGGTTTGGACATGCTAAGGCTGTGTTGTCTTTGGTTTGGACATGCTAAGGCTGTGTTGCCTTTGGTTTGGAAATGCTAAAGCTGTGTTGCCTTTGGTTTGGAAATGCTAAAGCTGTGTTGCCTTTGGTTTGGAAATGCTAAAGCTGTGTTGCCTAATTACATTTGCCTATGCCTAATTACATTTGCCTTGCCTAATTACATTTGCCTTGCCTAATTAAAGTTGCCTTGCCTAATTAAAGTTGCCTTGCCTAATTAAAGTTGCCTTGCCTAATTAAAGTTGCCTTGCCTTCTATATAATTAATCCTGCTTGAAATGGTATGAAACTACACTTGAATTTGGTAGCCTTGCACCCTGCTTGAAGTCGTATAAAACTGCACTTGAATTTGGTGGCCTTGCACCCTGTTTGAAGTGGTAAGAAACTGCACTTGAATTTGGTGGCCTTGCACCCTGCTTGAAATGGAATTCCAATGAATAGCCGTGAGTGAACTGCCAGCCCACCAGCCGTAAGTGAGTGAGCTGCCAGCACAACAGGCTTGAGTGACTGACCCGCCACCCGAATAATCCATTTGGCCCGCAATGTCCATACTAGCCCTCTGGAAACCAGTCCCTTCAGCCCAAAACACCCATACTAGTGCTCCAGAAATCCCCCCCCCCCCCCCCCCCTCCACTGGCCACCAATATTGGAATTGGTGGAGAGGTGGAATATTGCGTTGGGGGACCAGCCCTCCAGTGTGATGCTGGGACTCAACGGGTCTAACCTAGTCTAATTACTTCATGTTGCTTCTCTCGTCTACTGTCACAACTATTCTGGAAACCACAACCAAAGACATGATACGTTCAGTCTCCTGCTCCTTCCATTGACTAAATACTAATGTCCCATCTAAGGAACAGCACCTCACTTTTAAGATTGCCTGGTGCTACTTCCAATGTGATCTTTAACATCTGTTATTGAACTGTTGGCCTTCTTGCTTTGCACAATTGGTGGTGTAAGCAAATTGTAGAGGATGTTTGTAGAGGACCTCTATAGGAATTTGCAGAGGAGCCCATGGGTCTGGCGACCACAATGCGGGCACATATGGGCCATTCTCTCCCACCTGTATATCACAGCCTGTCCCGTCATTGGGCTTGATGGAGGATTTTGGGACTATGTCCGATGACATTCGCTGTAAATAGAACCACATATGATTGTTGGAAGAATGGTCCCGAGCCGAAACATTACTGATCCTTTTTCTCCAGTCTGAAGAAGGGTCTTGATCCAAAACATTACCCTTCTTTCTTCTCCAGAAATTCTGCGTGACCCACTGAGTTACTCCAGCACTGTCTATCTGTATAAAGCAACATCTGGAGCTCCTTTCTACACAGAGATAAGATTATTGACTAGTCTGTGGAACTGCTCCTAATTCTGCATGAGTCCAACTGTGCGAGGACATGTTGGCATGGACTGGGTATTTCCTTTTGTGTGTTCAAATCTAATTCTAGGAAGCTGTTAAATAAGATCTTTATTCTTGTTTGTAATAGTTTGATACAAATACAAATTCAGTAATTTACCTGATCACCACAACTTCACACCATAGACACACTCCATTTCTAAGGGCAGTTAAGAGCCAACACATTGCTGTGTGTCTGGTGTCACCTAAAGGCCAGACTGAGTAAGCACAGCAGGCTTTCTTCCTTAAATTACATAGCTTTTGAAGGGCGCTCTGGTTATATTGTCATCTTTGCTAAAACAGATACTTTTAATTCCAATTCTATTTAAGTTACAGAATTTAAACTCTCCTAGATTAGGATTGGAATTCACATCAGTCCAGACTTAGGGAGCAGGACAAGGATGGTGCCTTATTCCAGAAAATGGATTATTGGCAATAATATATCATGTATCTGTACTCGCCTCTTAAACCTTCTGCAAGAGTAGCATCTCATATTCTGCTTGGGTAGACAAAACCTAAGGCCTGACCTTTGGGAAGAAAAGACACACAGTGCTGGAGTAACTCAGCGGGTCAGGAAGCATCCCAGCAACATGGATACGTGACGTTTCAGGTCGGGACCCTTCTTCAGGCGGATTATAGTGGGGGGGATGAGGAAAGCTGGACAAAGTGGCAGGTAATGGGTGAACAGGCGAGAGAGGTTTTTGCTAGGCAGAGTGTGTGGGGAGAAAGGGGAGGGGGAATGTTAGAGATTACTTAAAATTGGAAGTTTATGTTCACACTGCCCAAGTAAAATATAAGGTGCAGATTCTCCTTTTGCATATGACCTCACTCTGGCAATGGAGGAGGCCCAGGACAGAAGGGGAAATGGGAAGGGAATTTCAAATGGTTAGCAGCCAGGTGATCCAGTAGGTTTTGGCAGATTGAGTGCAAGTGTTCAATGATACGGTTGCCAAGTCTATGCTTGGACTTGCCAATGTACTGGAGGCAATATCAGGAATGCTGCATGAGTAGATGAGGTTAGAGGAGGTGCATGTGAACCTCTGCCTTACCTGGAAAGGACTGCTGGGCTCCTTGCATGGAGGTGAGGGAGGATGTATAAGGATAGGTGTTACATCTCTTGTGGTTGCAGGGGAAAGTACTTGGGGAGGGGATGTTTTGGGTGGGATGGAATGAGTGGACCAAGAAGTTGCAGAGGGAGCAGTCTCCATGGAAGGCGGAACTTCATTCCTGTTCCATTCAGGAGTGAGAGCAGGATCACGGGACACAGAAAGACACAGATAAAGGATCCATCTATGACAGCCTGGGGGAAACCATGTTTACTAAAAAAAAGAGGACATCTCAGATATCCTAGTGTGGAAAGTCTTATTTTGGGAGCAGATTTGGCGGAGATGGAGGAATTGAGAATATGGTACTCCTTGCAAGAGGCAGAGTGGGAGGAAATGGAATCCAAATAACTGTGGGGGGTTTGTAGATTTGTAGTAGACATCAGTCGATAGTCTGTTCCCTGTGATGGAGACAGAGAGCTTAAGAAAGGGAGAGAGGAGTCAGATTTATTCCAGGTGAATTTAAGGGCATGGTGGGAGTTAGTGGTAAAGTTAATGAAAGCATTGAGTTGTTCAGGAGTCAACCCCTAAGCAGTCGTCGATGTAGCGGCTTCCCATTCCTATACTGACCTTTCTGTCTTGCAATCCTCCAATGCCACACTCAGGCCATACACAAAATGGCTGCCTCAACTCTTGGCCCTTCATTTTTCTTCCTTCCACTCATTATTCCCACTGCAGGTTCAACATTTCTTTCATTCTACATTTCAACATATCTTCATTCCTTATCAGATTACACTATCTAAGCCTTTTGTTTTCTCTATTTTTCACCTCTGGGGAAAACCCAAGCAGCCACAGGGAGAATGTACAAATCCGTACAGAAAGCACCCATAGTTCGGATTGAACCTGGGACTTTGGTTCTGTAAGGCAGCAACTCTACCACTGTGCATTGTGCCGCCCATCCTTCTCTTTGTTTTTCACTGCCAGCTAGTTCCCGTCCATTCCAAAGGTTCCTGACCAAAAATATCATCTGTCCATTTCCCTCCCTAGATGCTGCATGACCTGCTGAGTTTCTCAGCACTTTGTATTTACTCCAGATTCCAGCATCTCTTGTATTTCCAAATTTTGAAATCTGGCAGCATTCCTTCAACCAGTATGATAGACACAAAATGCTGGAGTAACTCAGCGGGTCAGGCAGCATCTCTGGAGAGGAGGAATGGGTGACGTTTCGAGTCAAGACCCTTCTTCAGACTGATGGCAGGGGAGGGGCTATAGTGGATGTGTTCTGATGTTAAGTACCCTATATCTGATCTCCACTACAATGGTACTTTATTGTCACATGTACTGAGGTACAGTGACATTCATTTCTGTATACACCATACTTAGGCACTTAGATGCATCTTAGTCAGGCATCTCATGCAGTACAAATGTAAATCAGTATTACACTGAGACAGTATACAGAGTTGCCAGATTAGGGGCCATTTTCTAGTCCAAGTTGTTAATGGTGTAGAGTTCTGAACCTGACCATGAAGGCCTGTTGCCATGGCGATGTTGCATGATCAGCCTGGCCGAATAGAATAGAATAGAATAGAATGCCTTTATTGTCAGTCAAACAAACGGAGGTTTGAACGAAATTTCATTCCCTGCAGTCATAACAACAAAATAAACATAACACACAATTAGCACAGTTCCACACAAACAGTTCCACAGTGAATCTCCAAACACCTCCTCATTGTAATGGAAGGCGTTATCTCTTCCCTGTTCTTCTCCCGCGGTCAGGCAGTCAAACTGCTGCGTCGAGGCGATCGAGGCTCTTGACGTTAAAGCCGCCGGCAGGCGTTGGTAAGTCCTGCGGCCGATTAAGCTGCATTGGCCGTTGTAAGGCCCTGCGACAGGCCGATTCAGACCCCGCGATTCGGGCGGGCGAAGTTGCCGTTGCGGGAACTCCCGAAAATCGGTCTCCTACCAGGGACCTGCGAGCTCCCGATTTTACCGTCCACAGGGCCCACGGCCGAAGCATCCAAAGCTCCGAAGTCGGGTCACAGCCGCCGCCACAGCCTCCAAGTCAGCCAGCTCCGTGATGGTAAGTAAGTCTGCAGGCTCTACGACTGGAGCCCTCAGGTTGATTCCGGTTGGAGGCCGCCAGCTCCACGATGTTAGGCCCCAGCGAAATGGAGACACGACAAGGAAAAGGTTGCGTCTCCGTTCAAAGGAAGAGATTAAAAAGTTTCCACCATCCCGCCACATATACATAACTAAAAATAAACCAAAAACATACTCCTAACAAGACAAAAAAAAGACAAACGGACTGCAGGTGAGCCACAGCCACAAGGAGCCGCCACCAAACAATGAGGCCATTGGTGTCCTCCACCACTGCTGCACCATTGCTGGTGCTTGCACATTCTTGTGCTCAGGAGCTAATAGGTCAAACCACGTATGCAAGTTCCAACATGTGCACGGTACCTAATCCAAAAGTCACAGCGAGGAAAACATGCAAGGGTGGGCATGCACACTGTGGCGTAGTGCAAATTCATGCAGATCCCTGCTTGATAGATAGTCTAACTCAATGATGGATGATGGAAAAAAAACGTAATACTTTGCAGGACGTGAAGGTGTCTGGAGTAATTTAATCAGAAGAAAATGAAATTTCTTTCAGCAAAGTCCAAAAAACAACACGTGGTGAGCAGCTGGGTTAATAGTGAGAGTTCCACCAGCACGGCCTATGAGTCGCATTCTGAAATCAATTAGTGATACACTGCTCGGATGGAGGTAGGAGTCGGATGGGTGGTGCTAGTGGGCAGAGTTCTTTCAGGGCACGCAGCCGGCTTTGTGCGAGATTAGCAAGATAAGACAAGAAACATGGGTGGGAGAAGAGGATGGAAAAACAAAGGCAAAAATGTTCTTTCAGTAAGTGTGGAGATACAGAGGACATCTGTATATTAATTTATTCCATGTATTCTTCGCTTTTGTGGAAATGATCAGTAGTTAGCCTTCTTTCCAGGAAAGGTTGAAATCCTTTCACTCTAGTTTGCACAGTGTCCAATTACACTACAGTGAGGGCAAGCCCCACCAGTGACAGCACAGCCATGCTACCCTACAGTTACATAGAACAGCCTCATTTCTCACCCATTGTACAGCAGAATGAGATTCCCCACCACTCCTCCAATGTACTGGGATCCTCCACAATAATCCTGGGCCTCTTACACTGACACTGTCTTCCCCACTTACCTTGCTCTGCCCTCATGCACACGAACATGGTGCCCTCATTCACGTGCGTGTGCCAAATATGCCGCACGCATAGACATGTACACGCACACTCGTGTACGCTCATCCATGCGCACGTGTCCTCTCTCGCGTACACGCACTCACCTATACACTTGTACAACTCTTGCACACTCTCTTTCCCCTTGATGCAGCTTACCTGAGGCGCCGTAGAGTAGGGAAATAGGTCGTGTGTTGCAACTTATTCATGCTGACCAAGTTTCCCAACCAAGTTTTTCATGCTGACCAATTTGCCGTTGCATTGAGGAAATGCTGCTCTGTCCGAGGTCCATATTTCCAGTAAGAGATTGACCCAAACCATAACCTTTTAAATTTAGTTTAGCAATACAGCATGGAAACGAGAACTATGGCTCACCGATTCCACGCTGACTAATAATCACCATACATTAGTTCTATCCTGAACACTAGGGGGCCATTTGCAGAAGCCAATTAACCCACATAAGTGCACATCTTTGGAATGTGGGAGGAAACTGGAAAGTTGGAGAACTGGACAGTAACTCTACCGTTGTGCCGCCTGTAGATTCCATAGATCTTTGTCCTTGTGTCTCTCTATCACTGATGTAAATGTACTATTCCACTATTTGACCTGCGGCAGGAAAGTTCTTCCAGTACCCGAGTCAATATTTGTCATCAATCAATATGAATTAAAATGGGTGACCTGGACATTGACACCGTTGCTCTTTGTTGGAACATCGTGTAGGCAAATTATCTGCTTCTCTCCATAGTCAGTCACAGTAACTGCAACTTGGAAGTTACTGAGTTGCCATGCGATGTTGCATGGTCTAATGTGGTCTGGGACTTTTGATGGAGGGGAAAGTTGTGATGTCAGTGGAGATTTTAACTGTGAGGGCAGTTTACTAAGGGCGGTGTTTGTTTGCTGCAGGGCCGCCTGATGTGGATGAGCCGTGTGAACCCAGTCTGCGGGCCTGGAGCCCTGAGCTTCACCTGCAACACATGAACATGTCGGTGCCGTGTCCCCAGCCCGACGGCTGCATGCTGGAGGTGCATTTTGCCTACCCTGTTGTCGCCGACTCTCTGTCTGTCTGGGTGATCTACCTGTCTGCTGGTTTGGAGAAGGGCATCTCTGCCATCAAGATTGTGACTGTTGACAAACAGGAAATCCAGCTCGGGGGGTCTTACCATACTTTTTGCAACGTCCCACTGTCTGTCAAAATCAACGTCAAAAGGAAAGTGGCCGGTGTGAAGATCTACACCTTTGACGAGAAGTTGCAGCTGGACGCGGCGCTCTTGACGTCCAGGTCTCAGGACCCCTTGTGCAATATGTGCAAGTCTCTGAAGTATAAGATTGTGAGGGAACCTCCATTTCACAAGGGCCGAATGTTGACTGTCACCCAAAAGGAAAGAATATTCACTGACTGGTGAGTTATTGCAGTGGGAAGTTGCAACCTAATGTGAGAACTTGCCTTGGTATAAAACCCATCCACTCTTCACGTCATCCCTGCATGAAAGCTGAGCAGGCAGTGTAGGAAGCTAAGCAAGCAGCCCACAACCTGGTAGTCTGACATTTAGTGTGAGTGCTTGAGAGATAAGTATTAGATAATTATTCCTTTTCATAGTTGAGCTGTGCACTCTTTGCATTCACCTGGGAAGATGGTTGAAATAGGATAGGGTCATGGCATTGAGAACAATGAGAGTTGGTAATAAGAGGTTCAGAATTGCCATTGCAAATCAAAATTGCAGGGAAAATATAATAAAAAGGTACTGTAGATGCTGGTTTATACCAAGGATAAACAGATTATGCTGCAGTAACACAGCGAGTCAGGCAGCATCAAGTTAGATCTGAAGAAGGGTTCCGACCCCAAACATCACCTATCCATTTTCTCCAGAGATGCTGCCTGACCCACTGAGTTACTACAGCATTTTCCGTTTATCTTTGGTATAAATTAGCATCTACAGTTCCTTTTTATTACAATTGCCCTGCATTTTTTTTAAAAATAGCAGAGTATTGTGTTGGGCATTCACCCAGTAATTTGTCTATCTTGAAGTGTGTGCTTCACTCAGGCCTCCTCCCAAGTTCCTCATCTAAATCTATACATCTATCAGCACAGTCGTCTGATCCTTTCTACCTCTTACACTTGTCTACCTCCCCTTAAATGTAGCTATCCTATCCACTTCAATACCTGGTGGTAGGGAGATCCACATGCTCACCACTCTTTAGGTAAATCACAAGTTCCTCAGTGTTATGTTGATGGCACCTAGTTATGTTCCTCGCCGCATCAATGAAGTTGGTCATGCAAGATCTTCACCTTGTGAAATTTAACCTGTTGCACTTATTTCTGCTCGATATCTGTCTCTTGCACATATGGATTCCATTCTTAAATATAGCTATGGTATTAACTATTCATCACACTTGGGCACTACACTCCCTTCTAATAAATTGCTCTAAAAGATGTTGCAATGTTCCTGCTATCTCATTACTTCATAATATGTTGATGTGTATTTTTCTTTGTGATTGATTAGTTGTGATTTGATAACTTCCCATTTTTAATTTTTTATTCTCTTTGACTTTTATAACATGACTTGTCATGTCATATCTACATGTTCTATTTCCTTGGTAAATATTGAAGTAAAATCACGATTTAATATTTTTGCCATCTGGTTGTTATTCATATTGCCTGATGATCCTTCAAGTCCAGCCTTCCCATCCAGGTCCGGATCAAATCCTGTTTTCCATTGCTCTGGGGCAGCAGCTCTACCGACTGTGTTACTGTGCTGTCTGTTTTAAGATATAATATAGGCAATGTTTTCCAACTGAAGAATATATTTTAAGTAACACATGGTTTGAGAAAAATGAAGCAAGAAAACTTCATGAGTCGATGTAGAATTTATTTTGAACATTCAGTGTTGGTATCTTGCATGAGTTTAGTGTAGTTTAGTTTAGATCAGAGATACAGCGCAGAAACAGGCCCTTCGGCCCACTGAGTCCGCACCCATTAACTCTATCCTACACACACTATGGACAATTTACACATACACCAAGCCAATTAACCAACATACCTGTACGTCTTTGGAGTGTGGGAGGAAACCGAAGATATCGGAGAAAACTCATGCGGTCACGGGGAGAACGTAACAATTCTGTACAGACAGCATGTGTTAGTCGGGATGGAACCCGGGTCTCAGGTGCTGCGAGCACTGTAAGGCAGCAACTCTACCATTGTGCCACCATGTCGCCCACAATGGCCTATCAAAAAATTTGTGTGTGAGAAGGAATGGTGGTTTTTGGGAATGTGTCCCCCTCCTAAATGCCTGTATCACGTGGCCTATTAAGATATTTGTGTGTGAGAAACAGCAGTGGCTTTCAGGGATTGTGTTCCCCTCCTAAACGCCTTTGTAACCTTCTTATGTTGCTGCTGTGGGGCGGTAAGCCTGTGGTGTTGTAGAGGACTCTTCCGTTTGATCTGGCGAGTGGTAATAAGTTACAATCTGTGATGAAATCACATTTCAACCTACATGTGTTTCACATCTTGAGTAAAAACTAGGAAGTTTGAAATGCAGGCCATTAATGGGAATAGAGAGATGCATGGGCGACCAATGTCTGGATTTGTTCCAAAGGTTATTTCAAAGGCAATGAGAAAACAGCCATATACTAGGTTTCAATCAAAGATATACAAGCTAAACCATGGCCATTAGCCTGGCTCCTTGCTGCCATGTGAATTGCTGGTTTTCAGATGGCTTGACTTAGATGATGGAAGAAGCTTATCAGTGTGTCACCTTCAGCAGCATCATCATTCCTATCTTGTTTGCATCTCCTACTTCTAGTCTACATTATGGATAATTTCAGGACAATTATTTCTGAGAGGAATGACTGAATGAGATTCCTTCCTTCATCCTTGCATTTGGTGCACAGCCTATATCCAGTCACACAAGGTCACCAGTACCTTTGGCTCAGTTGGTACTGGAATCATATCTGAGGAGGTGTTGTTCAATCCTGCGATCTCATAGAATCATGAGGCATACAGCACAGAAACAGACTTTAGACTTTTGAGATACAGTGCAGAAACAGGCCCTCAGCCCACCAAGTCCATGCCAACCAGCCAGCATCCAATACAATAACACTATTCTACACACTAGGGACAATTTACAATTTTACCAAAGCCAATTAACCAACAAACCTGTACATTTTTGGAGAGTGGGAGGAAACCAGAACACCCGGAGAAAACCCACGTCATCACAGGGAGAACGTACAAACTCTGTACAGACAACACCGATAGACAGGTTTGAACCCGAGACTCTGGCACTGAGGCAACGGCTCTACCTGTCGCGTCACTGTATTACCACTTCCTTTATGAATTGAAATGTTTACTGCTCTATAATACATTTCTCTTCCCCAGGGACTATAGATGAGTTTCAGTGGCGTTACTAACCTTTGTCAATTGTCTACTTTCAGGGAGGTTGTCCCAGGCAGACTTTATAGCTACCAAGTGAAAGTTGCTGCCGGATCTTTGTCCAGTGAACTGACCCCACCTCTGACCTATGTCCATGGTAGTCCCTTCTGTGGGGATCAGAAAGTAGAAAGGTAAGAAAAAAAATAATTCAGAAAAAATGGTCTAATAATCTTTTCTTGTATTAATGTTTGCATTAAATGTTGCTTGTGAATATTTTCATTGGGTTCTAAAACAAATGAGCTCCAGTGATGCAAACTATTTCATTCAAAGACAAAACTGACTGCTGGATTCTAGAGCAAAAATAAAAACAAAATGCTGGAGGAACTCACCGGGTCCGGCAACATAGAAACGGCATGGAAACAGGTCCATTGGCCCAACCTGCCCACACCGACCAACATGTCACATCTACATTAGTCCCATCTACCTGCGTTTGGCCCATATCCATCTAAACGTATCCTATCCATATACCTGTCTAAATATTTCTCAAACATTGCAATAGTCCCTGCCTCAACTACTCCCTCTGGCAGCTCATTCCATACACCCACCACCCTTTGTGTAAAATAAAAATGATCCCTTAAGTTCCTATTAAATCTCTCTCCCCTCACCTTAAATCTATGTCCTATGGTTCTCGATTCTGAAAAACGACTGATGACGTTTTGCGTGAGATCCCTTCTTCATTCTGACCTGGGGGCCTGACCCGAAATGTCGTCGGTTCATTTCCCTGACTCACTGAATTCCTCCATCGATTTAGTTTCTTAATTCATTTGAAGTCTTGGAATAGGAGAGAAAGGATTTTTTTTCCAGTCAGCTTCAGACTGGTTTCCATCTATACTCACCATTGTCCATTGCACACAAGTTGTTCTTATTGTCGGGTGATAAACTCTATCTTGGGTATGGATTGAGATCCAACATGGTTGATTCAGTATTAATTTGCGGCGTGATCATTTTTAAATTATTTGCACATTGTTACAGAAGTGAATTTATGGTTGAACATATTTAGTTTATTATTATCACGTGCACATTGAAATGTTTTTGTTGCATGCTATCCAGTCAAAGAAAATACTATACATCAATACAATCATGCCAGCCACAGAGCACAGATAAAGGATGAAGGGTACAACATTTAGTACAAACTAGACCAAGTGGGACCCGTTGGGCCCCGTTCCCCCAACGCAACATTCCACCACTCACCCATAGCCCCAAATGCGCAGGCACGGCTGACGGGTTCCCGTTGTGAAGCCAGAGATCCCCGTTGTATCACGAGTCACGCCAACCCTCCCCCATCTGTGCCTCGCCATCCCTCTTCCTACCCCTTCCCTCCTCCATTCCCCCTCATCCCGAGCACTCCCTCCCCCTCCTAGTCACCCTCCCTCTTCTTTCCCCTCTCCTCCTCCCCTCCCCCACTTCCTCCCTCCTCATCCGCCCTCTCCTTTCCCCTACCCTCAGTCACTTCCTCCCTTCCCTCCATAACTCCTCTCCCCTCCCTACCCCCTATTCTCCATCTCCCTGCTCCCCATTCCTCTCCTCTCCTCTCCCTCCTATCCCACTCCCCCACTCTCCCTCCTCACCTCCCCCACTGCTTTCCTTTTCCTCTATCCCCCACTCTCTAGCTCCCCACTCCCCCCTCCTCCCCCACTCTCCCTCCTCAATTTCCCCTTCCTCTCCTTCCCTATCCACCTCCTCTCCTTCTATCCCTGCTCCCCCACTCCTCTCCTCCCTCCTATCCTACCCTCTTTCCTCACCACCCCCACTTCCCTCCTCTCCCTCTATCCCCCTGCCCCTCCCTCTCCCTCTATCCCCCCTCCTCTCCCACTCTCCTCCTCACCCCCCACTTTCCCCTCCCTTTCCCCATCTCTACCCCCTCCTTTCCTTCCAATACCCCTGCTCCCCCACTCCTCACCTCCCCCCATCCCCACGCCCGCACTATGAAAATCGCAATGTTTTTTTGTAAATGAAACCTCTCCCCTATCTCCCCCCCCCCCCCCCCCCGCCCCCCCCACTGAAAATCACAATTTTTTTTGTAAATGAAACCTTCCCCCAAAAATGCGATTAAAACTAATTTTATTCAAAAGATCAGTTAAAGTACAATTAAATAAGCTTTTAACAGCATTATCGGCAGATGACTAATCTATCTACAATTGAAGAAACGCCAGCTCTTATTCCTGGACAGTAGGAAAGTACTGAGTTTGCTGATGTCATCCAGCCACAGTGCGCTGATATTCTAATGTTGCAAAAGGAATAAGCTCCAGTATACTTCACAGACAGTGATGCACAGTGGCTATTTTAATGTTGCACAGCAGCTGTTTTAATATCGTCCATACTTCACATGTCAAAAGAGTATTAATTGGTTAACTTCTGGTGACATTAATTGAAGAATAATTATTGGCCAGGATCAAAAGAGAATTTTTCTACTCTCTGAAGAGTAACATGAGATTATATAACATCTACGAGAGAGTAGCCGGTAGTCATTATTTAGAAAGACTGCCTTGTCAACAATGGAGCCATCTGTCAGTCAGCTGAATCACATGCTCATGGTTAGGTTTTAGTTTAGTTTAGTTTAGAGATACAGAGCGTAAACAGGCCCTTTGGCCCACCTACACACCAGGGACACTCGGGACACTATCCTACACACTAGGGACAATTTACAGAAGCCAATTTACCTACAAACCTTTATGCCTTTGGAGTGTGGGAGGAAATCGGAGCACCCGGGGAAAACCCATGCAGGTCACAGGGAGAACGTACAAATTCCATATAGATAGCACCCATAGTCAGGATTGAACCTGGGTCTCTGGTGCTGCAAGACAGCAACTCTTGTGTTGCGCCACCATGCCACCCCAACATCTCAGGAGGGTGGCTTAATCCCATAACCTGCTGTGAAGGTTCAGAGTCCTACCTATGAGTTTTTTTAGCAAATATTAGTTTCAAAACAAAGCCTCAGAGTTTGGTTTTGTCTTCTCCTGGCTTTTCCACATTTTGGAGTGGAGTTCTACAAGAACCTATTCTCTCCAGGATCCATCCAAGCACCTCTTCATATGCAGGTGTGGATCCTCTATGTCAGAAATCTGCTTTGCCAAGGGATTTGTCATGAGCCTTTTCTCTTGTTTTCCAGTAAATTGGAAAGCAGGAATGTGAGCAAATCTAGCAGATATTTCTCCTTACTAGCAGCTACTACCATGGTTAAAAACCGCTCTTCAATTATAAGCCTCAGGTGTATGTTGGTTGGTATATGTGCTGACACAACTAGTCAAGGCATATTTATATTTCATGGTCTTAGGTCAAACAAGGTGCCTTACAGCCAATTAAATATGTTTGAAGTATTGCCACAGTTACAACATTGGAAGCATTGTAGTCTTTTTGCATTTAGGCATTCCCCACAAGCAGGGTTCTATTGAAGGGTCTTTGACCTGGAAATTGAACTCTAATTTCTCTCTTCATAGATGCTGCCTGACCTGCTGAATGTTTCCATGGTTTATTTCAGATTGCCAACGTCTGCAATTTAAAAAACTAATTCCCACAGGCAGGTATTTATTAACATC
Source organism: Okamejei kenojei (assembly GCA_035221665.1). NCBI lineage: Eukaryota > Metazoa > Chordata > Chondrichthyes > Rajiformes > Rajidae > Okamejei > Okamejei kenojei. The sequence continues at coordinate 32,481,273 of CM069140.1, forward strand.
TGTAAATTTTATCCCCATGATGTTGACTGAAAGAAAATTATTCACCTCAAATATCAATGTATGTCACTTGAAGAACAAATTAAAATATGCTGACAAATATAAACAGCAATGTCCAAGTGTTGGGTCTGTTTCTTGGATTGACTCTGAACATTCTAGTAACATGCAACCAAAATAAACACTCTGCAGGACAGACAGCATCTGTGGAGCGTTAATGTTTTGGGTCAACAGCCTGCTGAGTATTTCCAACATTTCCAGCTGGTCATTGATTTACAGGAAAAAGGCTTAGAGAAGGTGTAAAAGAGGTTCACCGAGGAGTGTAGGGTATGAGGAGAGATTGTTTTGTCTGGAGCTGCAGAGGCTGAGAGGAGCCATGATATAAGTTTATAAAATGACGAGAGGCATAGATATTTATATATATTTTAGTCTAGAGGAACAGTGTGGAATCAGGTAGCAATGTTACAAATTTTGAGATTTTAAAAATCAAGTCTGCAATTTATCCCATCAGATAAAGCATAACAAGAAGTTTAATTTGATACATAATTCACTTTCATATCTTCAGTATTAAAAAAGTTATGGCCATTTTCATACTTGGACATTAGCATCTTGTTCCCTATTGCTTTTCCATTGACGTAACACAAAAGTGATCGAGGACAGTCAAAAGCCCATAACTTTCTTAAAAATTAAGAGAACTGAATGAAATTTTCAGTTATTATAGATTGAAGCACTCTGAAACAAATATAAAACATCTTACTTGATGACCTGAAATTAAAGTATATAATTTTAGTTACCTAATTGTAGCTAATTACAAAATTGACCGTTGTGACGGAAATAGTAATAATCACCCAGACTGCCTTGATAATTCAAAAATGTGATATTCTTAAGATCAGAACTTTAATATTATTGTGTTATATGCTGTAAGTCCGTAACAGATAGGTAAATAAATTTCTAGCAATAGACCAAGTCTTTATGGAGAAGATCAGTTGCTAGCTGGTACATTGGCATATCATAATCAGTGGCATCATCATACTCCTCAGATTGTAACCAATAAGCAACTCTATACACCTTGTTTTTCCTCAACTTTTCAATTTTGGCATTGTAAACTACAGGTTTTTGCTCTTCAAACCACGCATGACGTGTCCTTTCTGCCCACTACTTTCCCATTAAGAATGTCCTGTAGATCATCACATTAGGAGTAGTCCAAATTCGGATAATCTCTGCGAATGTTGTCTAAGTCAGTCTCTTTTGCTGGGCATTTGGATTGACAATTTTGCATTTCTTCTTCGGAGACATCTGTTTAAAATGTAAAGGAAAAAAAACACTGAACAGCATTAACAGAAACAAGTTATTATATGCAGTTTTAGAAAAAAGGTAGAAATTATAAAGTTAAACGTTAAAACAAATAGTAAATACCCAACAAGAAATCATATTCATCAGTTTCCTCAAATCAATTCATCTAATCAATTAAATTCAATTACTAGATCTAAAAACATCCATCCATTTCTTAAGAAAATGCAATTTTTTTAAATAGCCTTTACTATCCAAATAACAAACAAATCCCATTCACACAAGAATTCACAATATAACATGATTTTTAAATCTCACTGTCATGAACATGTATGCCAGATGGAAGGAATTTAATGTTTAATTCCCTTAAATTAATCAGGAAACATCCACTCTCGATATAATCAGAATTATTATTTTTTGCACAATACATGTGACGAAAACTGTTGTGAATATTTAGTATTCAAATATTGACTATGGACAGATAATTACACAAAATATAGACGATTTAGATGCTCATGACATGATTGTCCAAAAAAAAGAGGATTTAAATCATCTTGCGAGTGGGTGTTTCTGGAATGCGATCGATTGGAATGCTGCCGTGAATTTTAACCCCATTTCGGCAGGAAAGACAAGGCCGAATCGTTTGGGGCCCAAATAACATTTTCGCATCGTAAAATTAGACTGAAGCCACCCCAAGAAGCGAGATGATATGTGAAATAGACGACATACCCTTTGTTTTGTCCTGATATTGCGATCTGTGATGTTGAAGGCGTTGAAGGTGTTAGAAATCACCTTTTACTTTAATCCAACTGTTAAATTGTCCGGCAATTTAAAAAGAAAATCTTTCTTCATCGACTAGCAGCCCAAGGAAATCCCTCTCCCACAAGCGATACAAACCTGCATTTTAATCCCGCTCCCCACCTCAAAGGCACCAAAGTCGCACACACAGCCCGTGGCAGATCTGCAGTGCCGCTGAAGGTAGATTTTGAAACATCGCTAAATCAGGCACTTTGATCTGCACCGACTAGCGATCACCTGTACACTAGGACAATTTTATGCACCAGAGACAATTTACAGAAGTCAATTAACCTACAAACCTGCACGTCTTTGGAATGAGAGAGGAAACTGGAGAAACCCAGTGGGACACAGCGAGAACATAAAGCTCCGTACAGATAGCATGATCAGGATCAAATCTGGGTGTCTGGCGCTGCACGGCAGCATTTCTACCGCTGTACTACTGTGCTGCCCATAAAAACGTTTTCCACAGGGTGAAAATGTCAAATGCTAGTGGGCAGAGGTGTAAAGTGAGGGGAGGGAATTTAAAGGAGATTTGTGAAGCAAGTTATTTTTTACATGGAAATTGGTAGAAGCCGGGAACACACTGCCAAGGGAGATGCTGGAAGCAGTTACAAGCGATAACAACATTTGAGTCATTTAAACAGGCAGGAGATTACGGGATATAGACCATGTGCAGGAAGATGGGATTAGTTCAATTGAACATCGTGGTCAGCACAGACATCATGGGCCAAAGGGCCTGTGCTATGTTTTGTTTTTAATTCAGATTTCCAACATATGCAGTTTGTTCCTTGGTGTGCAACTACATCCATTTCAGCTGCCTGTTATATGTCAGTTGATCGTGGTAACACATGTACAGTTGGTGTAAGCTCCCAATTAAAATATTCATTTATTGTCAACATAATTAATGGACTGTAACATGAAAGATTGTATCCAGCATGAGGGAGCAGTTAGCTTTGAAGAGCTATGCAAGCTCTTGAGCTGATAAGTAAGTTGGTGCTTTTTCATTTACATGACAAGGTTTGGCAGCATCCTGGCAAAATTCTTGTCAATCAGTTAATCTGAACTTGACGCTCTGGAAAGCAAGAGCTCAAAGCAACCTACCTACCAAAACACATACCATGGGGTTCAATGCTGAAGTTTGAAACAAAATTGCAGGAAGTTGTGGATAATCGAACACATGATTAGTTTAGCTTTAATTTAGAGATATAGTGTGGAAACAGGCCCTTTGGCCTACCGAGTCCGCATCGACCAGCGTTCCCTGCACATTAACACTATCCTACACACACTAGGGACAATTTACACATACAGCAAGCTAATGAACTTTACGTCTTTGGAGTGTGGGAGAAAACCAAAGATCTTGGAGAAAACCCATGTGATCACAGGGAGAATGTACAAACTCTTTACAGACAGCACCTGTAGTCAGGATCGAACCCGGGTCTCCAGCACTGCAAGTAATTTTATGAAAAATATAAAAGTAGATAAGTCTCCAGGTCCTGATAGGATATTCCCAAGGACATTGAGGGAAGTTAGTGTAGAAATAGCAGGAGCTATGACAGAAATATTTCAAATGTCATTAGAAACGGGAATAGTGCCGGAGGATTGGCGTACTGCACATGTTGTTCCATTGTTTAAAAAGGATTCAAAGAATAATTATAGACCTGTTAGTTTGACGTCAGTGGTGGGTAAATTAATGGAAAGGATACTTAGAGATAATATACATAAGCATCTGGATAAACAGGGTCTGATCAGGAACAGTCAACATGGATTTGTGCCTGGAAGGTCATGTTTGACAAACCTTCTTGAATTTTTTGAAGCGGTTACTAGGGAAATTGATGAGGGTAAAGCAGTGGATGGTGTCTCTTTGGATTTCAGCAAGGCCTTTGACAAGGTTCCCCATGGAAGGTTGGTTAAGAAGGTTCAATCTTTGGGTGTTAATGGCAGAGTAGCAAGATGGATTCAACAGTGGCTGAATGGGAGATGTCAGAGAGTAATGGTGGATGGCTGTTTGTCAGGTTGGAAGCCGGTGACCAGTGGGGTGCCTTGGGGATCTGTGTTGGGTCCACTGTTGTTTGTCATGTACATCAATGATCTGGATGATGGGGTGGAAAATTGGATAGGTAAGTATGCAGATGATACTAAGATAGGTGGTGTTGTGGATAATGAAGTAGATTTTCAAAGTCTACAGATAGATTTGGGCCATTTGGAAAAGTGGGCTGAAAGATGGCAGATGGAGTTTAATGCTGATAAGTGTGAAGTGCTACATCTTGGCAGGACAAATCAAAATAGGACGTACATGGTAAATAGTAGGGAATTGAGGAATGCTGTGGAACAGAGAGATCTAGGAATAACTGCATAGTTCCCTGAAGGTGGAATCACATGTAGATAGGGTGGTAAAGAAAGCCTTTGGTGTGCTGGCCTTTATAAATCAAAGCATTGAATATAGGAGTAGGGAAGTAATGTTAAAATTGTACAAGGCATTGGTGAGACCAATTCTGGAGTATGGTGTACAATTTTGGTCGCCTAATTATAGGAAGGATGTCAATAAAATAGAGAGAGTACAGAGGAGATTAACTAGAATGTTGCCTGGGTTCCAGCAACTATGTTACAGAGAAAGGTTGAACAAGTTAGGTCTTTATTCTTTGGAGCGCAGAAGGTTAAGGGGGGACTTGATTGAGGTCTTTAAAATGATGAAAGGGATAGAGTTGACGTGGATAAGCTTTTCCCATTGAGGGCAGGGAAGATTCAAACAAGAGGGCATGACATGCGAATTAAGGGACAGAAGTTTAGGGGTAACGTGAGGGGGAACTTCTTTACTCAGAGGGTGGTGGCTGTGTGGAATGAGCTTCCAGCAGAAGTGGTGGAGGCAGGATCGATTTTAACATTTAAAAGTAAAGTGGATAGGTATATGGACGGGAAGGGAATGGAGGGGTATGGTCTGAGTGCAGGTAGATGGGACTAGGGGAAAACAAATGATCGGCACGGACTGGAGGGGCCAAGAGGGCCTGTTTCCGTGCTGTAATTGTTATATGGTTTATATGGTTAAGCACTGCAAGGCAGCAACTCTACTGCTGCGCCACCATGCCACCCAATTGTTAATAGAGGATTGTAAATGGCTGAAGAGACATACAGGTCACTTTAAAGTTGGCAGGCTGTTAGCAGTGGGTGACAAATGATCTACGACATGAACAAAGAGACAGAAATAAATATCCAAATTTACTTCTGGGTTGTTCCTACCAGAGGTAGGTGAGACTGTGAGATGTGAGGGGAACTTAAGGAATCTGCAAATTAGTACAGGCAATGCCGGCATTATGGCCAATCAGAAATTCAGCCTTGCAGAATTCACAAATCACATCCTAAAATTTTGAGATATGGGATAAAGTTCACGCTTACTGAACTTACATGAGAAAAAAAGTTTAAAAAAACGCTTAATGGTGTTTTTCAATAGACAATAGACAATAGGTGTAGGAGTAGGCCATTTGGCCCTTCGAGCCAGCACCGCCATTCAATGCGATCATGGCCGATCATCCCCAATCAGTACCCCATTCCTGCCTTCTCCCCATATCCCCTGACTCCGCTATTTTTAAGAGCCCTATCTAGCTCTCTCTTGAAAATATCCTGAGAACCTGCCTCCACTGCCCTCTGAGGCAGAGAATTCCACAGACTCGCCACTCTCTGTGAGAAAAAGTGTTTCCTTGTCATCATTCTAAATGGATTACTCCTTATTCTTAAACTGTGGCCCCTGGTTCTGGACTCCCCCAACATCGGGAACATGTTTCCTGCCGCTAGTGTGTCCAAGCCCTGAACAATCTTATATGTTTCAATGAGATCTCCTCTCATCCTAAATTCCAGAGTGTACAAGCCCAGCTGCTCCATTCTCTCAGCATATGACAGTCCCGCCATCTCGGGAATTAACCTTGTAAACCTACGCTGCACTTTCTCAATAGCAAGAATGTCCTTCCTCAAATTAGTGGACCAAAACTGCACACAATGCTCCAGGTGTGGTCTCACTAGGGCTCTGTACAACTGCAGAAGGACCTCTTTGCTCCTATTTTTGATTCCTCTTGCTATAAAGGCCAACATGCCATTCGCTTTCTTCACTGCCTGCTATACCTGCATGCTTATTTTCATAGACTGATGTACAAGGACCCCCAGATCCCGTTGTACTTGCCCTTTTCCCAACTTGAAGCTATTTAGATAGTAATCTGCCTTCCTGTTTTTGCTAACAAAGTGGGTAACCTCACATTTATCCGCATTAAACTTCATCTGCCATGCATCTGCCCACTCCCCCAACCTGTCCAAGTCACCCTAAATTCTCATAGCATCCTCCTCACAGCTCACACTGCCACCCAGCTTTGTGTCATCTTCAAATTTGCTAATGTTACTTTGAATCTCTTCATCCAAATCATTGATGTATATTGTAAATAGCTGCGGTCCCAGCACCGAGCCTTGCGGTACCCCACTAGTCACTGCCTGCCATTCTGAAAGGGACCCGTTAATCCTACTCTTTGTTTTCCGACTGCCAACCACTTCTCTACCCATGTCAGCACTCTACCACTAATACCATGTGCCCTAATTTTGCCCACTAATCTCCTCTGTGGGACCTTATCAAATGCTTTCTGAAAGTCCAGGTACACTACATCCACTGGCTCTCCCTTGTCCATTTTTCCTAGTTACATCTTCAAAAAATTCCAGAAGTTTAGTCAAGCGTGATTTCCTCTTTGTAAATCCATGCTGACTCGGCCCGATCCTGTTACTGCTATCCAAATGTGCAGCTATCTCATCTTTTATAATTGACTCCAGCATCTTCCCCACCACCGATGTTTCAACTTGTGTTTCTTGATGCTTGTGCAAATGATGCTACTTTGGCTTATGGGAAATGGTGAAATGGGCCCTTTTCAAGGAACACAATTATATCTCTCCCCCCCCCCCCCCCCCCCCCCCCTCCCCACACCTCCCTCCTTGTGATCCATAATGCAGTGGTTGTCTGTCTAGGCAGGTTAAGGTATTGGGCAAGAAGCACACACTATGTCAGAAGAATTAAAAAAAAATAGAGAATTATATTTTCATTGGGAAGAAAGGACAAGAGACACATGGGTTACTTATCTTCACTCATGAAGTCAATGTACAGGTAGTTAAGTGTACAAACAGAATGAACTGCAAAAGAAAGGAAACTGCAATAAACCAAGCCTTTGGTAAGATCATGCCTAGAATACGCAGTGTAATTTTTCTTCTGAATCTATGGAGGATAAATTTCCCTTGGAAGGGAAGTAGCATTAGTTCTTGGATGAGGCTGATGCCCAATATGGAGACAGTGACAGGAATTCACCTGATGTCATTGAAAAGTGGAAGATTTTGTGGAAGATGATTCATGGCCACTTCCTCTGGGGAAACTGGATCTAAGGGACTGAATTTAAGGATGAAGGGTCATCCAAATAATGTTGTGAAGAGAAATTATTTTGCTCAGAGGGTGACTGATCTTTATAAATTCTTTAATTGAGAAGGCTGTAGATGTTTATTGAGTATAATCGAGTCGCTGCCTCAAAAAGGCTGGCGGTGTCATCAGGGACCCACACCATCTTGGCCACACACTCATCTCCCCGCTACCTTCAGATAGAAGGTACAGGAGCCTGAAGACTGCAACGACCAGGTTCAGGAATAGCTACTCCCCCACAGCCATCAGGCTATCAAACTTGGATCGGACAAGACTTTGAACATTAATAGCCCATTATCTGTTATTTGCACTTTATCAGTTTATTTATTCATGTGTGTATATATTTATAAAATGGTATATGGACACACTGAACTGCTCTGTAGTCATGCCTACTATGTTCTGTTGTGCTGAAGCAAAGCAAGAATTTTGTTGTCTTATCAGGGACACATGATAATAAATTCTCTTGAATCTTGAATGAATGGGCACACTTAGCAGTGGGTGTGGGAAACAGGTGGAAAATTAACCTTGAAAATAGACAACAACTATAGGTGCTGGAAATAAAAATAAATGAAAATAATGGTAACATTAAGCTAGTTAGACAGCATATATGGAGAAAGAAATAAAGGTTGCAACCTTTTGGCTGAACTGGACAAGTGATTAAGAAAAAAGAATTAAGTTGTAATAAAGCTAGTGGGAGGTAGAAATAGGTCAAAGAGACCATTTCTGAGACCAAACCAAATGTGTTAATGGTCAGGGATACATCATGTGCAGGAAGGAAATGTGGATGCTGGTTTACTCTGAAGATCGACACAAAATGCCTGGTCAGACAGCATCTCTGGAGAAAAGGAATAGATGGCATTTCGTGTTGAAGCCCTTCTTCAGACTGAGAGTCAGGGAAGAGGGCAACTAGACATATACATCCTGACCAGGTATGGCAATTCCAATGCACATGAATGCAACAGGCTGCTGAGAATGTGGATACAATAAAATGCAGATGCTGGTTTAAAAAAAAAGACTTCAAGTGCTGGAATGACTTAGTGGGTCAGGCAGCATCTTTGTAGATGTGGCAGGGGGATGGGAGCATGAGCAGAGAGACTGAGGGGTGCAAAATGAGGGTAGAAGCAATAGGTAGCAAGGTGAAAAGGCAGACAGAAAAATCCAGGGCAAAAATCAAAAAGGGCCACTTTTCAACATAATTGTATAAAGGAGAAGAGTGTTGTAAAAACAAGCCTGAAGGCTTTGTGTCTCAATGCAAGGAGCATTCGTAATAAGGTGGATGAGTTGAATGTGCAGATAGTTATTAATTAATATGATATAGTTGGGATCACAGAGACATGGCTCCAGGATGACCAAGGCTGGGAGCTGAACATCCAGGGATGAAGAATCATATATAACAAATCATGGATATATCTCCAATGATGGATAACCTGTTTAATACTACACTCATTTCTTTTTTTTGATTTTCTACTTTTACTTTAATATGTACTTACGCCTAATAAAAATATTTAACAAAAAAGAAAGGAAAAGGAGGTGGAGTAGCATTGCTGGTTAGAGAGGAGATTAACGCAATAGAAAGGAAGGACATTAGCTTGGAGGATGTGGAATCGATATGGGTAGAGCTGCGAAACACTAAGGGGCAGAGAACGCTAGTGGGAGATGTGTACAGGCCACCTAACAGTAGTAGTGGAGTTGTGGATGGAATCAAACAGGAAATTAGAAATGTGTGCAACAAAGGTAAAACAGTTATAATGGGTGACTTCAATCTACATATAGATTGGGTGAAGCAAATTGGCAGGGGTGCTGAGGAAGAGGATTTATTGGAATGTATGCAGGATAGTTTTATAAACCAACATGTAGAGGAACCAACAAGAGAGCAGGCTATTCTAGACTGGGTACTGAGTAATGGGGAAGGGTTAGTTAGCAGTCTTGTAGTGCGTGACCCCTTGGGCAAGAGTGACCATAATATGGTTGCGTTCTTCATTAGGATGGAGAGTGACATTGTTAATTCAGAAACAAGGGTTCTGAACTTAAAGAAAGGTAACTTTGAGGGTATGAGATGTGAATTGGCCAAGATAGACTGCAAGTGATTCTCAAAGGGTTGACGGTGGATATGCAATGGAAGGCATTTAAAGACTGCATGGATGAACAACAACAATTGTTCATCCCAGTTTGGCAAAAGAATAAATCAGGGAAGGTAATGCATCCATGGATAACAAGGGAAATCAGAGATAGTATCAAAACAAAAGATGAAGCATACAAATTAGCCAGAAAAAGCAGCCTACCAGAGGACTGGGAGAAATTCAGAGTCCAGCAGAGGAGGACAAAGGGCTTAATTAGGAAAGGGAAAATAGATTATGAAAGAAAACTGGCAGGGAACATAAAAACTGACTGCAAAAGTTTTTATAGATATGTGAAGAGAAAAAGGTTAGTTAAAACAAATGTAGGTCCCTTGCAGTCAGAAACCGGTGAATTGATCATGGGGAACAAGGACATGGCAGACCAATTGAATAACTACTTTGGTTCTGTGTTCACTAAGGAAGGCATAAAAAATCTGCTGGAAATAGCAGGGGACCGGGGGTCAAATGAGATGGAGGAACTGAGTGATATCCTGGTTAGCCGGGAAGGGGTGTTAGGTAAATTGAATGGATTAAAGGCCGATAAATCCCCAGGGCCAAATAGGCTGCACCCTAGAGTACTTAAGGAAGTAGCCGCAGGAATAGTGGATGCATTAGTGATAATTTTTCAAAACTCTTTAGATTCTGGAGGAGTTCCTGAGGATTGGAGGGTAGCTAATGTAACCCCACATTTTAAACAGGGAGGGAGAGAGGAAACGGGGAATTACAGACCAGTTAATCTAACATCGGTAGTGGGGAAAATGCTAGAGTCAGTTATTAAAGATGGGATAGCAGCACATTTGGAATATGGTAAAATCATTTGACAAAGTCAGCATGAATTTATGAAAGGTAAATCATGTCTGACGAATCTTATAGATTTTTTCGAGGATGTAACTAGTAGAGTGGATAAGGGAGAACCAGTGGATGTGTCATATCTGGACTTTCAGAAGGCTTTCGACAAGGTCCCACATAAGAGATTAGTATACAAACTTAAAGCACACGGTATTGGGGGTTCAGTATTGATGTGGATGAAGAACTGGCTGGCAGACAGGAAGCAAAGAGTAGGAGTAAACGGGTCCTTTTCAGAATGGCAGGCAGTGACTAGTGGGGTACCGCAAGGCTCAGTGCTGGGACCCCAGCTATTTACAATATATATTAATGATCTGGATGAGGGAATTGAATGCAACATCTCCAAGTTTGCGGATGACACGCAGCTGGGGGGCAATGTTAGCTGTGAGGAGGATGCTAGGAAGCTGCAAGGTGACTTGGATAGGTTGGATGAGTGGGCAAATGCATGGCAGATGCCGTATAATGTGGATAAATGTGAGGTTATCCACTTTGGTGACAAAAACAGGAAAGTAGACTATTATCTGAATGGTGGCCAATTAGGAAAAGGGGAGATGCAACAAGACCTGGGTGTCATGGTACACCAGTCATTGAAAGTAGGCATGCAGATGCAGCAGTCAGTGAAGAAATCGAGTGGTATGTTGGCATTCATAGCAAAAGGATATGAGTACAAGAGCAGGGAGGTTCTACTGCAGTTGCACAGGGTCTTGGTGAGGCCACACCTGGAGTATGGCGTACAGTTTTGGTCTCCTAATCTGAGGAAAGACATTCTTGCCCTAGAGGGAGTACAGATAAGGTTCACCAGACTGATTCCTGGGATGGCAGGTCTTCCATATGAAGAAAGACTGGATAGACTTGGCTTGTATTCGCTGGAATTTAGAAGATTGAGGGGGGATCTTATAGAGACTTACAAAATTCTTAAGGGGTTGGACAGGCTAGATGCAGGAAGATTGTTCCCGATGTTGGGGAAGTCCAGAACAAGGGGTCAACGTTTACGGATAAGAGGGAAGTCTTTTAGGACCGAGATGAGAAAATCATTTTTCACACAGAGTGGTGAATCTGTGGAATTTTCTGCCACAGAATGTAGTTGAGGCCAGTTCATTGGCTATATTGAAGAGGGAGTTAGATGTGGCCCTTGTGGCTAAAGGGATCAGGGGGTATGGAGAGAAGGCAGGTACAGGATACTGAGTTGGATGATCAGCCATGATCATATTGAATGGCAGTGCAGGCTCGAAGGGCCGAATGGCCTGCTCCTGCACCTATTTTTTATGTTTCCATGTTTCTATGCACGTTCTCCAGAAATGCTGCATGACCTGCTGAGTTACTCCATCACTTTGAATTTTTTTGGCTCAAGGTTCCAGCATCTACAGTTCTTTGTCTCCCATGGATGTGTATTCTACTTGTGTTTGCATTAACATCTTTTTTTTGTACATCGTCTCCTTTTTTTAAAACATTTAATCTGTAATTTATGTATAATTTGTTTGTCGGAGTCTGTGCTTGTGATGCTGCTGCAAACAAGATTTTCATCGTAACTGTAACCCACCGCATCTGCTCGACACGATTTGTAATTATGTAGTTAGAGGTTGGGTCTGAAGAAGGGTTTCGGCCCGAAACGTTGCCTATTTCCTTCGCTCCATAGATGCTGCCACACCCGCTGAGTTTCTCCAGCATTTTTGTCTACCTTCGATTTTCCATCATCTGCAGTTCCTTCTTGAACATAGTTAGAGGATGGCATGGATAAATTGAGTTAAAGGGCCTTAGTCCGTACTCTATCCAAATGAAAGGCTTGGGTAGAGTGGATGTGGAGAAGATGTTTGCACAAGTGGGGGAGTCTAGGACTAGAGGTCATAGCCTCAGAATTAAAGGGCATTCTTTTAGGAAAGAGATGAGGAGAAATGTATTTAGTCAGAGGGTATGAATCTGTGGAATTCTTTGCCACAGAAGGCTGTAGTCGTCAGTGAATATTTTTAAGGCAGAGACTTTTGATTAGTACAGATGTCAGAGGTTAGGCAGGAGAAGGGGTTGGGAGGGAGAAATAGATCAGCCATGATTGAATGGCGGAATAGACTTGATGGGCTGAATGGCCTAATTCTACTCCTATTCCTTATGACCTTTATGACTATGATAATGCTGTTTTGTCTGCTTTATGTAATTGCCAGGAGCAGTGCTGTGGCCTTGCCCAGCCAGTCAGGCTGTATTAGTAGAGAGGAAAAAAACAAGTCAAAATCACGGATGAATGACGGACAGATGAGCTTTGATGTTGAAGATCAGCATAATCTTCTTGAATGGCAGAGGAGGCTTGCGGGACTTTAAAGCCTACTGTTCATCCTTTTTCTTTTTGTTCTTTGGAACAGCTGTCTAATTGAAGCAAGTCTCTGAAAGCTTTTGCAAAGCTCCCATTGTTCAAGTTTCCAGACAGCATCGTATCTGCATGGCATGCAGGATAGACGTCTATCATGTGGAGATTAAAAAATTCTGATATCTTTTGTTCTATATCTCAGGAATCTCGGGGAAGAATGTGACGACGGTAATTTGTTAGATGGTGATGGTTGCTCAAGAAAGTGTCAAAAAGAGGAGAAGTTCAACTGTGTGGGTAAGTGTACAGTTAATTATGCCCAGAACACATCCACACACAAGGATGTTGCTTGGACTTGAGGGCCTGAGGGAAAGGTTGGACAGGCTAGGAGTTTATTCCTTGGAGCGCAGGAGGTTGAGGGATGATCTTATACAGGTATATAAATCATGAAGGAATAGATAGGGTGAATGCACAGATGTTTTTCACTCTGGTTGGGGAAACCAAGAACCAGAGGACATGGGAGGTGAGAAGGTCTAATATGAACCCGAGGGACAATTTTTTCACACTGGGTGGTAGGTATATGGAACGAGCTGCCAGGGGAAGTAGTTGAGGCAGGTATAATAACATTTAAAAGACATTTGGACAAGATACATGGAAAGGAAATGTTTTGGAATATGTAGCAATTTAGAAATGTAGAGGAATATGGGCCAAATACTGGTAATTAGGACAAACTTAGATGAGACATCTTTGTCAGCATGGACGAGTAGAGCCAAGGGGTCTTTTTCCATGATGCATTATTCTGTGTATTTTTATACCAACACCATGTCAATGGTTGATATCACTGAAGGACAGGGTGTAGATGGGAATTTGGAGGGGCTGAAGATAGATCCTTGGAGGAGGGGGAAGACAGGCGAGGGGAGAAATGTTCTCCAAAGATCGCACTGCAGAAGTGGGCAGAGAGTTTCCTATAATATGGACCCAAAAAGGTTGTCTTTGGCTTAGCCCATAATATCGGTCATGCCTATTACCTAATCTAAACCAATCTTTCCATTTACTGTGCACTTTGGTGTTCTGTGTTTTTTCTTGTAATCCAAGTTTAATTCTGGCAGGTTACTCATTCCGTTGACATTACTATTTAATTTGCCCCCCCCCCCCCCCACCCCCCCAAGTCTGCCTCTATTATTTGCATTATTGCCCAAGCAGCACTTCACCTGCAGTCCACCTCCAGCCAATCTACCCAACCATTCCCCATTCATCAAACAACCTTATTTTATGCTGTGGCAATGTCATGTCTGAATTGTTAAAGTGTTTGTGAGGTACTTTGGTTGCTGAAAAGCTATTTGTATCACATTGGATACATGTCCTTTATCTATCAAGTCACTTTAATTCTGCACGATATAATTTGAATTTGGATTGATTGATTACACCATATTTTTCTAAAGGCTCTCGAAGTTAATCAAGGATTATTGATTCCAGCCATTGTTATCACTTCTACCTGAATTTATAAAATAGGATGCAAAGTGCTATCTTTTTTAACAATCCTGTTATTTAGTATGCTCAGAAGACACCATAATATTCTCAACTTAAATGATTTTCATAATCGTCTTCATATGCTGAAAAAAAACTCCTCACTGCAGAGAAATTTTAACAGTCTTGAACATTTTTACCAGTTTATTGGGGTCAGATATTTTGTCTTCCATCTGGATATGACTTACTCAAGTGAATTTCCTTTACTTTTGACTCCTCTTGACCTTTTCCATTCATCTATTTAATCCTTGTTCTGTTCACTGTTCTCATCAATATCCCACCCTTGCATCAGTCGCTAATTGTCCAGAGTTAAAACATTTTTCAACTCCAAATATATTTGTCTAGGGAAACAGTCCTGATTCCACTTTTAAAAACTCTACGTGTCATTTATCTTCCTGTCAATTTGTTAGATTTACTAGCTTACGACTTTGAACTGTCTGTGAATTGTAAGCATTGTTATATTATTCCTCACTTTCTTTTCTCGTCTCGTCTCAAATTTTCCCATCTTAATTGTGTTTCATGTGCATGGAAATGTTATATCTAGATCAACTCACACTGTGTAGAATTATTTACTGTCACCCAATTATTTTTCCTGTTCCTACTGTAAAAGTTGCAGAGAGGTATTAATTTCTCAGTCTTATGTACCTTAAGCCATGTCTCTGGTATATTTGGTGAATCATATCCATCCAGTTATTAATGTATTTAACTAATTAATTTGATTATAAATTGTTTTGTTTACGTCATATTATCCGCTCATGTGCTCTGTAACATCAATCCTTTTTTTTTTTTTTCCTGGTTTAATGATTAAACTTTTTGAGATACTTTTAGGCCCTCCTTAACCCACATCACCCTTTCTCTGCTCAAAGAACATGGAACAATGTTCTCCGTTTCAGCTCCACCCTCTGTAGAGCAACCGCACGATCTACTTCATCAAACCTTTTTCATAATTTTAAAGCCGATTATTTGCTCACCACTTTGCCAACATTCTGTTCACCTTTCTTGATTGACAAAACCTCACAATTCATCTATCCAATTTTGTTCTTCAAACTTATAACAGTACAGGTAGACAAAATTGCTGGAGAAACTCAGCGGGTGAGGCTGCATCTATGGTGCGAAGGAAATAGGCAACGTTTTTTGGGCGAAGCCAACACCTCCGCTCGGTTCGCAATAACCAACCTGATCTCCCGGTGGCTCAGTACTTCAACTCTCACTCACATTCTGAATCTAACCTTCCTGTCCTCGGCCTCCTCCATGGCCAGAGTGAGGAACTCCATAAATTGGAGGAGCAGCACCTCATATTTCGCTTGGGCAGTTTGCACCCCAGCAGTATGAACATTGACTTCTCTAATTTCAGGTAGTCCTTACAGCCTCCTCCCCTTCTCAGCTCTCCCTCAGCCCACTGGCTCCACCTCTTCCTTTCTTCTTCCCGCTCCCCCCCCCCCCCTTCCCCCCACCCTCACATCAGTCTGAAGAAGGGTTT
This sequence comes from Okamejei kenojei, assembly GCA_035221665.1. Taxonomy (NCBI): domain Eukaryota; kingdom Metazoa; phylum Chordata; class Chondrichthyes; order Rajiformes; family Rajidae; genus Okamejei; species Okamejei kenojei. The sequence goes on from CM069140.1 coordinate 32,497,049, forward strand.
CGGACTGAAACGTTGCCTATTTGCTTTGCTCGATAGATGCTGCCTCACCCGCTGAGTTTCTCCAACACTTTTGTCTACCTTTGATTTTCCAGCATCTGCAGTTCCTTCTTAAACATATAACAGTACAGCACAGGAACGGGCCATTTGGCCCAAATGTTTGTGCCGAACATGAAGCCAAGTTAAACTGATCTCATCTGCCTGTACGTGATCCATATCCCTCTGTTCCCTGCATTTCCTTGTGCCAATCAAAAAGCCTCTTAGACACTATTGTAGTATCTGTCTCTACACCCCCTCTGGCAGTGGGTTCTAAGCCCCCACCACTGTGTGAAAAATCTTCCCTTGCACATCTCCACTAAACTTTCCCCCTCTCACCTTGGGGAAAAGGTTCTAACTGTCTCCCCTATCTATGCCTCTTATAATTATGTCTACTTTACAAAGAGAATTTAGTTTAGAGATGCAGCATGGAAACGGGCCGAATGGCCCACCAAATCCACACTAACCATTTATCATCTGTTCGCACTAGTTCTGTGTTATCTCACTTTCTCATCCACTCCCTACACACTACGGGCAATTTACAGAGGCCAATTAACCAACAAACCCACACTTCTCTGGAATGCGGGAGGAACCCAAATCCACCCAATTGCACGGAGAACATGCAAACTCCACACAGACAGGACTTGAGGTTAGGATCAAGGCTGCAGCTCTACCCGCTGGCCACAGTGCCATCCTCATTTCATGAGTAATAATTTTGAATAAAGCCCATCAGTTCTTGAAAACAGACTGGGTCTGTTTGTTGCAATCATGTATCCTCCAAACTCATGTAAAAAGATCAGCAAACTGTAAATCTCAACTAGTTTATATTAAATGGGATTAATATTGATAGGTGTTTAATGGTCAGCACAGACATGGTGGGAAGAAGGGCCTGCTTCGATGCTTTATGGCCCCATGACTATTATTTCATTTGTGGTGCATGAACTATGCTGCCAAGGCCAGCTTTTACTCAAATAAAGGGCATATAGCAATGGATGTTGCAGTACTGCAACAATTATTTACTAATGTGCAATGCTTCGTGATAAAATTCCTCTGTCCATTGAATGAGCAAGTGCCTGAAACAGTTGTTTTTAGCCTTTAACCATGTTCACAGGTTATATATACAATGCATTCCTCCATTCCCTTGTATTCAGCTATAACTCCATGCAGCTGTGCGAATTTTTCACTGCTATGCAACCAAATCGAGAAGTGCTTGACTGAAAAGCGAGATGTTGAAAGGCTGGGAGCAGGTCATGTTGCTTAAAGGGGAGCAGCAACACAGATATTCAGGATTCAGATATCAAGCCATGGATTATTGTCACAGACGAGAGGTCAACCTTCTTAAGAGTGAACCTGAGAAAACAACAGGCCCGGCTACACTCCTCAGCTGATTCCTTAGAACATGCTTTCACCTGCTGGTTGGAGCATTCTCCGATATCTTTAACCTCTCCCTCCTCCATTCTGGCAGTCCCATCTGCTTTAAGAAGGCTGAAATCATCCAAAGTAAGGCAAGGTAGTGTGCCTTAATGACCACTGTCCAAAGGGTCTGACATTCACCATTGTGACGAGCTTCTTGAGACTGGTCATGGCCCACATCAACTCCACTCTCCCAGACAGCTTTTTGCATATACTCTCGCAATGGGTCCATGGCAGGCATGTCTCCTTGGCGTTTCATTCATCCCTGGAACATCTGGATTAGAAGGCTACCTACAGTACCTCAACACCACAATCCCAATCAAACTGTTCCAAATTCCTGGATCTCGTATTCAGCGCAACCCTCTGCAAATGGACCTGGAAATCCTTGACCTCCCAACCCTTTGATCCCAGCCAGTCAGAATGGATGACAAAACCTCCATGATAATTATGAACACAGGTGCCCCGCATCGCTGCATTCTCAGCTGCTTACTGTACGTCCATGACTGTGTGGCTAAACTCTGCTCTAACTCTACTTTAAGTTTGCTGATGACATTGGCAGGATCTTGGATAATGATAAGGCGGAATACAGGCAGGAGAAAGGGAACTCGGTAACATGGTGTCAACGCAACAGCCTCTTCCTCAATGTCAGCAAGACAAAGGAAGTTATTGAGTTCAGACAATGAGGTGGTGTCAATGGTGCTGAAATAGAGGTCTTCTTCTTTCGTGTGGCGGGCACAGCCTAAAGTTGTCGGACAACTTGTTCTATTTGAACTTCCGTTTGTGCACATCGAGTTGATTGCATTAGTCGAAACAGGGCGGACCACATGAAGGTTGCAATCTTCCACCCCAAAATGGAGGTGGTTGAGTGCTTCAAGTTCTCTGATATAAATATCAATTTCTGCTGGTCCAATCATACTTTGCTACAATCTGCCTCTGTCCCTCAAAGAAATCCTCAGGAGATATGAAATTTGGTATGTCTCTAGCGACTCTTACCATAGGCTGGTAGAATCAAAGCATTCTGCAGCACAGAAACACACAGTTTCACCTACCATGCCCATGTTAATCAGTGTGCTCATCTACATTAATCTGCATTAGAAGTATACCCTTTGTCTTCTTTGTGTGGGTAAATGTCACTTAAGCATGTTGATTGTATCCGATTCCTTCACCTCCTCTGGCAGCAAGTTCCAGATAGCAACCACTATGTGCAAAGAAAATGTACCCTTCAAACCTGAAGAAGGGTTTCGGCCCGAAATGTTGTCTATTTCCTTCGCTCCATAGATGCTGCTGCACCCGTTGAGTTTCTCCAGCATTTTTGTGTACCTTTGTATACCTTTGTACCCTTCAAAAGCTCTTTAAACTCCGTTCATCTTAAATCCATGCCCCTTGCTTTTGATGCTCTAACCATGGGACAAAGATTCTATCTATGCCTGTTATAATTTTATATACATTTGTCAGGTCATCTTCTGCCTCTGTCCATCAAAGAAAACAAGCCTAGCCTTTGTGATCTCTCCCCGTAACTAACATCTTTCAATCCTGGCCACATGTCTTTGAATCTCCACTGAGCTTTCATAATCACATAATCACATCCTTCCTTCAATATTGAGAATACTCACAATACTCCAAGTGTGATCTTGCCAGTGTTTTGAAAAGTTGCAACATACCTTCTCAATGTTTATATTCTAAGCCCTGACCTTTAAAAGCAAGGATAACATTTGTCGCCTTCTCCACGTTATCTATCCGTGTTGCCACTTTGAGAGAACTAGGAACTTGGAGTCTTAGATACACCATTAATTATGCAGCAACTTTAATATGGCAAAGGATCCAAATGTACGGTGCAATATTATTATCAAACATAAACTGAGTAATCACACAACATGTTTTTAGAACAGATAATCAAAAGCTTGGTCAAAAGGGCAGGTTTCAGTTTAGAGATACAACAGGCAACAGGTCCTTCAACCCACCTAGTCCACGCAGCTCAATGATCACCCATTCACACTGTTTCCATATAGTCTTACTTTCTCATCCACTTCCTGCACATTTTAGGCTATGTTGAGGCCAAATAACGTACCAACCTGCACGACTTTGGGATGTGGAACAAAACTGGAGCAACTGGAGGAAACCCATGCATTCACAGGGAAAATGCGCAAACTCCACATAGACAGTACGCAAGGTCAGGATCGAACCTGGGTCTCTGATGCTGTGAGGCAGCTGTGAGGCAACAACTCTACCAGCTGCACCACTGTGCTGCCTTGGTTTTGAGGAGCATTTTAAACCTGAAAGGATGGTTAGAAAGTCAGAGGGAGTTAGGGAAGGAATTTTCCACTGAAGCTTTGTCAGCTGGGATTGAGGCTAATTGTATCGAAAAGCGGCTTATTGATATGAAGCAGAGAGTAGTGATGGAGGATATTTTTCTGATTGGAAGACTGTAACAGTGGTGTACTGTAGGGATTGATGCAGAACCCTTGCTGTGATGTATATTAACAACCTGGGTGTGAATATAGGTGTGATGATTAGTGAGTTTATGGATGGCATGAATGTTAGTGCCATGGCAGATGTGCAGGAAGGCTACCTAAGGCTATAGTGGGATCTAGATCATTTGGAAAGCTGAATGTAGCATTGGCAGCTGGAGTTGCCATTTTGTAAATAACTTGAAGTATTTGTAATTATTCTATTTAGTTACTGGATTAAATGCAATTTCAGTTTTGTCCGTGTCACGAACCACAGCTTGTGGTCTCACCGAGCAACATTGTTCTCAAACAGAGGCCTCAAGTCATGCTGACTATTTACGGGTTAAAGCTTAGCGGAGGGTAGTTGGCTAATGGCCCTTTTTATGCTCATGTGTCTTGCATTATAAGGGGTTATGTGTCAATTAAGTCTGAATTTATTAGGGTGTTTACGCTTTTCCCACCAATTGCTTATGTTTCTTCAATTTGTTATTAGTATCTTTCTTTGATGAAGACTGGGACTAATTAAGGTTCAGTTATGCGGTGTTGGTGGCATTTTACAACGTGATATGGTCAAATATTAGGTAACTGTTAATTAGAGGAAGTGCATGGATTTAATTAGCTTCATGCCCCTCCGTATTGCATTCAGAGGCAGCCGTTAGCACCATTCCTTCTCGTAGTAAAGCCTTCTTGAAAACAAGCTGGATTTTTCCAATTAAAAAGAAACGACCCCTCTTAATCTAAAACATTTGTGAGCCATGTCTACTGATGGCTTTCATTCACTCCACATGGCAAAGCGAACTGGGTCAGTGAAATACCCTAACCTTAGTTTTGTGAGCAAGCCAGATGACCAGTTATCCGAGCAACAGGTACGTTTATAGAAATCCTGTCACACATCTGGAGACTCTGATCTGTTAATTAAGAAAAAGCCCTGCAGTAAAATAAGTAACATAACGTCCCAATTCTTGTTTATACTACTGCTCGATCTCACGCACTTCTGAAACCCAAACTCTGAACGAGCGTACTTTAGGGGGTGCTTTGATGTGCCAAATTGCTTTTGCCATGAAGTAAAGCACCTCTGGACAGCTACAAGGACATATGCTTTTTTTCAGCAATTGGGAATGTACATTCGACAAAAGAACGAGGCCTCTTTCTCCGAGATGACAACCTTGCCTTTTCCCAGAAGTTGTTGATGTACCCTGTGTGCCTTTGAATCTTTGCATATGATCAGCTGGATTTAAAGCTTAATTAGACAAAAAATAAAATAAAATAATGGAGGAATATGCTAATGCAATTAGATGAAGCTCCGTTTGAGAGAAGATTCATAAATATCAATGCAAACTTGTCAATCTTTACCTGTGAGTGTATCCTATATGGTCCAATTACTAGTTTATGCATTAGCCCGTTTCACCATAGCTTCTTGCTACACAGGATTTTAATATCTTCTGGTATTTGAGCTGATGCCAATTCCAGGATTTCTGCAAGCCAGCCAATAGCCTTGGGCTGCTTGCAGCTAACAGCTCTCGTGGTTTATTTTATAGCTTTCCTTTGCTCACTTTTCACCTGTGTCACTGTGATGCAGCACCAGAAACCCAGGTTCAATCCTGACATTGGGTGCTATCTGCGCAGAGTTTGCAGTAGCTTCTTCTCAGCAATAAGCTCTTAAACTCTACACAACACTAATGTCAACAATGAACTATAGACTGTCTTGGGTTGCACTAAGAACTTTGGGCTTTTTTTCACGTGTATACGGTTATTAATTTCATTGATATAATGGCATGATTTTGAACACTTTTACATTGGTTGTGTTAAATGAAGTTGTGGTATATTGGCATTACCTGTAATTATATTCCACCTCTTGGAAAGCATTGGAATCACAATGGAGTGGATTTAAGGGTCCCTGTCACTATCTGCACAGTAACATTTAATGCACATTTAGAGGAAGCGGTAGAGGTAAGTACAGTTACAACATTTATGGAACATTTCACCAGGTTCATGGATAGAACATGTTGAGGGGTGAGGGTAGAATGCAGGCAAATGGGATTAGTTCCGGTAGACACATTGGTGTGAGGACAATTTTTGAAGGTCCTGTTTTTGCACTATCTCCATCTCAATGCCAACTGAGTATAGCTCCAAATCAGTGATCCAAATCCTTTTTTTCAATTGTGGTCACGTTGCCTCCATCTGTTGACTCCAATCTCTACACCCTATGACAATGGACTCTGATGTCTCAACTGGTCTAAATTACATGCTCTGAGCACCATTGAGTAGGACTTCGAAGTGAGCTATTGCACAGTCAGAACTGTCCTCTATTGGATGTGGCATTGAACTGACCTCACGGCATCATATGAAGGAATGAAGGGGATAGTGTTTGCACTCGGACAACATCTTGTTCTTATTTAATATCACAGCGGAGTATTTCCAGAGATTACTGCTTTAATTTCCTGCACAGCGGTTTCATTTACATTTTATTTCTGCTTTAATGTATAAAGAACACATACAAGTATACTTTTTCCATTTGTCATCCATTTAAAAAGTTGTCATAGAGTAACACTGTATAGAAACAAGCCCTTTGGCCTAACTTGCCCTCGCCAAACAAGATGTCCAATCTAGTCCCATCTGTCTGCGATATGTTTGGCCCATATCTCTCTACCTGTCCAGATGTCTTTCAAATGTCGTTATAGTTGTGTTGATTTTTGTTCAATTTTTATGTTTGCAATTTAGGTAGAAGTTTATCCAGAGAACGATGGTCTCCCTACACTTCCTAGTAGTGTGAGGTTTTGAATAGCATGCTCCAGATTCTGTTTTGTTATGTTCTTTTTTGTTTAATGTGAATTGTTGGGATAAAATTCAAATAAGGTATTATTTTCAGGTGAGCCTAGCCTCTGCTATGTGTATGATGGAGATGGAATCTGCGAGGAATTTGAGAAAAGCAAAAGTATTCGGGACTGCGGCTTTGCCACACCTAAAGGCTTCACTGATCAATGGGCAACAGGAGCCTTGACGTCCCATCAGGATGAGAGAAGGTGTCCAGTTCAAATGGTCACAGGGCAACCTGATGTGACAAAGGTAGGCAAAAATAATTCAACAACCTGATCACCTTAATTGGACATGATAAATATGACCAAGTTTAGCTATTCACACAGTGGGTTATGGGATGGAGCATAACATATCCTAGCTAATTTAATTTTGTTTAGTTAGTTTAGTTTATTGTTACATGTGCTGAGGTACAGTGAAAAACATTTGCTAACCAGTCAGCAGAAAGATGATTAAAATCCACATTGCACCAATACATGATAAAATCCAGAAAAATCCAATCAAAATTAATCCAAGAGTCTCCAATGAACTAGGTAGTAGCTCAGGACTGCTCTCTAGTTGTTGATAGGATGGTTCAGTTACACTTTAAATACAATAAATCAGATCTAATGAAGAGAGTCGTGGATTTATTTTAAACGTTCTCCTTTGAAGGTATACTGTAACTCACCAGCCATAACATATGATTAGTCTTACATCAGATCTACTTTTCCATTTTGGATCTGACTTCGTCAATGGCATGTTCTAAATCTTCCCTGTGTTAAAATTTTCCTTGTGCCCTAATGAACCTAAGCATAAGTCCATTTCTCCATCTGCTGATGATTCCTGACCTGCTGAATATTTCCAGCGTTTTCTGCTTTTATTTCCTGCTCTGCGGTTTCATTGCCCTCTGACCAAAGAAATTAAACCTTAATAATACCAAATACTATACAAATATTCAACTGCTTTTTTTCATGGCGGCCCATCTTCTGTTACTTGTATGGTGGACATGGAACAGATATTTTTGCTGAAATTTCAGAAAAGTAGGAGTATTCATCACCTTGTTTTTGTGAAACCAGAGAGTTTCACTGAACAATGTGCACTTGATGTGTCTATCTCTAAATGCCTATTTTTATTGTTTTATTCCTTTATTCATCCATGATAAAAAGATTTCCTGGTGGTGTTTTATTTGTGAGGTGAAGGAGCAAGAAGTTTGTTCACAAGTATATTGGGAATTTCTTCACCATTCTTCCTTGTCGCTTTCATGAGGCAGAGAAAGTACTATATTTCAAAATCGATCTCTTTGCCCAATCATGCAACTTTCCCACAGAGGGTGGTAGGGGTATGGAGCAAGCTGCTGGAGGAGGTAGTTGAGGCAGAGATTATCTCAACGTTTAAGAAACAGTTAGACAGAAACATGGATAGGACAGTTTTGGAGAGATATGGACCAAATGTGGGCAGGTGGAACTAGTGCAGCTGGGACATGTTGGGAGAGGGCCTGTTTCCACACTGTATCACTCTATGATGCTATGAACTCCCCGCCTGGATAGTTGCCCATTTATGTTGTACTAATCTTATTTGTAACATTTGAATCCTCCCTGACTCTCCAGGTTTGCCAGACTGCATTTCTGGATGAGACTGTTGGACTGTCTCAGTATGCCTGGTTTCCATGCACTGCTTCCTTCTACACTGCTAATGTCAATGACTTCAACAAACCTCATTCATACCACAGCATGAATGATGAAGAAAATATCTGGTTAAAGGTAAGGTCTTGCATTCTTTATTGCAAATGCTGCTTCATTGATGAGTATAAACATGTAGTCAGTGATTGATTCCTGATGAAATGTAGAACACACCACTCCACTGAGGGGCAGCACAGTGGTGCTGGTAGACCTGCTGCCTCACAGCGCCAGAGACCTGAGTACTTTGATAGAGTGGATGTGGAGAGGATGTTTCCACTGGTGGGAGAATCTAGGATTAGAGGTCATTGTCTCAGAATTAAAGGACGTTCTTTTAGGAAGGAAATGAGGAGGAATTTATTTAGTCAGAGGGCGGTGAATCTGTGGAATTTGCCATGGGGAGAAGGCAGGAGAATAGGGTTAGGAGGGAGTGATAGATCAGCCATGATTGAATGGCGGAGTAGACTTGATGCTCCTTAATTGTGCTCCTTTCACATATGATCTTATGAGTACAATCCTGACTTTGGGTGCTGTCTGTGTGGAGTTTGGACGTTCTCCATGTGACCATGTGGGTTTCCTTCAGGTTCTCCAGTTTCCTTCCACATCCCAAAGACGTGCGGGTTTGTAGGTTAATTGGCCTCTGTAAATTATCCCAAGTATGAAGGGAGTGAATAAGGAAGTACGATTATATGGAACTAGTGTGAATGGGTGAACGATGTCTGCAGTGTCATGCTGTATCCTGAGATATGCACTTTCACACTTCTGTACCTCTTGCCTGATGGGAGAGGGGAGAAGAGGGAGTCACTGGGACTAGATTAGAGAATCTTATTGAAACTTACAAACTTCTGACAGGACTGGACAGACTGAATCCAAGGTGGGGATATCCAGAATGAGGAGATGTTACAGTGTTGGGATGCAGTGTAGGATGTTTAAAATTGAGATGTGAAACCTGTGGAAGTCACTATCATGGAGACTAAGCCACTGAATGATTATAGGAAGGACAATGAACACTTTTTAAACACAAAAAACCCCCATCAAAGGGCATGGAATCAGGGCTGGCATATGGTTAGGGTTGCCAACTGTCCTGTATTAGCCGGGATATCCCGTATATTGGGCTAAATTGGTTTGTCCAACCATCCTCGTCCCATATTTGAGTACTACTGCTCGGGACGAGGGGACTGTTAGGTCGGAGCGGCATGTCTGGCCCCGTCTCAACCGTCCCGACGTAGTTTAGCCCATGGAGTGCAGCAGCAACGCCTCGCCCGTGGCCCCACTGGTCGGCAACCCGGCCCGCTGTCCGACCTTCGGACGTTCGCTTACCGCCGACACCAGCACCCCCCCTTCTCATGGCCGTTCATAGGTTGGATGGGGTGCTGGACATAGCGCGCGATGTGGCACACAGCGTCCGGCGCCCGGGCCAAAACTCCTCAGCTGGCGCGCCGGCTGGGCTGTGTGTGCAGTCCAGCACCCGCGCCAACTCATCATTTACCCAGCCGCGGCCGAGTCGGCCAACGAATTGCCGTCGGGAATTTGTCCCTTATTTTGACTTTGTCCCTTATTTGGGAGTGAGAAATTTGGCAGCCTTAATTATGGTACTGAAATGAGAGATCAGCTGGAATCATACTGAATAGCAGAGAAGGTTACAAGGGCTGAATGGTCTCCTCTTGGTTCTATTTCACCGTGCTTTCTAAAAGTTATTCTGGAATCATAGAATCAATATTCCGTGTTTTCTAAAATATATTATCGTTCTAATTAAAGATTTTCCCAGAATGTTTATTGTTCTGTCTCAGATACAATAGTTGACATTGTAGAGCATGTATATCTGAATAAATTTCTCACTTTCACAGTGCTAATCCTTAAATGGGTTCAAACCATTGTTGATATTTCAAATGCTGCTATCTCCATGTCTCTTTTTAAAACTTAGGTCTTTTTTGATCACCCCGATGTGGCCAGTTCGATTGTAATTTATTTATCCGCAGATGGCACAACATTGTTTGATCAACAACATAAATCGATTATAATCCAGCTTACTGATACTAATGGACGTAACCACACTCTGGGTATGTATGTTCTAGCCAGCCACTTTGCTCCTCTTAATGCCATGGATTTTTTCATTACCCTAATTATCAATTCTTCTTTCATCATCCTCAATTTAAAAAATGAAATCGTAACAAGATAAAAGAGACAGGCTAACACAAATTCAAGGAGCAGTGAAGGCCCAACTGATTGGATGAGCTCTAAAGAAAGGCTGCAATGTTATAGGAAAATCAAATAGGGAATGTGGAATTAAAAAAATATTGTAAATGAAATCAATGCTACAATATTAAAAATGACATGAGTATGTTATGAGAAAGTGAAGGGCTCAGAGGACCATGGTTACAGTAAAGACAAATGAATGTGAGACCTTAAGAAATGGCTTAATTCTTTTACCTACTTTGATCGGAGAGGCAGAGGGAAAATAGCAGTGAAGTACGGATTATTCCAGATATGTTGAGGCATGGAACTTAACTAGATTTGAGTAGGAAGGAACTGCAGATGCTAGTTTACACCAAAGATAGACACGAAATGCTGGATTAACTCAGCGGTGCAGACAGCATCTCTGGAGAGAAGGAATGGGTAATCTTTCGGGTTGAGACCCTTCAGATTGAGAGTCAGGGGAGAGGGAAACTAGAGAGATGGAAGGGTAAGGTGTGAAAATGACTTATCAAAGCAGACGATGATCAAGTAAATGTAGAATGTCATTGTTGGCTGAGGGGATGGTGACAATGTGGCATATAAACAGTAAGATTACTCAGGAGGACCGTAATACTACTCGGAGAACTAGAGTGGGAGAGGGACGGAGAGATAGAGAAAGCAAGGGTTACCTTAAGTTAGAGAAACCAATATTCATACCGCTGGGTTATAAGCTACCCAAGCAAAATATAAGGTGCTGTTCCTCCAATTTGGGTTGGGTCTCACTCTGACAGTGGAGGAGGCCCAGGACAGAAAAGTCAATATGGGAATGGGAGGGGAAGTTCAAGTGTTTAGCAACCAGAAGATCACATCGGCCTGGGCGGACTGAGGGAAGGTGTTCAGTGAAACTGTTGCCGAGTCTGCACTTGTTCTCACCGATATATACAAGTCCACACCTGGAACAGTGGAGGAGGTGTAGGTGAACCTCTGCCTCACCTGAAATGTGTTGGATGGAGTTGAGGGAAATATATGCACAGGTGTTGCATCTCCTGCAGTAGCAGGGGAAAGTACCTGGGGAGGGGGTGGTTTGGGTGGGAAGGGATGAGTGAACCAGGAAATTGTGGAATTATGTGTCTGCGGAATGTGGAAAAGTGTTGGAGATGGGGAAAAGCCAATGAACCTACAAACCAGTACGTCTTGGGATTGTGGGAGGAAACCGGAGCACCCGGGAAAAACCCACGCGGTCAGGGGGAGAATGTACAATCTCTGTACAGACAGCACCTTTAGTTAGGATCAAACATGGGTCTCTGGCGCAGTAAGACAGCAACCCTACTGCTGTGCCACTGTGTCATCGCTAGCTGATGGTAAGTCCTTCCACCTATCCGGCATGAAGACTATTTTTAGAACACGCATGGCACCTTGAGGAGCAATAACTTATGTTGTCAGTTGGCCTGTTACTAGGACTACTTTGGAATATTCATGCAAGACTTTGAAAACCATAAATTTATACTTACTTTAACTGGCAACAAAAGTGCTGCAAAAGTTAAAGTTTAAACATGAGCTCCAGCTCCCTGAAGACTCATTTGGCAGGTGGATGGGCTTCAGTGCAGCTGTGACATGCTGACCGGGCAAGGCAACTCCTGGCAGTTCCTGACCTGGATGACGGTGAGACTGGGAAATAAATAAAACACATTTATGAGGGAATTTGCACTTTCCTACCAACGAGATACTTTGCCAATGTAGCCACTGTTGTTGTACAGAGAAGTATCACAGGTCCTTTACACATGGCAAGATGCCAGGTATCGCAACAAAATAAATAACTGTGTTTTGGGATAAGAGTTGGGTGCAACATTGGGAGATTGTTCACGCTTATTGAATATTGCTGTGGCTTTTCATAATTTGGGTGCGGAAATGGAACATGAGTTTAACACTTTAATAGAAAGGCATTACCAGAGTAGAGAGTTTTCATACAATAATGTGATATGAATATCATCGGTATTGGCAGCATGTAATGGCCATTACTAATTGCTCTTCAAGCGAGGAGCCAGTGATTCCATGTTCAAGTGTTTGGAGTCTCACTTGAAGCCCTGACTTTCAGGTTCTGAAGCAAGGATTGCACCTGTGAGCCAATCCTAACAGAGACCTCAATTGGATTAACTCTTTTGATAAGGAAAAAGGAAAAAGATCAGCCCGGATTTCTGCAGCTCAGCATGGTTGCTGGAGCTGGTGCCTGCACAGTAGTTGGCCATGGATGGGATCAGTTTATTTGTAATGTCACGGCTTAATATTAGTACATGACGTTATCCCAAGGGCAATTCGTCCTTGTGCTGCAAAGGCTTTTGTACTGGATAGTATTCATGAATCCTGGCACTTCAGATCAGCATGACATAGCTCTGTTGTTTGAGCAGAACAGAACATTGGAGCCAGGTTCTTTTTTTAATAAAATCCATTATTAAAACAATATGAATTTAACTGGTGGATTCTACTCACCAATGCTCATCTGTAATACTAAGTGTATATTATAGATGGTATGTGCTCCCAGAAAGCTGCTAATGAGATAAAGAAAGGGCAAATCAGAAATGTCAACAGTTCCGTTTGTGTTACTGTGAATGATGATTGGAATTTATGGATCAGGTTAGAGGGATACACAATCCCTTTGTTGTACACATGTGTACAAATGTGCACCATCTTGTGCTTAATGTGATATCCAGCAGTGATGTTCTTTCCCATCATGATTGTTGAGGATTCATCTCCAGGTACTGACCTGTGCAATGCATTTGGCCTTGGCAAGGTGGACAAGAGGACATTCGGTGCCATTGCATTTTGTTAATGGAAAGTGTATCGAAAATTCACCCAACTCATTCTCATGTATCCACGCTTATGGACGACAAGTTCATGTTATAGGAGTAGAATCAGGCCATTCGACCCATCAAGTCTACTCCGCCTTTCAATCATGGCTGATCTATCTTTCCCTCTCAATCCCATTTTATTTTCTTCTCCGTATAACCCCTGACACAGTTATTAATCAAGGATCTGTCAACCTCTGCCTTAAAAATATCCATTGACTTGGCCTCCACAGCTGTCTCAATTCCACAGATTCACCACCTTCTGACTAAAGAAATTCCTTCTCATCTCCTTTCTAAAGACACATCCTTTTATTCTGAGGGTATGTCCCCTGGTCCTAGATTTTCCCACCAGTGGAAACATCCTCTCCACATCCACTCTATCCTGGCCTTTCACTATTCGGTGAGTTTCAATGAGGTGGACAAGAAAAGCCATCTACAGGAAGCAGGTAGATGTCACTCAACCTTTAACTAATTCAATTGAAATGTTCTGCCCATGTTATACTAAAGATTGAGCGGCATCTATCTGTTTCCAAAGCTGTCTTTACCATCCAAATGCCTGGATGGATGAGAATGAGAAGGATGAATTTTCAATACATTTTCCATTCACAAAATGCAGTGGGACTGATTGTCTTTTTGTCCATCTAGTCACTCCAACTCTTTAGTTCTTTAAAAGGTAGACAAAACTTTACTTAAGCCACTTTGCCATTGTCAATGCATCAGACAAGCTTTAAATACCTTCTTACCTCCATGTTTTTATTAATTTGTGCACTGGAGAGTGATATTTTCTCAATGTTGACCAGCATAACATTTATAACTCATTCATAAGTAAGCACATGATAATAGAGGAGTCCCAGTAAGTAATGTACAGTTCCTGTGTGGAAGATTGAGTAAAGCGTAGGTTCTACTTTTTGTGTAGCCCAACAATAAGTCAATAGCAAAACAAAGGGAGAAAATACAAATAGCCCTGCAGAGCAGATAACAGACCCTTCAGTGCAAAATACTCAACCATCAATGAGTTAATAATAAAAGACAATCTGCTGGGGGAACTCAGCAGGTCAGGCATTATCTGTGGAAGGAAGTGGACAGACGGCATTTTAGGTTTGGACTCGTCTTCAGACTGAAGGAGTCATCTGTTTTGCCATTTACGTCTCCAGTCTTGGTTACAATCTCCATGGTTCTTTCCCCATTTGACTCATCTGCCAATTACCTCTCCTCACCTGGAACCCTCTGTTATTTGCCAGCAGGCTCTCCCTTTCCCCACCAAGCTCCAGTTTTCTTCCAAGTACTCCATCAGACTTAAGATTCGCAATCCAGCTTTCCCTTTCCTCCAGGGATGCTGCCTGATCACTGAGTATCTCCAACAGTTTGTTTTTTCCTCAAGATTACAGCATCTGCAGTCTCTCTCCCGTCTTCAGCGGGTTCATAATGTCAAATTTGAAATGTGCACTTAGTTATCCTTTAAGTTGAAATTACCCTTTTCTGGAAGCCTTTCTTTCATCAAAGAAGAGGAGGATAAATAGTGGCTGCTGATTTATTTCCTGTCATGTTGCCATTTCCATTAATCTTCTTGTCTTGTTGGATTCCAGGTACTTATGAGCTGAGTTGCAAGAAGAATCCGCTGATCATAAATGTGCCTCACAAACCTGACCTCAACCTCTATAAGACAGCATCAGTTCTGCTGAATGGCTCCTCACCATTTGTAGCTGTTTCTGGAGTGGCCCTGCGTGTCTCCAATCATCTTGTTTCTACTATTACACCCAATTGTGCAAAGCAAAAGGGTAGCAAGGATCACAAACAAAGGTACTAGATCTATACTCCCATGGGTGAGGTTTAACTCTTTATTTAATACAAGACAGAATGATGAATTGTTCATCCACGTAACAGCTGGTCATCTTGTGCCAGCATCAAGATTTTCTGGATTGACCAAAACAGTGGTTGGATGCAAGATAAATAATCTTCCAGGCCCCAGCCACGAGAGTTTGTTCTGGATGTGCAATAACATCCCAATTTTAACATTTGTTAACAAATATTTTTTGATGGTGTTTGCACCATCTATAAACTGGATTTCATCTGCCCACTCATTTGATACCTGACCGTCAGCTAGAATAAACACCACTTCACCCCAGATTAGTTTAGTTTAGAGATATCGCATGGGTGATAAACCCTTCAGCCAATGAGTCTACGCCAACCATCGATCAACCATTCGTGCACGTTCTCCCGCTCTGTACATATTAGCGCCAATTTTAAAAAGGCCAAATTAACCTACAAACCTGCACGCGAGGATACGAGTGAAAACTGCACGTTGGGATATGAGTGGAAACTGGAACACCCAGAGGAAACCCATGCAGTCAAAGGGAAAACATGCAAACTACACGCAGACAGCACCCGAGGTCAGGATCGAACCCCAGTCTGCGAGGCAGCAACTCTTTCAGCTGTGCCAATGTGCTGCCCTTTACCTTGATCCATGATACTTTGATTTATCTTGACATGCTGAAGAAAGGCCTGTGCCTAATGCAATGCACCATCCAGAAATGCAAATTTATTTTCTTTAAAGAGATAACATCAATCTTTATGGTACTTTCTTTCCTACAGCTGGTATCTTGCAGAGATGTCATCTGTCAGATATAAATTACTTTTGAACATGATAGTGCTGACTCCAGTTCATAGCTAGACAGTGTGGAGATAATAAATGGTTTGCTTCAACCATGGGATTCCAAATACCAGCAAAATACTTGTTTACTTTACTACCGCAATCTCCTACTCCAGTCAATCAAACTTTCTTTAGTTTCCTTTATTTTGTTTTTGTAACATTGTCCTCATTCATTAAATTAACCAGATTGAAGCAATACATTCTGTTATATTGTAGCTTGAATTGTAGTTCAACCTGTTACCCCCCATCTTTTGTTGTAGGTATGCCTCATGTTCTTGCAATCAAGACCAGTGTAAAACTTTATCAGTGAATCATGCAATTGTGAACTGCATAGCGGACGACACTGAGCACATGGAATGTCACTTGGCCTGTGCAAAAGGTTTATCATTGAAATCTGTGTGTGGCAAGCATCTAAGCCTTCTCCAGGTAAGTGATGTGCACCTTCATCAAACAAATCCATACTATATTGGGAGTTGGAATGGGCAGTATGATCTTAAATCTGTACTGCTGTTTCGGGTAATAGAACCTTAACCATTGTTAGTGGAATAGTTACAGACAATAAACAATAGAAAACAGGTGCAGGAGTACCTGCATCTTTGCCCTTTCAGCCAGCACCGCCATTCAATGTGATCATGGCTGATCATCCCCAATCAGTACCCCGTTCCTGCCTTCACCCCATATCACTGACTCCGCTATCTTTAAGAGCCCTATCTAGCTCTCTCTTGCAAGTATCCAGAGAACCGGTTTCCACCGCCCTCTGAGGCAGAGAATTCCACAAACTCACAACTCCCCATGAGAAAAAGTATTTCCTTGTCTCCGTTCTAAATGGCTTACCCCTTATTCTTAAACTGTGGCCCCTCGTTCTGGACTCCCCCAACATCAGGAACATGTTTCCTGCCTCTAGCGTGTCTAAACCCTTAATAATCTTATATGTTTCAATAAATCCCCTCTCATCCTTCTAAACTCCAGAAGATACAAGCCCAGCACTCCCTCAATAGCAAGAATGTCCTTCCTCAAATTGGGGGACCAAAACTGCACACAATACTCCAGGTGTGGTCTCACTAGGGCCCTATACTACTGCCTATACTCAACTCCTCTTGTTAGAAAGGCCAACATGCCATTCACTTTCTTCACTGCCTGCTGTACCTGCATGCTCACTTTTATTGACTGATGAACAGTCAATAAAAGTGAGCAAGGACTGATGAAGAAGGACCCCCAGAATTGGTATTCTCTCCAATATTTACATTTTTAAGAGAACAATTGATCCATTCAAATGCACAAAGCACTGCTGTTAAAGTAGTAGTGTATTCTTTCTCCAAACTTTATCTCCCTTGCTTTAAAAAAACTTTCACTCAAGAAAACTGACTTTGTGCCATCCATATCCTTATAACAATAAAACTCTGATCTTGGATGTGTGTGTGTGTGTGTGTGGGTGTATTCGCTGATGATGTCACAATGACGCCTGCGTGCCGTCTGCTCGCACTGCGATTTTCCCTGCAGCTGTAGCCCGGAGCTGGAGCTGGAACTGGAGCTCGGACTTGGAGCTGGAGTGAGGGAGTATTGCGTTCGGGAACCAGCCCTCCCCTGTGATGCCGTGCCACCCCCCCACCCCTCAAACTCTACCCCCTTCCTCTCTGCCCCCCACCCGCTCCCTCTCTGCCCCCCTCCCGCTCCCTCTCTGCCCCTGCCTTCTGCCCTCTGTCCCTGCCCTCCCTCTGCCCCTGCCCTCTCTCCCTCTCTTGCCGCGCCTGCGAGTTGGGAGCTATGTGTGAGTGGATAGGGTGGGGGAGGGGGTAAAATGAGCGAATTAATAATATTAATATAATATCAAGGAGGGGGGTTAATGTGTGGGGGTGGTTATTGTGTGTGTGACACCACAGGCCTCCCCCCCCCACCCCCACAACCGCACATTGAGGGGATGGGACCCAATGGGTTCCCCTTGGTCTAGTAACTATTAAAAGTCTGATCTTGGATATTTATTTATTTGTGTGTGTGTGTGTGTTGTTCATGTGTAATCACATCTTCTTGAAAAAAACGACACGCTAACTGTAAATTTTTTACATATTCCAGTGGCGTTTTTTTTCCGTGCAGTCCAAAGTCGCCTCATCTGAAAAATTCATGCATTTATTCTGGAGTTATTAATGAAAATGTTCAAAAATATCTTGAATTTAAAATCATTTTTACTTTAAAATCATTCCTCAGACCTTTCAATGCACTTTGATATAAGGTTGCAAGACAGGAACACTGCCAGTAACACTCTGAACTTTTCAGCTCAATGGCATCTCACAGCAAGTGCACCCGACATTTGCCGCAATGTTGCCATCATTGCTTCTGGCAGGACAGGAGGGGGAGGGTCAATTGGTATTGTAATTGGGGATAGATATTTTTTTTCAACTCCAGTGCCGAGGGAGGCTCACGAGCTATGATCTTTGCTGAGGAGTGCTCAAATCTTACCTTCAGCAATGGGTTGAGTTGGAGGACCACGCCTCCCGTGCGCGCTATGGGTAGGAGGCGGGTACGTTAGAGGAGCTGACCGCCCTTGGTCTAGTTTTCTATTAAAAAAAGGGAGACCTTTACAAATCAAGCTTTGTCACTATTCTACCCACTGAAGTTTCAATCCAATGTTCTCCTCTCTTTGAACTTCAAAAATATACCAACTTGTGCTACAGACTTGCAATTCCTTCCTAAATTCAAAGGATTTATTTTCAAAGTCAGAAGCCAAGCTTGGCACCACCTAATCAGTGCTTGATTCACCCAGTGTTCACTTTACACCATGTGTCACTGGACTTGGGCATTTTTCTTTGGGTGTTTTACAGCAGTGTTCAGTCCCAAGGAGCGAACGAGTGCAATTTTCCTACAGATTTGTGTCTTTTTTTGTAAACCAGCATCTGCTGTTCCTTGTTTCTACATTTCCCTGAAAGTTATTGTGATTTCATTGCCCAAACTGTGACCTTCCAAACAGTGGCAAGACCTTTTTCAACCTTAGATTTGGTTGGAATTTAATTTGTGTTGAATCTGACGTTGATCAGCTTTACTAGAATTAATAAAAGTATGCAAGTGAGTGGCGTTACATCAAGCTTTTTGGCAACATGAGATAATTCTGGTTTCATTATCTCGTAACTTTAGATTGTCTTTGGAAAGGAACAGAAAAGACTTGTGAACCAAGATCTGTCAGAAAATTCACTATTACATGTTTGCTTGATTCTATTAATTTGCACAAGGATGTGATGTCCACAGGCCAATATTAAACATGAATAATTAAATGAAAGTAGCATACAGTGCATTCAGAAAGTATTCAGACCTTTTCACTTTTCCACATTTTGTTACGTTACAGCCTTATTCTAAATTGGATTAGATTTTTTTTTTATCATCCATCTACACACAATACCCCAAATAAATAAGCGAAAACAGGTGTTTAGACATTTTTGCAAAGTAATTAAAAATAAATAACTGAAATATCACATTTACATAAGTATTCAGACCCTTTACTCAGTACTTTGTTCAGGCATATTTGCCAGTGATTACAGCCACAAGTCTTCTTGGCTATGACGTTACAAGCTTGGCACACCTGTTTTGGGGTAATTTCTCCTATTCTTCTCTGCAGAACCTCTCAAGTTCAGTCAGGTTGGATGGGGAACATCGATGCACAGCTATTTTCAGGTCCCTCCAGAGATGTTCAATCGGGTTCAAGTCTGGGCTCTGGCTGGGCCACTCAAGGACATTCACAAACTTGTCACGAAGCCACTTCTGCATTGTCTTGGCTGTGTGCTTAGGGTCATTGTCCTGTTGGAAGGCGAACCTCTGCCCCAGTCTGAGGTTCAGAACGCTCTGGAACAGGTTTTCATCAAGGATCTCTCTGCACTTTGCTTTGTTCATCTTTCCCTCGATCCTGACTGGTCTCCCAGTTCCTGCCGCTGAAAAACATCCCCACAGCATGACACTGCCACCACCATGCTTCACTGTAGGTATAGTATTGACCAGGTGATGAGCGGTGCCTGGTTTCCTCCAGACTTGACTCTTGGCATTCAGGCCAAAGAGTTCAATCTTGGTTTCATCAGACCAGAGAATCTTGTTTCTCATGGTCTGAGAGTCTTTTAGGCGCCTTTTGGCAAACTCCAAACGGGCTGTCATATGCCTTTTACTGACGAGTGGCTTCTGCCTGGCCCCTCTACCATAAAGGCCTGATTACTGGAGTGCTGCAGATATAGTTGTCCGTCTGGAAGGTTCTCCCATCTCCATAGAGGAACTTTGGAGCTCTGTCTGTGACCATTGGTTTCTTGGTCACTTCCCTGACCAAGACCCTTCTTCCCCCAATTGCTCAGTTTAACCAGACGGCCAGCTCCATGAAGAGTCCTGGTGGTTCCAAAGTTCTTCCATTTAAGAATGACGGAGCCACTGCACTCTTCAGGACCTGGAATGCTGCGGAAATTGTTTAATTCCCTTCCCCATGTCTCGGAGGTCTACGGACAATTCCTTTGACTTCATTTCTTGGTTTTTGCTCATGTATTGTCAACTGTGGGACCTTATATAGACAGGTGTGTGCCTTTCCAAATCTTGTCCAATCAATTTAATTTACCACTGGTGGACTCCAATGAAGTTGTAGAAACATCTCAAGGATAATCAATTGAAACAGGATGAACCTGAGCTCAATTTTGAGTGTCATAGCAAAGTGTCTGACTACTTAAGTAAATGTGATATTTCAGTTATTTCTTTTTAATTACTTTGCAAACATTTCTAAACACCGGTTTTCACTTCTTCATTCTGGGGTATTGCGTGTAGATTGATGATAAAAAAAAGATTTTAATCCATTTTAAAATAAAGCTGTAACGTAACAAAATGTGGAAAAAGTGAAGCGTCTGAATATTTTCTGAATGCACTGTAAATATAGAATTATAGAATTATTACATGATGGCACATAGAGAGTGTGATAGGTATACAGCGTAGTTGAGGATCCATAAATCCGTCTTCATCAATGGTTCGGTGGTGGAGAGAGTCAACAACTTTAAATTCTTGGGCGTGCATATCTCTGAAAATCTGTCCTGGACCCAGCACATTGATGCAATCATAAAGAAAGTCAATCAATGCCTCTACTTCATGAAGAGATTGAGGAGATTTGGTATATCAACAAATATTCTGGAACTCCTACAGGTGTACAGTAGAGAGCAAATTGATGTTGTACACAGCCTGGCTTGGCAACTTGAACACCCAGGAAAAATGTAAAATTTCAGAAAGAGGTGAACACTGCCCAGTCCATCATGGGTAATGACCTCCCACCATAGAAGGGATCTACCCTCAAAAAGGGCAATGCCTCAAAAAGACAGCCAGCATAACCAAGGTCCCACACCATCCTGACCATGCTCTCACTTCACTCCTGTCATCCGGACAAAGGTATAGGAGCCTGGAAACTGTATTGTCCAGGTACAGGAATGGCTTCTTCCCGACAATCATCAGGCTATTGAACAATACGAACTGCCTTGGTTGCACAAGGGATTTTGTGTTTTGTGTTTGCACTATCTTTTTAAAATTTATTGAACTTCTTATTGTTTATTGTGCTATTGACTATGTATTATGTTTACATATTCTATTGTGCGGCTGCAAGTAAGAATTTCATATTTTCGTTTTGGGGCATACGACAATAAAACACTTAACTCTTGAAAAGAGATCAAATAAAGCAGAACAGAACAATTCTTATCATGCCAAAATCAGGGGCATGATGCAATATATTTGCGTGCCTCACTGTTGCTGTGACAATCGGAACCTGTGATATATTTTTATCTGCTTTCAAACCTCTTTCCCTGAAATGGTCAGTAGCTCATAGGCAAGCAATATATCTGGTTTGCATTCTATTTTTCTTCTACAATCTGAATTCACAATAACATTTTTTTTGTGTTGTGAAGGCATCAGTCTGATAAAAGATAGAAATGGCATTGGGCAGCTAATAATTTTGAAGTGAATGAGCTAATTCTTGATAAATGCCCATGTGGTTTGCAGAGAAATTCTGTTTTGGATCTGCCTTTCATTCAATTATTTGGAAACATTTTTAAATGTTTAAAAGGAAGAAACAAAATGTCAAAAAAATAGTTTGCACAAACTATTGAGAACATAGATGTGTGCTGTATGAAATGTTTAAAGAGGCCAGGGTGGGATGCTTTGTGTGTTGTTTTTGGAATTTTGTAGAATAGGATTTACTTGGAAGGGATTTGATTCATTGGAATTCTCTGAATGAGAGTAACTAAGAAATAGTTTCATTCTTTGCAATTTTCCACATGATGGCAGATTAAAAGGGCTATGGTCTATTATTATTCAGCAGAAGTGGAGAAATCTATTAAAACTTGTTAACAGGTACAGTACTATAATTATAAAAAAAGACAATTAGAATATTCCAAGCAGATTGGAATACCAGTATATGTAACAGTTTAAAAAAAGTTTTTTTTTAACCCCCTTTGAATATGGAATACAGATTAGAGTTCTGCATCATGGCAAAGATTTATAGGCTTTAAGGGCCTGTCCCACGTACGCGACTTTTTCGGCGACTGCCGGCACCCATCATAAGTCGTTACAGATCGCCGATAATTTTCAACATGTTGATAATCCAGCGGCGACCAGAACAAGGTACAACATGTCGCCAGGGTGTCGCCTGTATGGTTGTGAGTAGGCTCCTAGTCATCCAAAGAGTCGTAGCGTCTTTCTGGTCGCCGCTGAATTTTCAACGGGTGCCGGCAGTCGCCGAAAAAATCGTGTGAGTGGGACAGGCTCTTCATGTCTGCAAAATTGACTCATCATAATGAAACGAGGCCTAAGAGTTGAATTTTGAGCATAGGTTGCTAACACTGTGCTTGTGTTCATTGAGAGTAAATAACAAATAAGCAGAGTCTTTGAGTAGTTGAGGTTTTTCAAGGAGTTGAATGAGTAAGAGTCAAGAGAGTTTTATTGTCATGTGTCCCAGATAGGACAATGACATTCTTGCTTGCTGCAGCACCACAGAATATGTAAACATAATACAGAACAGGAGATAAACGTTCAGTGTGTCTATAGACCATAGACCATATATACACACAATAAATAAACAGATAAAGTGCAATAGTAATAATAGATTGTTATTGTTCAGAGCTTGTTTAATGTTGTGTTTAATAGCCTGATGGCTGTGGTGAAGAAGCTGTTCCTGAACCTGGATGTTCCAGATTTCAAGCTCCTGTACCTTCTTCTTGATGGCAAAGGAAGAGACGAGAGTGTGGCCAGGATGGTGTGTGTCTTTGATGATGTTGGCAGCCTTTTCGAGGCAGTGACTGTGATAGATCCCTTCGATGGTGGGGAGGTCAGAGCCGATAATGGACTGGGCAGTGGTCACAACTTTCTGCATTTTTTTTTCCCGCTCCTGGACGTTCAAGTTGCGGAACCAAGCCACGATGCAGCCAGTCAGTATGCTCTCTACTGCGCACCTGTAGAAGTTCGAGAAAGTCCTCCTTGACCTACCGACTCTCCGTAATCTTCTCAGGAAGTAGAGGCGCAGAAATGCCTTCTTTATAATTGCATCAGTGTGCTGGGACCAGGAAAGATCTTCGGAAATATGCACGCCCAGGAATTTTTGACCATTTCCACCATCGTCCCATTGATATAAACAGGATTGTGGGTCCCTATCCTACCCCTTCCAAAGTCCTTCTTTGTGGGTCCTATCCTACCCCTTCCAGAGTAAGGGAAATCTTTATTCTGATTGAGGTGTTGTAGGGGAAAGAACAGTGAAGGCTAATAACTAGTAAATAGGGATGTGGATTGTGCTTAAATGGTGAGAGGGAACTGCAGACACAGCCTGAAAGTAGAAATACGCACATTTCTGGAACATTGATTATTGATTATGACAAGACATTGATTATGTCACGGCAGGCACTCATCATTGTAACAGAAAAGTGGATCTACTGTCATCCAAGTTAGACTTGTGGATAATAATTGTTTTCTGTAATCAAGACCTAGATGGTTACATAAATAATTATTTCTGGACTCTCCATTCTGTAATTAAGACCTAATTTAACCATTAGTCAAGTTTCTGTGTAATCTTGTCAGCTGAGAATATAAAAGCTGTATCAAAGTCGCATGCCACATATCAGCTCTGCCTGGTCTCCGACTTGCGAACCGATGTCCTCTCATCGCCCCTGTCCACATTTGTTCCCCGGGGGAACCTCCTGCAGCCGACCTCAAGGGTACCGACCCCAGTTCCTTCTCCTCTCCTGCCAGCCTCGCTCCACACCGGTCGCATCCATCATCGCTGGATCCATCCTCCTGGTGTCTGGTCTTCGGGGAAGAGTAGGGGCCGGTTCAGCGGCATCTCCCTTCCAGGCTGCGGTGTGCCGGGTTTTCCGAGCAGAGGCCAACTCGCCGGCTTCCCCCTGTAGGCTGCGGTCTGCCGGGTCTTGCATTCGGCCATGGAGAACTGGCTCAGTGGCCACCCTTTTCTTCTGCCCACAGGACTGGACCTGAGGTGTGGATGAGATGTTTATGGACTGCACCTTTTTAATAAATCACAGCCAATCTAATATTGAACCAGTCCAGTCACAAAGAGTTGAGGAAACAACTCAGTTTTTTTTAAAGGAAACTATTCCAGATCTTGCTTGGGATTTATCAACACACTTGTAATTATTAGCTTTTGGATTACTGGATGAAAGGTATTCAAACATCTTTTCCTTGCTTGTGTTTCAGACAGAAGTTTCTCTCTTTTGCAAGCATGGAAAATGGGACGGAGCTGTGACCTGTGAACCCATTGACTGTGGAATTCCTGACCACTCTCATGTCTATCATGCCACCTTCTTTTGCCCGGAAGGCACGACTTTTGGAAGCCACTGCATCTTCTCATGTAATCCACCAGCTATATTACAAGGTACGGGAATATTATAATTTTACATATTTTGTTTCAAATAAGCACACAAAGCACTGGAGTAACTCTGTGGGTCAAGCAGCATCTCTGGAGAACGTGGATAGGCGACGTTTCGGGTCCGGACGTTTCCTCAAATGAAATGAAAGAGCTGAAATATAAAAGATATTTCCCTATATTTTAAAATATTGGGACAAAAAAAATAGTATTATGGTAAGCAAAGATTAGCCAGTGATCCCACACCTTAAATAAACAGAAAATACTATAAAAACACACCAGGTCAGTCAGCCTCTGCGGAAAGAATAACAATCGATGTTTTGGGTCTGTGATCTTGTGCCAGAACTTGGACAGAGAGAAATATGCATCCATTTTCAGCAGAAGAGAAGGTTAGTTGAGAGATACAGGATGGAAACAGGTCCTTGGCCCACCGAGGACTGTAAGCATGAATTTTGACTTACAAATATCTTAAGGGGTTGGACAGGCTAGAAGCAGGAAGATTGTTCCTGATGTTGGGGAAGTCCAGGACAAGGGGTTACAGTTTAAGGATAAGGGGCAGTCTTTTAGGACCGAGATGAGAAAATCGTTTTTCACACAAAGAGTGGTGAATCTGTGGAATTCTCTGCCACAGAAGGTAGTTGAGGCCAGTTCGTTGGCCATATTTAAGAGGGAGTTGGATGTGGCCCTTGTGGCTGAAGGGATCAGGGGGTATGGAGAGTAGGCAGGTACAGGATACTGAGTTGGATGATCAGCCATGATCATATTGAATGGCGGTGCAGGCTCGAAGGGCCGAATGGCCTGCTCCTGCACCTAATTTCTATGTTTCTATGAGTCCTCGCTGACCAATGATCATCCGGACAAGAGTTGTATCCTCCGCACAGGAACAATTTACAGAAGCCAATTAACCTACAAACCTGCATGTCTTTGGAATGCGGGAGGGAACTTGAGCACCCAGAGAAAGTTGGTGAGGAGAATGTACAAGCTCCTTACAGATAGCACCCATAGTCAGAATGAAACCTGAGTCTCTGGTGCTGTAAAGCAGCAACTCTGTCGCTGTGTTACTGTGCCGCAGGGGAATGATGTGTAGACTGCAGGAAATAGCAGTGATAGGCTGAGTCGAAATGACATAATGGCAACATTCAACAGCAGCACATTAAGCTCCTGTGATCACAGTTAGATCACAGTTTATTACTGTCATGTATACTGAGATACATTGCACAGCTTCTTTTTGCATACTATCCATCACATCAGATAATACTATACATAAATACAGTCGGGGCAAACTCAAGTACAATAGATAGAGAAAAGGGGAAGATACAGAATGTGGAATTAAATATAATTAGAACAATTTGAATTTATTCCAGATTTACAGTTTAAAAAGAGATTTCAAGGAGTGGTATTGGATGGTATAAAGTCATGTTAGGAGTAGAATTAATGCCATTCGGCCCATCAAGTCTAATCCGCCATTCACTCATGGCTGATCTATATCTCCCTCCTAACCCCATTCTCCTGCCTTCTCCCCGTAACCTCTGACACCTGTACTAATCAAAAATCTCTGCCTTAATAAAAATTTCCACTGATGGCCTCTACAGCCTTCTGTGGCCAAGAATTCCACAGATTCACCACCCTCTGACTAAAGAAATTTCTCCTCATCTCCTTCCTAAACGAACATCCTTTAATGCTGAGGCTACGACCTTTAGTCCTAGACTCTCCCACTAGTGGAAACATCCTCTCCACATCCACTCTATCGAAGCCTTTCATTATTCTGTATGTTTCAATGAGGTTCCCTCCTCATTCTTCTAAACTCCAGCGAGTATGTGCCCAGTGCCGACAAACGTTCATCATAGGTTAACCTACTAATTCCTGGGATCATTCTTGTAAACCTCCTCTGGACCCTCTCCAGAGCCAGCACATCCTTCCTTAGATACGATGCCCTAAATAACTCACAATATTTCAAATGTAGCCTTACCAGTGCCTTATAGCGCTCCACATTACATCCCTGGTTTTGTATACAAGCCCTCTTGAAATAAATGTAAACATTGAGTTTGCTTTCCTCGAGAAGAGCACGCAAAAAGTCACCATGCTCCGGCACCAGCTTGAATCTTCCACTGTTGATGGTAAGATTATGGGAAACTGTAAATTGTAGAAAAACTGAGCCAACTTGATGTAAAAGCAGCAAATGATAAATGCAGCAAACTCAGGCTGTTTGCTCCCCTGAATGCTGGAAAAAACATAGAACAGTACAGGAACAGGCTCGTCTGTCCACAATGTCTTTGCCAAACATGAAGCCGAATTAAACTAATCTCCTCTGCCTGTACTTGATTTATATCCCTCCATTTCCCGCTTATCCATGCACCTATCTGAAAGTCTCTAAAATGCCATTATCATATTTGCCTTCACCGCCACCCCTGGTAGCATGTTCCAAGCACTCTTAAAAATAATCTTGTATATGGATGCTTTACACGTGGGATGTGCAGACTAATGTTGGAATATCAAAGATTCACCAAGCACAGGATATGGTGTGCGTATTAAACATACATGTCTCAGAGACTCTAAGATAAATGCTAATATATGCGAAGCAGCAGAGATACTTGTCCACAAATAGGAAAACATTTGTGGTCAGAGTTAGCTTTTTACTGCTTGTTATCTGAAAATTCAATCACTGATTAAATTGATCTTGGGAGATTTTGCTCATAATGATGCATTGGCTAAGAAATATTGAAAAATAGTTAATAGTTAAGGTGTCAATAGACATTAAATCGTAGCTAAATCAAGGACATGCTAAAACAATGCTAATAGTGATGAATTGTTCATTAATTAAAATATATAGTTAATTAACTTTCTTTAATTCCTATGAACCTATTTAAAGCTAAACCTAAACCTATTTAAAGCTAAAAGAATGTTCATAATTGCATGGTCTGACAGTTGAACATGGGAGGTTAGTGTTAATCCTAAACCATTGACATCACTCCGAGGTTGAGAAAGGTATTGTAGACCCAAACGTGTGTGTGTCGTGATTTTCAGATAGTTTAAGAGTAAAGAGCATAACACAGGAACAGGCCCTTCGATCCATAAGGTCTGTGACAAATATATGCTCCTCTGCCTGCGCATGATCCTAATCCCTCCATTTATTGCATCCGTGTACCTATTTAAAAGCCTTTCAAACACCACTGCCATGTCTGTTTCCATCACCACCCTTGGCAGCGTGTTCCAGGCCCCCATCACTCCCTAAAAAAAAAAGAATTGACCCTTAGAACCCCTTTAAGCTTTCCCTCTTTGATCTTAAGACTTAGGCTAGTCTTTGACATTTCCACCCTGGAAAGAAGGTTCAGTCAAGGAACGTAAATGTCTCCATAAAGGAGACGCTGTTATCGGCAAACTTAAATATCAAATTGGCATTAGACTTGGTCACACATAATAGGTGTATAGTGAATAAAGCAAAGGATTCAACCCACAACCCTGAGATGTGCTCCATATTTTCCAGTTTGCAAATTGCAGGGGTCTAGATTGTCTGAAGACTGGTGCTAATGTGGACCAGTAACATTTTTTCAAAGCATTTCATTGTGGCCAATGTTAGAGCCATTGGGCAGTAGTCATTGAGACAAATTACTACTTTTCTTGGGGAGCAGAATAATTGAGGTATCGTTGAAGCAGATCGGGTTAGAAGACTGTTAAAGCGAGATGTTGAAGATGTCGGAGCAGACTAGCCAGTTGATTAGCGCACAATTTCAGAATCTGTCTGGCTGCTTTGTAAGTGTTTAGTAGATCTGAACTCTACCACCGAGATGTATGAGACAAAGTCTATGGGGGATGAGGGTATGAGCCATGTCAGAACATTGTGCGCCTGCTCAATGTGGGCGTAAAAGTCATTGAGCTGATCTGATAGAGATGAGTCATTGCCAAAGGTCGATCCTGATGCTAAAACAAAACTCACACATCAAACTGTTGAAAAAGTGTACAGCTTGCCAAATCAAGGCTGCCGTTTAGCCAGCTGTTAAAAGTGTCTGAGCAGTTGGAGATGTATAAAAGCTTTCCAGTCAGAAATTAATCAGACTATTTGGAAAAGGTCTGAGAGATTATTTTAAGTTTGAGAAAAAATTAAACAGAAATACTGGAAAACATTTAACTACGCATAAACAGTTAAAGAAAGTCTATATAAATTCTTAATTAAAAACATCAACAAAAAATATTGAGATGAATCCTATTCTATGAAGGACAAATTACGGGGGAGAAATCCCTTATCTTGCACTAACTTGCCAAGCAGATTCCAAAGCCGCTTAAACAGCATAATCTTATCTGCTTCCACCAACATCCCTTGCAGCACGTTCCAGGCACCCTCCACTCCATGTGTAAAAAAATAACTTGTCATGCATATCTCCTTTAAACTCTTCCCCCTCTGACATTAAAGCTATGGCCTCTAGTCTTTGACAGGAGGCTGCAGATGCTACCATTTGGAGCAAAATAATGAGATGTGCTAGAGGACCTAGGCTGGCGGATCAGGCAGCATCTTTGGAGGGAAATGAACAGGCGCCGTTTCAGGTCTAGACCCTTCATTCACAGTCCAGATGGAAGTCTCCTGTCAGTTTCTTCCAGACTTGCTACCTGGCCCGCTGAGTTCCTGCAGCAGATCTCCAAAGCACACGTGCTGTGGAACCATTGTTCCATGCTCCGCAGTTGAACACCAGGAAAAGCCCAATGTCCAAGTGTTGTGTTAGAATCTCTGAATGTCCATGTAGAATTTCCAGCAGGTTTGGGATATGCATTCCCACCAGGATTAAAATCACAAAAGATAATGGCACTTACCCAGAAAGGCACAGTGGCGTAGTGATAGAGATGTTGCCTAAAGCCGCTAGGCACCCAGGTTCGATCCTGACTATGGGTGCTGTCTGTATGGAAGTTGTACATTCTCCCTGTGACCACGCGGGTTTTCTCTGGGTGCTCTGCTTTCCTCCTGCATTCCAAAGACGTACAGGCTTGTAGGTTAATTGGCTTCAGTAAAATTGTAAATATTTCCTAGTGTGTAGGAGAGTGCTAGTGCTCGCTGGTCGACATGGACTTGGTGGGGCGAAGGTCCTGTTTCCGCACTGTATCTCTAAAATCTAAAGTCACCAGCAGTTCACCGTGCAGCTGGTGGGAATTCCCTGCTTATGGTTCTAGCCCAGGAAAGGGAGTGATCTTGCGGCACATTTGGAGAGATGTGGCTAAAATGTTTTGAAAATTAGCTTTTGTGTATTTTAAGTGTAAGCTGAATAGCATGGATTTATACCTCTGATAGAAGCATGTTTGTTTTTAAATCAAAGCTATAGAAAAAAACTTTCTAAGGGGTTGTTTGAAAGAATCAGACATTTTTTGTTTGTCAGAGATGTTTCTTGAACCACGGAGATATTCCAACATTTTGAGCGGCTGTTGAAGTTGACAGGAATTGAAAAAAGGATACCAAGTCTGCAGTAAACCAAATGTTCATTCACTTCTTTCTAATGGGCCTGTCCCACTTAAGCAATTTTTCAGCGGACTGCCGGCGACTGTCAAGTTGCCGGCAGTCGCTTGAAGAACTGGAACGGCGACTGTCAGAGTGGAACACACACGCACACAAACACATCGCTTCCTTCAACAGCCCATGTGAATTCTTTAGACAGCGCTCCCCTCCGCTTGCCTTGTCTAAAAAATTAATACGGTGCAAAGGCAAGGTGATACAGACACACACCGCGATGAATAGGAATGTTGGCGCTGTAAAAAGATGGCTAAAGCACAGTGCATGGTAAGTCTTTTAAAAGAGGTGCTGGGGGGAGAAGGAGTGGAGACAACTTTTAAGAAGCCAGAGATACATGGCTATATGAAGCTATTTAACATTACCGGCCGGTTATCCTTGGTTCTGAAAACTACTGCTTACCTTTTTTTTCCCAATGAGCCAATGAAATTCACCGGTCAGCACCGGCTCCAACCTACAAGAACCTCTGAGAACCTTCGACCTCCTGGCAACCCACTAGGACCTCCTGCCAACCCACCTCGCAAATTCTCGCTACTCTCCATGGCGGCTTCATTCTAGTCACCGCTAATTTTTCAACATGTTGAAAATTTCACGGCGACCATAATGAGGTCGCGACTCGTTCCCAGGATGAAGGCGACTCCCCGGCAACAACCCGCGAACATGTGGCGACCATGTGGCGACTGCATAGTCTCCTGCAGTCGCCTAAAAAGTCGCCTAAGTGGGACAGGCCCAGAAAGCTTTTTACTCAATTTATTTCTGGTCTTGGTTATGGAATGATTGGTGACAACTGTCATACAAATATTATATGCTACAAATGCTGGAAATTTGAGGGCGCAGAAGGCAAGACCCCTGGTTCTCTTTACCGGTCCTTTCTCCAGCGTCAGTCACCGTTCCTGAACCTTCCCATTTTCAGTCTCCGGGGGCGAGCAGCAGACAAGCTTCGGGCAAGGCTCCCACTCCCAGAATTTACTCTTAGTGGCTGTGCTCAAAACCTGATCGGTGAGAGGACCGAACTGTGAGTGAGTAGAATTATTTGAGTGTTCAAGAGTGCTAGTTTGCCAAATCACTGCTCAAAACACTCTCACCATTCATCCATGTCATCCTCTGATCAATCAATTAAGTAATGCTGGGATCACTCTGAACATGAGGTTTAAGTTTGCAATGAGGGCTTCATGTTGTGAATTATGGTGTTGTCATAACCTGTTTAAAGCTTTGGGAATTGCCAACAGCTTATATCTAAATTAAAATTGAGTGTATTTGAAACACCATCAGTGGAGCTGGTATTCATCAGATCTTCAATGAATGCTCGTAATTTTGATGCCTGATGTTTTGACAGCTGCCCGGCTAGATATACTGTAGGAGACGGCAAAGAACGTGGGGAAACTGCTACTGCATTCTTGGCTTTTGTCTCTAGGTGATAATTACTTCCTGAAGTGTATGGAAGATGGTCTGTGGTCGTTCCCTGAAGCCTTCTGCAAGGTGGAATGCCATGCCCCTCCACCAGTGGCTAATGCCAGGCTGCTGGTGCCAAGCTGCCTCCAAGGATCTCATGACGTTGGTTCCATCTGCAGATACAAGTGCAACCCTGGCTATTACATACACGGGACCAATGATAAGAGGTCCAGGAAGTAAGTACGATTAAACATTAAGTGGTAGTTCCAGGGTGAATCTGATCTCGTTACAATCAGAGGCACCAGGGTATGTACTCCAAAGAGAGCAGGACAACTGGTGAAGTCTACTGGCTTCAAATGAAAGCTACGACTGTAGATAAGATCTAGCTAATATTGTAAGAAAAGCAAGCAGTTCTGCTGCAATGCATGTTTCCATAACACGAGTTGGATATAATGCAAGTGATAAATTAGGGAATGGTATTTGCATTACGCCAGCCAAATTGTCTACAACTTGATTTTCAATTGGAACTAAAGAAACACTTAAAAGTTACTTTGGAAATTGACAAGCAGAGAAAAATGTCTTGAATTTAAACAGTATAGTGAGGCAAAAAAAAAAGTTTTCAAGTAATGTCCCCACAATAATCAGACACCATTATCTCTTAATAACACAGTTATAACTTTAACTGATGGAGGCCATTGAAATTGACAAACAATCGCTTGTATTAACACTTGTGCAATGAAACTCTGTTGAACTATGTAACATACAGCCTTTAGTATTTTTAGCTAGCAGTGTCAAAAATATACTCTGAACAGATCTTTATTATTGAAAATCTGGCATGGAAGAATATCTTTGTAATTGTGAGTTTGAAACTCACGATTCCCAAATCCTCTTCCCCATTCCCTCCCCATTTATAATGCAATTTTTACAACACAAAGTTTCTTAGAAATACAAGTGCATTATATCAGAAAAAATCACATTGCTGGAGTAACTCAGCATCTCTGGAGAACGTGGATAGGTGATGTTTCAGATCAGGACTCTTCTTCAGCCTGTGGTCAGATTATAGACACAAAGTGCCGGCGTCAATCAGCATGTGAGGGAAGAATCTCTGGGGAAACATAATCATTTGGTGACGTTTTGGGTCTGAAGAAGGGTCCCGACTCGAAATATCACGCATCGTTTTTCTCCAGAGATTCAGCCTGACCTGCTGACTTACTCCAGCACATTGTGTCTACCTTTTTTATAAACCAGCATCTGGAATTATTTGTTTCCACGTGCAGTCAGATTTTTTCAGATTTAGATTATATCGGAATTACGTATTCTCAGTATCCCAATAGCTGGAGAAGGAGTAATTCTATTGGATTAGTGTGTGTATAATGAAGAGTAAATCAATCAGACACCATGTGTGAGGTGAGTGGTCCCATTCATTTGGAGAGTGGGGGACAGAAGATGGACAATTTAATGTAAGGCAATATACAGTATATATATAAGAAGGCAAGTAACTTGTTTGAAGGACGTATAGTATTAAACAACCATTTTCGCTCTTTTATTCTTATATAATTTACCGTGTATTTTCATCTGCAGGAGGTTCCTGAAGCTGCAGTGTTTAGAAGGAGGATTTTGGGAAGAAGGTGGCTGCAACCCTGTGCTTTGTGACCGACCTCCCTTAGTCTTCGAGGGGATGTACAGTTGCACCAGCGGCTTTGAGTTTGACAGCCGCTGCATTATTACTTGCTATGACCACACTAAAAAGGTGAGAAATGTGTTGATTCATTGAACGCTCAATCCTTGAATAATTCTTCTTATTAAAAATATTGAATGCTGGAAACACTCAGTGGATCAGCAATACTAATGTAGAGAGAAGTGGTGTTAATGTCTCGTCAAGGTCTCCTTACCGGAGGGGAGAACACTTAAAAAGCAAACTTATTTTAAGTTGCAGAGACAGGATGGGGTGGGGAGAGCAATGGCAATGAGCATAGAGTCATACAGCGTGGAAACAGGCCCTTTGGCCCAACTTGCCCACACTGACCAACATGTCCAATCTACACTAGTCCCACCTACCTGTGTTTTGGCCCATTTCCCCCTAAACCTATCCACATCCATGTACCTGTCTAAATGTTTCTAGAATGATGAGATAGTACCTAGTCTGATAACTTTTATTTCAGATGTCCAGAACCTGCAATATTTTGATTTGCAATAACTCCTCTTTAATTGCAGTAGACTAAAGGAAGACAAGAACAGGTAATAGATGCTGACAACAGGTTAAGGAATGCTGAAGATACAGTATGATGTCATTTGCACCTGGTGGAGGTTGATATGAGGGCAATGATCCATTGGGGCTCAATATCTGAGGTGCAGTTTTATGGGAGTGTCATGCCAGGATAAACTAAAATCATCCACCTGCACATGATCCATTCCCTCCATATCCATGTGCCTGTCTAATAGTCTATTAAATGCTACGATCATATCTGCCTCCATCACCACCCCTGGCAGCGCGTGCCATGCACCACCATCTTCTGTGTTTAAAAATAAATTGTTCCACACATCTCCTTTAAACCTTGCCTCTCACACCTTAAAGTTATGATCTCTGGTCTTTGACACCAGCACTCTAAAATCTAGAATACTGCACTCTTGTTGAGCGAGTTGTGCTGATATTTCTGGGAGATGCAGTTCGGGCATGTTCTAGATGCAGGTTACTGTCTCTCTCTCACAAAGGTAATTGCATACACAGTGAAACACTTTCCATGCATTCGTTTGAAAATCTTTATGATGAAAAAGGTTCAGCTGATGATATGGTATGTAGTCATGAGAAAGCTCACATAATTTGTTTCATTTTTCATTGAGTGGCTGACAGTAATTAACCTTGGTCTGAAGGGAGGGAATCCAATATATGATTTACCCTGCAATGGTGATGAAGCATCATTGATGCATCCGTGCACTTGAAACCTTTATTTTAGTTATTTGCATGCTATTCTCCAAAGTATTTTATATTGAAACCAGAGACCTTTTATATTTGTACTTCACCTTTGCACGTAGGAGTGTTCACTATTAAGTGATAATTTATAAGCATTGGAATAAACATTTTAAGCTGCTATTCTTTTGACATTTTTCCTGGAGATGTCTACATGAATTATGAAGAAGTGGAAGGTATTGGAAATTTCACAGCTAACATTAGTTGGACTCATGCTGCTGAAGTGGAAATAATAACGGATGTATTAGATCATGTTTGGACCCTCGGTTACAAAATCAGTCGTAAGCTTTCGTAATAAAATGTTTGTGCCAGTAAAATCCCTATTTCATTGTTATTTGCAATTGGTCTAATTGTCTTCAGTTCCACTGAACTGCCATTTATTCAGCACCTCATACACACTTGGATGTTTTCTCTGGAGCGTCAGAGGCTGAATGGAGACCTGATAGAGGTATATGACATTATGAGAGGCACAGTGGAAATGTCAAAGACTAGTGGATCCAGCTTTAAGGTGAAAAAGGAAAAGTTTAAAGGAGATGTGTGAGGCAAGTTTTTTGCACAACTATCCAGGTGTCTTTTACATGTTGTGATAGTCCCTCAACTACCTCCTCTGGCAGCTTGTTCCATATCCCATCACCCTCTGTGTGAAAAGGTTGCCCCTCTGGTTCCTATTACATTTTTCCCCTCCCTCCTTAAACCTATGTCCTCTGGTTCACAATTTCCCTATTCTGGGCCAAAGACTCTTTGCATAAAACCCATCTATTCCCCCCATGATTTTTTACACCTCTAGAAGATCATCACTCATCCTCCTATGCTCCAAGGAATAAAGTTCTAGCATTCCCAACCTCTCCCTATAGCTCAGGCCCGCACGTCCTGGCAACATTCTCATAAATTTCCTCTGTACTCTTTCTATAATGTCAAGCTTAGGTGGCTAACCCTTTCCTGTTGGAGAAGGCAATTGCCTTCTGTGGAACAAATGTGACTTGCCTCTTCAACACTTGGTCACGCCCCTTTGAGTGATGGCATGGTGGTGTAGCAGTGGAGCAGCTACCTTACAGCGCCAGTGACCCTGGTTCGATCCTGACTACTGGTGTTTGTCTGTACGGAGATTGGATGATCTTCCCTTGACCTGCATGGGGTTTCTCCAAGATCTTTGGTTTCCTCCCACACTCCAAAGATGTACAGGTTATAGGTTAACTGGCTTGGTATAAATATAAAAGTCTCCCTAGGGTAGTGTTAATATGCAGGGATTGCTGGTCGGTGCAAACTTGGTGGGACGAAGGGGCTTTTCCGCGCCGTATCTCCAAACTAAACTAAATGTGGAAGCATTTCCCTACAGTCTCTGCTTCCTCCGAACAACCTGTGTGGGTTGGTGGTACCAGTGGAGAAGTGGCTTTAATGACAGATATCCTGCTGCACAGTGAAGGGTCAGATGATCACAATCGAAGAGTGCATTTTCCGAGGCTAGATGTGCCTCGTGCTCAAGGTCGTTATCCCCCTAGACTACATAGAAACATAGAAAATAGGTGCAGGAGTAGGCCATTCGGCCCTTCGAGCCTGAATCATCCAACTCAGTATCCTGTACCTGCCTTCTCTCCATACCCCCTGATCCCTTTAGCCACAAGGGCCACATCTAACTCCTTCTTAAATATACCCTCTTAAAAATATTGACCACATAGCCAATGGTTTAGCCTCTGTGTGGGTGGTCCCTGTAAAATGTTGTAACTTCAGGGGTATTGATCTCTTCTCCTTGTGCTTTAACGCAACAAAAAATGGTGTCATTGAATTTCTTGGCAAACATGGTGCCATAATTATTTAATGGACCACAGAAAGACTATAAGCAAAGATAAATATTTTATTTGCTCTGTTTATAACCGACTCCCCTGATACCTAGGGGAGTGCCCCCTATCATCAGCAGTAGTTAATTGGATCTTGGGCCCTGTTTTGGAGATTTTTGACTCCATTATGAAGCGGTGGCTTGTATTTCATCACACTTCCTTTGCTCATTTGTGATGTTTGGAACTCTGGATCTACCCTGAATGCTGTGCTTCATGTGTTATCCACTGCAAGGCCTTCTTGTACCTTCTCTTGTCAAGCTGTCCCAAGTTTTTGTATCCCAAGGAACTACCTTGGAGACTTTCATCCTTGGCTTTCACCCTAGCTCATGGCTGCCTCATGCTTTAATCCCCCCCCCTCCCCCCCCCATTCACCCGAGGATCTGCCTAGCATCAGCTGACTTCTCATTCCACATCATGCACCAACCATCCCCCCCATACACTATAGTGATCAGCAGTTTAGCTTTAGTTTAGCAATACAGCGCAGATACAGGCCCTTCAGCCCACCAAGTCCGCACCAACCAGCGATCCCCATACACTAACACTATCCTATGCACTAGGGACAATTTACAGAAGCCAAATTAAGCTACAAACCTGTACGTCTTTGGAGTGTGGGAGGAAACCGGAGCACCCTGAGAAAACTCATGCGGTCACAGGGAGAACGTACAAACTACATACAGACAGCGCTTGTAGTCAGGATTGGACCTTGGTATCTGCCGCTATACAGCAGCAACTCTATCACCGTGCCACCCTAACCAATCCTTCAGCTGGCTCACCATCTCTCAGATACCTTGCCCCTTAACCCTCTTGCACCAAGCCCTAATTACTCATTGCTCTGCCTTGCAAACCCACATAAGCACCACTTTGTAAGTAGAATTGCCCTCTGTCTGTTTAAATGGTTCATGGTCTGAATCAATTCATAAAGCACATCCTTTGAACCTAGAGCATAAAACAGTAGTGCAAGAACAGGCCCCACGTCCCACAATGTCTTTGACGAACATCATGCCAGGAAAGCTTTTTAGCAGAGCATGGATAATCCTACAGTATTGGACCTAATCTCAGGGCATGTAGCCAGGCGAGCGGAGGGAATGTCAGTGGAGACCCTCATCTACCCTTGTTCTCCTGCGATGCTGCCTGACCCATTGCGTTGCACCAGCTCTTTGTGACTTTTAATTAGATATGTAATTGGGTTGATGGTAAGAAGCAGAGGGTGATGGTGGAAGGCTGCTCTTTAGACTGGAGATGCATGTCTAGTGGTGTGTCTTAGGTGTTGATGCTGAGCCCATTGTTGTTTTCCAGCTATATCAATGATTTGGGTGTGAATGTGCAAAACAAATTTGCTTCGCAGATGATTGTAAAGTAGGTAGTATTATGGGTAGGTGGGCTAAAGAATGGCAAATGGAGTTTAATTCAGATGCTCATGAGGTTGTAACATTTCAGGAAGTCAAACCAGGGTAGGACTTTCACAATGAATGATAGGGCACCAGGAGTATTGTAGAATAGGGGGACCCATGAGTACAAGAACATCTATTTATGCTATTACTAAAACTCTCATCTTAACCACTTCCGGTCTGCATAGTAATTAAATTTGGGCTAAAACGCTACCCTGCATCTGTTCTCCCGTGCTCCAACCCACCAAAAAATCGTGAGATCAGCAGATTGGTCTTCTAGCCTGTCAGTCATCATGAAGGTAATGCCCCTTCCGGCACCCGCTGGAAATTAAATCCCTGGAGGTGGGGCTGAGTAAACAAGCCGTGCTGATTGAGTCCGCAAGAGTGGTCGGGAAAGCCACTGTGTGTAATCAGGAAAGCCGCTGTGTGGAGCCGATAAGCCGCTGTGTGGAGCCGATAAGCCGCTGTGTGGAGTTGGGAGATGCTGTGTGGTGCCACGGCCAGGGCCCACTGAGTGGTGTCCCTCCCCCCCCAAACATCCCCATCTCCCCCACACACAGCCCCCCTTTCCCCCTCCCCCTCCCGCCCCCTCCCCCTTCACCCCTCCCCCCGCACACACCCACACCCCCCCTTTTGCCCTCTCCCATTCCTTCCTCGCTTCCCCCAACCCCCCACACCACCCCCCCCCCCCCCCCCCCCACACCATCCCTGCCCCCCACACCACCCCTCCCCCCACACCTTCGCTCTCCCACCACCCCTTCCCCCCCACACCACCATCTCCACCACACAACCCCCCCACATCATCCCCTCCCCCACACCACCCCCCCCACACACCACCCCCTCCCCCCACACCAACCCTCCCCCCACACCACCTCCTCCCCCCACTCCACCCCCTCCCCCCCCCCACACCACACCGTTCCCCCACACCATCCACCCCCCAACACCATCCACCCCCCAACACCACCCCCTCCCCCCCACACCACCCCCTCCCCCTTATTAGATTTAGATTTGGTAACCCTGCTATAGGAACTATGCCAGTAAACTGAAAAGCATACCGTCAAGATTTACAAGTATCAGGGCTGCCAACATTGGGTGAGAGTTGAGAGTGAGAAATTGCGAGGGGGCATAGTGACCGAGCGGGGATGGGGGGGGGGGGGGGGTGTTTTTGGTACAGAGCTTTTTCATTTTTCAGCTTGAAATTGTGCAATCTGGTTGTGAGTCTTTTAACTTACACTTGAATGCAACATTTATGCTTCAAATTCGATTAGGTATTAATAAGGTTAGGCTAAATTACATTCATAAATACATTCCACAGTAGAGCCAGGCTCTGATCAACAGGTGCAGCACATGAATGACCTTACTATATTCATGTATGGAATTCAGATTATAATTCATGTTGTTATGCGTATATATAGAGAAACAAAAACCTAGAAACAAGGCAAGTGGAGTTGGACTTCCATCACTGTTCTGCACAAATATATCAATCAACCTTACCCTTTGACTATAGAAACAAGACGAAAATAATGCCACATATTCAAGCGTATATGGTTCAATGAAATTAACATATATATGTGAAACATATATATGGAAACAGGCCCTTCAGCCCACCAAGTCCACACCGACCAGCAATCTACCTTACACCAGTTGTATCCTACATGCCACGGACAATTTACAGAAGCCAATTAACCTACAAACCTGCACTTCTTTCGGATGTGGGAGAAACCGGAATATCCAGAGAAAACCATATGGTCATAAGGAGAATGTACAAATACTGTACAGACAGCATCCGTAGTCAGGATCAAACCTGGGTCTGTGGTGCTGCAAGGCAGCAACTCTACCGCTGCGCCACCAAGCCACACCATTATTTTTTTTTTTCTGTAATATATTTATTATAGTGTCAAGTCAATAAAGATGAACACATGATTATAATTTCGGCCCTTAGTTGGATAACACACATCCTAGTCATTGTGTTTTATGGCTGGTTTTCAACCTCTTCAGTCTGAAGGTCTCGACCTGATACATCACCTATTCTTTCTCTCTAGAGATGCTGCATGTCCTGCTGAGTTATTCCAGCTTTTAGTGTCTATCTTCAGTTTAAACCACCTTCTGCAGTTTCTTCTTACACTCTTTGTTAAGCGAAACAGGTGCTATTCTCATAATATTATTCACCTCAACCAAGCATTTTCTTCACCTCTGTTGCTACAGAGAATACAATCCCAGTTATCAAATCTTTCTTCAAAGTGAAAAAAAAATTCCAGCCTGCCAATATGTTCATAGATCGCCCCTGGATCCTCTCCAGAGAAATTGCACCCATTCCACAGTGTGTCACAGTCTTACAGCATGGAAACAGGCCCTTCATCCCAACTTGTCCATGCAGATCAAGATGCCCCATCTAAACTAGTCCCATTTATCCGCATTTGGCCCATATCCCTTTAAACCTTGTGTGTGTGTAAGGGTGTGTGTGAGGGTTGTGTGTGAGAGTGTGTGTCAGTGAAGCGGCGACAACACCCGGTGTAAGCGGAGACTTGGCGATGTCCAGGGAGCATTTCCCTCTCCCCCCCCCCCCCCCCGGGAATGCGGGCCGGCCCAGGTGCTCTGTGTCCAGCTGGGGTCCGGGGGAGGTGAGGGACAGTGGCTTGGGGGTCGGGCATCGGAGCAGAGCTATAGCTTCATCCCTGCGGCTCCAGAGATGGCACCGATGCCCCCACTCACCCGGTTCGCTCCTGGCAACTCCTTGCGGTGTGGACAGAGCGGCCGCCGGACACAGAGCCGCCGCAGGTGAGGGTGGGAGATGTGAGCGGTGCCTGGGGGGGGGGGGGGGGAGATTGGGGGGGGATGTCGGTGCTGGGACCACCACCGTGTCCCACCTCTCACACCATCTGCACGGGAATGTGAATGCGGGTGAGGCAGCATCTATAGAGCGGTGGACAAAAATGCTGGAGAAATGCTTGAGTCTGAAGAAAGGTCAAACTCCGACATAGGTGCTGCCTCACCCGCTGAATTTCTCCAGCATGTTTGTCTACATTGCCATTTTTAAATAGTGTGCGATGGGCTTAAGCCAATCGTTCTTTATTGCTCGTTCTTTACGGGGAACCCACCGACAAAAAACTATTCTCATTGGTGAGTGTGGAGGAGTGTGACTTTATTTATTTATTCATATATTTTTTAAAATATTTTTTTGAGCGTGAGAACTTCTGTCATCAGCGTGAGGGCGTGAGAATTTCCTCAAATGCGTTAGTCTCATGCTCAATGCGTGAGAGTTGGCAGCCCTGCAAGTATGCTGCCAGTTTTCAAAGATTGAGTGATAGGGAGAGGTTGGGTGAGCTAGGACTTTATATCTTCCAGCTTCGAGGAGACTGAGGAGTGACCTTATACAGGTATATAAAATCAAATGGGGCATAAATAGGATGTATGCATAGAGTTTTATTCCCAGGGTAGTGGAAATTAAGAACTAGAGTTCACAGATTTAAGGTGAGAAGGGAACACGTAATAGGAACCTGAGTGGCATCTATTTCACAAAGAGGGTGCTGGGTAAATGGAACAAGCTGCCGGAGAAATTGGTACAATAATATAATTTAAAATGATAGAAAAGGTTTAGAGGGATACTAGACCAAGTTGGACCCGTTAGGTCCCTGTCAGATGGGATGCCTGGTCCCCCAACGCAACCCGTTCCACTAACGCACTATTCACCCATAGCCCCCACGGGAGGCCTGGTCCCCCAATGCAACCCATTCCCCAATGTAAGATTCCACCACTCTCCTGCCTCCCCCAGCACTGGACTTAAAAAAAAAATCCAATTGAACTTCCCTGCCTCTCCAGCACTTCCAATTCCAATTCCACTTCCCCTGGCTCCCTCACCTCCTGTGCTGGCAGGAGCAGGAGTAATCGTTCTGTGATGGCAACATTGTTGCAAATGTTGGGTGGAGGATTCTGAGATTCCATTCAGGTGAAAACTTTGTTGCAACTTTGTATGGAAGTTTGTTACAAGCTGGGGCAGCAAGGATTTAACAGTAAAAATCTTTTTAAAGTTGGCTTTTTTTAAACCTTTAAATATCAACAACGTGAAATATAACAACCAATCTGAAGGAAACTTGACAAGGGCGACACGGGAATAAGGTGAGTAATGTTGTGCAAAGATTCTAGCGCTACCATGTACCATTTTGCCGTAGGTACGATCACAATCACAGACACACACACAGACACACACGCACACGCACTCTTGCACACGCACATACACACACACACTTTTAATAGTATATAGATGGGCCAAATGCAGACACATGGGACTACCTTAGATAGGGCATCTTGACCAGTGTGGACAAGATGGGCTGAAAGGTCTGTTTCCATGCTGCATGACTCTATGACATTGAATTGATAGTATTGGCATATTAAAATAGGTTATTAGAGGCTGTGTGTGTGTTTTTGTCTGTCTGACTGTGGCTTTGACAGTTTCTTTTATGTGTTAAAAATACATTATTGGAAAGCATTAGATAGGAACAAAGTGTACCCATTACGTTTAAGGCAGGATACATTGCTGTGTTTGCAATATTAAAATGTTATTGTATTTCATTTTGGTGCCAAAATGCACATGCAGTGCCTGCCAATTGGCCACCATATCCCAGGCACAAAAAAGTAAGTGATAACCCATCAGGTTACTAAACGAGAATGGGATCCTTGGCAACTGAATGCATTCATGTTCTTCATGGCTTGGTCTTAAGTAAGTCACCTTGTCAGAAACTGAACAAAAGCTGCTTCGTCTTTGTAATGGATTGTTTTTCCTCACTGATGCCTGGTGACATTTATACAACTCGTGGCTCTGAAAGGTATGCAGATGATGAGACAGAATTTGCAATTGGATGTGAATCACCTGCACTCAATGCTGTGGGAAAAAGTCAAACTAACACTGTGGGCCTGCAGGGGTGGTGGTGGGGGGGGGGGTGGGGGGGGGGGGGGGGGGGGGGGGGGGGTGCATATGTCAAGCAAGAACCTTTGGAAACATCCAGGACAAATCTTTTAGGTGAGAGCTTCCACAGTGCAAGGGCTCTTTCCCCCATATCGGTGGGGCAAACAAGGCTCACCAACAAAAGGGCAAAGTGACATTTGACCTTGGAATGGCAAGGTTATCAAGTTATGGAAACCTTGTGTACATTCAAAACCATAGAATACATTAAAGGGCAAACTTGGAAAGAAATTGTTCTCTATAATACCATGTATCTATCTGTGAATGAATTGTTAGGTTTAGGCTTATTATTGTCACATATACCAAAAAAACCCCACATATACCAGGGTTACAGTGAAAAACGTGAAGTATAGATGGATACAATGGTGGGACATTTGGCCTGTGTGATGGACTTGGCTACATCTACAGCTCTCTGCAATTTCTTGAGTTCTTGGGCAGAGCTGTTCCCAAACCAAGCTGTGATGTAACCCAACCCAACACCAGGCTTTCTATGGTGCATCTGTGGACGTTTGTAGGAGCCATTGGAGATTAACCAAATGTCTTCAGTCTCCTGATGAAACAGAGGTGTTGGTGTGCCTTCTTGGCTGTTGCCTCCATGTGGTTGGCCCACGACTGATTATTGGTAAATGCCAAAGAGCTTGAAATGTTTGATTTTTAATAAATAAATTAGAAGGATTAAGAAGTATTTTTACAACAAGAACCCTTTAAATAGTTTACCCTGAAGCTCTTGTTGCCATTGTCTCCATTGGATTTGAATGAAAGGACCAGTTCCTTCATTCCTCCGGCCTGCCATAGGTTTCTTTGGTGAACTTATAAAAGTTAAAAAATATTTAACTTTTAGTGATACAGCGTGAAAACACGCCCTTCAACCCACTGAGTCCGCGCGGACCAGTGATCACCTTGTACACCAACGCTATCTTAGACAATTTTATAATTTTTTATCAAAGCCAATTTACCTACAGACCTGTATGTAGCGATGTTACAACATTTTGAGATTTTAAAAATCAAGTCTGCAATTTATCCCATCAGATAAAGCATAAAAAGAAGTTTAATTTGACACCTAATTCACTTTCATATCTTCAGTATTAAAAAAGTCATGGTCATTTTCATACTCGGAAATTAGCATCTTGTTCCCTATTGCTTTTCCATTGACTTAACACAAAAGTTGTGATCGAGGACAGTCAAAAGCCCATAACTTTCTTAAAAATTAAGAGAACTGAAAGAAATGTTAAGTTATTATAGATTGAAGCATTCTGAAACACATATGAAACAATCTTACTTGGATGATCTGAAATTAAAGCATATAATTAGTTAGTTACCCAGTTGTAGCTAATTACAAAATTCAATTACTAAATTACTAAACATCTTTCCATTTCTTAAGAAAATATTAAAAACATTTAAAAGTCTAAGTGTCCAAATACCATTCACACAAGAATTCACAATATAACATGATTTTTAAATCTCATTGTCATTAATTTATAGGCCAAATTGAAGGAATTTAGTGTTTAATGCCCGTAAATTAATGGCCATTTAAATCAGCTTGCGAGTGGGATTTTCTGGAACGCGATGGATTGGAATTTAAACCCCATATCGGCAGCAAAAATACTGCCGGTTCGTATGGGGAATAAATCACCGTTTCGCAACATGAAATTTGGATTAAGGACATCTTAACAAGCAGGTTTATATGTAAAAATAAACGGATTTCCTTTACCTGTCCCCTCCGTAAAATCCGTCCCTGTTGTCAGCGTTCACGGCATTAGAAACTAATTTTTATTTTACTCCAGCGCTGAAATAGTCGGGCAATTAAAAAAAATATATATATTCACTTACCGGCAGTCGGAACGAATCTTCAGAAAAAGCTCGCACTCGAGAAAATATAACTCCGGAAGGCAGGGGAAAACTGCATTTTAACCCCCCCCCCTCCCCCCTCAAAGGCGCCAAAGTCGCGAACACGGCCAGTGACAGAACTGCAGCCCCGCTGAA
Organism: Okamejei kenojei; assembly: GCA_035221665.1. Taxonomy (NCBI): domain Eukaryota; kingdom Metazoa; phylum Chordata; class Chondrichthyes; order Rajiformes; family Rajidae; genus Okamejei; species Okamejei kenojei. Next base: position 32,541,953 of record CM069140.1, read on the forward strand.
GGTAAGTTTTGTAACATACCTACTGTATGTCTTCGGAGTGTGGGAGAAAAATGGAGCACTCGAAGAAACCTGCACGGTCACAGGTAGAACATACAAACTCTGTACAAATTCTCGTAGTCAGGATCGAACCCGGGTCCCAGGCACTGTAGGCTGTAGGAGGAGAAGGATCTGTACCGCTGCGCCATTGTGCCGTCCACTGTAGATCTCATTGATGACATAAGTTGCCATTGCAGGGTACTATTCTGCATGTATTCTTGTCTTGGTAGTTGTGTGTGCATGTGTGTGTGTCTGTGGGATGTTGAGTAGAGGGGATGGATCATGGTTCTGATTGTGTGTCATCAGTTTGAGTAGTTTTCTAATAAAGACCGAGGTTTCAACAAAAGGCATTCTTGGGCATGATTATCACCTGTAAGGGTCACCTGTCTTAACTCCACAGCACACCAAACCTCCAACGTTTTTACTGATCATCCTTTGATAGACATAAATTATGGAGGAATAAGCTCAATTCATGTAAATGCTAATGGTTGGTTTATCAGGATGTATGAAAAATTTACTTAAAACTCAAGAGTAGGAACAAATGGATCTTTTCCAGTTCAGTGGGCTGTAATTAGTAGCGTACAACAGACTTGAATATTGGCTGCAGATTTTCACAATTTATATTAACTACTTGGATGTAAGGAGTCAGAGTAAATTACCGGAATTTTGCAAATCACGCAGAGTTGGGCTGGAATGTGGGCTTTGTAGAACGACACAAAGGGATATAGACTGGTTAAACAAATGGGGACGGTACTGGTAGATGGGTTATAATGTGAGACAAAATGCAATTATGGAATATAATTGGTGGATGGAATATTGTTTTTAAAAGCTGAAGAAATGAGGAATGATTGGATGAGTCGGTTCATGAAGTTCAGAAAACAAATGTGGGTCATTTGAGGAACACTAGTAGGAAAGGCTTAGAGGAATATGGGTCAAATGCAAGCAGGTGGGAGTCGCGTAGGTGGGGCATTTTGGTCGGCATGGATAAATTGGGCCGAAGGGATGTTTTCTTGCCATATGACACTATGACTGCTCCGCTGCAGTGGGATTGAAGTATTATGAAATTCATGAAGGGATTAAGGAAGTCTTCCTGTGCAATGGCATGAAGCTTAGTTGATTGCACCCTTGACACAATTTTTACTTTTGCACCCAATGCAGTGTGTGCTTTCCTCGAAGATGGTGCAGAATGTCCCTTGAGGAGCTAGTGAGCAAAAGTAGCCAAGGCTCAGCAGTGTTTAGAGGACAAAGTAATCTCACTGAGAGACAGGAGATTCTAGGAGGGATTAACAGGGTAGATGCCGGCCAGCTGTTCCCCTGAGTGGAGCCAGATGGCCCAGCCTCATATTGGAGATTGGCCATTTAGGACTGAGAGTTTCTGTATAGAGATGGTTGTCAATCTCTGAAATCCTTTACCTTGGGTCTCTGTTGCTCAGGTATTGAATATATTTGTGGCTAAGATAACAATTTGCAGCAGGGAAAGTGGCCAAGGTACAGGATTAGCCATGTGTAAGTGACAGTGCAAGCTCACTCGACCATGTGACTGACCTCTCCATCTATTTCTTGAGTCTCTGAAGTCCTCGAGCTAATTTATACAGTTGTACAAGATCATGAGTGGAATAGATAGGGTAAATGCGCAGTCTTTTATACTTCTTCTTCTTCTTGCGTATGGCGTGCACAGCCTAAGGTTGTAGGACAACTTGTTCTATTTGATTGTATTTGATTGTGCACGCCTGGTTGGTTGCATTTGTCGAAACAGGGTGGACCACGTGAAGGTTGCAATCTCCCACCCCAGTCTTTTATTCAGAGTAGCACAATCAAGAAGCAGAGGACATACAGTAGGTTTAAGGGTGAGGGGGCAAAGATTTAATAGGAACCCGAGGGACCACATTTTTACACAAAAAAGAGCGATTGGTGTATGGAACGAGCTGCCAGAGGAGGTAGTTGAGGCAGGTATTATTGTGGCATTTAAAAAACATTTGGGCAGTTATATAGATAGGATAGGTTTAGAGAGATATGGACCAAATGCAGACAGGTGGGACTAGTGTAGATGGGGCATAACGGGCAAGTTGGGCCAAAGAGCCTGTTTCCACACAGTATGATTCTATAACTATGCCATAAGGTGACAGTACATGTAATGTTGTATGGACGTCTCATTTGTGCCTTAAATTTTGATTTTGTCTATCATGTATAACAGTACATTTAAAATGTTCTTGCAAGACGACGATGAGAAAAGCCAGCCATTGGTAAGCAGCAGGAACCTAACAAACTTCAGAAACCTAACCAAGTCAGGTTTACCCCGCAGTTTTGAGCAACTGCAGTGACCTGATTTGCCTTTCTTGGAAGAATGACAAAGGCATGTCTCAGGCTAGCAGCTAAACATTACAAACTCCACAGCCAGCCCTAGATTTCCCGTAGCAATGGCACGAACACTCCACTGGTGTTACATTAACAAATGAGCAGCATTGTTACTGTCCCAGCACAGGGCATTGAGTAGATTTCTAAAGGGCCTGTCTCCTACATCACGGCAACCAACTATGCACCATCATGGTATGCAGGTTGAGGATGCCAACATGTCAGCCATTGAAGCGAGTACCAACTGCAGGCTCTGTACTACTCGAGGTGAAAGCTTGTGTCTTATTCTGATTTCCTGCAGAGCTCAGGGTGCATGGTATGTCCTTAAAGACGGTCCCGATGATAACTGGCGGTGGCGGCCGTCTAGTCCACACATGCTATAGTTTGAGCAGCTGGTTTCCCTCATCCATTCATTGCACATAATCCTGTGCGCAGTCACCAGCTGCCTACAGGATTTCCATGACCTCGAGGTTATGCAGTGAAGTCAGAACAAGACATGTCCTTGTGGAGAAATGTAATTTGTACATGCAGTGAAGATTGACAAGGATATTGCCAGGACTCAAGGGCCTGAGCTATAGGGAAAGTTTGGGCAGGTTAAGAATTTATTCCTTGGAGTGCTGGAGGATGAGGGGTGTTCTTAAAAAACATGAGAATAGATAGTGTGATAGCAAAGAGTTTTTTACCCAGGGAAGGGAAACTAGAACCGGAAGGCATTGTTTTAAGGTTGAGGGGGGCAAGATTTAATAGAAACATACCTTTTCACTCAGATGGTGCTGGGTATATAGAACAGCTGCCAGAGGAGTTACTTGAGGCAGGTACTGCAACCGCATTTAAAAGACACTTGGACAGGTACATGGAAAGGAATGTTTTAGAGGGATATAGTCCAAATGCAGGCAAATTTGATTATCTTAGATGGAGCATTTTGGTTGACATGGACGAGATTGGCCTGTTTATGTGCTGTATGACTTTATGACTTTCATGAGCACAAGCCAAAGATGTTACATAACAATCTCAGTTATGGAAACGCACTCAAAGGACTAGAACTTAATCATGTACCTGCAAATATACAAAACATGGTTAATAAACTGATTCATGTAACTATAGTTAATTAAAAACAGAAAATGCTGGAAACAGTCAACAGGTCAGATAGCACCCTGTGGAAAATGAAACAGTTAACATTTCATGTCATAGACTCTTAAGAATTATGCATCAAGTTATCTGTCAAGGACCAGAGGTTTGGTAGGTATTACCAGGCAAATTGAGTAATATCACAGTAAAGGAAGGCATCATTTTTGGCCAAGTTATGCTCAGGCCAGCAAAGCTTGCTCAGCTCAGTGGTTCATCTTCTTGCACTGAGGAATGAACTCTGATCCAACTTGGTCTCTATGTAGTAACAGGAAAGGCATGGCGAGCTGCGAGCCGCGCCCATATCTCGACAGCGGGCCTGGCTCACCCGCCACGGAACTAGGAACCCACCTGGAGTCGTCCAAGGCAGGACTCCCACGACCTTTAGGTCCCGGAACCAGTGAGGTGAATGGAGGGTGACGGTAGCAGATGCTGGACAAGGGCTGTTTTCAAATGGAGGAGCTGGATTGGTGCCGCCAGGACAATGGGCTTTTAAGTCCAAGATAAGACTGTACTGTTAAGAACTTTCAAACTTTGGCGGCTCCCGAAACATAGCGACTCTTTGTGTATTACTTCAGCGGTTTACGATTACACAATTATTGCACTTTTGTGCTTATCTATAGTATGATTTACTGGATTGTATGCCTACCAAGAATTACGCTGTACCTAGGTGTACCTACATGTGACAATAAAGTATCATTGAGTATTGAAGGAATAAAATCGGATACCTGCTTAGCTGGAAGGCTTGTGCTTGAGCTAAGACGTGTCTTGGGAATGTACAAAGAGACCTTTTCCTGGTTCTATCGATCCTTGAAACTTCATCTGTGCAGTGAGCAATTCTGTCCTTCCTAAAAAGCATTGTGACTGATCTTTGAATGAATAAGGAGCTGAAACCAGGCTTTTCAGTCTTCATTGCTCTGTGTAATACTGAGAGGGTTTTTACATCTACAAATCTACCTGATTTACCTGCTCTTCAATTATCATAAGCATAGACCTTAAGTCAGAGCATATTCCACTGCAGAACAAAGATATTCATTTTAATGGGAACATAAAATTCCCCCAACCTGCTAAACTGATCGTAAAAACTCGCCTATTTTTGCTGTGCTGACTGGATCCAATTCAAGACTTGCTTTGTCACTGACTCTGCTGCAGGCAGTCTGCAGCTACAACTCTGAAGCCCATACAAGGTGCCTTCCTGTCAGAATAAAAGCCCAGCATCTTTTCCCCTTACCCCTTGGTTTACCTTTTTAATGTTCATAAGTTTATAAGTTATAGGAGCAGAATTAGGCAATTCGTCCAGCAAGTCTACTACATCATTCAATCATGGCTGATCTATCTTTCCCTCTCAACCCCATTCTCCTGCCTAATCCCCATAACCCCTGACACCCATACTAATCAAGAATCAGTCAACCTCCGCCTTAAAAATACCCAATGACTTGGCCTCCACCATTGTCTGTGGCAATTAATTCCACAGATTCACCATCCTCTAACAAAAGAAATGCATTGCAGTCCACGAAACATATGATTATCATATGTTCGTGTTTGAATGTAATCACAGTATCCACAGATTTATTGTGCACTTGGTTTCTCTATTTTAAATATTGAATCAGGGAGATCAGTGTTGAGAATTGTGGGCCTCAATTCATTGGGGGGTATTGGGGCCTATCCGTGGGGGTATCCGTGTATTGTGGGGGTATTGTGGGCCTCACTCCGTGGGGATATTCAAAATCCAATTGCATGTCACAGTGATAGAGTGAGCATTTCAAATCAAGAATGTCCATGGGGCTCGACATTCCCTGAGTTCATTTTTAAGCAGCAAGTTATTCCCTGATTATGAGTTTAGGAGCTATTCAGTTGTTTAGAACGATCATTTATTTTGGTTAATCACATTTTGATGCGCCAATATGAGGGACCACCTGGAAAATGGGCTGATGTTGTCTCCATTTTCTTCCATGTTCTCCTGCAGAAGGAGTGAGCTGGTCTAGTGGTCTTCCTATATATTCCAGGAGATATGAAAAGAATGTCAGATAAAAATTTGTTTGCCCTCTTTCACACTAATGCGGTGATCAAAAAAGTGCATCAGCGTATTTGCTTTCTACAAATATGCTCTAGAAAGTATTCTGATTGAGAAGCATCTAATTCGGGTGAGGCAATAGCTCTGCTCTTGACAGTCTAAGCCTGCAGAGAGTAGTGTACACAGCTCTGTCCATCACAGACTGGTCCATTTCCTTCCTTCTGGTCAATGTTCATGGTACGTTGCATCAGGAATGCTGTAAGTATTGTCAAGGATGCCTGCTATCCTGGCCATTACCTTTTCTCTCTTCTAACTTCTTGGAAAAGAGACCGGAGCTTGAAATCTTGGATATCTAGATCCTTCCCCTTTTTTTATCGAACTCCTGTACTAATCACTTATTTCATACCAACTTCCCAGAGGTGTTGCAATGTACTTTTAACTCTACCCCATGAGGTTATTACGTTATTGTACTTCAATGTTCTTTTGCACTATAATCTTGCATCATTGTGCTGTTTTACACTTGTTGTATTGTTATAATTATTAATCCTCTATGTGTAGTGTTTACTCTGTGAGGTTCATGTGAACGAGGGATTTCATTGTACACTGGAGTATATGGTAATAAACAAATCTTAATCTGAATCTTAAATGGTATTACAACAGATTTGTGGGGTATATTAGTACTGTTTATGAAAATTGCTGCAAAGGAAGATATTTTCAATTGCAGGATTCACAGAATGGATGAGTCGGTATTAACCACAAATCTGTTGTAATGCCATTGCACTGCACTGAATCAGAGGAAGGATATTTTGTAACATCAAGCCCAGTGCACCCATGTCTTCTTAAAAACCTAGCAAGGAAGTCATCAAGTCTATATGATTCGCTGTCATTTATTCCCACTATTTTCTCTACTTTATCTTTTACTAGTGTTTACTTAAGTTTCACACTCTAATTAGACTCTTGACAACCCATTAGTTCTAGTACTCTCAAGACAAATGCTAATCTTTGTTAAATCTTCAAAGTCAACGTCAAAAGAGTTTATTGCCATGTGTCCCTGACAGGACAATTAAATTCTTTGAATTTTCTCGACCCTTATCTTTCCTTAGCATAGCACAACAGAACATAGTAGGCATTGACTGCAATTATATACTTAAATACACACATTAATTAATAAATTAATAAAATGCAAATAACAGATGGAGGGGTATTAATGTTCAGAGTTTTGTCCGAGCCAGGTTTAATAGTCTGATGGCTGTGGGGAAGTAGCTATTCCTGAACCGGGTCATTTGCAGTTCTCAGGCTCCTGTACCTTCTACCCGAAGGTAGCAGGGAGATGAGTGTGTGACCAGGGTGGTGTGGGTCCTTGATGATGCTGCCAGCCTTTTTGAGGAAGCGACTGTGGTAGATCCCCTCGATGGAAGGAAGGTCAGAGCCGATGATGGACTGGGCAGTGTTTACTACTTTTTGTAGTCTTTTCCGCTCCAGGGCACACAAGTTGCGGAACCAAGCCACGATGCAACTGGTCAGCAAGCCCTCTACTGTGCACCTGCAGAAGTTAGAGAGAGTCCTCCTTGACAGACCGACTCTCCGTAATCTTCTCAGGAAGTAGAGGCGCTGATTAGCTTTCTTAATAATTGCATCTGTGTTCTCGGACCAGGAAAGATCTTCACAGATGTGCACGCCCAGGAATTTGAAGCTCTTGACCCTTTCAACCATCGACCTGTTGATATAAACAGGACTGTGGGTCCCCATCCTACTTCTTCCAAAGTCCACAATCAGTTCCTTGGTTTTGCTGGTGTTGAGGGCCAGGTTATTGTGCTGGCACCATATGGACAGTCACTCGATCTCTCTTCTGTACTCCGACTCATCCCCATCAGTGATACGTCCCACAACAGTGGTGTCGTCAGCGAACTTGATGATGGAGTTTGCACTATGATTGGCTACGCAGTCATGAGTATAGAGTGAGTACAGCAGGGGGCTGAGCACGCAGCCTTGAGGTGCTCCCGTGCTGATTGTTATCGAGTCTGACACATTTCCACCAATACAAACAGACTGTGGTCCGTGAATGAGGAAGTCGAGGATCCAATTGCAGAGGGATGCGCAGAGACCCAGTTCTGCGAGTTTGGTAACCAGCTTGGAGGGGATGATTGTGTTAAATGCCGAGCTGTAGTCAATGAATAACAGCCTGACAAATGAGTTTTTGTTGTCCAAGTGGTCCAGAGCGGAGTCGAGAGCCAGCGAGATCGCATCCACCGTTGATCTGTTGCGGCGGTAAGCGAACTGCAGTGGGTCCAGGTTTTTGTCGACGTAGGAGTTGATTTGCGCCATGATCAACCTCTTGAAGCACTTCATCACCACAGGCGTTAGTGCCACAGGTCGATAGTCATTGAGGCACGTCACCTCGCTCTTCTTGGGCACCGGTATTATTGATGCCCTTTTGAGGCAGGTGGGAACCTCAGACCTCAGAAGTGACAGGTTGTAAATGTCCGTAAAAACTCCAGCCAGTTGGTCCGCACAGGTTTTTAGAACACGACCAGGTATGCCATCAGGTCCAGACGCTTTTCAAGGGTTCACCCCTCTGAAGGATTTCCTGACGTCAGCCTCGGTGACTGAGGCTGAAATACCATCACAGCGAATGGGGGCTCGAGAAGGCACATCGGTGTTCTCCCTATCAAAGCGTGTGTAAAACGCATTGAGCTCATCAGGGAGTGATGCTACGCCGACATACAAGCTACCTCCTGGTTTTGCCTTGTAGGAGGTAATTGCATTCAATCCCTGCCACAGCTGCCGAACATCTGTCTCATCCTCCAGCTTGGAGCAGAAGTCCCTTTTGGCCTTTTTGATGGCCTTACCAAGGTCGTATCTGGACTTCGTGTAGACCACTGTATCATCAGACATGAATGCCCGGTGTCTGGTCTTCAGAAGAGTGCGGATCTCAGAGTTCATCCAAGGTTTCTGATTGGGAAACACTCGGAAGGTTTTTGTAGGGATGCAGTCCTCCACACATTTCTTAATGAAGTCTGTAACGACTGTGGCGTATTCATTCAAGTCCATTGCCAAGTCCTTGAACATTGCCCAGTCTACAGACTCCAAACAGTCCTGTAGTTGTTCCTCTGCCCCCCCCCCCCCCCCCCCCCCCCCCCCCCCCCCGACCAGCTCTGTACTGTCCTCACCGCTGGGGGTGCGCTCTTTAATTGCTGCCTGTAGGCAGGAAGAAGCAGCACCGCAGTATGGTCGGATTTACCGAAGTGAGGGCGAGGGATAGAGCGGTAGGCATTCTTGATGGTGGTGTAGCAGTGATCGAGGGTGTTTGGTCCCCTGGTGCAGCAGGAGACATGTTGGTGGAAGTTAGGGAGCAATTTCTTGAGGTTTGCCTTATTGAAGTCCCCAGCAATGGTGGTAAAAGCCTCGGGGTAAGACGTCTGGTGTTTGTTGACCATGGCGTGCAGCTCCTCCAGTGCCAGACGGACGTCTGCCTGGGGTGGGATGTAGACCGCGGTCAGGATGATGGAGGTGAATTCCCTCGGAAGGTAGAAGGGACGGCACTTCACCGCCAGATGTTCAAGATGTGGAGAGCAGGAGTTGGACAGGACTGCCACGTCTGAGCACCACGCAGAGTTGACCATGAGGCAGATGCCCCCTCCTCTCCCTTTCCCAGATGCCAGTGTACAGTCCATGCGGTGGATGGAGAACCCTTCAGGCTGGACCGCTGAGTCTGGGGAGCTGGGGGTGAGCCATGTCTCCGTGAAACAGAACACAGAGCATTCCCTCGGCTCCCTTTGATAAAGCAGCCTTGCCCTTAAGTCCTCCACTTTATTTTCAAGGGACTGAACATTGGCCAGTAGGATGGTAGGTAGAGGGGGCCGAAGTCCCCTGCGCTTCAGTCTGACCTGAGTCCTGCCCGCCGGCCACGTTTCCGGACACAATGGAGGCTTCCCCTTTGTTTCCAGGTACTGAGTTTCCTGTACCTGCTGTTTCTGCGGACCTGCGCTGGATCGGGGATTCCCTCACAGACGGCAGCTCCAGCTCCATAATGAACTGGGGTTCCCTCAGATTCAGCAGCTCCAGCTTCATTTTTCCTGGGATATCCAGCCCGTCGGCTCTGGAGGTCATCCTGGGGTTTCCAGGTGCCGTACCTGGGATCCTCAGTCGGGTCGGAAGTTTCACAGCCGGCGTGGGAAAGTTTGAAGTCCGGGGCTGCCGGGGCTGCGAGAGAGCGCAAAATTGCCAGCACTTTCAGCTGCCCAAGCAGCCTGTCTGAAACGGCACTGATTACTGCAGGTAAGTTGTTGAGAGTTGTAGATGAGCCTTTTATGTTCCGGAGCTCCGCAAATGTCGCCGCAGGCAGGCGCCATCTTGATCCATCTTGATTCTAGTGTATTATCCACCAACATGTTACCTTGTATGTCTGCTTTGAGCGACCCATATTGACTTTCACCAATTGCATCCTTTGTATCTGTAAATTGATACTCTTGAAATCTTCCTGCATTTCTTTTGGATTTACCTTAATTCTGTTTTCCCCTGCTGTCTCATCTCTCAGTCATTCTTTGCTCATTTATAAAACATTCCCAGATTTCAGACAAAACTTATTTTGGCAGCCATTCAATCCAAGGCCAACCTTGGCTTCATGTTCCTTGTAAAAATGAGAACTATCTCTATAACTAGTCTCTGGGGCTTATGTACCGCAATAAATTGTAATCTTGCCGATTCATCGTCATCCTAAAGTTACTGAAAATTGTACAAAAAAGGTGCTGATGCAGGAAATCTGAAATAAAAACAGAAAAATATTGGCAATGCTCAGTGTGTCAGTAAACCTCTGTGGTGAAGGAGATGCAGTTAATGTTTCAGGTCACCTGAAATGCAGGACTGTTTGCTTCTTCAGGTCACCTGAAATGCACTGTTTCCTTCTTGACAGATCCTGAATATTTCCAGGATCTGTTTATATCTAAATATAATTAGCATATTTAGCATAAGGGGCAACTTTTCCGCATAGAGGGTAGGGTGGTGGGTATGTGGAACGAGCTGCCAAAGGAGGTAGTTGAGGCAAGTACTCTAACAACATTCAAAACACATTTGTACAAGTACATGGATAGGAAAGGTATAGATGGATATGGGTCAATGTAGGAAGGTAGGGCTGGTGCAGATGGGGCATCTTGGATGGCATTGGATAAGTTGGGTTGTTTCTGTGCTGCATGACTGTGACTCGCTGACTCTATTTAAATTTAAAGGGATCTATGCAAATGTCATACTTTTTTTGAACATGAATATATTATGATCACTCTTCGCTCAATTATATTTTATTGTAAACGTCTTATGGAACATTGTTTCATAAAATATTGTCTGTATTCCCCAGTTGCTTCCTCAATTTTGACCTAGAAAGCACTTCTGCCTTAATTTTCTAACCTTGTCATCCAAGCTCCTTTTGGTTTCTCTGTTTGCATGAATTGTGACTTTTAATTAGGATTTGGAGTAGGCCACTCATGCCTGCCCTCCCATTAAACAGGTTACAGTCTGACATGATTGTAACCTCAGCTTCACATTCCCATTTATACTCTAGATCCTCGCAAATATGCTTTCAATGCATTCAAATTAGTCCATTAATAATTTGTTCTTTAGATGTTACCTTCCAATTGCCCAATCATTTAAACATAATGTAAAAATTAAATTCATGCATTATTTGTCAAGTTGTTTAGAGTTTAAGAAATACAGCATAGAAACAGGCCCTTCGGCTCACCGAGTTCAGTGATTACCCATCCCACTTTACCATCCACACCCTACACATTAGGGGCAATTTAAAGAGGCCAATTAATCTACAAATCCGCACTGCTGGGATGTGGGAGGAAACCGGAGCACCCAGAGGAAACCTATGCAATTACAGGGACAACATGGAAACACCATACAGACAGCTCCCGAGCTCAGGATCTAACCTGGGTCTCTAGGCACTGTGGAGCAGCAGCTCTTCAAGCTGCTCCATTCTGTCACATTTGCGGCCCTGCACCGCCCACAATGCCCTTATGCTGTGATTAACAGTTTAAGGTTGGTATTGGGAACAGTAAATTATTCCCACTATTGTTAGTTATTAAATTATTGCCACCATAATTTGCCTCATTTTTTAGTCCTTCTCTCTGCTATAATGTTTCTACATATTTTTCTTTCGGAGATAGAATCCTATCTCACTACACATATAAATCATGGAGCCTATGCATTAGATTACTTTATGGAGTGTACCTATGTGACAGTTGGTGTTGTTGTGCCGTGTGTGTGTGTTGTTTGCCACCTAGACTTACAACAGATAATGGCAGAATATGTTTTGATAAATGTAAAGTTGAAAAAGCAATGCTGGAAGAACTCAACAGGTCACCCAACATCTGTGGAGAAATGGACAAATGACGTTTCAGGTCAATACCCTTCTTCAGAATGAAACCAAAACCTCATCAGACCATTTTCCTCCACAGATGCTGCCTGACTCATTGAGTTTCCCCAGCAGTTTGTTTTTCACTCAATATTCCAACATCTGCAGTATCTTGTATCTTCTTGATAAGTATGAAAGAGGACTCTGGAAATGTAAGTTGACCCGTGACGTTTATGTATTTGCCAATGTTACTGACTTACTCATGTTATATTTACAATTCCTAGGGTCCAATTCGTTGCACTAAAGATGGGACTTGGACAGAAGACTTTACTTTGTGTGACCACGTGCATGGAGAATGCCTGCCCCCTCCAGAGCTGAACTTGGTGGAATATCGATGTGTTGATGGCTACAAAATAGGTACTGAAAATAAAACAAATCATTTATATAATTCTTGCATATATTAAGCCTTCCAAGATCACAGATGCTAAATGCAAATCTATGTAAACATAAATATTTTTTCAAAGACTATGCATCACCTTAAATTTGATGCCAAACGTTATGAAGCAGATTCCTAGAGTACACAATGAAAATTACTCAGAGCTGTGGATGCAGCCCATTGACCATCTCTTTCGAACCTAATCTGTTGCTTTTCTGACGCATACCAGGGGACATGAGGAAAGACATGAGCAAAGTGGCCGATACTCGTTGGAGTGTGGAAGCATGAGGGGGAATCTCATTGATACTTACCGAATAGTGAAAGGCCTGGTTAGAGTGGATGCGAAGAGGATGTTTCCACTGGTGGAAGAGTCTAGGACCGGAGGCTGTAGCCTCAGAATAAAAGGATGTACCTTTAGAAAGGAGATGAGGAGGAATTTCTTTAGTCAGATTGTGGTGAATCTGTGGAATTCATTGTTACAGATGGCTGTGGAGGCCAAGTTATGGGTATTTTAAGGTGCAGTCTGACAGATTCTGATTAGTAAGGGTGTCAGGGTTCTGGGGAGAAGGCAGCGGAAAGGGGTCGCGAGGGAAAGATACATCAGCCATGATTGAATACCGCAGTAACCTTGATGGACCGAATGGTCTAATTCTGCTCCTCAAACTTCTGAACTTTTGAAAGACGTACACAGCATGATTATGATGTTACAAACACTCGCTGAAAGGTATTGGAAGCTGAATCAGTCCAGGCTCACAAGAGGGAATTGGGTAAACATCCGAGGGCAATGACTTCCAAGACTTTGATGAGTTCAATGCCCTCCGTCAGTGTTGTAGCAACTCTGTGAAATTAAACAATCACACTGTTGTTGCAAATTGGTCTTCAGAGAGAACAGAACATTTACTTTGGCAGAACAGTAGCAATCTTATTTCCTCTAGTGAACGAGCCTTGCCACACATGTACCTGTAGAAAATGGATGAGTTAAACCAGCATTCTCAGCCACAGTAATTAATTTACTACCAAGCTGTATAGCTAGTAAGTTGAGTTTGTCTGGACAAAGAGGTCAGCATCATTGTTTCTTGCCATATACTATGGTTGGACACTCCCTGAGATACAGTCCCACTGATTCATGAGTAACTCTGCTTTTGAGCTGTTGTTTGGTTTTCAGCATGATATCTTGGCTTTGTGCCATGCAGGATCCCGCCTCAAATCTGAGCATGCACAAGATCTTTTAGTTTAGTTTATTTTAGTTTAGTTTGGAGATACTGAGTGAAAAACAGGTTTTTTGGTCCACCGAGACTATGCTGACCAGCGATCCCCATACACCAGCACTATCCTACACACTGGGGTCCATTTACAATATTTACCAAAGCCAATTAACCTATAAACCTGTACGTCTTTGGAACATGGGAGGAATGATAAAACACCATTGATCAAGCATGTGAACCAACAAAATACCAGATCAAAGGGAGGCTACAGAGTTTTGGCTGTTGAGTAGAGCACCTACTCGTGGATAAAAACCGGTTTTATGTCTGGCTGTGGCAGCTTTGACAGTCCGGAGTCGCCTTTCAGAGGGAAGTGATTCAAAGAGTTTGTGGTCAGGGTGAGAGGGGTCAGAGATGATCTTGCCTGCTCGCTTCCTGGCCCTTGCAGTGTACAGTTCATCAATGGAGGGAAGGTTGCAGCCAATAACCTTCTCTGCTGATCGGACGATTCGCTGCAGCCTCCAGGTGTCCTGCTTGGTGGCTGAGCCAAACCAGACCATGATGGAGAAGGTGAGAACAGACTCTACGATGGCCGTGTAGAATTGGCCCATCATTGCCTGTGGCAGATTGTGCTTCCTCAGCTGCTGTAGGAAGTACATCCTCTGTTGTGCCTTTTTGACTGTGGAGTCGATGGTAGTCCCCCACTTAAGGTCCTTGGAGATGATGGTTCCCAGGAACTTTAAAGACTCCACAGATGTGACTGTGGTGTTGTTGATGGTGAGTGGGGTTAGGGGAGGGGGAGCTCTCCTAAAGTCTACAATCAATTCCACTGTCTTAAGAGCATTGAGCTCTACGTTGTTGTGACAGCAGCAGGACGCCAGCTGTGTCACTCATTGTCTGTAGGCAGATTCCTCCCCATCCTGGATCAGTCCAATCAGGGCTGTGTCGTCCGCAAAAGGAACTCACTTTGATAAGCTGCAGTCAAAAGTGTTTTATTGTCATATGTCCCAAAAAGGAACAATGAAATTCTTACTTTCAGCAGCACAACAGGTATATAAGCATAATATTCAGTAGATATGATAATAAACAACAAAAGAAGAGTTTGGGAGAGAAAACCAGGAAAACGTTTGACAAAGACAGGTGTGGGGAATAGTATTAAAACCATGACTCGAAAGACATTTGTAGCCTGCATGATTGAACTCGACCTTAAAAAATACAGAACAGTTCCGTTAAGTAGTAGAGGCAAGTAAAGCTAATGTTGTAGGCTTTGAGGGTGGTTTGGGAAGATTTGGTACTTGTGTCATCTCGGCTGATAGATTGGCTGGGTAGATTGACCTGAATCTGTGAAGCCACTGGGGACGACTTGTTCAATGAAGGGTTGTGAAAGTAGATTTTTCAAGAAAATGTTAGAACGAGATGGACAGGAAAGGTAGTGATGTGATGCTCGATCGTGACAGGAGGAACAGTTGGATTAATAAAACCGTTTTCAATTCTGAATGTGTAGGACAGTAACAGCAAGGCAGACAACCAAAAGCCACATTGTGACATGTCAGAATGTGGTTGGCAATGAAAAGCAAGTGCAGCACTGAAACAGATTTTGCAGTAGGGAAATCCCTGGTCCAGGGGATTAGATTTGCATTGTGTGCATTTGCAGCTGTGCAGCAGAATGTTACATGTTATATGTTGAGTCCTACTTGATATATCGCTCCGCAGGTCGCCAAGATAATGGATATCGCAAGTGCCTAACATTTTGGAGGGATTTGGAACTTTCAAGTGTTATAATATTTTGTTGGAACTAGCCACATACATACGAGTAGTTTTGTAAGAAATGAAAGATTTTCCAGAATATTTGGTATGAATTATTCAAGTTCGAACGTTCCACAGAATCTTGCATATATTTATTACACTGTGGACGTGGCATATGCACAACAGCTGAGATTTTTGGGGATGATATGACTAACAGAGGTTTGGCGTCTCCGAACACACATTTATCTTTATTAAGTTTCAAATTCAGCCTTACAGTAAATTGAAGTACATTCCTAAGTCTTGTCATCATGTTCCTCTTTGGATGAACCTCATGCTATTATGTCATTCATCTATGTGTCACCACCTGTAAAGTGCTCATTGATTACACGTGTGTTTTTGTGATATACATTCCAAACTGATGTAATATCAAAAAGCAAGAAGGTCTACATTCCAAAAAACTGCTGAATATGCTTAACAATCCGGATTGATTGCCAAAAATGTAAAAGTTAATCTAATTTGTATTATTAGAAATTTGAACATGAAATATTCCTGTTACCTATTCCATTTTTTTTAAATTTCTAAGTTTGTACAAGGTTAATTCAGATTGTGCCATTTTTATTTTGAGACTTATCTGTTAATTTTTGGCTCATCGAAGAACCTGTGCAGACCTTTTTGGACTTGGTGTCGGTTCCCACTCTTTGAAGGGAGATAGACCTTCTTCGCCATCTCTATTACCATCCATAACCTTTGAATGTTTACCCAAGTCACTTTGAATGTTACTACTGAATCTGCTTCCAACTTTCTTTAAGGCAGTACAATTGAAATCATAACACATAGCTATGTTTAAAAAATAAATCTCATCTTGCCTGTTTGTATGCCCGTTGCTCTGAATCTGTGTCCTTTGGTTACTGACACTCCTGCCAGTGGAAACAGTCCATCTAATGCACTCCATCTAAATCATTCATGATTTTGAACACTTGCTTCTAAATTCTGAGGAATATACAGCAGATTCTCCATAAAACTGAAGACTTTCAACTTTGGCACTGCTCAAGTAAATCTCCTGTGAGCTTCCTCTCAGAACCTGTAGTGTTATGTCCAGATTTGGACATTTATTCCAACTGAGGCCTAACCGGTGATTTATGAAGGCTTTGGATTGTTTTTGCTTTGTGACTCCATGCTACACTTTTCAAAACCAAGGAACTCTAGTGTTTTCCAGACCAACCTATTCTGTCACCTTCCCTGTCAAGATCCCTGTCCCTGCAGCCCCTTTAATATGTTAAAGTTTATATAGCCCCTCGGCAATCTGCATTCAAGAATATACCACCACACACTTCTCTGTATTGGTTATTTTCTGCCATGTGTCTACTCTTTCTATCAAGTTTAATTTTTAATTTTTCCTACTATGCCAACTGTGTTTTACCATTTGGTATTACGTCCAGAGGTAACTTTTTTTAACAATCCAGTTTTGTTTAGTTTAATTTAGAGATACAACACGGAAACAGGCCCTTCGGCCCACCGAGTCCGCACCGACCAGCGATCCCCGCATATTAACACTATCCTACACACAATGGCGACAATTTACATTTATACAAAGTCAACCGACTTACAAATATGTACGTCTTTAGAGTGTGGGAGGGAATCGAAGATGTCGGAGAAAGTCCACGTCGTCAGGAGACAACGTACAAGTTCCATACATACAGCACCCGCAGTCGGGATCGATCTCGGGTTTCTGGCACTGAAAGCGCTGTAAGGCAGCAACTCTACTGCTGCGCCGTACTGCTCCCGATTCCAGTATTCTTTGGAAAGTAGCCCACAGTTCCCACAAAGAAGTAGAAGTTAGCTGAAGATAATTGTTCCTTTGTACCTATTATATCTGATAACCTGTACACTAAATGCAAACTAAATTCCTGAGCAGTTTTCACACAGCAGGTCTTTGTAATGACTACCATAATATTCTGGTATCTTAATGTTTAATGCATTCAAGTAAAATTCAGCTTTTAACTCTCTTACTTCAAAAATGCCAACAACTGGTTAAACCATAGATAACCTGTATTAAACCATTGGGTAACACAGTGGTATAGTTGGTAGAGCTGTCACCACAGGGTTTTGTCCTCTCCTCGGGTGCTGTCCGTGTAGAGTTTGCACGTTCTCCTGGTGACCATGTGGCTTTCCTCTGGGGGGCTCTGGTTTCCGTCCACATCCCAAATTCATGTGGATTTGCAGGGTATCTGGCCTTTGTTTAAATAAAAAATGCCCCTTGTGCGTAGGGAGTGGATGAAAAAACGGGATAACATTAAACTAGTGTGAAAGGGTGATCAAGTCAGGAGAGATTCATTGGACTGAAGGGCCTGCTTCCAAGTTGTATCTCTAAACATAGACTAGCTTTAGATGAGTTATTGCCACTTGTCCGAAACAAAACTAAACTAAAGCCAGTTTTCTCTCATGTCTTGTCCTTGTCTTTTCTTTTTCACCTCTCCAAACCTCCAGGAAGCAGCCTAGTTCCCATTTGCATTAATGTGCTCTTGACTTCTGCTCTATTTTACTCTCTCGTTTTGGATGTAGAGGGAAATCTAGCCCAGCAATCCCTTCACTTCCTCATGTACTAGCCAGTAGCTGAAACATGAACATTTTGCGTGCCACCTATCACTCAAATGCGGTTTTGCTTGCAAGCATTGATTGCAGTTTATATGAGCCATACCTGGTATAATTTAATTGAAATTAATGCTTCTCCAATTAACTTTCTTTGAACCTTTATCCTCTTTTCATCATATGATATTGTGATTGCTGTCTTTTAGATCTTCCCCCACACATACACATATAGGTCATGTCACAGAACCATGTCCATCATTTGGCTAAAAACCTCTGACAATAAAGTTCTGACAGACATGTACAATAAAGTTCTGACAGACATGTGGCACAGTATAAACCTTTCTCCCTGGCAGAGGTGCCTATGACCAGAGGGCATAGGTTTAACGTAAGGAGTATGAGATTTAGAGAGGAGATAAGGAAGAATTTTTGCAACCTGACATTTTTTGCAGACACGTTATTAACATTCAAGAAGTGTCTGGACAAGCACTGTCATTGCATCGAAGACAATGGAACCAAGTGCCAGTAATTGGGAACAGTGTTTAGTTTAGAGATACAGCATGGAAACAGGCCTGTCAGCCCACCAATGATTGACTGTACACTACTGCCATGCCATCCTACTTTCGCATCCTACACACAAAGGATTATTTACAGAGGTCCATTAGCCTACAAATTTGCATTCCTTTGGAATATGGGTGGAAGCTGGAGCATTATGAGAAAACCCACGTGGTCACGGGGGGAATGTACAAACTCGGTTCAGACAGCCCCCTTAATCAGAATCGAACCCAGATCTCTGGCACTGTAAGGCAGCAACTCTATCACTGTGCCACTCTGTGGCCTAGTATGGATGGAAACTTGATTTGGTACTTGCATATCACTGCAATTTCACACATACATTTTTTAAAAATAATTAAAGTCATTAAATGCAACTAAAAGGTGATGTAATTGCTTTGCATAGAAACATAGAAAATAGGTGCAGGAAGAGGCCATTCAGCCCTTCGAGCCAGCACCGCCATTCATTGTGATCATGGCTGATCGTCCCCAATCAATAACCCGTGCCTGCCTTTTCCCCATATCCCTTGATTCCACTAGCCCCTAGAGTTCTATCTACCTCTCTTAAATCCATCCAGTGACTTGGCCTCCACTGCCCTTTAGACTTTTCATCTCTGGCCTTTGTCCAACCATTGCCTATTAAAAGCTCCACTCGCCTGTATCCATCTATTACTTGTCAAACTTCGTCCTGCCCCTTCCCTCTTCCAACTTTGTTTCACACCACAACACCCTGATCAGTCTGAAGAAGGGTCCCGACCCGAAACGCCATCTCCAGAAATGCTGCCCGACCCGCTGATTTACTCCAGGACTTTGTGTTTTTTTTTGTAAACCAGCATCTGCAGTTCCTTGGTTCTGCAAAAAATATTTTTGTTTGTTTTGATCCCTGCTGCGTAGCGAGATCATGACTCTTGATGTGCTTCACTGTTTCAGGATCCACATGTAACCTGTCCTGTGTGATACCTCCTAGTGACGTGGTGGTTTTGCCCAGTAACGTAACTGCTGACACGATGGAGCACTGGATGGAACCACCCAGGGTGCAGGTAAGGATTGCTTTCTGAAATGAGTCGTTGTGACTGGCAATTATTGTCACTTGCTTTGCTGACGAGAGATACTGGTGGACTTACTAAAGCCCCTGTCCCACTTTCATGACCTAATTGGTGCCCTTGACTCATACTCGCAGCATGGTCGCCACGAGGCTGTAGGAGGTCTTCGTAACTCTTCCTCATGCTCGTGAGTGGTCTCCGCGTACTCGTGGCCTCAAGTAGGTTCGCGGTGTTTTTTCCAGCCTGATAAAAAATGTCCACGAGTAAAAAAAGGTCGGCATGGAAAAAATTGATACTTTTTACTCATAGGTAGGTCGTAGTATGTCGTGATGGTAGCCGTAGGTAGGCGTAGGTCGGTAACTGGCCCAAGAAAAATATACAAACATGACATAATTTTATCATGTGATCATTTTCCACGTAGCTAGTAATTGGTCTTAGGTGTGGAAAACTGAGGTCGAGGGAGGTCGTAGGAGATCTTTTACTTTGGCGAGTCAATACGACCTTGACATTTTTCTCAACTCGTCTAGGGTCTTCTATACTCGTGGATTAGGTTGTCTTAGTGGGACAGGTCCTTAACTGAACCAGGTTTTGACATATCAAAGCTTGCTTGGGCTACTTCAAATGTCAAGCAAGTTAATATGGGGCTGGTTTAAACATAGACAAAGATGGTTAAAGTGTTGAATCTGTTGGCATTTTTAGTCTGAAGAAAGGTTTCAACTTGAAACGTCACCTATTCCTATTCTCCAGAGATGGTGCCACTGGAATTACTCCAGCATTTTGTGTCTATCTTTGGTGTAAGCCAGTATCTGCAGTTCCTTCCAATGCATTATTATAATGATTTGATAGTTTTGATGCAGTATAGCAGCATTATATTTCCATTTTTTGCTTACAAGACTGTTTAAAAAATGTAAATGTCAATGAAGACATTTGAAATCTTATTTTCTGTGTTATTGGCTCAACCAATTCTGTCTTTATGATATTTTTATGTTGGAATAGATTGTTTTCGGAAAGCAACCAAAAACTCTGCACATTTTAAACCATGAGTAGTACAATGAGGTGGAAGATTTAGCTGCCAGCAAGATATAATAATGCTAAGTGTACACGACTACTAATACAAGATACATTAGGACTAATACTATTCTGATGTATTCTGGGCATCCACAGTTGGACAGGATAGAGTGGGATTTTTCATTTTCCCACAGCCGTGCGTATGCATCAAACATTTGGTTTGGTTGACGACAGTTTGGTTGACGACATGTTCAGTTAGCTTGCTGCCCTATACTTTGGTCTGTTGGACTCCACCAAGTGGAGGTGAACCAGAGTTCAAGAATCTATCGACCACAGCCTTGAATTTGTTCACTGACTGAGCGTTCTCAAGAGTCATGTATCAAGAGTGTTTAATTGGCATATGTACCGACAGCTGTACAGTGACGTAGCGGCAGAGTTGCAGCAGCAGAGACCCGGGTTCAATCCTGACTACTGGTGCTGTCTGTACGGAGTTTGTACGTTCTCCCTGTGACCACGTGGGATTTCACCGGGTGCTGCTGTTTCCTCCCACACACCAAAGACGGACAGGTTTGTAGGTTAATTGGCTTTTGTAAAATTCTTAGTTTCTTAGTGCCAGGGTACGAGGTGATCACTGGTTGGTGCGGACTCGGTGGGCCGCAGTGCCTGTTTCCGCGATGTACCTATAAAGTCTATAGTCTAAATTAAATTCTTCCCTGCAGTAGCCTAACAGGTCTGTAAATGCAACACACACATAATATACAATAAACAAAAAGTTAATAAATTAATAAGCACAATACAAGTGCAAAAACCCTTAAGTCCTTATTGCAACCAAAGATGGTCCGTAGAAGTTCATAGTTGAGGTTAGCGTTGTGTGGTAATCAAGAGCCTGATGTTTATCAGGAAGAAGCTGCTCTTGAAACTGGTAATAACCTTTATCAGTCAGCTTTTCATACTCCTTTATCTTCTTCCGAATGGTCGGAGTGAAATGAGAGCGTGGCTAGTGTTATGTGGATCTTTGATGATTTTGACTGCCTTTTTTGAGGCAGTGCCTCCTGTGGATCCCTTGAATGGTGGAGAGATCAGTATCTGTGATGGATCGGGCATTTTTCACCACTCTTTGGAATCTCCTTCATTTCCGGGCATTCGAGTTGCCAAACCAGGTGTTGATGCAACCAGTCAAAATGTTCTCTACCGTACACATGTAGAAGTTCAAGAGAATATTCATCAACATATCTAATCTCGTCAATCTCCCCTCAACCGTGGAGAATCCCATAAATTACTTTTCTGAGTGAAGATGTAACTCTATGATTTCTGCTTGGCTCTTCCAATTAAAAAAAATCTCTCTTTGTTCCTTCAAATCACCTCTCAGCTATCTCTGAGGATAGACACAAAAAGCTGGAGTAACTCAGCGGGTCAGGCAACATCTCTGGAAAAAAGGTGAAAAAAGGTTTCAGGTCAAAACCCTTCTTCAACTATCTCTAACTCAAATGTCACTGTACCTTAATTGGTACATGTGACAAATAAATTGAACCTTGAATCTACAGAGCAATCTCAGCTTGTATATTCTATCACCAAAACTGAGATCCCTCACCCCGGAACTAAATGTTTCCTGCACTCATCAAGACGCTCACCAATGTTCTTTCTAAGATGCAGTGACCAATACTCTAATAGCAGCTAAAGCAACACTTTATAGAGTTTTGACATTTAGTTCCTTACTATTCCCGTCTGGTTATGAAGCCGAGGGTCATTTTAAAATCTCTTTTTCTCTATCCTGTCATCAGTACATGGATACCCTCTCGTCTTCTCCAGTCATGTGTACACACTGCTCTCCTCAATGTTACACCCTGATTCCCATCCTCTTGCAAAATTAATTGAAACCCTTCCCAATTGCATTGGTCAACTATCCATCTCGCCTTGTTGAGGTGTAACCAACCTTGCCTGAGAAGGCCCCACTTCCCCTAGAACTGATCCCAACTGATTGAGCTTGTGTTTTTTATTCTCCTTCAAGAGACCAGGACTTCAGCAAGCCATTTGGATTTATTCCCATGGGGATCCACTGCATGACTGCTTTTAAGAGCCAGGGAGGAATAAAACATTTTTCAGTCTTCTTGGTATCATGAGTCTTGTTGAGTCTGTATACGTGCATGGTATAGAAACATAGAAATTAGGTGCTGGAGTAGGCCATTCGGCCCTTCAAGCCTGCACCGCCATTCAATATGATCATGGCTGATCATCCAACTCAGTATCCCGTACCTGCCTTCTCTCCATACCCTCTACTCCCCCTAGCCACAAGGGCCACATCTAACTCCCTCTTAAATATAGCCAATGAACTGGCCTCCACTACCCTCTGTGGCAGAGAGTTCCAGAGACCCACCACTCTCTGTGAAAAAAGTCCTTCTCATCTCGGTCCTAAAGGATTTCCCCCTTATCCTTAAGCTGTGACCCCTTGTCCTGGACCTCCCCAACATCGGGAACAATCTTCCTGCATCTAGCCTGTCCAACCCCTTAAGAATTTTGTAAGTTTCTATAAGATCCCCTCTCAATCTCCTAAATTCTAGAGAGTATAAACCAAGTCTATCCAGTCTTTCTTCATAAGACAGTCCTGACATCCCAGGAATCAGTCTGGTGAACCTCTGTACTCCCTCTATGGCAATAACGTCCTTCCTCAGTTTTGGAGACCAGAACTGTACGTAATACTCCAGGTGTGGTCTCACCAAAACCCTGTACAACTGAAGTAGAACCTCCCTGCTCCTATACTCAAATCCTTTTGCTATGAAAGCTAACATACCATTCACTTTCTTCACTGCCTGCTGCACCTGCATGCCTACTTTCAATGACTGGTGTACCATGACACCCAGGTCGCGCTGCATCTCCCCTTTTCCTAATCGGCCACCATTTAGATAATAGTCTGCTTTCCTGTTTTTCCCACCAAAGTGGATAACCTCACATTTATCCACATTATACTGCATCTGCCAAACATTTGCCCACTCACCCAGCCTATCCAAGTCACCTTGCAGTCTCCTAGCATCCTCCTCACAGCTAACACTGCCCCCAGGCTTAGTGTCATCCGCAAACTTGGAGATATTGTCTTCAATTTCCTCATCCAGATCATTAATAATGGCATTATATTGTAGGACGTAGAGCGCTGCAGGATAGGAATACGGACCACTGCCATGAGTATATTTCTGGGCACTCATTCATACCCCATCCAGCTAAGTATTGCTGCCAGAACTTCAGTTTAGCTTTGTCTTTCATTTCCTTCATCCCCTACAGATTTCCTAGAACTATTTGCAGACTTTCTTCTGTCCATCACCACCCTCGCTCCTTCCAGCAAAAATACACAGGCTGTCACTCAGTAATTAGTTTGTACGGTGCATTTAAGATTTGGAGTTTGGTTCTGTAAAATCGTCGTATAAAAGGTACAAGGGATTACATAGCCGTTTTTCTGGTCAGCCCAGCCTGTTGCAGCCTAACTTGAATGTTATTCCTCTGGAAGGCACTGCATGGGATTGTGAAGGGTCAACAACCCTCGAGAGATCTCAGGCCAACCTAGAGTGCAACCTAGGTGTAGGATTATTAGTCTATCACCACGAATTGTCAGGAAGGAACTGCAGATGTTTGTTCTTATTATAGATAGACACAACATGTTGGAGTAGCTCAGCAGGTCATAGTATCTTTGGAGAAAAGTAATAGGTGACATTTCGGGTTGAGACTTTTCTTCAGGGAGAAAGGTTCCGACCCAAAATGTCACCTATTCCTTTTCTCCAGAAATGCTGCCTGACCCATTGAGTGACTAACACTTTGTGTTTTATTTGTAAATCAGCATCTGCAGTTCCTTGTTTCTCTTGAATATATTTTGTTTAAAATCCAAGAACACTTTAGAAAAAACACAGAAGTAATGAAAGTAACTGAAATAACTCAACGGGCTAAGCCACATCAGTGGAAGGAAATGAACAGACCATGTTATGGGTCAGGACCCTTCTTCAGATTGATAGTAGTTGAGGGGAGAGGACTGCAGAGAAAGATGGGGCAGGTCAAGGCCTGAGAAGTGAAAGGTGGATACAATTGGGGAGGAGAGAGATAAGGAGAGAAGAATGAAGAGGGAGGGATGTACGTGGAAGGGGCTGGGGGTAGGGAAAGAAGAGGAAAAAAAGGAAATGGGAAATGAGTATGCAAAGGAGGGGAAAGGACCAGGATGACTGGGAAGGTGCAAGATGGTGTGTCAAATGGGTGTGCACTGGATGGGAGGGTTGCACAGGGAAGAGAAAGAGGTTAGAGGGGTATTGGAGAATTGATTGTTCATACCGTGGTGTTGCAAGTTACCCAAGAAGAATGGGATGTGCTGTTCATGAGAGCGACGATGATTGAGAAAGATTAGTTTTGGTTTGGAGATACAGCATGATCACTCGTTCACAATCATTCTATGTTATCTCACTTTCTCATCCATTCCCTACACATTAGGGGCAATTTTACAGACCAATTAAGCTACAAACTGCATCTTTGGAATGTGGGAGGAAAATGGAGCACCTGGAGGAAATCCAAGCAGTCACAGGGAGAAAGTGTAAACTCCACACAAACAGTACCCGAGGTCGGGATTGAACCCTGGTGTCCAGTGCTATGAGACAGCGGCTCTATAAGCTGCACCACTGTGCCATCCCATAAATTGTTGACTATTCAGTGGTGTTCGATGAACAAAGTCAAATGATGGAGCTTTTGAGAGTAAATTTAACCAACACGGTTAGCCTTAGATTTGTGCCAAAGCGTTGGTGATGGCTGTGGTTCAGGGCTTGCTTAAACCGGAATGTGTGAGGCAAAGCTCAGTGACCTGCGTAACTGAATCCTATCCAATTCAGAAGAAAGGAAATGGCTGTTTTCTGTAGCACAGCAGGCAGTGGCATTTGGAATATGAAATAAGTACAATATAAATTACTTGAGCGCAGGGTTATAAATCATAGTAAAACGAGCCAACTTTATGCTAGACCTGCAGATCAACAAGAGGAGTTCTTCATCTGTAAGTGTTTGTTTTAACTAAAGTTGTCCATTACATTTTCACTGCTTCTGATAGAATTCACAGGAGCAGATGTGTTTTATTTGTTGGACATGCCTTTGATTTTATTCCAGCTTCCTTTCCTCCCTATTCCTACACAAGCTGATCGTGATAGACCCCAGTCCACCCTTCACCATTAGCTTTAGCCTTTTCCAGGACCATTTGGAATCAAGCCCCATTACACCCTTGGTCCAAACATAGACAAAAGAGCTGACTTCCAAAGAAGTGGTGCAAATGAAAGCTCTTAACAGCAAGGCAAGATCTGACTGTGGAGCATCAAGGAACTCTGAGAGTCAGGAGGAATCAAGAGTGCAACTCTAAATTGGCTTAAGTTCTGGCAACATAGAAAGAGTCAAACTTCCTCCCTATAAGTACTACAAGAGCAGGTCAGAATCTGTGAATCTGGACTCCCCGTGGTCTACTTATTTCAACAAGACACAAGTCAGAACATGAAGGAATACTCTAGACCATTGAGTTATAGAATTTTGCAGTGTGGAAACAGGCCCTTTGGCCCAACTTGCCCACACCGGCCAACATGTCCCATCTACACTCGTCCTACCTGCCTGCTTTTGGCCCATATCCCTCTAAACCTGTCCTATCCAACTTCCTTTGATGACTTCAATTTCATCCAAACTCAATAAATCCGACATGGTCCAGAATAAAGTAAACCTTCTATCTAACACCCCACTCACTAGCTCAAACATTTCTTGTCCACAAAGCGCACTGCAGCAACTTGTCAAAGCTTCTTCGAGAGCGCTTGTCGAACCCTTGAACACTTAGGCCTCTACCACCTTAAAGGACAAGTGCAGCAGGTGCATGGAAACACCACCAACTCCTAGCTCCTATTAAGTCACATAATGCCACTGGGTTTAAACCTTCGAACTCCCATCCTCAGAAGCACTGTGCGTGTACCCTCACTAGGACGACAATGATTCTTAAGACTTTAGACATTAGATACAGCGTGAAAACAGGCCCATTGGCCGCAGAGTCCCAGCCAACCAGCGATCACCCCATGGGATGGGAGATTGCAACCTTCATGTGGTCCGCCCTGTTTCGACGAATGCAATCAACCTGGCGTGCACAATCAAGTAAGATCAAATAGAACAAGTTGTCCTACAACTTTAGGCTGTGCACGCCATATGGAAGAAGAAGAAGACCCCATGTACTCACACTATTCTACACACATGGGGCAATTTACAATTTTACCAAAGCCAATTAACCTACAAACCTGTATGTCTTGGAGTGTGGAAGGAAACCCGAGCACCTAGGGAAAACCCACGCGGCCTCTGGAAGAACATACAAACTCCGAATGTACAGCACCTGTAGTCAGAATTGAACCCGGGTCTCTGGAGCTGCAAGGCAGCAACTCTACCACTGCACATGATTACCAGTGAGCCATTTACAGTGTATAGATACATGATAAGGGAATAACATTTAGTGCAAGGTAAAGCCAGCAAATAAAATTCATAGAAATAAATTTACAAATACATATTTGTCTTTATTTATGTGATATATGATCTCTGTATTTCTTTAAGAAATAACACCGGCATGTTTTCTTGCAGAGTATTGTGTGCACAGGACTGCTCCAGTGGTATCCCAAACCCTATCTCATCCATTGTATCCAGTCATGTGAGGTACGTTGCTATATTTCATTACAGCCACACAGTCCCTTTGCCGTTCTGCTGTCTTTCCTTAAAGCTGCGTTGGTTGTGTGCCTGCCAGTGCCATCTCTTTCTTGAGTATTATCATGTACAGTACTCCTTCCCATTCCCAGCAATATGCCAAGGTATGGTGACTGAAGAACATGAAGATGTATACATCAACTCAGGAGTATTGAACAAAGCTAGAAATGCAATGGAATTAGAATTCCCCTGCAAGGTTAGAGAGAAGGGACAAACTTGGACATTTATCGTACATTGGAAAATGGCCAGAGTGAAATTATTTAATTCATCTCGATTAAGCAATACAAAATAGCATGCACAATTATTTTCTATAACTTGGTGATTTGTTACAGTATCTGACAGTAAAATGCGAAGATTGTGTACGAAAGACAACATTTAAAATATAATCATCTTGAGACACTAGGAACTGAAGATGATGGTTACCAAACAAAAACAGTGCTGGAGTGACTCAGAGGATCAGACAGCATCTCTGGAGGACCCAAAATGCCGCCGTATGCATGTCCTCCACATATGCTGCCTGATCCAAGATTCAAGAGAGTTTATTGTCATGTGTCCCAGGATAGGACAATGAAATTCTTGCTTTACTTCAGCACAACAGAATATAGTAGACATGAATACAGTACAGATCAGTGTGTCCATATACCATTATATAAATATATACACGCATGAATAAATAAAACACATAAAGTGCAAATAAACAGATAATGGGCTATTAATGTTCAGAGTTTTGTTTGAGTTGAGTTTAATAGCTTGATGGCTGTGGGGAAGTAGCTATTTCTGAACCAGGACGTTGCAGTCTTCAGGCTCCTGTACCTTCTACCTGAAGGTAGCGGGGAGATGAGTGTGTGGCCAGGATGGTGTGGGTCCTTGATGATGCTGCCATCCTTTTTGAGGCAGCGACTGTGGTAGATCCCCTCGATGTTCGGGAGGTCAGAGCCGATGATGGACTGGGCAGTGTTTACTACTTTTTGTAGTCTTTTCCGCTCCTGGGCGCTCAAGTTGCCGAACCAAGCCACGATGCAACCAGTCAGCAAGCTCTCTACTGTGCACCTGTAGAAGGTAGAGAGAGTTCTCCTTGACAGACCGACTCGCCGTAATATTCTCAGGAAGTAGAGGCGCTGATGTGCTTTCTTTAAAATTGCATCTGTGTTCTCGGACCAGGAGAGATCTTCAGAGATGTGCACGCCCAGGAATTTGAAGCCCACTGAGTAACTCTAGCAAAAACCTTGTGGGTGTTTTTCAGGGTAATCTGGAGTTTGATCAGGATTACATTTGGGAGGTTAAAAATCTCAAATATGTATTTTCTGGGCATTTAGGAATGGAGCTTGATGGTTTATGTGGCCTTTTCTTCGCTCTGACTATGTATCAGAAAAGTACATTTTCAGATAAAGGTATCAAGATGGGATGCAGAATGTGATTAAATATTGTATTAAATCCCACAGCACCTTTGTGCATAATTCTCTTCTGATGTCCAATTTGTGATCTGTTCTTTCAATAGAATTTAGAGAAAGAGTTTGTGTTTCATAAATCTGGGGTAATTAAGAGGTCTTTGGAATACTCAATTTTTAAGCACAATGTTATATTCTCCCAGGTTTATCCCAATTCTGCAAATTATTCGTTCAATCTTCATACAATTCAGGCAATTCTCCAATCAAGGGGTAGTGGTTTGGTTACTGGGATTTCATGCAATATCATTTATTCAAGTGTATATCTGTTTACTCACAAATGTAGTAATTTTGCTGCGATACTTCCTGGAGTCAAAGACGTTCAGGAGGAATAGAGTCATAGTCATAGAGTCATACCGCACGGAAACAGTCCCTCGACCCAACTTGCCCACACTGACAAAGATGTTCCATCTACACTAGTCCCACCTGCTTACGCTTGGCCCATATTCCTATGCATGTACCTGTCTAATTGTTTCTTAAACATTGCAATAGTCTCTGCCGCAACTACTGTATCTGGCAGCTCGTTCCTTATACCCACCACTCCTTGTGTGAAATACTCAAGGATTGGTGGCAACTTCTAGAATATCAGCACGGGTAGTAAAGTGAAGCCCAATGTCAATCAGCAGAAGTATTTCAGTGTACCATAAAAAGTATTTTTCATTTTGCAAAGGTCATTCCACTCCATCTCAACTCTTCTGCGGCTTAAAGAAAGCTTATTTTCAGCTTTGGCACAGAATATGTTGAGTTGTTACTGCTTCTGTTCTCCTGTGTTTTCTATTCTGCTAGTTTCTTGAATCTTCCAGGAAGTCTTCGTAAAGACAGTAATCAGATTCACATGGTACAATGTGCGGTCATAGCCCAGTTGTATTGCCTTCAGGTTCCAGGAATAATAATTGCAATTACCATTAGCCGATGTGAGTTGAACACGTCAGCTTGGATGAAGGGAAGCTTCACCTTCTTTTGTTGCATGAGATTTGGTTGTTTTGTTATCTCTCCCAAACCAAACAGAATGAGATTGGCCTCACTCTTCTCTGAGCAGGGTCAAGTGGCTATTTGGGACCGAGTCAAAGAATGTTGTCAGGTTGGAAAGGGTCAGGGAAGATATACAAGGATGTTGCCGGGACTTGAGGGTCTGAGCTATAGGGAGAGATTGAGCAGACTGGGACTATTCCCTGGAGCACAGGAGGATGAGGGGTGTATAAATCATGAGAGGAATCGATCGGGTAGACGTACGGAGTCTCCTGCCCAGAGTAGGGGAATTGAGAACCAGAGGGCATAGGTTTAAGGTGAAGGGGGAAGGATTTTTTTAGGAATCTGAGGGTTAACTTTTCACACAAACGGTGGGAAGTATTTGGAACGATAGATGAGACCGAGATTTTGGCAACATATTTAAGAAGCAATTAGGCAGGTATGTAGATAGGACAGGTTTAGAGGGATATGGGCGAAAACGTAGGCAAGTGGAACTAGTGTAGATGGGACCTGTTGGTTGGTGTGGGAAAGTTAGGCTGAAGGGCCTGTTTCCACACTGTCTAACTCATGACTATGTCACTCATTTGCAGCTCAAGAGACCTTTTAGCTCATCCTGCTCCAAAGTGGAGCTACTTAGGTTGCTCACATTTTCCAACTCTAGTCCATGGTCTTGTAGACTATGGTTTGTCAAAAGCTCATCCAGGCTGAGGTTATTTTCTTGACTCCATTGTGATCCCCTGGGGAAAATACACCGTTGTGTTTTGCTTAGCTCACTGAGTAAAATACCCCAAGAATAATCAGTCAGCAAATATCACACCAACTCACACAAGGAAATATGAGCTAACCAGACAATAGCATTGATCAAGACATGTTATGTCATTAGTTTGAGAATATAGCCTCCCATTGGAATTACGATAGTTTTGTGCATGAACAAGAAAATCATTCACTCATAATAAGTTATGATGTTTAATATGGTTTGTGCAGCAAAACAAAAATGTTATGTTAGTTATTGATGTATTTACAATATAATATGACATGGGTGTTACAATGAGACATATCAGCAATTGCCTTTCTTCTGGTCTGGTCACAAGCAAAAAGAAAGGACTTGCATTAATATGGTAATTTATACTCTCTCATGGCGTCTTGATGTAACTTAAAGCCATGGAGGTACGTTTGAAGTGTAGTCACAGCTATCTGCTACTATCTATCTGCACTTCTTCTGTAACCCTATCCTAACACAATGTTTAGTACTCCGTTCCTTTCTCTTTTTACACCACCTGATGTACTTGTGTATTGTTTGATTGGTAGCTTGTTCTTTGTACTCCATACTTTCCCTTCAAGCAGTAGGGTGGCACAGTGGTACAGCCATAGATTGCTGCCTTACAGCATCAGAGACCTGGGTTCAATCCTGACTACGGGTGCTGTCTGTATGGAGTTTGTACGTTCTCCCTGAAACCTGTGTGGGGTTTCTCCAGGAGATTTGATTTTTTCCCACACTCCAAAGACATACAAGTTTGTAAGGTAATTGGCTTTGTAAACTTGTAAATTGTCCCTAGTGTGTAGGATAGCGTTAGTGGACGGGGATCGCTGGTCGACGTGGACTCGGTGGGCCAAAGGGCCTGTTTTTCGCACTCCATCTACACTATTACTAAAACTCTCATCTTGTCCTCTTCCGGTTTGCTTTTATTTTTAATTTGCGCAAAAACAGTACCCTCTATCGCTAGGATATTTTCGCCTCCTTACTCACCGTTCTCCTCTGCTCCAAGCGCACCAAGTTTTGTTCCGATCGGTGGAATATTACAAGAGTTTTGAAAAGTCGTGAGATCAGCAAATTGGTCTTCTCGCCTGTCAGTCACCATGAAGGTAACACCCCTTCCGGCACCCGCTGTCAATCACCGGGGCGAGAAGAATCCATCCCCGGAGGCGGGGCTGAGACCACAAGCAATGCTGATTGTGTCCACAAGCCGTGCTGAGTGAGCCCGCAAGAGTGGTCAGGGAAGCCGCTGAGTGGAGCTGGGGAAGCCGCTGAGTGTAGTCGTGGGAGCCGCTGTGTGGAGTCAGGGAAGCCGTTGAGTGGAGTCCCCCCCCCCTCCACACACACTCCCCTATCCCCCTCTACACACCCACACCTCCCCTTCCCCCCACCGCCCTTCCTCCCCTCCCCCGCTCCCCCGTTCCCCCCATCCTCCCCATACACCCCTCCCCCTCACACCCCACACCCCCTTGCTCCTCCCTGTTTCCTCCCCACCCCCCACCACCCCCCCCCACACACCCCACCCCCCCCCACCCCCCACCCACACACACCCCCCCCCCACACACAACCCCCACACGCCACGCACACACACCCCCCTCCCGCACACACACCCTCCCCCACACACACCCCCCCCACATCCCTCCTCCCCCCCTCCCACACCTCTCCCGCGCACATACACACCCCTGACACATATCCTCCTCCCCCACACCCCCACACCACCCTCTCCCCCCCTCCTACACCTCCCCGTCCACATACACCCAATTTCCCCCGCCACACACCCCACTTCCCTCCCCCCCTCCCCTCCCACACATGAAGAGGAGGGGGAGGGAGTGCTCGGGGATGAGGGGAAATGAGCCGTGCCTGTGCAGTTAGGGGCTATGGGTGAGAGGTGGAATATTGCGTTGAGGGAACGGGTTGCGTTGGGGGAACAGGTGAGAGGTGGAATATTGCGTTGGGGAATGGGTTGCATTGGGGGACCAGGCCTCCCGTGTGACTGGGACCCAAAGGGTCCAGCTTAGTCTAGTCTATATATTAAAACCAATCATTCTTTAATGCTTGCCTCCAATATAAACTGAGATTCAAGCCAGCTAAGCGAGACTTTTTTAAGCTAAGAACCAAGTGCAGTCAAATAAATTGAGTAACCTTTAAAATTTATGCAAGGGAAGATCGCAGAGGTGGATCAGCGACTAAAATTATGGTTTAGTTTAGTTATTGTCACGTGTACCGAGGTACAGTGAAAACATGCTATCCAGTCAGCAGAAAGAAAGGTTGGTGTCCAGCTGCTGACGTCACACCCAGCACAGCCAACAGGTTGCACTGGGAGATCTGGACAATTGTTTTTCTCTCTATGTGACTTTTTGTGTTAACAGTTCATCGCAGACAGGAGACAAGAAGTTGTCAGTGCCTCATATCTCTGTTCAGATGTTTTAATTTAGTTTAGGGATACAGCGCGGAAACAGGCCCTTCGGCCCACCAAGTGCCTGCCGACCTATACACTAGTACTGTCCCACATACTAGGGACAATTTACAATTTTTTTTAACCAAAGCCAATTAACCTACAAGTCTGTACATCTTTGGGTGGAAACCAGAGCTCCCAGAAAAAAACCCACACGCTCACGGAGACAATGTACAAACTCCGTACAGACAACACCCACAGTCAGGATCGAACCCGGGTCTCTGGCGCTGTAAGGCAGCAGCTCTTCCACTGCTCCACTGTGCTGACCGTGCACTTGGTCAGGCTCTGGGAATTTATCTCCCTTGATGCACCTTTAAATGGCAACACCACCTACATGCTAATGTGTATAGTCTAACACATCACAATTTATATTAAAGTTGATTTAACTCATTAAATAAATTAAAAATGCATTAAGACATAGCTAAATTAAATAACTAACTGAAAAAGTAAATAACTTGTCTGTTTCCTCGTGATCTTCAGGCTGGGAATTTTCAAATGAATGGGAACACTAATCCTGGAGCAGCAGTACAGGGTATATGGAATGAGCTGCCAGAGGAGATAATTGAGGCAGGTATTACATTAGTATAGTTTAGAGATACAGTGTAAAAGCAGGCCCTTCAGCCTACCGAGTCCGTGCCAACCATTGATCAGACTTCTCTGGACTTGCACTTAAATAGCTGATGCAACAAAGACTATGGAGCCAAGTGCTAGTAAAAGAGATCAGTATTTAGTTTAATTTGGAGATACAACTCCAAAACATTATTTCAGCCCACTGATTCCACACCAACCATCGATCACCCCTGCAATAATCTGTGTTGATTCATTGAACTCAAAGATCTCATGTGCATGGACCAGTTTCTGAGGCAATGTGATTGTGACCATTAATTTCTGGTAGCTCAGGAGCACCACCAGCAGATTCATTACGGTACTGCAATTCTGGCTACATTTGGTTCTTGGAGTACCTTGGTTCAATGCGCCATAATACCATCAGGGCCGGCCTTAGGAGGTGCGGAGCCGAATTGGGAACAATTTTGGTGAGCCCCAGGTTCCCAACCAAGGTCTGTAGAATCATAGAAATATAAATAAAGTCTATTAGAGACTTTATATCTCTATGGCAGAATGGAAAGTAATTGAAATGTGCGCTTAGCAAATGCATGCGAGTTAATGGACCAAACAGATCTAAGCTACATTTTAATATAAAATTGCATACATGTAAGCCTACAAGTAACAAACAAAATGTGTAGATTACCTCTGAAAAATACATAGTTACAATACCACTTGTTTTAGTGACTGTGGAAAAAAAAAGTAATTTAATCCTGGCGAAAAACCAGTCCAGGCATTAAATTTTGGGCATCAGCCCCATCCTACCATTTGGGCTTCTACCCCATCCTAACTTAGTTGTGTGTGTGTGTGTGCGTGTGTTAGTTGTCTGTGCGTTATGTGTGTGTGTGGGAGGGGAGGGAAGTAGAGAAAGAAGGGAGGGAGGGAAGGAGAGAAGGGAAAAGAGAGAGAGAGGAATAAGGGAGGGAAGGAGAGAAGGGAGGGATGGAAGAAGGGAAGGGAAGGAGAGAAGGGAGGGAGAAGGTCGGCGGCAGGAGCGGATGCCAGGGTCCGGACGGACGGTGTGAGCTGAGGCTGATGTTTGTAAACGTTGCTCCAACCCCCGGCCTGGCCCTCCATGTATTGTTCACCGCGTCTCGCCAGGGAGAGAGAAGGACGGAGCCGGGGCGGTGTGCGGTACCATGAGGGAACGACACACCTAGCCCTCGCCCCCTTCTCCATTCCCCCTCCACCAGGGGTAGATCTACCCAAGCCGAGAGTAGATTACACTGGCGCGGGGCCACTTTAAGCGCGGGGCCCAATTGGGAGCAATTGGTCCAATTGACTTAAGGCTGGCCTTGCATACCCTTCTGCTATCCATGTTTCTTCAGGGCAAGCACCTGTGAGCTCTGTGGTCAAATAATATTGTAGGGTTTGCTGAAAGGTCTAGTATATTTGATTTGAAAAAATAATAATTAGCATGCTCAATGGGAGGTGTGAAAGAAATATCCACAGAAGTTTTGAATGAGTGTGGATTGTAGGCAGGAAATAAAATTCTGCAGAAGCTGGATGTATGAAATAAAACTAGTTGACACTGGAGATACTCGGCAAATCAGGCAGCAGCTGTAGAGAGAGAAACAGAGTCAATGCCCAGGCATAAGACCCTTCATCAGAACTGGGTAAAGATAGAATCCCTATGTCTTTTACATCGCAGAGAAGGGGGAGGGATAAAGAGAATGTCTGTGCTGTGTTTGAAGGCAAGTGAATTATGTAAATAGTGGAGGTGCTGGGACTGTGAGCTCACGAACAGAAA
Source organism: Okamejei kenojei (assembly GCA_035221665.1). Lineage (NCBI taxonomy): Eukaryota > Metazoa > Chordata > Chondrichthyes > Rajiformes > Rajidae > Okamejei > Okamejei kenojei. Next base: position 32,577,107 of record CM069140.1, read on the forward strand.
AACAAACAGTGCTGGGACTGTGAACACTGGAGTTTCTGGAAATCTGAACCAAAAGCAGATGTTGGAAATACACAGCAGGTCACATGGATTCTGCAGAGAGAGAAAAACAATGTTAAGCTTACAGAGGTGCACTTAAACTAAGTTTCCAGCATTCAACCAGTGGACCAATGTTAGAGGCAGTGCAATCTGGAGAATGTGAGGGGTTGGGCAAACAAGACAGAGGAAGAAAAGATAAATGTTAGGATCCATAGAGTTGTAGAGGAAGAGAATGCTTCCACAGATCCCAGAACATAGCATGCAGATAACGAGGATAAGCAGAAATCGGATATATTTGCATTTATTATCTGAGCCATAGAATATTCATATTGGAATGCATAAAAAAAGCTCTATTTTACAGTCTAAAGAAAGGTTCTAACCCAAAATGTTCCAGAGTTGCTGCCTGACCCGCTGAGTTACTCCAGCATTTTGTGTCTCTCTTCGATGTAAACCGGCATATGCAGTTCCTTCCTACGTATAAAATACCATTTAGGCTACAATTAGAATACTGTGTGCAATTCGGTGACTGTACTCCAGGAATAGTTGTTTAACATTGTGGGCTGAAGGCCCGTTCCTGTGCTGTACTCTTCTAGGTATGTGACAGCACTACATGGGTCTAGTCTCGTCTTATCACCATGGGCTGATATAGATTTATACAGCATGGAAACAGACCTTTCAGCCCAAAGAATCTGCACCATTCTTCAAGTAATGATTTATACCAATCCTATCGATGTATTCTTCCCACATTCCAATCAACTTCCTCCAGATTAGGGCACATGGTATTGGGGGTAGAGTCTGACATGGATGGAGAAGCAGACAGGAAACAAAGAGTAGGGATTAACGGGTTTCTTTCAGAATGGCAGGCAGTGACTAGTGGGGTACTGCAAGGTTCTGTGCTGGGACCGCAGCTATTTACAATATACATCAATGATTTGGATGAAGGGATTCAAAGTAACAATAGCAAATTTGCAGATGACATAAAGCTGGGTGGCAGTGTGAACTGTGAGGAGGATGCTATGAGAATGCAGGGTGACTTGGACAGTTTGGGGGAGTGGACAGATGCATGGCAGATGAAGTTTAATGCGGATGAATGTGAGGTTATCCCACTTTGGTAGCAAAAACAGGAAGGCAGATTACTATCTAAATGGCGTCAAGTTGGGAAAAGGGGAAGTACAACAGGAGGGTACATAAAAGGCTGGAGAAACTCAGCGGGTGCAGCAGCATCTAAGGAGCGAAGGAGATAGGTGACGTTTTGGGTCGAGACCCTTCTTCAGACTAGTCAGGGATCAGGAAAACGAGAGATATAGACAGTGATGTGGAGAGATAAAGAACAATGAATGAAAGATACGCAAAAAAGTATTGATGATAAAGGGAACAAGCCATTGTAAGCTGTTTGTGGTGTGAAAATGAGAAGCTAGTGCGACTACGGTGGGGGAGGGAGATAGAGAGAGGGGGAATGCCAGGGCCCGAGGGCTGAGGAAGAGGTGGGAAGGGGAGGAGACAGCAAGGGTTAACAGAATTGAGAAAATTCAATGTTCAAGCCCAAAGGATGCAGACTCCCCAAGCAGAATATGAGGTGCTGTTCCTCCAACTTGCGGTGTTGCTCACTCTGGCCGTGGAGGAGGCCCAGGACCGAGAGGTCGGATACGGAATGGGAGGGGGAGTTGAAGTGCTGAGCCACCGAGAGGTCGGCTTGGTTATTGCGGACCGAGCGGAGGTGTTCGGCGAAACGATCGCCAAGCCTCCTCTTGGTCTCACCGAATATAGATCATCTGGCATCTGGAGCAGCGGATGCAGTAGATGAGGTTGGAAGGAGGTGCAGGTGAACCTCTGTCGGACCTGGAAGGACTGCTTGGGTCCCTGAAAGGAGTGGAGGGGGGAGGTGAAGGGACAAGTGTAGCATTTCTTGCGGTTGCAAGGGAAAGTGCCCGGGGAACGGGTAGAGCGGGAGGGAAGGGAAGAATTGACAAGGGAGTTGCGGAGGGAGCGGTCTTTGCGGAAAGCAGACGGGGGGAGATGGGAAGATGTGGCGAGTGGAGGGGTCACGTTGGAGGTGGCGAAACTGGAAGAGGACTATGTGTTGTATCTTGCCGGCTGGTGAGGTGAAAGGTGAGGACCAGGGGGACTCTGCCCTGTTTGCGAGTGGGGGAATGGGGAGAGAGGGCAGTGTTGCTGGGTATGGAGGAGACCCTGGTGCGAGCCTCATCTATAGTGGGGGAGGGGAATCCCCGTTCTCTGAAGAATGAGGCCATTTGTGATGACCTGGTGTGGAACACCTTCCTGTAATAAGACCGATTAGGAAAAGGGGAGATGCAGCGAGACCTGTGACAGATGGGCTGGATAGACTCGGGACCTTTACAGAAGAAGGACTTTTTTCACACAGGGTGAGTCTCTGGAACTCTCTGCCACAGAGGGTAGTCCAGTTCATTGGCTATATTTAAGAGTGAGTTGGATGTGGCCCTTGTGGCTAAGGGGAAGGTACGGGATGCTGAGTTGGATGATCAGCCATGATCATATTGAATGGCGGTGCAGGCTCGAAGGGCTGAATGGCCTACTCCTGCACCTAATTTCTACGTTTCTATGTTTCTATGGAACACCTCATCCTGGGAGCAGATGCGGCGTAGACGGAGGAATTGGAAATAGGGGATGGAGTCCTTACAGGAAGCAGGGTGGGAGGAAGAGTAGTCCAGGTAGCTGTGGGAGTCAGTTGGTTTGTAGTGGAAGTACAAACAGGATCTGGGGGTCCTTGTACATCAGTCTATGAAAGTAAGCATGCAGGTACAGCAGGCAGTGAAGAAAGCAAATGGTATGTCCAGCTTTATAACAAGATAAATCGAATATAGGAGCAAAGAGGTTTACAAGGTTAATTCCCTGGATGGCGGGACTGTCATATGCTGAGAGAATGGAGCAGCTGGGCTAGTGCACTTTGGAGTTTAAAAGGATGAGAGGGGATCACATTGAAACATATAAGATTGTTAAGGGCTTGGACACACTAGAGGCAGGAAACATGTTCCTGATGTTGGGGGAGTCCAGAACCAGGGGCCAAAGTTTAAGAATAAGGAGTAAACCATTTAGAACGGAGACGAGGAAACACTTTTTCTCACAGAGAGTGGTTAGTCTGTGGAATTCTCTGCCTCCGAGGGCTGCGGAGGCAGGTTCTCTGGATGCTTTCAAGAGGGAGCAAGATAGGGCTCTTAAAAATAGGGAGTCGGGATATGGGGTGAAGGCAGGGACGGGGTACTGATTTTGGATGATCAGCCATGATCACATTGAGTGACGGTGCTGGCTCGAAGGGCCGAATGGCCTACTCCTGCACCTATTGTCTATTGTCTATTTAATGCTCATCTAGCGGAAACACAGTGGCCAATCAGTGACTGAATTCTGCTCAAGTTCATGTCACAGTAGCAGAATTAGGCCATTTATCCCATCAAGTTTACTTCCCCATTCAATCATGGCTGATCTATCATTCCCTCTCAACCCCATTCTTGTGCCTTCTCTTCATAATGTTTGACACCCGCGCTAATCAAGGACCTTTCAATCTACGCTTTAAAAACACCAATGACGGCCTCTACAGCCGCCTGTGGTAATGAATTCCACAGATTCACCACTCTCTGGCTAATGAAATTCCTCCTCATTTTCTTTCTAAAGGTATTTCCTTTTATTCTGAGGTCTGTTATTCTGAGATATCAACCTTATGTACAGTTGGTTGCAGAACTGTTATGAGGGCAGATTGATTTTACTGGACTGCCTTCTTCCAAAGGAAACTGAGGCAGATTTAATTGGAATGTGTATTGTGAGATCTATTCATGGTCTACAGGTTGAAACTATTTCCCCTGATGGAGATGAGAATAATCAGGGGGCATAGATATAAATTAATTTCGGAACAATTAGAGGTGTGTTGCAAAATAGTTTTCTTTTGTGAGGGTTTAGGACTTGTTGTCTGAAAGGCAAAATTCCTCACAATAAGTAAAAAGCACCTGGGTTCCTGAAGAATCATGAACTGCAGGGCTGTGGACCAAGAGGTGGGAAGTGAAAATAGCGAACTACAAACTGCAGGAGGATCTTAGCAAGTGCAGCAAGTATGGAAATGGAAATTTCCATGACATGAATTGGACATTACCCCACAGGGAATTGGGTATCATTACTTGTATTACACAGGCCAAAATGGTTACAATGCACTCCTGGCAATCCACTAGACTAGGTCCTCCTGGCAACCCACCTACGGCACGAGAATTCTCGCTACTCTTCATGGCGGCTTCATTCTCGTCGCCGCTAATTTTTCAACATGTTGAAAAATTTGCGCCGACCATAATGAGGCCGTGATTAGTTCCCAGAATGCGGGAACTCCTCACGACCATGAAGGCGAATCCGCAGCAACCACCCGCGACCATGTGGCGACTGCATAGTCTCCTGCAGTCGCCTAAAAAGTCGCCTAAGTGGGACAGGCCCATAACTCCCTTTTACCTATTGACAAATAGTTTTTATATTATGTTTTTAGATAACACAATATTTTTCTAAGAGTGCAAATATTGTGTTATAGCAGAACTACCTGCAGCTCCATTTTTAGTCCACCAGCCCTGTAGTGCAAATGAGAATAGATTAGATTAGCAGATGCTATCATAAGTGGGATAAGGTGGTATCGTGGCACAGTGGCAGAGTTGCTGCCTTACGAGACCCGTGTTGGATCCAGACTATAAGTGCTGTCTGTATGGAGTTTGCACGTTCTTCCGCGATCGCGTGGGTTTTCTCCCTGTTCTCCAGTTACCTCCCACACTCCAAAGACATACAGGTTTGTAGGTTAATTGGCATCGGTAAAATTGTAAATTGTCCCTAGTGTGTAGGATAGTGCTGGTGTATGGGGTGATCGCTGGTCGGCGCGGACTCAGTGGGCTTCAGGGCCTGTTTCCGCACTGTATCTCTAAACTAAACTAAGTGAGAATGTGGTGCATATTTTAATATCAATCCGTTTTTAATTTGTGAGGTGAATGCTAGTGATGGGAAACTTTATTGACAAGGAGCGGCCAAGCCTTTTTGTCCTGAAGGAAAGAGACTGAGTGAGGAGTCTACATAGAGCAGTACAGCACAGGAACAGGCCCTTCAGCCGACAATGCTAGTCCCGAGCATGAAGCCCAGTTGAACTGATCTCATCTGCCTGGACATGATTCATCGCCCTCTTTTCCCTGCACTTCCATGTCTATCTAAAGCCCTCTTAAACAGCACTATCGTATCAGCCTCTTCCACCACCATCACCCCTAGCAGTGTGTTCCATGCCACCACCAGTCTCTGTAAAAAAATACTTACCCCACAAATCTCTATTAAACTTTCTCCTCTCACCATAAGTTTAGGTTGAACGTTGCTGATTTTAAAACCATAATGCGTAGAATAGGGCACATTCGCGCTTTTACACCACCAGCGATCCGGGTGCGATCCAGAGTATGGGTTGTTTGTACGGAGTTTGTGTATTCTCCCTGTGACTGCCTGGGTTTCCTCTGGGTGCTCCACTTTCCTCCCACGTCCCAAAGATGTGCAGGTCAATTGGCTTATGTAAATTGCCTCTAGTGTGTAGGATAGAACTTGTATAATGGGTGACCGTTGGTTGGTGTAGACATGGTGGGCTGAAGGGCCTGTTTCCAAGCTGTTACTCTAAACCCTAGATTAAACTCTAAATTATTGGAACTGGCATCAGAAGTGACTGATGCTCAGACCGCATTAGGTTCTAAGGAAAGAATGGGTCAACGTTTGGAAGAGAAGGCAGTACCAAGTTGTGAAAGGAACTCACCAGGGGAGTCAGTGCTTTGTTCCTGGCAAGGACCATGGGTCTGAACCAACTTGTTAGCATCTGTATTTGTGTAAACTGAATTAAAAAATGGCAACAAACTGCAGCATATTAACAGCAGTAGAGAGGAGTTATTTTGATGATGTGTTGGGGATAAGATAATGATCTCCATGAAGCAAAGTGGGCAAGAGTTTGTCACAGTTTGGGTGATCAGAGAAATGCAATAAATTTAATATCAGTTAGCATGAATATTGATTTATTTAACTTCGAGTAATGCTTGCTTTTCCTCTCCGTCCCCCACGCTGGTCCTTTTGCAATTTTCACCATTTGTATTCCTTCGTTATCACCTCATCACCTGCCAACAATGGACCGTTGTGGGCTCCACCTTTACGGAGCCATCAATGCAGACTCTGCTTTGCTCTGCACCTACCCCTTCCTCCATTGTCCCCTTCCAATACCTCCATTGTCCCCTTCCCCTTCCTCCATTGTCCCCTTCCCCTTCCTCCATTGTCCCCTTCCCCTTCCTCCATTGTCCCCTTCCCCTTCCTCCATTGTCCCCTTCCCCTTCCTCCATTGTCCCCTTCCCCTTCCTCCATTGTCCCCTTCCCCTTCCTCCATTGTCCCCTTCCCCTTCCTCCATTGTCCCCTTCCTCCATTGTCCCCTTCCCCTTCCTCCATTGTCACCTTCCCCTTCCTCCATTGTCCCCTTCCCCTTCCTCCATTGTCCCCTTCCCCTTCCTCCATTGTCACCTTCCCCTTCCTCCATTGTCCCCTTCCCCTTCCTCCATTGTCACCTTCCCCGACTGTCTGATGAGGGTCTCAACCCGAAACATCACCTACTCATTTTTTCCACAGATGCTGCCTGATCCACTGAGTTACTCCAACACATTGTATCTTCTTTTGTAAACTCCAGGACTTTGTGTCTGCATTTGTAAACTAATATCTGCGGTTTCTTGTATCTAGATCTCCCAAATGGATCTGTCCAGCAAGTGTCAGGTGAGGATATACCAACAGACCTATCCATCAATGTTCACTCTGTGCAGTGTGGATGCAGTTAGACAGGGATGGCTAAGAGAGACTTTATCCCAATATCCATCATCCCTTTGCAGTTGCTGTTGTGAGTGCCTTATAATGGAATTGCTACCTGAGGTCAAAAGCCATCTTAGACCATGCCTCTAAAACTCTGACCTCTACCAGGTATAATAACAAGGAGTGGTTCACTGGACACCATTTAGTCCCACTCCAAGTGGCACAGAATAAGCATTTGGGCTAGTGTTGAGATTCCTTCTTTGTCATTTGTTTTACCTCTTTCACAATGATTCAGGAAGGTGAAAATAGGAGAAAGAGTAGAACCATCAAGTCTGTTCCTTCATTCATCATGGATGGGAACAATCTTCTATCCATCTCATGCTCTAACCTGGTTGATCAATCTTCTTTGTGGAATCTGATCAAAATTCCTCTCACAATTGGATCAGCTGCTCTCATTTGAAAAACAACTTGGGATGAGCAATCAATGTTGATCTTGCCAGCAGCACCCAAATCCTGAAAATGTGTTTTTTTTTAATAGTATACTCACAAAATTTGGGAATAACACCAGCCATTCTTCAGAGAAATGTAATTTTTTAGCTGTGCCATTCCCCAAGTGAGGAAGTAGAAAGTACAGCCAAGATATTACAAACTTGTGAAATAAGGGGACACTTCAAACTTTCAGTGTAATAAATATTTCTGACCTTTCTCACCCTGCAGTTTTAAAACCCCATTTCTTTTTTTTTTCGAAAGTGGTGCCAAATTCCTTCAGTTGATTTAGGATGTTTGATTTATTTTCAATGCTTGTTTACAACTTATAGTAGACAGGAGTCTGGAGGGCAACAGAGCGGGGCAAGTGGCATGCGTTATGTAGCACATTGGTAACTAAAAGGTGAGCAGAGTGTGCATAAATAAAAAATGTTAATTTTCACTAATTTCTCTAATAGTGACCTCTGGTCATTTTCATCATTACTCTGAATACTGAAAGTAAAATTCCCACCACACTCCTCACTGCCAGTTACTTTATTGGGATGTGCAGATAATTCATGTCCTTACATTGGTATTGGGCTTGCCTGGATCAGGCGTGAGTGAGTGCATGGACCAGACTGGATTGGACTTTGAAAAAGGCACCAAAACCTGGTGACTCTTGCATGCGGGGTCTCAGTGGATTATTTCCATACACTTTGTACTAATCTGGAATTGTGCTTAGGTGTGGCAATACTTTACTGAACTGTATGCAAAAAAAAACAAATGTCACTGTACTTCTATACATGTGACAATAAGTAACCATTGACTAGCATTAGTCTGCATTATTGATTTCAAGCATGAGAATCCAATCTTCAATTAATGCATTTTCAGTAGCTTCCCTTTATTTGTTACCCTAGCTCTGGCTTTCTGAGCCAATGTTTTGTTGTCCATTCCTTTACTGTGTAGATATGGAGTTTCCAACCCTACATCCAATTTACCCTGTTTCCAACTTGCCTTTCCACAGTTTGTCCATGGCCTGCCTACCACTAAAACCTTCAACATCTTCTGCTGTCCCAGTCTCAACCACTTCAATGCCATCCTGGCCTACTTCCCATCTCATATCCTCTAAACGATAGAAGTAATGGAAAATGGGCGACCATTATCCCAGCTGGCAATAATGACTGTTCATCTAGTACTCTTGTTCCTGCTGATCTACATTTGCTTTCAATCAAACAAATGGCTTGATTTTAAAATTCTCGTTCTTCTTATCAATCCCTCTGTGGCCTCTCTCAGTAAACAGCCATAACATTTTTGGAATTCTATGGTCCATATTTTTCCAATTGTATCATCATCCCACTGCTGACAGTGTTCATTCAGGTGTAGAACCTAACTGCTAAATCTTTCTTACATCATTTTATGTGAAAATTTCTGTCACTTTGATCAACTTTAACTTTTACTCCTTGATATTTCCTCCTTTTGCCTGGCGTTGCGATTTCACCAATTATTCTCCTATTGCATGCCTTGGGCTGCTTAAAGACAGGATATGAATGCAGTTATTGATGACCCATGAACTTGTGTGTTTAGCAGTGGACAGCCTACAGCAGAGAGGTCTAATTTAGGCCAACATTGTCCATGTTTAACACAGACCTAGTGGGAGAGAGACTGTGCGAGAGAGATTTGAACAAGGTTGGGATGGGTCTTTGTGCTGTTATCAGGCAACTGAACCATTTTATCATTGACTGGAGAGCAGTCCTGAGCTACTATCTACCTACCTTTAATGGACTTTATCTTGCACTAAATGTTATTCACCTTATTCCCTTTATCGTGTATCTGTGAACCGTGGATGGCTCAATTGTAATCATGTATTGTATTTTCTCTGATTAGTTAGCATGCAACAAAAGCCTTTCACTGTATCTCGGCACACGTGACTATAAATTAAACTAAACTAAACTATAGGGAGTCGGTGTACAGGTAACGGAGCAGGGAGAACACCAGGAGCACCGGAGGCTTCTCGTTCAATGCTAACCTTTGGAACTGATCAGCAAAACAAGATTTAAACCAAACTCTGGCAGTGGGACCAAATCCAAGGCTTTGAAGTTTACAACAAAGAATTCTATCATCAACAGCGTATAGAGATATTTATTTGGTGCAGTAATATTACAGCCACATCTCTGCAAAATAGTGTCAAAACATTTTTAGAAATAGAGGGGAATCTAAGTCCAGACTTTTTGGGCTAAAATCATAGCTTCACCAGCAGGAACCTATTAAGAACCCGAATTAAAAGGAAAAAATGGCAAAAATGAAAGAATTTATATTTTTTGCAGGTTTGAATCTTTAAATGGAAGTACCAATGATGAGTTGACCACCTTTTATCAGAAGATAGACACAAAAATCTGGAGTAACTCAGCGGGACAGCATCTCTGGAGAGAAGGAATGGGTGACGTTTCGTGTCGAGACCCTTCTTCAGAGATGCGGCCTGTCCCGTTGAGTTACTCCAGCTTTTTGTGTCTATCTTGGGTTTAAACCAGCATCTGCAGTTCCTTCCTACACTTTTTATCAGAGTTATTTTGTAAAAGTCGCTTGAAAGCAACCTCAGCCAATGGTTGAATGTTTCACTTTTAATCGGAAGGAAAGATCCTGCAGAAGCTGGAAGCTTGAGATACAATAGAAAACGTTAGAGATACACAGTAGGCCAGGTGACATTTTCAATACTGGCCTCAAAACATTTATGTTCCTATTTGGTACTGGCTCGGGAGCAGCTAGTTAGGTAGTAAGTGGAATGAGGAAAAGTCAAGCAGTTCCAGTATGTATGCTGCAAATTTGAATCATGGAGCTCACAACTGGTGGCTTAATCTGAGTCCACCTGACATGCAAGTTGTTGTGGACAATGGGTGGCAAGACGAGAAGTTGCTTAGAGATGCCAGCAATTTCTCGTTCAATTGCTGCAGTTTCTTAGTGGGGGCTCTGCAGCATTCTGTTCAAAGCTGAGGGCCTGATCTTGCTGAAGGCTCTTGGGTGATGACTCCAAGCTGCACCCACTGAGACCAGCAGCAAAACTTGAACCTGCTGCAATTCCCCAGTAGTTTTGCTGAAGAATTTGCCTGCTGAATCCCAGCAAATTCAACCTGTCAGACACAGCAGTCCCATTCATTTGAATGGAGAAGAATGGTTGCCATGGACTTGGTAATTTATATTTTGCAAGTATAATGTAATTTATATTTTGTTGAGGACATCCAAGGAACTGCAGATGTTGGTTTTAAACCAAAAAGCCACAAAAGTGCTGGAGTAACTCAGCAGGACTGTCAGCATATCTGGATACAATAGACACTTCCTCAGTCTCGATATGAAACACCACCTATCTATGTTCTCCAGAGATGCTGCCTGACCCAATAAATTATTCCAGCACTTTGTGTCACAATACCTTTCACACTGGTCAATTGGAGTCTGTCTTCCTGTGTGCGCTGCATCAACAGGCATATGCTATATCTTCACCAAAGCTGTGGCAAAATACATCATGTGGTAGGTCTTGTTTTGGCTCAGGATCCTTCTTCAGACTCATATTTTGTTGAATTTACTTAATAGTTTAATAGTTTTTTTCCAATATTTTCTCCAAACCATTTTTAGGATTGTTAAATTCTTTCATCAGTTTATGGTTGCCTTAGAATGTTGCTGAATGTTAGGGATGTTCAGAAACATTCAGGGTCATTGATGTAATTAATAGTGGGCATAACATCCAAAGGGCGGCAGGGTGGTGTAGCGGTAGAGTGTTGCCTGACAGCGCTTACAGCGCCAGACACCCGGGTTCGATCCCGATTACGGGCGCTGTCTGTATGGAGTTTATACGTTCTCCCCGTGACCTGTATGGGTTTTCTCAGAGATCTTTGGTTTCCTCCCACACTCCAAAGATGTACAGGTCGGTAGGTTAATTGGCTTGGTACAAATGTAAATTGTTCCTAGTGTGTGTTGGATAATGTTAATGTGCTGGTCGGTGCAGACACGGTGGGCCGAAGGGCCTGTTTCTGTGTTCTATCTCTAAACTACACTAAACTAAACTAAACTAAATCTCACAAAATAACATGTAATCTGAGGTGACACTTCAGTACCAAACTGAGAGACTAAGACAACAAAGTGGGTGTGGATGAGAAGGTGCAATTAAGAGACGTATTTTACCCTTATGTCAGTTTTACCCTTGAGTCACACAGCATGGAAACAGGCCCTTTGGGCCAATTTGCCCATGTCAACCAAGATGGTCCATCTACACTAGTCGCACCTGCCTGCATTTGGCCCATATTATGTTGTATTTTTAAGAGGAGCTGCCTGATGGATTGTAGAGGGGCAATTAAGAATTAAATGTTTAGATTTGCAAGTAGTGAATCTCGGTAAGGATAGATGATTTCCTTCTAAAAGACATTAGTGAACCAGAGGGAGTTTAAGGTGAATTTAATAGTTTTCTAGTCAGTATAATTGTGTCTAAAACATGTGCCTAAATATGCCACAGAGCTTTGGAAACATTTAAATGAATATTAATATGTTATTTAAAATTCTAAATATCAGCAGGTTTTGGGTTGCTGATTTGATAATTAGAAATTATTGACTGACTCAAACTGATAGAAAAAACACTTAGAAGGCAGAAAACATTGTATTACATTCTTTACGAGTTAAGCGAGGATAGTGTTCTCAATACTGGAAAGCTGTTGAAGTTATGAATGTATTCTGGATTTAAGCATCTTGCTGTTTGATGTCTTTCCATTTTGGAGATAAAAATTAATCTGCACCATATTTCAGCATTAAAATAATTTTGCATGTCCTCATAACATTGTTTGAGAAAGGTCAAAAGCGATCCTTGTATTGCGCTGTATCATTTAATGCTCAGTGTTTCAGAAACGGAACACATCAGTAAAAGCTCAAGATTATTTTCTCACACAGTTGATACCTCCTCATCAGACAGTCATTGCAGGTGCGTGTGTACCACACCATGAGCATTCTTCCAACTACCGGAAAATGGTGTTCACATGAATTGCTTTTTCTGAAGACAGGGACTACTTGCATCCTGGGAAAGCACACATGGTGTGGACAATGCTCAAGAGTGTGCAGATAGATAGATCCACGTGAAGCACAATGAACGTTGCACAGCTCCAAAATTGCGATACTTTTGCAGAGAATTTGTAGGAGTGTAGGATTTGAATGCCGCAGCATTAGAAATAGAAGCAGACCATCAAGTCCCTTGTACCTGCTCCACTATTCAATAAGATTATAAAAAGGGACTATGGTCTGTGCCTGATGTTCTATAATTTCTTGTCGTCTTGGCGCAAGTTTTTGTGCAACTTGAAAAATATAAATGTTCTTCATATTCGACCGCAGCATTGTTATCCTGCATTAATCCCATATCCTCTAATTTCCTTAGTTTTCAGAAATCGGCCGGTCTACAGCTACCGAGCCAACATAGAATTCTGGGATAGAAAATTGCAAAGATTTACTGCCCTATTGGTGTAAAATGTTATCTTCTTTTCAGTCCTGAATAGTCAATCCCTTATTTTAAGACACCTGGTTCTAGACACCCAGGGCAAGACATTAGAAGATACAGGAAGGTCATTTCTCCACTGTGATGGCCCTGTCTCACGGTGCGAGTTGACCCACGAGGTACCCTGAGTGAAAGACGCGTGGTTGTGTACGAGACTTCAAGTTTATGATCAAGTGTTTAACCGAGTTCCCACGGGTCATTGCTGCGATGTTCCAACTTCCTCTCCCGAGTTATCAAGTTCCTCTCCCGAGTTATCAAGTTACGCTTGAGCCAACCATGAATGAAGGTATGTTTTAATAAAGCAACAATGTTAAAGAAGACATCTCCATCCTGTGGCTTTGAGTTACAGCGCGGCCGCATCTATTGATATGACCTACAAAGGGAAAATGCGCACCCTCCTGTAACCAATAACGTGGTAAGTGCATTTCTTGGTGCTTTATGTTTTTAAATACTGTAGTTCTCGGGTGGGGGGAGAGCTCCGTTCACAGTGTTTGGGGAGTCTGGCGTTGTGAAGGAGGGGATTGGGGTCAGTAACCCACTTGCCACGCTCCGGTCTGAGTGCAGGTAGATGGGACTAGGTGACAGTAAGTGTCCGGCACGGAGTAAAGGGGCCGAGATGGCCTGTTTCCGTGCTGTAATTGCTATATGGTTTTATTGTGGCCGGGGAGTGAATTAGCTTGGGTGGCTGCCGCAGCGCTCCGGGCTGTTACCGTGCTGTAATTGCTACATGGCCACTTGAGAGGAAGGAAGCAGCTTGGGTGACTAACTATGAGCGGCCGCCGGGACCTGACATCAGACACACCACACACACACACACACACACACACACACACACACACACACACACACACACACACACACACACACACACACACACACACACACACACACACACACACACTCACTCACTCACTCACTCACTCACTCACTCACTCACTCACTCACTCACTCACTCACTCACTCACTCACTCACTCACTCACTCACTCACTCACTCACTCACTCACTCACTCACTCACTCACTCACTCACTCACTCACTTTGCATGGTTCCTGGGTTGCCTACTGCTGGGTAACTCTGGAAAATATCATCCCCCTGCATTTCTAATCTAAATCTCTCGCCAATCCACAGCCTTCGACCGATTCACTGGGGGGGGGGGGGGGGGGGGGGGGGGTTGGCGAGACGGTTTTCAGCTGGAATATAAGAAGAGATAAAACAAAAACACTGAAAGCAAATAGTAACTCAACAGCGGGAAGTAGGACAAATGTGTGTGTGGTGTGCGCGCTACTGATACTTTCTATCCAGTGTCTCCCGCTGCAAATTGCAATGCATGCGCGTTTGATATTTAGACAAACTTAATTTTATTTCCAGTTTTGCATTTTTAGTTTGTTCCACACATTTAATTAGTTTTAATCCCTCCAGAAAAAACCTGAAAGTGGAGATGCTTCTCATACATAAAGCCCAAGAGATGGCTTCTTGATTCTAACGAGTGTTTGGGAAAAATAGACACAAAAAGCTGGAGTAACTCAGCGGGACAGGCAGCATCTCTGGAGAGAAGGGATGGGTGACGTTTCGGGTTGAGACCCTTCTTCGGACTGGTGTTTGGGAAATGTGGATTAGGTTTGTTTTCGGGGGGGGGGGGGGGGGGGAATACATTCGCCTTTTTCTCTGATTTCAGGAATGAATGCATGTTGACACACATAACACAGAGAGGATCACTGCGTTTAGGTCTGAGGCGAAGGGAGCCAAGAAGTTCTCGATTTTCCCTGGCGATAGTTTCACTTTTTTTGCATTTTTCCTTCTCTCCAGAGATGCCGCCTGTCCCGCTGAGTTACTCCTGCTTTTCGTGTCAAAGTCGTCTTGTTCAATCTCATTTCATTGCAACTTTCAGCTCTGGATACCCCGCGTTGATCCGCGCTTATTTTAGCATTTATATTTCTCAAGCCTCTTTACCTCCCGGAGCCACATGTAACTTAACCACATGTAATTACTCCAGCATTTTGTGTCTATCTTTGGTTCAGTCTTTACTCGAGCGAACGAACAGATTATAAGAAAGTTCCCACGGTAGACTCACGAGACAGTAAGGTAAACGCACGGGCCACTATGTTCTTGCAACGAGTTTACATGTTTCCATTTTTAACTTGAACAGTTAATTTGGCTCGTGGAAAAAATCAAACATGTTTGATTTTTTTCACGAGTTAACAAGTTTCCCGAGTACCTGCCGTTAGCGCCACGAGTCGATAAGTTGCTCGTGCGAGTTCCGACGTTCCCGCTACGTGATCACCACGAGTGAAAACTCGGGGTCACTCATGGGCCAACTCGCAACTAAATCACTTGTCTTTTTCATATTAAATATTTTGGGCGGTATTGTGATACAGTAAGTTAGTAGAGTTAGTTCCTGGTGAGATTGGAGTTTACAGTCCGAATGGCCTCTGGGAAGAAACTCCTTCTCATCCTCTCCGTTCTCACAGCATGACAGAGGCGTTTGCCTGACCGTAGCAGCTGGAACAGTCCGTTGCAGGGGTGGAAGGGGTCTCCCATTATCTTATGCAGGTTTAACGTGCAGTTAATACTTTACATGAACCTGTTTCACAGTTTGTAAAAGCTGCTTTTCCCGGAGTGTGATTTTACAGACCAATTATGGATGGGAAATCTCACAGATGACCAATTATAGGTGTTACACTGCTGCTGATGACAGAAAGTCAGGTGAACTTTAAAATATTGTCCAAACCTTAGGAAGTGATGTCTGTGTCCGACAAGAGAAATGGGTGCAAAATTGTTTAATTTTGTGTTGATGTGTTTTTGTTTAAACCAAGCAAAACCCCTGTCTCACGGTGCGAGTTGGCCCACGAGTGACCCCGAGTTTTCACTCGTGGTGATCATGTACGATGAACGTAGCGGCAACGTCAGAACTCGCGCGATCAACTTGTCCACTCGTAGCGCTAACGGCAGGTACTCGGGAAACTTGATAACTCGTGAAAAAAAGTCAAACATGTTTGATTTTTTCCACGAGTCAAATTCACTGTTCAAGTGTAAAATTGAAACATTTAAACTCGTAGTATTAACGTGGGGCCCGTGCGTTTACCTTATTAACTCGCGAGTTTAACGTGTTAACCCGTGGGCACTCTGAACTCGGCATTAATTAGGGTAATTTAAAGACCGCTTTCTGTTTTCCAACGCATGCTTTTAAACACTTGTCACCTGTTAAATTTTCAACATTATTCATCACGATTGTCCCCCTCTGTTGATATAAGACACAATATTTTATCGTTTCAATCAACAGAGCATTTGGATAAACATGACAATGTCATGCAGATTTGTATTTGAAGTCATTTTGTGAAGGGATTTCCTGGATATTTATCACGTCTGTGATTTTATTTTTCTTGTTTTTCTGTGCTTGGAATCAATTACTAAATTACCCTGAGCTTTTAGTGGACATTAACAGAAAAAAAATTGCTATCTCAGATGCAGAGATAAAAATCTGCAATCATTAAATCTCTCAGTACTAAACAAAAACTGATTCATAAAGAAACTGTACAAATATAATGGAATTTAATTTTCAACGGATCCGTTGTCAACATTTCATCTATTCACCCACCGTTTTACCATCCTCGTGCTCTGACATGCTTTTCAATGCTTTCGAATTGAATCAGAGTTGGATGTTACATCCCTTTATCACTAAGATAAAGACATTAAGGTTCAAATGGCAGTGCCTTTCAATTTAAAGCGTACAAACTGTGACACGGCACAGTACTGACACTAGTCTTCGAAATCAGGAAACAAAGCAAATCAGTGAAAGGAGGGCTTCCAACTAGTGCGGGTAAGGGCGTCTTCCACACAGCGCTGTAAATGGCTCAGATTATTAGACTATGCACAGACTCTCAGGAGGAAATCAATTCAAGACTTCAAATATAACTGCAAGTTTAGAAAAGGAGTGTTATCTCTCCTGTATTTTATTTTAATATAATTACGCAGAATGCACGTCTCCTAATCGTACAATCCTGCAGATTTTTAGAAGTTATTTTTGGGAATGTCATATCAACACACTACTTAGCATACACCATTTTTCTTTTGGTCAAATTACTAAAATCAAATTCACTTTTCGTGTGGGGTGGTGCTAGTGACGCTGGTTGGCGCGGACTTGGTGGGCCGAAGGGCCCGTTAGAAGCACTGTGTCACTTTTCAGGAGAAGTTGACAGCTCAAGAGTACGTCAGGAGACGTTGTCAGCTCAAGAGTAAACGGGAGACGAACTTGGTTAACTCTGGAGACGAACTTGGAACATCGCAGTAAACGGCAAAATACCATACCCGTGGGAACTCGGTTCAAACACTTGAACATCAACTTGGGATCTCGTGCACAACCACGAGTCTGTCACTCGGGGTACCTCGTGGGTCAACTCCCACAGCGAGACAGGGCCATAACACCGTCTTTTTGCCATTGTGTGAATTAATTCCTATTCCAGAATGATCTGTTGCTTTACTGGCCAATATTCCTCCTTTAGCATTTGCCATCCAGAAGAATTAACTGATTCACCTTTGCATTCATAATACCAGGAATTGCAATGCAATTCATTGAATGCAGAGTTCCTTCCCAAGACAGACAAACACGAATTTAAAAAAATGGAAATCTTACTTTTTTTACTCTTTTGTTCATATAAGGTAAATGTCAACTCTTTAATGGCCCCTAGCTGCTTTACTACATCAGTTCATAACAGTGTGATACTATCCAGATGCCTGCTGTATTAAAGTGCTCGATGTTTTAGTTCCATTACTGGCCTCTTGCTTTGAAGCTGGGCCTGTGCACAAGGAGAGTGAACATATCTCGAATCATTCCTATCATGCATTCATGACTCTGGGTTTTCAAATGACCCTATGATTAAGGATTCTTCAATTTATAGTAAATAGAGAGAATCAGAGAAAAATACAGCATGGGAAGAGACCCTTTGGCCCAATGATTCCATACCAACCATCAACCACTGATTTACATCAATCCCACACTAATCTAATTCAATGTCATTTTCTTCACGCTGTCATCGATTCCCCCCAGATTCTACCACTCACCCACACACAAGGGCTATGTAAGCAGCCAGTTAACCTACCAAACCACTGACCTTGGGATGCTGGAAAAAACTGGAGCACCCAGAGGAAATCCACATGGACACAAGGAGAACATACAAACTCCAAACAGACAGCACCTGAGGTTCGGATTGAATCCTGATCAATGACACTTTGAGGCAGCGGCTCTACAAGCAGTGCCACTGTGCCTCCCCATAATTTGTTTAAGATTACGTATTAAATAATATTTAAGATTCATTATTACTTGAAGAATGCTTTGACTGACTTGCCAGCTATAGATAGAAAATGACGGAACATTTATATTTATTTGTTTTTTTTGTGACTGGGCATCATTGACCAGGTCAGCATTTATTGCCCATCGAAGATTGCTGTTGGGAAGGTGAGGCATCCTCTTGAACTACTAGAGTGACACAGTGGTATAGCAGTGGAGTTGCTGCTTTACAGCTCCAGGGATCCAGGTTCATTCGTGACTGCGGGTGCTGTCTGTACAGAGTTTGCACATTCTCTCTGTGATCGTATGGGTTTTCTCCAGGTGCTCTGGTTTCCTCCCACATTCCAAAGATGTGCAGGCTTATAGGTTAATTGGCTTCTGTAAATTGTCCCTAGCGTGTAAGATAGAAGTAGTGTACAAGTGATCGCTGGTCGGCGCAGACTCGGTGGGCCGAAGGACCTGTTTCCATGCTGTTTCTCTAAACTACTTGCAGTCACACTAATGACTGTATCCCACAGTGTTGTTGAGAAGGGAGTTCCAGGATATAGACCCAGCAATGAGGTAAGGCTGGTGAAATATTGCCAAGTAAAGGAAACCTGCAAATGGTTGTGTTCCCATTTCTTTGAAATCCTGGAGATTTAACAGAACATTCTCTGTAACTGTAACACTATAATGCTGTAACACTATAGTCAGCACTCTGGTATTCTTCAATGCACTACCTGTTGTACATGTGCAGTGTACATGTACATAAAGATAGCACACAAAGTTAATTGTCTCTTGGTACACATGGTAATAATAAGCCAATACGAATGACTATAAAAGGTTCCTCGCCGTGTTGATGTGAGGGTTAAAGGTGGAGAGTTGATCAGCTTTTATGACACAGTTTGGTATTTTGTTGAGCCTCAGTGATCAGTTTAAATTGGAGAATGCTCTTGCTTTCTTCAAAGAATTTCCGGTGATAAACTTGTGAATGGGATTTGTGTAGTTGGTGGTTAAACTTCTTGTGTCGAGTGAACTTGATAATACACTTGGGAGGAAAGTTCATTCTTTGCTGATGAATTTTGCTTTGAAATTCAGTTCCCTTGAGGACAATGGACCCAAATATCAGAAGCTGAGTTCAACTTGCATGTGCTACAGCATTTTATGTTTGACATTTGCAAGCAAGATTGAATATCTATCCCTTTGTGTTCAGAAGAAGCCATGATGTGCAGATTAGTGTAGTTTATTATTGTCATGTGTACCAAGGTACAGTGAAAAGATTTTTGTTGCAAGCTATCCAGTCAAAGAGAAGACTATACGTGATTACAACCAAACTGTCCACAATGTTCAGATACAGGCTAAAGGCACAACCTTTAGTGCAAGTTCAATTAAAGATAGTTCAATGGGCTCCAATGAGGTAGATGGGAAGGTCAGGTGCTCACACTCCAGCTGGTGAAGTTGCATGATAAAAGCTGGGAAGAAACTGTCCTCGTATCTGGAGGTATGCATTTTCAAACTTCTGTACCTTTCCCTGATGAGAAAGGCGAGAAGAGGCAGTGACCAGCGTGAGAAGGGTCCTTAATTATGCTGCTGGCTTTGCTGAGGCAGTGTGAACTGGAGCCGATGGAAGAGACATTGGTTTGCATGATGGTCTGGACTACGTGTACAGCTCTCTGCAATTTCTTGCGATCTTGGAGGGAGCTGTTCCCAAACTATGTTTATGATGTCAATCTCTCTTTAAAAAGTGGTCCCTTGGCAAGTATTCCTTTAACTGTACCAAAACTCTCTTATCCTTAAGATTAAATTAGATTAGATATATTTTAATCAACATTTAATCACTGCAGATCTTTTGGGGCTTGATTTTAATAACAGCACCAGTAAAAATGTCGACTCTCCTCTATCATTGATTTACATCGAAAGTCTTTCAGTTGAGGAAACTTATTTGAAGTACGCATAATATTTGGTTACTTTGCTGTGTCAGAGGCATATTTTATGTAACTTATGTGAATAGGAGAAGGACTCTGCATCAATATTCATCTTAACATTAACTGTAAATAAATCTATAGGTAATCAAAACTGCAGACACACTCCAATGAATATCAGCCCTCGTTCTCCCATCTCATCATAGACTTCATTACTTCTGGCAATCGCCCCTCCACAACCCTAATGGTGATAGTTTTCCAACCCTGTCTGTTTCCATCTCCCACTCTAAATCTACAAACAGGACTGCCCTGGCTAATTGCCACGCCATACCCAAGAAGAAGAAGAAATACAAGATAGTGAAATGAAAAGACTTTGCAAAACAAGATATTAATGCAAATCCCAATAAGAAGCAAGTCCACGTGCAAGTGAATAGGTGGTACATCATGTTCCATCACTGAGGTAGCATTAGAGTTGTGCAAGTCGGTCCAAAAATCTGATGGTTGTAGGATTTGGCAGTGTGAGATGGCAGCAGTGAGAATAGTGCATGGGCCTGATGGTGGGGTTACTTGATAATAGATGCTGTTTTCCTGAGGCGGTGCCTCAGATAGGTGCTTTCAATGGTGGGGTGCCAGTGATGGACTGGACTGTGTGCAGCCTCTTGCATTCCTGTATATTGGAATTTCCTTTCTACACCATAATTCAGGATACTTCCGACAGTGCAAATGCAGATGTTTATTGGTGTATTCTGCGACTTGCCAAATCTCCTTAAACTTCTGGTGCACCTTCTTTATGATTACATCTATTTGCTTGGCCCAGGACGGATCATCGGAGATGTTAACACTCAGGAAATTGGGCGGCACAGTGGCACAGCGGTAGAGTTGCTGCTTTGCAGTGCCAGAGACCCGGGTTAAATCCTGACGACAGGTGCTGTCCGTATTGAGTTTGTATGTTCTCCCCGTGATCTGCATGGGATTTCTCCAGGTGCTCCAGTTTCTTCCCACACAGAGACGTGCAGGTTTGTAGGTTAATTGGCTTGGTAAAAATAGTCATTTGTCCCTAGTCATTTGTCCCTTGTGCATTGTCTCCTGATTTTACCCCTGCTGAAGTTAGAGATCAGTTCCTTCGATTTGTTGACGTTGAGCGAGATGTTGCTGCTACGGCATCACTCAACCAGCTGTTCTACCTTCCTCCTCCACGCTAACTCATTGCTACGCATGATTCGGCCAGCAACAGTGGTCTGCTAATGTATAGATGACATTGGAGCTGTGCTTCGCCATGCAGTCATAGAGAGTAGTGCAACACGGAGCCCTAATATGCTTCTGTGCTGATGGCCAGTGAGAAGGAGATGGTGATAATGATAAATGTCTGGTGTATTTTTTAGCTCTTTCTGATCCTTGAGGGCAACAATTTCTCTCCATAGCTACCTATCTTTATTGATTTTTTTTTCCAGATTGCTATCCTTTTTCTTCATTAGATTTGTCATTTATGCATGTTTTAGTTTATTTTTATTTACTAAAATACAATTCATATCAATGCATTTCATTACATATCTTCTTCATGTTGTTATCTTCAGGGATATGTTGGACAGATCTGTAAGGTATGAAGAAGAAATCTTAGATGTATTAAAAATATTTTATTTCACCCCAGCCTTTGCTAATGAAGTTTGAAAAGATTCCAAGTCTGATAATGTTGGCAGAGGCAACTCTCATATGTATTGGCCATGAAACATTTTTTATATAGAGAATCTAACTTAAACATCTGCACAACAGATGAAAAATTTTGAATATACTACATACTTTTCAAGGGACAGCAAACATTAACCAAAAATGTCTTCAGTAGACAGCAAACGTTAACCGAAAATGTTGGAAATGCTCAGCAGGTCAGTCAACATATGTGGAGAGAGGAGCAGAGGAAATGTTTTCCTTCAATTACCTATTGTTACAATGAGGAAAGGTTAGGTCACTCTTGGTCTTTATTAAGATACAGGCAGTTGCTTCATTCGCCACATCCGTCCCTTCTTTATTTTTAGAGATTAGAGATACAATGCAGAAACAGGTCCTTCGGCCCACCGAGTCCGCACCGACCAGCGATCCCTGCACATTTTAACGTTATTCTCCACAGACTAGGGACAATTTATATTTATACCAAGCCAATTAACCAAGAAATCTGTACATATGTGGAGTGTGGGAGGAATCCGAAGATTTCGGGGAAAACCCACGCGGTCACGGGGAGAACGTACAAACTCCATACAGACAGCACCCAGAGTCGGTTCGAACCTGCGTCTCTGGTTCTGTAAGCACCGTAAGGCAGCAACTCTACCGCTGCACCACTGTGCCTCCACAGTTTTCTGAAACTTAAAAATGTTTGATTTCTAACTTTTCTCATTGAAAGAAAATTGTACTGAAATGTTCCCGATGGTTCCCTCTCAATAGATGCTGAATATTTCCAGCATTTTTTTTTGACAAGGAAGGCAGATGGCCTCTGGACATGGATAGGTCCATACCGCTAACAAAATCAAAGACTTGTCCCACCCTGCTAATTCCTTCTTCTCCCTGCTTTTATCAGGCAGAAGATCCAGAAGTCTGAAAGTGTACATCACCAGATCCTGTATCAGCTTCTTCCTCTCTGTTATCAGGTTTCTGAATGGTCCTTCCATCAGCTAGAATATTGTCCAATTCACCTCTACCCCATTGTGGTAGATGTGCTACAATGCTAAGAGCTATATTCTGCACTCTGTATCTTACCCTTTGCTCTACCTTTGTACTTGAATTTCACTTGATTGTACTTATGTACAGTATATTCAATTTGCTCAGATAGCATGCAAAACAAAGGTTTTTTACTGTACTTTGCTACACATGACAATAATAAACCTAATCCTAAAGATACATGGGATTGGGATATTACGGTCATTACAGAAACCTGGCTATGAGAGGGGCAGGACTGCCAGCTTGATGTTTCCCAAAAGAGGAGAATTGTTTTAAGAGAATATCATGACAATAATCCAAGATGAAATGACTGGGGGATCTTCAATTAAGTGGATATGAGCAATAATAAGCCTTAATTACTTTGTTCACATTGTACTAGAGGCCCCAGAATAGTCACTGGAAATTAGAGGAAACAATATGCAAGAAGATCGTAGGGAGTTTCAAAAAGAATAAAGCGGTCATAGAGGCCTATTTTTTACTTTCTTAATATAGACTGAGACTGTAATTCTGTTAAGGGCTTAGTGAGGTGAAATTTCTTCAGAAGAGTTTCCTCAGACAATAGAAAGAGAACATCACAGGGTAAATGGTAAAGTAGGTCCCAAGACTTACTCTTGGAAAAGAGGGCAAGTAACTGAGGTGTCAGTGGGAGAGTACTGTAGGACTAGTGACCTTAATTCCAATAGCTGTAAAATAGTTATGGCAAAGCAATGGATTAGTCAACAAGTTAAAGTTCTAAATTGAGGCAAGGCAAATTTTTATGATATTAGACACAAGTTTGAAAAAGTTGATAGGTGTGGGTAAAGGACAGCCACGATGGCACAGTGGTAGAGTTGCTGCCTTACAGTGCTTGCAGCGCCAGAGACCCGGGTTCGATCCTGACTATGGGTGCTGTCTGTATGGAGTTTGTACGTTCTCCCCATGACAACGTGGGTTTCCGAGATCTCCGAGATCTTCGGTTTCCTCCCACACGCCAAAGACGTGCAGGTATGCAGGTTAATTGGCTTTGTGTATGTGTTGTATGTGTAAATTGTCCCTAATGTGTGTTAATGTGCGGTGATCGCTGGTCTGTGCGGACTCGGTGGGCCGAACAGCCTGTTTCCGTGCTATAGAAAAACCTGGAACTATAGACCAGTAAGCCCAATATCCATGGGAGCTAAGTTACTGGTGGCGATTGTGAGGGGAAATACAGTATATATATATATATATATATAATATATATATATATATATATATTATATATATATATATATATATACACACACACACATTTGGAAAGATGATGGTTGGCTAGGGATCGCCAACACGGCTTTGTGGATGGAAGATCGTGATTCACAAATTTCATTTTGAAGAAGTAACCAAGATCAGGATAGTTTGTGGACTTTAGGAAAACCTTTGATAAGGTTCTGCATGATAGAGTGCTCTGGAATGTTCATTCCCATGGGTTCCAGGGAGAGCTAGCTAACTGGATACTGATTTGGCATGATAATGGAAAGCAGTAGGTGATGGTTGAAGATTGTTTTTTTTTAGACAGTAGGACTGTGACTAGTGGTGTGCCTTAGGGATCGGTGCTAGGCTTACTGGTGTTTGCATCTGTTAGAATGATATGGATAAGAATATACAGACATGGTCAGGAAGTTTGCTAAGCATCTGATATCGTAATCACTGTAGAATTACAAGAATGACAGCAGAATCTTGATAAGCTTGGAAAATGGGCTGTGGATTGGGAAATAGCTCTTAAATTCATTAACTGTGAGGTGTTGCACCACCATTACAGGATTTTCAGAGTGAATAACAGGGTCCTGGGGAGTGTTGTAGAACAGGGAACAGAGAATAAGTGAAAAGTTCCTTGAGAGTGGTGTTACATGTAGACGGTGTGGTAAAGAAGGCTTTGGTATGCTGGCCTTCATCATTTAGGGCATTGAGTACAGAAGTCATAGTACAGGGTATGTTGCAGTTGTGTAAGATGTTGGTGTGACTCTCACTTGGAGTATTGAGTTCAATTTTGTTCACCCTGATAAAGGATAAAATGCCGTTGAGCTGGAAAGAATGTAGTAAAGACTTGAGGGTCTGAGTTTCAAGGCGAGGTCGGACAGGCAAGTGCTTTATTACTTTGAGCAAAGGGGTGGTCTTATAGATATGTATAAATCCATGAAGGCACACGCGTAGGGTATAGACGTAGGGTGAATGTACACAGTCTTTCTCTAAGGGTTGGGGAATCAAGAACTGGAGGGAAAGAGAAAAAAATTAATAGGAACCCGAGGGGCAGCTTTTTCACACAGAGGATGATGCGTATGTGGTAGGAGTTTACAGAGAAAATGGTTGAGTCAGGTACAACAACATTTAAAAGACATTTGGACAGGCAAAGGAAAGGTTCAGAGATATGGGCCAATCACGCGTAAATGGGAATATGTTAGATGGGTACCTAAGTCGGTAGTCGAAGGGCCTGTTTTCACTGTATAATTCTATGACTTTAATCACTGGGTATTCATTAAAGAGACAGTCAATGTGTAACTTTATAAGCAAGTATAATTGAGAATTGGAGGCACCTCAAAATAGTTGTTTTGAAAGCAAGACGCCTCTGTGATGGCACATTTGGTAAATTAATTTGTCGTTTTGGGTACCATAACATCAAAGGGATATTAATGTATTGGCAAATGTTCATAGTTTAGCACCAAATATGACTCAAATACTTAGGGATTGCCTATTATTAATGAAAGGGGCCTGGAGGACTTGTTTTCATTAGAGAAAAGATTTAATTTGAACTTGATCCAGATTTTTTAAATGCTGAGAGATTTGGATGGTGTAGATGTGAACAGGCTATTTAACTTGGACTGCGAGTATTGATATTCTGTGGTTTTGAAGCATGTGTTTGATTTTGAATGTGGCCAGATAGAAGGGAAAATATAATGTTGAGGATGGGAATTTCGTTCAGTAAATGTGATTTACAGAATCACAAATAATTCAGTCGTGTTGGCGTGAACACAGTGTCTGAATAACATGCCATGTGGTAAACAAATGGGCATTAAAACTGAAGTCATGATTGTAGATTAGGTAATGCAAATGTGTTTAAGGGTCTGAAATACTTTCATACTTTTCAATCTAGTTTTTGAACATGTTGCTCGTGACCACTGGTAGATCTGAAAGTGCTGAAGGAACTCAGCTGGTCAGGCAGTATCTCTGGACATGGATAGGTGATGTTTCATTTCTGGACCCTTCTTCAGACTACATCGCCTATCCAGGTCCTCCAGAAATACTGCCCAACCCATTGAGTTCCATCAGCATCTTGTGGTCTGCGCAAAATTCCAGAAACTGCAGTTACTTATGTCTATGAGTGATCAGTGGTGTTGGGCAGACAAACTGGTTCATCCCATGGAGGATGGCACTCTCCAAATGGTTATCGATGATTAGCCTCAGGAAAGTGCCTATTCAGGCATTCCGTTCCCTGAGACAGTCTCTTCTTTGATCTTTCTATTCCTCCCACAACTCAGACCTAATCGCAAAATGTGGCAGTAACTATTTTTCTTCCAAAGCACTTCCCATACAACACCATAATCTTGTCGTACTGGGTAAAAAAACAGAGATGACAATAGAAGAGTCCTGACCAAAACATTGTCTGTTGTTGAGTGCAGGGGCAGAAAACATGGGGGGAGGGGGGGCCAGAGGGACACGCCCCCTCTCCCCCCATGATTTGAGAGGTGGGGGACATCCCATCCCCCAAGTTTTGTAAAAAAAAACCCCCTGATTTTTAAAATCTCCATTTTCCGCGAGACAGTGGAGGTGTGACTGCTGATCGAGGGCGCCGATTGGACGAGAGAGACACAGGAAATGAGGGCGGGACATGATGATTAAGCGCGATGATTGGAGGAGGGGGGAATGGGACTGAGGATAGAGTGCGGTGATTGGAGGAGGGAGACGCAGACCTGCACCTCATCCACAGCCAGGATCGATCCCGGCCGGGTCTCCGGCGCTGTCCCGTCCCCAACCGAGTGCCCCCCCCCCACGGGTGGCCAGAGAGGTTGGCAGTCAGACGCGAACTGTACCCCCAGGCCCACGTCCAGTGCAAAGAAACAGCGCTCAACCCAGCTCAACTCTGCCTGGTTAACCTGCCTGGGCATGCGGGAAATATGGGCAGCGCGGAGAAGCAGTGCTGGTATCCCGTCAGTCCAGTCAGGGCTGTAGGTTAACCCGGTGAGACAGGCAGAGTTGAGCTGCATTTAGCGCTGGATTGAGCCTCCATAGTCTCGCGCATGTGTGCGTGCACATGCGCACAAGAGAAATGCGGATCTCCGGCCAAAAATTGGTATGTCCCCCTGTCCCCCGGTCCCCTCCATATTTTGATAGTGAATTCCGCTCTTGGTTGAGTGTGAAGAATGTTCCTGGCCCACAATGTCACCTGTCCATCCCCTCCACAAATCTAGTTTAGTTTAGAGAAGCGTGGATTTGCTTGGAGATGTGGTTGCCAACAACCTTCGGCCCACCGAGTCCGCGCCGACGAACGATCCCCACGTACTAACACTATCCTACTAACACACTAGGGACAATTTACAATTTTACGGAGGTCAATTAACCTACAAACCTGTATCATTGGAGTGTGGGAGGAAACCGGAGCAGCCGGAAAAAACTCACGCAGGTCAAAGAGAGAATGTACAAATTCCATTCCGACAGCACCGGTAGTCAGGATTGAACCCGAGTCTCCGGCGCATGCAACAACTCTACCACAGCTCCATAATGCTGCCTGGGTTGCTGCGTTCATCCTGCACTTTGTTTTTTTGCTCAAGATTCCAGCACCAGCAGTCTCCTGTGTCGCTAGAAAAATAGATTTCAGTATTGAAAATCAAAATATGTGCTTGACTTTCAGAATGTTCTGATCTTGTTTTAATAGCAGTATTATTTTATTGTTTTCATTTAGTTTTATCTATTTTTAATGAAAATGTTGTGAAAAATAGAGTTGAAAACCCTATATTGTATCCCATTCCTTTTTCTCAAGTCAATACCAGGTTCACGATGGCAGGGTTTTAATTCAGTGCGTTAGTTCAATGTACTGTAAATCCAATTTAAATGTATAAAATTACCATTAGGCAATTGACAGCAACAGTTAAGTGTAGATCTGCTGGTCTGCTCTGATCTGAAATATATTGTGCTACGAATGCAAGTTCTTCTTCCGTAGACGGAACTCAGAGAAAAGACTGAAAGGGCTGAGGTGTCTTGAAATAACATCCAAGTGCCAGAATATGCCAACAACCTGCTGTGCTGAATCAATTAATAGTGGGTGGATGTTTATGAGTGCATTCCCTTGTCAAGTGAAGAATGTGGCATATGATTAATTGTGACCCAGGTTCAGGTCTATTTTCTTTTCATCCTTTTTCAACTTGTCAGCGGGGAAATATGCATTGCGCAGGCTGTGAGGAGTAGTGGAACCTGATGGTGTGAGGGAGGATAACCACAATTCACCCAAATAAATATTGCTACAGAGCACTGGCTAGGAGGAGCTGCAGAGTCCTGTATTATGAACGACCCAAACCTGTTGCAGTTACATCAACCAGTAGGGCAGCACAGTGGTAGAGTTGCTGGCTTACAGCGGCAGAAACCCAGGTTTGATCCTAACTGCAGGTGCTGTCTGTACGGAGGTTGTACATTCTCCCCGAGACCTGCGTAAGTTTTCTCCGGGATCTCCAGTTTCCTCCCACACTCCAAAGACATAGAGGTTTGTAGGTTAATTGGCTTTGTCCCTAGTGCAAATGCATGGGGATCGCTGGTTGGCGTGGTCTTGTTGGGCTGATAGGCCTGTTTCTGCTCTGTCTCTCTAAACTCAACTACGGAGTACTGGCATGGAGGAGTTGGAGAATCTCAGGAACTGTGTCTCGAAGGAAATATAGAGTTTAGAGATACAGTCATGGCAACTTACAAAAGGCAAGTTACCTACAAGCCTGCACGTCTTTGGAATGTGGGAGAAAACCAGAGCACTGAGAGATGCTATTGTGTTGAGAGGGATTTGAGTGATTCTGCTCTGAATAATTGGAGATATGGTTGCTTGGAGATGTGGTAGACATCAGAGAAGGGAGACATCAGGGGTCAGAGATGAAAGAATGCGATGCTTACACAGAATATAAGTATGGAGGAGACCGAGTGACGAGGTCTCCGAGTTTCAATCTGGAGTAGTGTTGCTGACTCACAGTTCCAGTAACCCAGGGTTCAATCCTAACTTCTGGGGCTGAATGAATGCCTGAAGATGGTACATGTACACTTTCCTTGTAATTACATGGAATTCCTCTGGAATCCCCCTCCCTGTTTCCTCGCACATACAGTACCAAAGATGCGTGGATTGGGCAGTTAATGGCGGCTCGTGCGCAGGCGAGTTGGTGAGAACGTGGGGAGAATTGTTTGAAAATTGGGATTAGTTTAGATATTGTATAAATTAGTATTTGATAGTTGGCACGGACTCGTTTGGGCCCTAGGGCTTGTTTCTCTGTGCTGTATAATTTCTGATGATGAGAATTTTAAAATGGATGTGTTGGGAGCCTGTAAAGACAATGTGGTGAATATACTGGCATGAAGCTGAAATATAGGCTGTGGGAGATAGACTATTTACTTTAGACTTTAGAGATACAGTGTGGAAACAGGCCCTTCAGCCCACCGAGTCCACGCTGGCCAGCACTAGCACTATCCTATACACCAGGGACAATTTACAATTTTACCAAAGCCCATTGACCTACAAACCTGTATGTCATTGAAGTGTGGGAGGAAACCGGAGCACCCAGTGAAAACCCACATAGAAGGGATTGAACAGGGCTCTTTGTGGCACTGTAAGGCAGCAACTCTAACACTACGCCACTGTGCTGCCCCATACTAAGATGCTGATGATTCTGTAGACTTTAAGACTTTCGAGATAAAGTGCAGAAACAGGCCCTTCAGCCCACCGTGTCCGTGCCAATCAGCGATCACCCCATATACTAACAAGCACGTTCCTATACACTAGGGACAATTTACAATTTAACCAAAGCAAATTAACTTGCAAACCTGTATTTAATCTACAAACCTGTAGATTTCTGACTAAACTGAAACTTTGTAGAGGCAGTCCTGGCGAGTGTGGAATTGTTAAACCAGGAGGAAATTAAGGCATGAAAGACGGTTTGAGCTGAGGCTGGGGCATACAAGAGCATGGGTGTTAGCAGCCAATCTTGGGCACAACATGGGATGGAGAAGTCCCAGCAGATCCCATGGAAACACTGGTTATCTTAAGTGATGCTTCCCCTCTCTCTCAACCAAAAGTGCTGGTGAAACTTGTGGTGTTGCGGTATTTGTTTGGCGGGATCTCTGGAGGGAATTACAGCATTTCAGATCAGGGCCCTTCTTCAGTCTTGAGCTGAAATGTCACATGTCCATTCCCTCTCCAGATGCCGCCTGGCCCGCTGACTTCTTCCAGCACCTCTTGTTTTGCTCAAGGTTCGAGCATCTGTGGTTCCTTGCATCTCTGATCTCTGTCTCGTTTCGAGAGAACCTTTAAGGGAGCAATAAATTACTCATACTTTTCTTTAATATTATGCATAGGAAATTCTACTGCAGTAGAGAGGCACAGAGATTTGATGGGTGTGGTGGTAACCTTGTTATAACTATCAATGAAGAGTGAGATGAAATCAACTCAAAAGCCAAACCAAGCAATTTTTTGGTGCCAAATAATCATTTCCTGTTCCAAACACGGAGCACTGAAAGTCAGACATGTGAGCCTGCACTGTATCCTCAGTTGCAAGTGTATTATAGTTTGAAACTGAACACAGCCTTGCGTAATAGATTTCTTACCCTGGTCTGCCCTCTTATTGGGGTGTAGTTATTAGAGAAGCTGCATTTATTTAAATCTTTGTTGTAAATTATGAAATCTATTGCATTGAGAATGCAAACTATTATCATTGATTGCACTTGATACCAACCAAAGGTGTTTACGATATATGTCACGAATGAAGCAGATATTTGGGGAAAGATGACAAATATATTTTCAGTAGTAATATAGTGGATACAATTTCACTGCTTTTTGCATACCTTTGAACACACTTAATTATGTCAATGTACTTTGAAACATGCTCTTGTAAAACTGTTTGTTCCATATACATATAAAAATGCAGTTCTGCGTAGTTTTCAGCACAAGTCTTTGATATGTTTGGACGAAAACTCTAAAAACATTCAACGGCACATCTGGTTTTCAAAGTAGACACGGGTTGCTCATTTGTCTTCACCTCACCCTCTCTCCGCAACTCCATCATAAATAGATTTTATAAATTTTAATAATTCTTCAATGGGATAGTCACCGCCATGTAAATAGGCACCAAACCCTGTCAGAAAATTGCAATTTTGAGCTGCCTCCTTTATTGTCCTTCCCATTCACCTCCTGAGAAGTAATTATTGGCCCTAACTATTTAATGACCGAACTGTACATTTTGTGCTTTTCCTGTTGCAGCCTTTTCTAGCGGATGGTTGGTGTGACACAATCAACAACAGGGCATTCTGCCAATATGATGGAGGGGACTGCTGCCCATCCACGCTCTCTTCCAGAAAGGTGAGTTTAGAGAGGTTAGAGATGGGAAGCATTGTGTGTTCAGAATTAAGAGAGATGTCAGGATATTCTAGTGAGATGATTCATTCAGAAGTAACTCTACCTCTTAGTCCATTCTCCATTCAAGTTGTATAAGTAAGTCATTGGAAAATTTAGTTTAGTTTAGAGATACAGTGTGGAAACAGGCCCTTCAGCCAACTGAGTCCATGCTGATCATCTTGCCCACTTATATATACCAGTACAATGTGTAGAGTCGTTGTTCAATAGGATTTATTAACATAGTGTGTAAGATAGTGTGAGTGTACGGGGTGACCGCCGGTTGGTGCGGTCTCGGTGGACCAAAGAGCATCTATCTCTAAAGTCTAAATCTCGATGCGATGCACGCCTAAAGGGCCTGTCCCAAAGTATGAGGTTCTCCCGAGTTTCCCCTGATTCGAACTCGGAGAATTACGGTAATAGCCGTTCGTAGGTACTTGGGGCTCTCGTGGACATTTTTCACAGTGCTGAAAAAACTTCACAAGTTACCGCGTTTCCCGAGTACCTGCCATTAGCATTACGAGCCACTATGGCTTAATGCCCGTAGAATGAATTGGTAGTTCACAATTCTGCACACTAGGGGCAATTTACAGAAGTCAATTAACCCACAAACCTGCACGTCTGGGATGTGGAAGGAAACTGGAGCACATGGAGAAAACCCACGCAGTCACAGGGAGAATGTGCAAACTCTGTACAGACAACACCCGTAGTCACAATCGAACCTCAGTCTCTGGTGTTGTCAGGCAGCAGCTATCGCTGCATCACTGTGCCACCATTTAATGGTAATGTCGAACCTTCTTTTAGAATTGATGTTGAATTTAAATTAATCTATTCCTGAGCAAAGCGTTTGACTCCTTATTGTCTCAAGTACAAAACATCCTGTCATCTTCTTGCTAGCTTACCTGTATATCTTATTATTTATTACTTATTATTTGTCTCTGAAGAAGTGTTCTGACCCGATGCATCACCTATTCATCTTTTCCAGAGATGCTGCCTGACCCACTTAGTTACTCTAGCATTTTGTGTCTATTTTCGATATAAATCAGTATCTGCAGTTCCTTCTTGCCCACTTATCTATATTACCTTCCAGACTTCCCACTGCTTAGTTTTCCACTTTGTTTACATCGGTAACTTTGCACACCACGTTTTCAATTTAGGAGATTGCAAAAACCTGTATGTCCAGCTTTTATCCCTAGGACTTTGTTCACAATCAAAAGCTGGCCAACACACCAAAACATTGTACACTCTGTTCTTGAACGATCTGCACAATTCCAAATCCAGTCACAGCTGCAGCAAGATATGGGATGCTGACATACATATTCAACATTTTGCATGGAGCCTGATTATCATCATATGTATGGCATCCTTAATGTAATAAAATGCACAAGATATTTTGCAAGGCTAAGATTTGAACCACAAATCAATCCAACACATTTTAGTTAAGGTAGTTTTGGGAAGTTTCACAGAAGTCTCATAGAAATAGTGCAATCTGTGCTTTTCAATTGATTAAAGTGTAGGATGTCCAACAGTGCAATTGTTCACCAGTATGTAATATAACATTACATGGTGGCACAGCGGCAGAGTTGCTCCCTTACAGCGACAGAAACTCAGGGTCAACCCTGTCTGTACGGAGTTTGTACGTTCTCCCTCTGACCGCACGGGTTTTTTCCGGATGCTCTAGTTTCCTCCCACACTCCAAAAATGTGAACGTTTGTGGGTTGATACAAAAAGTTGGAGTAACTCAGCGAGACAGCCAGCATCTCTGGATAGAAGGAATGGGTGACGTTTTGGGTTGAACTCATTCCAGAGATGCTACCTGTCCCATTGAGTTACTCTAGAATTTTGTGTCTATCTTTCATGTAAATCAGCATCTGTTGTTCCTGCCTACGGTTTATGGGTTAATTGGCTATGGTAAAATTATAAACTGCCCCTAATGTGCTAGCATACGTGATGATCACTGGTCGGCGAGGACTCGGTGTGTCGAAGGGCCTGTTTTCATGTGTTTCTCCAAAAGCTAAAATCTCTAAGTCTAAATACTCATGCAATGCACACCTTGCACCAAAGCCACTGACTTGATGTCTGTGGAAGAAACTGATAGTTCTAAAGCAATAAGGCAAACTGGAGGGACATACAATAGTCATTGGGTCATTGGACAGTTGGGGGAAAAAAATAGCCGGCTCCTGTCTTTGCCTGATGACATGCATAAAAAGCAGTTAGAATCCACAGGAACTAGCCATCCCAGGGGGTGATGCCAAGGCCATCGCTCCAGCTGAGGCTGCTGATGAGAGGAGAATGTTTAAAAGTTAGCCCAATAATTCATTCATTAAAAAACAATGATGTCACTTTCCCAATCTTGGCTCCAAGCAATGAAAGCAGGGAAACCTCCTTTAGTTTGTAATCATTATTTTTATTTCAGCTAAAGTTTTAAGGTTTGAAGGATTGCCCAGTAGGATGTTGACTGAAGCTATAAAGTTAAATTTATGGTAATGCTATTTACTGTGACTCTTTTATTTGCAAGCACAGTGGGGGACTCTCACTGAAACACATCTTAAGCTGCGTGCTGTCTGCGCCAGTAACTGCTCCACTAAACATTTTATTACAGTATGTCTGTGCTTTGCATTCATGGCTAGAATCCCATTGCCACTGGCTATTTGAGGATTCTAATTAATGAATGTCACAGTAGGATATGTTTTTGCTCAGAAAAACTGGCTTATGGAAATAATCACTTGAAAATGTTGCAGATGTAAATATTTTGTTTTGGGCAAAAATTCAATGCAGTTATTGAGTCAGGTAGGGGGTTACACAAAAGGCTGCAGAAACTCAGCGGGTGCAGCAGCATCTCAGGAGAGGTCGGATACGGAGTGGGAGGGGGAGTTGAAGTGCTGAGCCACCGGGAGGTCGGGTTGGTTGTTGCGGACCGAGCGGAGGTGTTCGGCGAAACGATCGCCAAGCCTCCGCTTGGTCTCACCGATATAGATCAGCTGACATCTGCAGCAGCGGATGCAGTAGATGATGTTGGAGGAGGTGCAGGTGAACCTCTGTCAGACCTGGAAGGACTGCTTGGGTCCCTGAAAGGAGTGGAAGGGGGAGGTAAAGGGACAAGTGTAGCATCTCTTGCAGTTGCAAGGGAAAGTGCCAGGGGAAGGGGTGGAGCTGGAGGGAAGGGAAGAATTGACAAGGGAGTTGTGGAGGGAGCGGTCTTTGCGGAAGGTAGACAAGGGGGGAGATGGGAAGATGTGGCGAGTGGAGGGGTCACGTTGGAGGTGGCAAAACTGGCGAAGGACTATGTGTTGTATGTGCCGGCTGGTGGGGTGAAAGGTGAGGACCCGGGTACTCTGCCCTTGTTGCGAGTGGGGGAATGGGGAGAGCGGGCAGTGTTGCAGGGTATGGAGGAGACCCTGGTGCGAGCCTCATCTATAGTGGGGGAGGGGAATCTTTGTTCTCAGAAGAATGAGGACATTTGTGATGACCTGGTGTGGAACACCTCATCCTGGGAGCAGATGCGGCATAGACGGAGGAATTGGGAATAGGGGATGGAGTCCTTACAGGAAGCAGGGTGGGAGGAAGATAGTCCAGGTAGCTGTGGGAGTCAGTTGGTTTGTAGTGGATGTCGGTCAGGAGTGTATCACCTGCAATAGAGATGGTGAGGTCAAGGAATGGTAGGGAAGTGTCAGAAATGGTCCATGTGTATTTGAGTGCCAGATGGAAGTTGGTGGTGAAATGGATGAAGTCAGTCAGTTGTGTGTGGGTGCAGGAGGTGACACCAAAGCAGTCGTCGATGTAACGGAGGTAGAGGTCGGGGATGGGGCCCTGGTACGCTGAGTACAAGGATTGTTCGACGTACCCAACAAAGAGGCATGCGTAGCTGGGGCCCATGCGTGTGCCCATAGCTACGCCTTGTGTTTGGAGGAAATGGGAGGAATCAAAAGAGAAGTTATTGAGGGTGTCAGTGGACGGGTATGGGTTACTCCTCTGGTCGAGGAAGAACCGGAGGGCTTTGAGACCATCCTGGTGGGGGATGGAGGTGTAGAGTGACTGGACGTCCATGGTGAAGATGAGAGGATGGGAGCCTGGAGAATGGAACGCGCGGAGCTGACGGAGAGTGTCTGAGGTGTCTTGAACATAGGTGGGGAGGGATTTAACAAAGGGGATAGGATGGAGTCAAGGTATGTGGAAATGTGTTCGGTGGGGCACGAACAGACAGAGACATTGGGTCTGCCAGGGCAGTCAGGTTTGTGGATTTTGGGGATCGGGCCGTGCGGGGCTGGGAAACGATGAGGTTGGAGGCTCGGGGGGGTAGGGAGCCGGAGTTGATGAAGTCGGTTATGGTGCTCGAGATGGTGGCTTGGTGCTCGTCAGTGGGGTCATGGTCCAGGGGTAAGTAGGAGGAGGTGTTCGAGAGTTGGCGCGCGGCCTCTGCTTTGTAGAGATCAATGCGCCAGACTACCACGGCACCTCCCTTGTCGGCAGGTTTGATAAACCAGTCTGGGTTGTTACGGAGTGAGTCGATGGCAGTACGTTCGGGGGGGGAGAGATTGGAGTGAGACAGAGGAGTGGAGAAGTCGAGCCGGTTGATGTCCCGACGGCAGTTCTGGATAAAGAGTTCTAAAGCCGGAGGGCCACGAGGGGGGGTCCACGAGGAGGGGGTTCATTGGAGACAGGAAAAGGGATCATCAGTGGGCGGTGAGGACTTCTTCCCGTGGAAGAACGCTGTGAGGCGG
Organism: Okamejei kenojei; assembly: GCA_035221665.1. Taxonomy (NCBI): domain Eukaryota; kingdom Metazoa; phylum Chordata; class Chondrichthyes; order Rajiformes; family Rajidae; genus Okamejei; species Okamejei kenojei. The sequence continues at coordinate 32,613,127 of CM069140.1, forward strand.
AGGCGACGGTAGAAGAGCTCCAAGTCGTGGTGGGTGCGGAACTCATTGAGGTGGGGACGGAGGGGGACAAAGGTAAGACCTCTTCTGAGGACCGACCTTTTGGTATCGGAGAGGGGGAGGTCCGGGGGGATGGTGAACACGTCCGGGGTGGGGGAGAATGGGGGCTGTGGTGTTGGTGGGGAAGAGCGGGGGTTACATAGTAGGGGGGGGGATGGGGAAGACCCAGTGGAATAGCCACTGAGGTTACAAGGGCTGGGGAGACGGGCACTAGGACCCAGTACCGTCAAAAACAGAGTGGTGGGAGTTTGCAACGTGGAGGCTTCAGGCCCGCTGCAGAGTCCAGTCTGCAGGTGAGGCAACGGCTGCGGGCTGCTGGAGGGCGGTGGAGTGTCGTGGGTCGGCGAACCCGAAGGTAGGAGTCCGCGGGCAGTGGAGTCGGGGTCGGCGGGCGATGCGTGGGAGGTCCCGGTGGGCGGATAGTCGGTGAGGCGACGAGATGAGTGGGGTGCAGTGCGTCGGCCATGTTCGGAGAGCCCCAGTCCGGCGGCGATGATCTGTAGGCCCGGTCTGGTAGCGATGCAAGGTGAGGCGGGTGCGGCTGCGATCTTCGGCGGGCCCAGTACAACGGCGATGCTGGATGGGCCCGGTGCGGTGGCTGTGGTCTTCGGCGGGCCCAGTACACCAGCGATGCTGGATGGGCCTGGTGCGGCGATGAGGTTAGTTGGTCCCGGGGGGCGGCGAGGTTTGGCGGTCGCGTTGTGCTGGTGATGGGCGGTGGAATCGGGGAGGGGGAGATAAACAGAGTTACCGGGCAGGCAGCGGGGCTGGGCGTCATCGGTAGGCAGGTGGAGGTCGGTGAAGGCGGTGTCCTGGTGAGTCCTGCAGGCGCTCCTCGTGGACAAGATGAAGTCGGGGGACTCAGGCCGGCGGCTCGGGCCAGAGTTGGGGCCCGGAGCCTGCGGGCGGTCGAGTCGGGGATTGTCGGTGGCAGGAGCGGCCTGGAGGCGGGCTAATTTCAGGTCCTTGGTGGAGGTAAGGTGGGACAGGAATTGTTGATTGAAGCAGTGGATCTTCCGGAGGATGTAGTGTAGTTGGGGTCCGTTGCAGGTCTGGGTGAGTGAGGCCCGAAGATTCGGGAGAGTCAATGCAAGGTCCTGCTGGTGCCGGCGCATTGCAACCAGGGTGGATCTTAGTGCCCGGTTGGAGAATTGTACAGTGTGGTGGCAGATAGCCAGTCGGTACCGATAGTCCGGCTGGGGTCCGAACTGGGAGGCAGGGAAATGGAGCTGGAAACCACGGGGTATGAGATGGAGGCGCAGGCAGGCCCCGAGGAAGCAGATGTGGCTGTGGTATCGAGTCTGGGTAAGGATGTGGTCGTAGAGTTGGAGGGAAGGGGGTATCACAGAGGGGGAGCAGTTAGAGAGGAGGTTGTGAAACTGTCTCCATAGGGAGGAGGAGAACCTCTTCAAAGTAGGCATACTAGAGTCAGGTACTTCACTGTTGAAGACTGTATTTACATCCAATGGAGTGATACCAGGGAACGTTGCTATTTTTGATGGAAATATTAATTCTAAAGATTGGGAAAATTGTCCATCAATGGAAAGAGACTTGGTTTCAGTGCTTTGAGGAGGAAGGAGCCTTGGTATATTTCTAAGCCAGATAATCAGGGTGACGCAATGGTAGTATCTGTCTTACAACGCCAGAGACCAAGGTTTGATCCTGACAATGGTGCAGTTTGTATGTTTTCCCTGTGACCACATGGGTTTCCTCCGGGTGCTCCGGTTTCATCCCACATTCCAAAAACGTACAGGTTTGTCAGTTGATTGGCTTCAGTAAAAAAATTGTGAATTGTCCCTTGTGTACAGAATAGTGCTAGTGTAAGGGAATCGTCGGTTAGCGCAGACTCAATTGGCTGAAGGGTTTTCGCGTTGTATTTCTTAAGTCTTAAAGTCTAAAGTCAGACAAGAGAGTTGAGGCTGAAAGAAAGGTTGGGATTGACTGAGGTAAACTGGGATAACAGTTTTCAGCCCTGATGGGGCTAAGAAGATCACTGTGTCTGCAGTTCCTTGTGTCTCCATCTGCAATTCTTTGCTGTCAGTGTCTTAGATTTTGGGATGACTGGCTTGTACTCGATTTCTGTGGTGACTTGAGCACATTGTTGAACATGCAAACTCTTCCACAGATGGGGCAGGGGATGCCTAATGGGATGGGTAGGTGCATCATTTGTGTGGCGATGCATTGGTTCGTCTGTTCATTTTCGACTTCAACATGCTCCTGATGCATGGAAATGAGATTCAAACATTGAAGGCCAAATGGTCCTTCTGCACTTTGAATAATCGTGGACCAGAGATTGTCAGGTATTGATAGGGATCTTACATTGCTTTTCGAGAATATTTGCAATTATCATTGAATTGTTGCCTCTGTCCACCCGGTAATGTGCTCCATGGCAGGATTTTGAATGGATTGGCAGTGTGTGAAGTCTGGTGTTGGGAAAGAGACTAACTTGCCCTGCCTAGTGGAGCTGATTGAGTGTTATGTGGCTGGGAGGGATCATGCTGCTGCTACTGGTTTGCTTATCCTTCCAGTGGATTGGGAGAATTTTGCAGAGATGTTGGTGGGACCTTTACAATGCTCGATTTATCTTCTCGAGGTAATCCAGATATCAGAAGCACAGAAGTCATGGGCTTCAAATCTGACACAAAACACAGTTGCAAGGATACACATCCCATTGGAAGCATATTGACAGCGCACATTAACGTCTCCCTTTAGCAACTATAATACTCAGTCTGGCTGGTCTATACCTTGCAGACACAAGGAGATCCAGATGATGGTTTACAAAAAAAGACTCAAAGCGCTGAAGTAACTCAGTGGGTCAGGCAGTATCTCTAGAGAAAATAGATAGGTGATGTTTTGGGTCAGGACACTTCTTCAGACTGATCAGTAGGGAGAAAGGTCCTGACTCAGAATGTAACTTATCCATGTTCTCCAGAGACGCTGGCTGACCCACTGAGTTTCTCCAGCACAATGTGTGTCTTTTTTTTAGTCATAAGATCATAAGTAATAGGAGCAGAATTAGGCCATTCGGCCCATCAAGTCTACTCTGCCATGGCTGATCTCTCCCTCTTAATCCATTCTCCTGCCTTCTCTCCACACTAATCAAGAATCTATCTATGCTTTTAAAATATACTTTGACTTAACCTCCACAGCCTTCTGTGGCAAAGAATTCCACAGATTCACCACTCTATAACTAAAGAAATTCCTTCTTATCTCCTTTTCAAGAGAGAGTTAGATTTAGCTCTTTGGGCTAAGGGAATCATGGGATATGGGGAAAAAAACAGAATCTGGGTACTGATTCTGGATGATCAGCCATGATCATATTGAATGGCGGTGCTGGCTCGAAGGGCCGGATGGCCTACTCCTGCAACTATTTTCTATGTAACATCCTTTAATTCTGAGTCTATGACCTCTAGTTCCATCCTCTCCACATCCACTCTTTAAAAGCCTTTCAGTATTCGGTACTTTTCAATGAGGTCCCCCCATTCTTCTAAACTTCAGCGAGTACAGGCCCAGTGCCATCAAACGCTCATCAAGTTAGCCTCCTCATACCTGGGATTATTCTTGTAAACCTCCTCTGGACCCTCTCCAGGGCCAGTGCATACTTCCTCAGATTTGGCGCCCAAAATTGCTCACAATAGTCAATACCTTGTAATTTCATCCATTGCAACTTTTCCTCATGTCATTCTTATAATACCACAGGTTAGTTGCAAATGCATCTTCATACCTCTGTTCAGATTTCCTTTAAAGCACGAAGGTAGGGACAGGATGCTGGCCTCATGTGACTACAGGGCTGCCACAAAGCTTGTCATGCCCTCTGCTGACCAATAAAATACTGGACCCATCTGTGCAATGTTCAGTGTTTTCAGGCTGTTGTAGTTTGTGAGACAGCACAACACAAGAAAACATGCACCTTAATGGCACCAGAATCAACCGTTTGTTGACTGTACATATGGTACGAGTTTGTCTTTTTTCTCCTCTCCTAAGTGAATCAGGATGTTATATTACCTCAACGATTTGGGTATTTGGAGGGTTTGCACTTGTGATGAAGATGGGGGTAATTAATGATACATTCAGTTCCGGTTTAATTCCAAGTTATTAGAAACAATAAGCTAGGGAGAGTATGGGAGTGTAATCAGCAAAAAATTGTCAGCAATCGTCACGTCTTCTGCAATGGGACGTCTGACGCAGGTGAATGACTTCTTACTCTTAACCACAATGCTCATAGTGCTGGTTCTGATATTTACAGCATCAATATTGGGATTTTTTTCAGGAAAAACTAATTGGCATTGGCTTTAATCACAAATCATTGGCACTTGAAAGCTACAGCGCAAAATCAATAACATTACTTTAATAAATTATGTTTGCCTCAGTGATTCTGTGCAAGGGGGGGAGGGGGCAGCTACAAATGCGGGTAGGATTCCCATTATAGATATATGTAGAATCACGTGTAGAATCAAAGCTATTGTGCATGAAAACAAGGAGAAGTTTGTGATGACCTTTTCCTTAAGGAAACAGCCTCCTGGCACTCACTGTCCATATAACCTCGTGAAGTAAGACTACCGTGGTGAACTTCTGGAGAACTGCCATTGGCAGTGGCGCTGTATTAAAGTACAGCAGCAGGGAAATCAGAGTGATTTTGAATCCTGGCCTTGGGCAAGAAAGAACATTTTATAGCCGGAGAGATTCATTTGGAAAGATCATTTTTATAAACTCAATGGATTTTCCAACAAGCCCATGTGGGTAGAACATAGGGGTGATCAAGTTACTGGGGTCACACTATAAGCCTCTCAATAGTCAGCAGGAATGGGAGAAGTAAATAAATAAGTAAATAAAAGCAATAAGGTTACCGGTTGAAGTGTTTAACTTTCAAAGTATTGACTGCGATTGCCTTAGAGTCAGGAGCTTAGATGGGGTGGAATTTGTTGCGTATCGACCCGAATCGTCACCTATTGCATTTAGTCATTGAGTAATACAGTGTGGAAACTTGCCCAACTTGCCCACACTGGCCAACATGTCCCACCTGCGTTTGGTCCATATCCCTCCAAATCTGTCCTATCTATGTACTTGTCTAACTGTTTCTAAATGTTGGGATAGTCCCAGCCTCAACTATCTCCTGTGGCAGCTTGTTCCATACACCACCACCCTTTGTTTGAAAAGGTTACCCCTCAGAAATCATTGATGTTGATGACAAAGTGACGGGCCCAGCACCAAACCCTGAGGCACACTACTAGTCACAAGCCTCCAGTCCTAGAAGCAACCTTTCACCATCACCCTCTGCTTCCTTACATGTAGTCAATTTCCTATGCGTTCAGCTATCTCTCCTTGGATCCCATGCAATCTAACCCTCTAGAGCAGCCTACCATGCGGAATCTTGTTGAATGCCTTACTGAAATCCATGTATACAACATCTACAGCTCTGCCCTCATCAACCTTTTTGGTCAGGTCTTCAAAAAACCCAATCATTGCAGATTTGTGAGACACGATCTCCCACATGCAAAATCATGCTGACTAGTCCTGATCAGCCCTTGTCCATCCAAATGCTATTTCCATCCTATCCCTCAAGTAACTTTCCAACTACAAGTGTTACGATCACTGGCCTAGAGTTCCCAGCATTTTCCCTGCAACCCTTCTTGAATAGAGGCACAACATTTGTCGGTTGGTAGGTTAATTAGACATCATAAATTGCCCCTAGTGTGCAGGAGAAAGGCAAAATCTTGTACCGTTGGGGGTCTTAGGTTGGACTGAAGCGCCTGCTTGTGTGCTGTATGATTCTGACTCCAGTAGCAGAAATAAAGTTGAACTGGACATCAGATGATGCCGTGTTTAAGAACAGAAGGTTTAAGAAGGAACTGCAGATGCTGGAAAATCGAAGGTAGACAAAAATGCTGGAGAAACTCAGCAGGTGAGGCAGCATCTATGGAGCGAAGGAAATAGGCGACGTTTCAGGTCAAGACCCTTCTTCGGATTGAAGAAGCTGCCTCACCTGCTGTGTTTCTCCAGCATTTTTGTCTACCATCAGATGATGCAGACTATGTGTCCCTATAATAGTTCTCTTCAGGTTCCTTTGGGGTTTAAAGTGTTAGGTTTGGCTCAGAAATGGAATTTGCATCTAAATCAGGAAACTCTGTGTTAAAGGACCATTCTTGAAACAGATGCATGAGGCTAAAATGTAAACAGTGGTCTATTGGAGGTGCAATCTTTTGGATGCAATGGAGTCGTAGCATGGAAACAGGCCCTTCGGCCCAACTTTCCCACACCGACCAACATGTCCCATCGACACTCGACCCACTTGCCTGCGTTTTGCTCATATCCTTCTAAATCTGTCCAATCCATGTACCTGCCTAAATGTTCTCAAGATCTGACTGGTAGCAAAGAGACTGTGGCAAGCTGCCACCAGCAATGAAATGATAAAGATCAAATAATAATTTTAGGTTCATGAAAAATAAGTAGTGTCAATCATACAAGGAAGAACCCTATGGTTTCTCTTTGAAATGGTGACTTTGAGATTTAGATTGGGAGCAGACACATGGGATTGTGTCTCCTAAATGAGGACAATGGAAACTGGAAATGTTTACACAAGTAAACAATATTGAGAAAGTAACCAAAAGTATGCAGGAAGCAAATAGATAGATTTTTTTTGAGGTGGAGACTTTTTTTTTGTAAGGAAACCCCTTCACAAGTTACATAATGGACTGTTGACAATCAAAAAGATAAAACAATGTGAAAAAAAATCTTTTAAAATTGAAGAAGAGATTTCCCATTGAGAAATTATTTTGGGAAGGTAAGGTGACAATACTTAGAACAGAACATGATGCAGAAAGCTTTGGTGAAGTAGATGCCTGTTTGTACAGACAAGGAATGAGAGGGCAGTGCTAGAGGACGTATAGGGAGATAAAGCCAAGAGACAGCCTATCTGAACCAAAGATAGAAACAGGAAGGAAGTGCTAAGTAGGCCAGGTAGTAATTCTGGAGGTAGTTAAGAGAAAGGAAAGTCGTCAAAAAATGATCAGGGACAGTGTGAGACTGAGTAGAACATAGGGGAGATTAAAAGGCAAGTTTGATGTGATGGATCAGAATTTAAAAACTTCAGAGAAGAGAAGATACAAATGTTATCTCAGAATCATTATCTGAAATTGTTGAATTTAATGACGAGTCTGGAGAGCTGTCATGCACATGCTAAGAAAGAGGTTTTTTGTCCACAAGGTTATGTCGAGCTTCACTTGGTCAGTGGTGGAGATGAAGGACAAAGAGTGGCTGAGATGAATAATTAAAGTTATAGTAAAGGTGAAGACTGGGGTCATGCTTACCAAATGTTTTGCTGAGTAGTTACCCAATCTACATATTATTTCTCCAATATAGAAAACATATTGTGATTAATGAATATAGTACGTCTATTATCTTGCTATCTGTTTCCTTATCATCTGCTGACCTCAGTGATTGTGGGGTCGGAGTTGGGAATCCAGGGTGTAATCTGGTGCATGGGTGAGATTGGATTATGATACATGGGGCTGGGTGGGTCAGGAACAACGTAGGCTAATAATATCAGCCTATACAGGAGGTGTATACAGGAGTACACTGAATGGCATTTCCTGTGTACTTTGAGGCATCTATTTTGTTAGCCATGGAAAGCTCATCCCTTATTCCTCAAGAATAACAAGGCGTAAATTGAGAGTAATAAATTGCTATTTTACCTGCCCAGTGTGTTTGTGTAAGGTATTGTTCCTCTTCCAGTTATTCAATAAGAACTGTGCAGTGTGTATCAGTGGTGATTGCAGAGTGAAAGAGATTTTGCTCAAGCATTGCTCTGAGAAGATGCCACTACAGAATGTAGCCCAAACCATCAGGCAAACCAACCTCCCTTCCATCAATTCCACCCACACTTCACGCTGCCTCGGCAAGGCCATCAGTATAATCAAGGGCCCGTCTCACCCTGGTCACTCGCTCTTCTCCCCTCTGCCATCAGGCAAAAGGTACAGATATTTGAAATCACACACCTCCAGATTCAAGGACAGTTTCTTCCCTCTTGTTTTCTGGCAACTGAACCATCCTATCCACAACTAGAGAGCAGTCCTGACCCAGCCATCTACCTCATTGAGACCTTTGAACTACCTTTAATCGGATTTTAGCTTGCACTAATTGTTGTACCCTTTATCTGTTTTCTGTGGACAGCTTGATTGTAATCATTTATAGTCTTTTCTCTGACTGGATAGCAAACAACAAAAAGGCTTTTCACTGTACCTCGGTACACATGACAATAATATAGCACAGCACAGCCCCGAACCACACCTCACCACACTACAGCATACTAGACCTTATCACTCTAGACCAGACCACATTGCACCACAACAGACCACTGCCATGAAACAGGTGTGACCCAAGTGACAGGAGAATTCAATTATGAAAACTGTTATCTGCCTTTTTGCCATTGTGTCCCCTAAGGCTCCCCTTGAAAAATAAAAGTACTTGTGGTGTGTGCACTTATCTACCCCTTGCAGTTGATACTTACAATAGCCGAGTCTGTAGACAACTGCAGGGTTAACACTGGAGGACCTCCTGTATAAAACCTGTGACTTGGCCACCTTGTAAGATCAGGGACAAAAACCTAAAGTGATAGGACAAAATAAAGTTTATGCAAACAGTGCAAAGGGAAAATTCTGAAGTTAATTGAATTAGAGAGCAGAACAAAGACAGGAAGGTGAATTTAATTGGGGAGGCGTGATCAACAGGACAAGATGCACAAATGCTTTGGTCTTTTACAATTTTATACATGCTACGTATGAATAAAATGCTCGCTTTCACGTTGTTAAATGGTCTCTATGACAATAAATCCCTGTGAATGGTAGGCATTTTCCCACAGTGCAGTGTTCCTTCAAATCACCAATGTGTTTGTGTTGCATGGTTACATGACAACGTTTATTTCTCAAAGTTTCAAATTACACTTTTGAGACTGATAAGATGGTCACACTGTTCAGAATATTTCTGGAGTGCAGTGGTTTACATCCAGAAAATGCAAGTTCGTTGCAAAGTTAAAAGTTACTGTTAAGAGTTACAGATACACAGTAAATTATATAGGTCTGCATTCTCTGGTGATTTCTCAAGATGCCCATAGAAATTCTCCTGTTATGTTGAGCAACAGTTCTGCTTGGTACCATGACATTGATTAGTATCTTAACCTTGTGGTGCCTGTATTGTGGCCATCCGAAAGACCATTGTGGTCGAATGGAAGGGGAAATGTTATCCCACATTAACCCGGTCTCGCTACCTCAGCCTCTCGCCCTCTGTGATTCCCACTGCGCTCTGGATCTCCGACCATGTTGTAACCTGGACTCTTTACCACAGCTACCTAAACTCTTAAGGGTCTGTCCCACCAGCACGTGACTGCATGTGGCGAGCGTGACCAAACGTGGTGGCTTGAGGCGTACGGCCTCGCGGGGCGGGTCCCACTTCCAACCGCGGAGCCGTATGGAGCTGGTCCCGACATCATACTCACCAATTAGCTGGGCAGGAGGCGGGCCGACTGAATTTGGACGTCGCACGGCGTCGGGTGGTGACGTCATCACGCAACGACACGCTGGGCGGTGACGTCATCGCGCAACGCCACGCGCTACGTGTACGCCGTCAAGACGCTGCGTACGGCATTGAGACGTTGCGTACACCCTCAATGCGGCTGCAGGCCGACAGGCCGTTGCCGCACGGTATTTTTGAACAGTGTCAGTTTTTCGAAGCCCCGCGCGATGTCAGGACCAGTCCCGCACAACTCCATACGGCTCCGGTGATCGAAGTGGGACCGGCCCCGCGAGGCCGTACGGCTCAAGCGACCACGTTAGGTCGGCTCGTCGCATGCTGGTGGGACAGGCCCTTAAGTCTCGGGAAGGGTTTCAACCCGTAAACATCACATTGCTTTTCTCCAGAGATTCTGCCTGACCCCTGACCCGCTGAGACACTCCAGCACTTTGTGTCTATCGCAAGTTACCGGATAATTTTCAATCCCTGAGGAGGGGGGGGGGGGGGTTTGATTGGCAAATGAGTGGACAAAGGCCGCAGATGAAAAAGAAACAAAAGGGCAAGACAAGGAGACAAAAGGGTGCCAGATAAGGAGAGAAGAGAGAAAGAGGGGTGAAATGTAAAGTCAAAGTGAACAATAAAGGTGGAAGGAGAGGGGTTGAAAGGGGCCAGTGTAATGGGAGAAAGCCTGCGCACCAGGATTTTTTTTTGGGGGGGGGGGGGGGGGGAGGGGGGGTTTGTGCATCTGACATATTTTTGTCTACTTGTCTCCTTTCTGTCAAACTTCCATATCACAGTTATTTTATAACATTGCAGCTCATATGGATTTTTAAATCATTTTATTTTATGGAATCGTGATCCACAGCAGAGGATCAGGTTGAAACAATGGTTTTAATTGAGGCTGATCCTCTTTCAGTGAGCCGAGCCTCAAGATGATAAATTCATGGATTAAGGATGGGACAGCTGAGTCCAGGGCCATGGGTTCTCTCTGTGACCTTCTATGATAAGGAGATGAGGAGGAATGTCTTTGGTCAGAGTGGTGAATCTGTGGAATTACTTGCCACAGACCACTATGGAGGTCATCATTGGGTATTGGTAAGGGTGTCAAGGGTGTTGGGGAGACGACAGGAGAATGGGGTCAAGAGGGAAAGATAAATCAGCCATGATTGAATGGCGAGTAGACTTGATAGGCCGAATACTTCTGTTCCTATGACTTGTGAGCTTATGAACAATCTGATCTCTCTCTACTCAGTCTCAGTAAAGCTCAGTAGAGGTTCATTTTTATTGTCATACCGAGGTACAGTGAATAATGTAGGAAGGAACTGGTTTACACCCCCAAGATACACCGAAAATGCTGGAGTAACTCAGTAACAGGCAATATCTGTGGAGAGAAGGAATGAGTGATGTTTCCGGTCAGGACCCTTCTTTAGACTGAAAGTCAGGGGAAAGGGAGACATAGAGATATGGAACGATCAGGTGTGAAAACTACAAATCAAAGGGGACGAAGTTCAAGGAAAATGTAGAATGGATCATTGTTAGCTGAGGGGAAGGTGATAATGAGGCATACAATCAGTAAAATTTAATCAGGAGGACAGTGAAGCTAGTCGGAGAACTACGATGAGGCAGGGATGGAGAGAGAGGGAAAGCAAGGGTAGCTTGAAGTTAGAAAAATCAATATTCATACTGCCGTGTTAAAAGGTACCCAAGCAAAATATGAGGTGCTGTTCCTCCAATTTGTGTTTGGCCTCACTCTGACAGTGGAGGAGGCTCAGTACAGAAAAATCAGAATGGGAGGGAGAGTTAAAGTGTTTAGCAATTGGGAGATCAGGTAGGCCGAGGCAGACTGAGCAAAGGTGATGACCGAAATGATCGGCGAGTCTGCGCTTGGTCTCGCCGATATATGGTGAATAGCTTATATGGTTTTGCATGCTATCCAATCAGATCAAATAATAGTATACTTATATAGTCCAACTCAGGTACAATAGGTAGAGCAAAGGAGAAGATAAAGAGTGCGGAATATAGTTCTCAGTTTTAACTCGAGGCACCATATTTGTATCTTCCAATTTTCTTGACACCACAGTGTTCAGCAATTTCTCATGAACACCTCATTGAGACCAGAAGGGTCTCTGACCTGAAACACAGCCTGTGCTTGTCTTTCCATATCCTCGGCAGGTCAGGATGCTGCCTGACCTGCCGAGGATGTCCCACATTTTCTGTTTTTATTTCTGATTGCCAGCATCTGCAGGGTTATTTAATTTTCCTCTGGGACCATCCACACTTGTCCTGTAACCGCCCACTTTTACCTTTGTCATTTCTTCAGCTTTCACAAAAGTGATCTCTTTATCTCCTCTTCCTTTTTCTTATACCTGAGCTACAGGGAGTGATTATATTCCATAGAGTGCAGGAAACTGAGGGGTGATCTTATAGAGGTCTACAAAATCACAAGGCAAATATATGGGGTGAATGCACAAAGTTTTATCCAGAGTGGGAGAATCGTGAACTATAAGACTTATATTTAAGGTGAGACAGGAAAGATTTAATAGGAACCTGAGGGACATTTTTTCACATCAAGGATGATGGGTACAGGGAACAATCTGCCAGAGAAGGTAGTAGAAGCAGGTAATGACAACATTTAGAAGACATTTGGACAGCTACATGAATAGCGAAGGCTTAGAGGGATATAGCCCAAATTCAGGAAGGTGGGACTAGTGTAGTTGGGATGTCAGCATGTTCGGTAGAAGGGTACCCGGACGTGGCGTCAAAGGACGAGAAGCCGAAGCGACAAAGTGGAAGCCAAATAACTGAAAGGGCACGTCGTCGAAAAGCCAAATAACCGAACGGACGCAACGCCGAATAAAGACCCGAGCATGCGCAGCACGGACACTTCCCGTCTCTCGGGCGTGCACACTGACACTAACCCATGCCGATTCACACTTATTCACACACACGCGGACGTACGCAGGTGTGATTGTATTTTATGCACAGGCAATGCTGAAGGGTCTCGATACGAAACGTCACCCATTCCTTCTCTCCAGAGATGCTGCATGTTCCACTGAATTACTGCAGCTTTTTGTGTCCATCTTCAATTTCAGAGCTAAATAAAAAACACAGTGTGCTGGAGGAACTCGGCGGGCTAGGCGGTATCTGTGGAGGGAATGGATTGGGAGCTGTTTCGGGCCAGGGCTCTTCTTCAATAGGAAGGAACTGCAACTGCAGTTGTTTTTGCAAAATGCCAAATGATTTCGGGGAAAAAAAAGAGAGATATTCCAGCCTCTTAACCCCAAGCACCGTGGTAAATCAATGCTTACAAAAATAATCCGCTCTAAATTACCCCCACCCTCCCGTCTCAACCGGCCAGTGATGTGATAGATGATGATTGCTGACAGGTCCTGCCCCCACGGTGACATCATGTCCATTATTTGGCTTTTCGGCGTCCCGCCCTTTTGGTCATTTGGCTTTTCGGAGTCGCGTCCGTTTGGTTATTTGGCTTTTTGCCGTTGTATGCTTTCGGTTATTTGGCTTTTCTGCGTTGTTTCCATTCAGTTATTTGGCTTCCACTTCTTTGCTTTGGCATCTTGTTCTTCGATGCCACGTCCGCACACGGCGTAGAAGTGCCTGCTTCTGTGCTGCATGACTATGATTCTATCAGCAGAATGAAATATCTCCACAAATCCTGTCCCACCTGCTGAGTATTTCCAACATTTGCAGATGTTATTTCAGATGTCTTGGCATCATATTTGCCACAGACATTATGGGCTGAAGGGCCTGCTCCTGTGCTGTATTATTCTATATTCTGTGTCCTACAGCTTTTAATTTTGCATCACAAATAATTGCTGTGTTATTACAAGGATACTTACTGTTAGTTACTCAGCTTACTTTCCTGTAATGAGTTTAATGCATCAATTAAAATGAAATTTCAATAATTTACCGAAACGTATTTACATAGATAGGAAAGGTTTAGAGGGATATGGACTAATCACAGACAGGTGGGACTAGTGTAAATGGGCATTTTGGTAGGCATGGGCAAGTTGGGCTGAAGGGCCTGTTTCTATGCTGCTTGACTCTATGCCTGTATTGCAGGATGATTGTGTTTTCGAAGTTACAGGTGGCATGGCAAAAATTGAGCAGGAACTTTTAGTTTAGGTAGGATAAACAGAGTGAAAACAGGCCCTTCAGCCCACCAAATCCATGCTGACCAGTGATCCCCACACACTAACACTATCCTGCCATTGACAATGTTATCAAGCCAATTAACCTACAAACCAGTACGTCTCTGGAGTGTGGAAGGAAATCAGAGCTCCGGGAGAAAATCCACGCAGTCACGGGGAGAACATACAAACTCCATACAGACAGCACCCATAGTCAGAATGGAACCCAGGTCTCTAGCGCAGTAAGGCACCAACTCTGCCACCGTGCTGCCCCAGAGCTTTTGCTGATGCACTTCTTGATGATGGACATCAGAGCCATCAAACAGCTGTCATTAAAGGGGCTGTCCCACTTGGGTGACCTAATCTGCGAGTTTAGAAGAGTTTGCCCTCGACTCAAACTCGCAGCATGGTTGACACGTGGTCCTAGGAGGTCCTATGAGGTCGCTGGAACCGACCGGTAGGTAAAATGTCTGCTAAACTTTATTATACTTATTAAAAGTGTCTCCACTCCTTCTCCCCCCCCCCCCCCTCTACTGTACATTGTGGCAGCCGTTTACCTTCCTCTTCATTGCGCAGACAGTGCTCCCTCGCTTTCCCCGGCACACGCTTTTGCGATGTGTGTGTATGTGCGGTCGGTCGATCCAGCTCGAGGTTTTCCAGGCGAGTGCCCTCGAGCTTGAAGGCCAAAGACACTCTTCTTAACTCGCGGATAAGGTCGCCCAAGTGGGACAGCCCCATAAGACACAATTTATTTTCTTTGGCACTGGAATGATAGTAGTCTTCTTTAACCAGATGGGAACCTTAGTTTGGTGTAGGGAGATGATAATGATGCCCCCACATACTCCAGCCACCTGCACCATGGAGTTTTGGAGCTCCATCTGGGCCAGTCACTTTCCACAGGTTCACTCTCAGCAAGGCTGATCTGATGTCTGTGATGGTGACTCTGGGTAGAGGCGGATCCAAGGCTGTTGGGGTGGGTGACATAAATTAACTAACCCCCGTATGTTCAAAGCAATCATAGATGCATTGAGCTAATCGGATGAGCATTTTTAGACTTGACTAGAGGTAGAAACTGGCCCTTTGACCCACCAAGTCCGCACCAATCAACGATCACACTATCCTACATGCTAGGGACAATTTACACTTTTACCAAAGCCTATTAACCTTTCAACTCACAAACCCAGGCGGTCACAGAAAGAATGTACAAATTCCATACAGACAGCACCCGTCTTCAGGATTGAACCCGGGTCTCTGACACTGTAAGGCAGCAACTCTACTGCTGTGTCACTGTGCAGTCCCCGTCTGGCAGCAATTCTGGACAACTTTGCTTTGAAGTCCGTTATACCATGCAAGTCTTGCCACAATCATTGGGTGTCTGTGTGATTAGTCTGGGACTATAGCTTGGTCTGTATTTTGTACCTTGGCATCCCTCATGTCTTTGTAAAGTTCATCGCTAGATTTCTCTTCATGTGCTATTTAATTCCTCAGCTATTTCATTCCCTGCATTTGCCTGGGTTGGATGGTGTGGCATCTATTCCTTGACATAAGCATTATAGTTGCATAAAACCATCAACATTGAGCCCAACATTTATGGTACTTTCTTTGTTCGTAGCTTATCTGTAGTTATTATTGTTGTTTATCTTAATCCGCTTCCACTTCAAGTTGTGCTCTTTCCAATTGCTCCCCCATAGGTAATTCCCTTTGCTGCTGACTGTGATGATCAGGATGAATGTACTTGCAGGGACCCAAATGCAGAGGAGAACCTACAGAAAGAAAGACAACTTGGATTTCACTAACATGGAAGAGAAGTGGACACTGCACCTTCTGGCCTCGGACCAGCAGTAATGTCACAAACACCTTATTTTGTTCTATTCAAAGAAAGTAAGAGTTACAAAGGCAATGTTGTTTTTCTCTGTGAACTTATGGAGGTCAGTGTGAGAAACAAATGAAACTGTCTTAACAATGGACATAAATTATAAAAATTCAGCAGTTTCATTCTGACACCTAGAGGCTAAACTGTGCAGAAGTCAGATGGTTTCTGCATAGTGACTTTGTGTGCGATACAACATGAGATTTGCTTTTGACTCGTGCTCCTCCTGCATTCACTCAAGTTACACTATCACTACTAGACACTCTTCCAAACTTTTATCTCATTACCTTTGCTTCAGAGCTCCTCGAAAGTGTCAAGCTCCCTACCTCCATCAGATCTCTTATCCATTTTCAGACATTACTTTGAAGCCATTCATCCTGACTTACGCCATTTCCTCTGATTTCAATCTCACTCACTGCCATCCTTCACCTAAGATGGGGGAATCAATATGACTCAATATTGTGCCGAATGGCCAAATGCTAACTGCGACGTCATTACTCTGTTGGTATTATTAATACAAAACATAGACGGAAGTCTCTTCAACCTTTCCACACCATTTCCAACCAACATTGGTATATCTACATCTACCCTGAGCAGAAATACAAGTTGGTTGGTTGCAAGTAACATGCTGGTAAAGCCTATTGTGTAGCTTAGAATTCTAACACCTTCTACAGTCAACTGGGAAAATACCTCTGAAATAATAAAGGGATTACAAGCCCTGCCAAAACTGTGAGTCAAGCTCATGTTTGCTCTGCATTGGATATACTGTATGAAGACAGTCCAATTCAATACCATGGCTTGTTTACCAGTATAGTTAGCTCATTAGTTTCTTAGTGTTCCATGTTTAAACCCTTTCGATTGTAAAAGCAGAATGAGAAGCAGCCAACCCCATTAACCTAAGCAGGTTTGTTAATGGAAAAAGTTAAAGCTATACTGCGATGTAACATAGACGGAGATCATTCAGCTCGGTGCACTTGAGCCAACAGTTTGTTATTCAAGTATTCAGTTGGTCAGTCCTTGCTGCTCTTTCTTCACAGCTATGCGAGAGCACTCCACTTACAATATTTATCCAATTTCCATCCAAGGTTACGTTGCTCCTTTTCAGTCAACACAACCTAGATCACAACAGGTTCACCGCAAGTTGTTCAATTCATCTTGGGCTGTTTGAAAATCATCTTATGTATGTCCTGTCTACTGCCTCTTCTTATTTAGCTTCTCCTTATTTACTGAATTAAAACTGTTCAGAATTCTGAACACCTCTATCAAATCTCCTTCTAACGTACCCCAAGCAGGAATTCACCAATTGCCAGTCTCCAAGCAAATAAAGCCCTTCATCCATGGCTCACTTTTGAGTAGATCTTTTCTATAAACTATGTTCAAGACAAGTACATGGATAGGGTTGGTTTAGGGGGATATGGGCCAAGAGCAGGCAGATGGAACTAGTTTAGATGGTGCATGTTGGTCAGCATGGGTAAGTTGGGCAAACGAGCCTGTTTCCACGCTGTACGACTTTATGCCACTTTAACTCCAAGTCTCTGCTGCCCTTCAAAAGGATTATGGCAGTTCCGATTGTAACCTCAATTCTGCAAGACCGAATACCACCAGTGTAATGTGTAGGTTTTGGATAGTACAACAAAGTCTTTAGCCTGCATTTGTTAAACCAAAATCATTGTGAAATTAAGATAGAAACACAAGGAACTGCAGATGCTGGTTAACAAAACAACGGGACACAAAGTGCTGGAGTAACTCAGTGGGTCAGACATGAATAGGTGACATTTCAGGTCAGGACATTTCTTCAGACTGATCAAATTAATTCTGTGTCTAAACCTTGTCAAGGCATTAATGACAGCCGAGTCGAAGTAAATAACCTAATTAATAGTAAGAGATTTTAATCAAATTCATCGTATGATAGATCACAAAAGGAGATCAATTCCCCTTTGTCAGCTCTGAAAAGTGATCACATTGGTTCCACATCTTTTTTGAAATAAACTTGAACAGTTTTTTTCAAAAAATTTAAGGTCCAAATAATAACAAAACCATCAGTTTTACCTCCTGCTCCCACGTTCTAATTCAATATCAAACTATGTTGAATCTACACTTACCTTAGCCTTTTCTTTCTCTTCTGAATTTGTTAGCTCGTTTTTCCACTCTGTTCAATTATTTGACGGTAAAGGATGTACTAAACGGAGAACACGTCTTCAGCTGAAGTGATTTAGTAACGTTTTGAACACATTTACTCATTTAACTAGATAAGGCCTTCTTTGTGACTTTTTTTAACTTGGAAATATTACCATCCAGCCTAGGGAGGTAGTCACCATTTATACCAGTCCAATCACTGCAAAGGGAAATAGTACTACATAGCAGCAGAACACTGATATTGCAGAGTCTTTCCTGCAGTCTTCCTGATGGACAGGTAGTTCCCCTCAAGGTGAACTGTGTTTCACAGCTTAACACCGAACACTACATCAATGTTTCCAAGGCTTAGTGTTTCTAAGGCACATCCACGCAGAAAGAATATCACAAAGAGGCGACAGTATTGGCAGTATACATGAGATCAGTGTGAACTAAAACATTCCCAAAGCAACTAACTTTCTGTATCGGATGTTTACCCGTCTTAAGCTGCAATGGAGGCTGGGGAGGAAACTTATTGGGGCACTGCCTGACACCGCAGGACAATAATGTGATGACTGATTTTACAAAGTGTAATGTTTGTATGGCCCAGACCACTATGGGTTGATGATCAATGCAGTGTAATATTGAGCCATTTTAGCAGGTAGAGATTAATGTTTCTGGCACGCTGTTAACAATGAAAATCAGTAAGATTGATCAACCTCTTTAAGGATGTTCCAGACCAATCACTTAACCTAACTTGTGATGGCAATTTCCTTAGTCTTATGACCAGGCCTACAGCTGACTTGACCCAAAATTACCTCTCAAAGTCACTTTATTTTCGTTCTTAAATTCTCCCTCTGACAAAGCTTCTGATCAATGGTTTTAATATCTTTGTGGCTCAGTTACTAAGTCTGGCTGAAAATACTGCTGTGAATCATTGTTGTTCACGATACTTCACCTAGACCAATTAATGATGGATAATGATATACAGCCACAATAGTTTTCTTTTCAGTCTGCAATCGTTCTGATTCCGTCATATGCTGCTATAGACACAATCCTCATCAGGATAGAATAATGAATCCCTGGAAAAGTGTTTCTGGTTGCAATGTCATTGTAGGAGATGGGATGGAATTAAGATCATTTGAATCACCATTGTCTGGCTGTGGGTACAGCGATAGACAAGGTACACAGTTTAGATATAGATCAAAAGACTACTTTACAAATCTGTGTACAAGCAAGAGCCAAGAAGTTGAAACAAGGAACTGCAGATGCTGGTTTACAAAAAAAAATACAAAGAGCTGGAGGTCTAACTCAGCGGGTCAGGCAGCATCTTTGGAGAACATGTTTCAGGTCAGTAAACTTCTTCTTAAGAGTCTGAAGAAGGGTTTTGACCCAAAATGTCACCTATCCATGTTCTCCAGAGATGCTTCCTGACCTGCAGAGTTACTCCAGCCCTTTATGTTTTTTTTAAGAGCCAATAGGTGTGGATTGAAATGTACTGCCCTGCAATGATTCTCTGCATCCAATTGTTAAGCACCTTTTTACACAGTAAAATAATTTCTGACAAGCTTACACAAAAAGGTCTTAGAATATATTTTGTCTAAAGAATCCTGCTGCACCTTTTGTATCTATCTGCTAAGTTAATGCTTTAGTTTAGTTTAGAGATACATTGTGAAAACAGGCCCTTCGGCCCACCAAGACTGCATTGACCAGTGATCCCAGTACACTGGCACTATTCTACACACAAGGGACAATTTACAATTTTTTTTACCGAGGCTAATTAACCTACAAAGCTGTGCGTCTTTTGAGTGTGGAAGGAAATCGAAGCATTGGGGAAAACCCACAGGGCCACCGGGAAATCGTACAGACTCTGTACAGACAGCATCCATAGTCAGGATTGAACCCGGGACCCTGGCGCTGTAAGGCACCAATGCCAGAGGGACACAGGGCTAGTGCTGCTTAAGAATAAACAAAGCTAACTCAATATAAATGACTGTGATAGATCTAAGATTGTGTTATTGACATGTGAGTGCAGAGGGCTATGTTTCCTGGTTCTAAAACGATGCATCAATTAACACTCCTTTAATTATAATTGTATACAACAGCCCAAAGAATAGCTTATCTAATCTACTTAGTTGGCTTCATTTCCCTCTTTGCACCCATGCCCATTATATAACAGAAAGACAAACCATAAAACTCCAGCTATGCTTCAGAAATACAGACTTTCAAATAAAAATTCTGCCACTACAGATGTTCCTTAAAGTAAGATTGAAAACACCTTAAGGTGTTCTTGAATTGTTATTCTAATCTTAGCCATGGCGATGTGGCCTGGGCTTATTGCTTCCTTTGGCATTTAGAAATGTGCTTAAAAAGATGAGCTCCCACTTTTACTAACTGAACATTTATACCTGTTGGCAAGTAATTTATCATGATGGGGTTCCATTCTTTCCCACCTCCCTGAGCCCTAATTACTTCAACAGCTTGGTACCATGGATCTTTATGGTTCATGGTTGTAGCCAGGTAAGAGAGGTGAGCTCTCTGAAGGAACCAGATCCAGATAATTCTGCATTCGTAGGAGGAGGCAATTGAAAAATTAAAGAGTGATTGCTAATGGAATTTCCCATGCCATGAACTTCCTCATCTGCCTGTCCACATCCACATAGTGATAACATTTTGAGTGACCCAAGATGTCCAGTCTTTCCAAAATGGGCGGAAGGTAGTTTATTGTACAGAGTTATGAAGAAGGATTACACTGTGGGTTGATTTCATAGCATTGAGATATGGGAAATGGGGAAAGAAGAATGGAGTAAAAGGATAGTCTAGTCGACATTTCAAAAGTTTGAAATATCTAAAATCCACATGCTGTTTTTTGAGAAATGTCCTTGAGAAGAAATTTTGTTGGCCACTCAAAACGTTTAGCCTGCTAAGAAGCTTGCTATAAATTCTCAATTAGAGAAGAGTCTGAAAACAAGCGTGCGTTAGCAAATAATGTAAGAGTTAGTAAGAGGCTGTTGTACTGTTAAAGAGTCCTTTTTCTAAGAGCTTGTTCAAATATTGAACAGAAAGATTAATCATTCAATGGATAAGTGTTCATACTTCACTCTGAAATAATGACCCTGATAAATTGTCAACAGTGTCTGCCACTTAGAGTATTATTTGATGTATTTTAATGGTTGCTGCTCATTTACGATTTTTGTTTAAGTAGTTTTCTTCTTTATCTATTGTAATATGCACAAGACTGTGTTCAGTGTTGTCCACCCAGTCATTAAAGGGTCAAAATGTACCTTGTTGACATATCACTCCACACTACTTATTGGAAAGCTGCTTTATGAGTATTGTGACAGAATGGCTGGAACATACTGTACTTCAGAACTAATGCTTGTGACTCCCTCCAAACCCAATCCAATGTGAGAGGTCCTCAGATCAATTTTCCAAAAGAGAGGCTGAAGAAACCAGTCACTTTTGGAGCTTTGTGTGTAGGAAGGAATTGCAGATGTTGGCTTACACCGAAGATAGACACAAAAGTTGTAGTAACTCAGTGGGCCCAGCAGCATCGCTGGAGAAAAGGAATAGGTGACATTTCGGGTTGAGACGACTTACTCCAACTTTTGTGTCTACTGTAGGAGCTTTGTCCATTGTCCTGCCCTCGAACACTTCTCAGCATAGTGCCCAGCCATTGGCATAAGTGAAGAAACCTCAACAAAAGCCAGTTCACACACCCATACAATAAGAAAGCTTCTTTGCACAAACATTCTATAGAAACTGAAAAATCTGGACCAGGTGATTATCGCCAGATTCTGACGCTAAAAAAGGAAGATGTTTTTTAGTGACTAGTGAGGACATCATTCATGGGCAACAACTCACTCCTCTATTGCTGACTGTGGTGCTTTCTGTCTCTATTTCCCATGTTTCAGTGCGAGACAGTCAGACCTCACGCATACTAACCTGGTGCATTACAGTCTCCAATGCACTCTTTTATGCTGCTGATATTCTCTGTAAAAAACTGGAACCCAACACTGTTGAAGGCTTTCTTTAGTGATTGGAGGGCTAATGAACACTGAACACAAGTCCAATATTTTAAACTTTTTTCTGTTTCAACGCTTGAGTCTTATGGATTTATTGTGTGTATAAAATTGAACAAAAATAAAGTTATCCTCACAAATCAATGTGTTTTTTTTTACCCTTTCCTCTGATATAATTAGGACCTATTAGTCTCAGTGAGGTCCAAATTCTTTGTTCGTAGAAGTGTTTACTTTAGTTTAGAGATAAAGCATGGAAACAAGCCCCTTCAGCCCATGGAGTCAACGTCGACTGTTGATCACCCATTCACATTAGTTATATGTGTAAGAAGGATGTGTAAATGCTGGTTTACACTGATTGGTTCAAGCCTGAGGAATAGTCTCGACCCACCATGTCACCTCTCACATTAGTTCTATGTTATCCCACTTTCCCATCCATTTGCTACACATTAGAGGCAATTTACAGGGGGCAATTAACCCACAATCCCGCACATCTTTGGGATGTGGGAGGAAATATGCCTAGTCACAGGGTGAACACACAAACTCCACACAGACAGCACCTGAGGTCAGGATCGAACCCGGCTCTCTGGGACTATGTTCTTCACCTTCACCTTTCTAGGCCAATATCTCTCATGTAGTCCCTGTTGAGAATTCAGCTTCACATAATTGAAATGTAGATGTAACCAGCATTGAGTAAACAATAGGACCCACAGTAAGTGGTGCAGCTACTGGAAACGCAAGACTGACCTGTTGATGCAAACTTCAGTATCTTAATTTCTCCCACTGACGAGATCTTCTCTGGTGATAGTTTCTTTTGGTCCACCTGTTCCTTTTAAATATAAACTGGAATAAGGAAGAAATGCATTACAGAGTCTAGGAGGCAAAGACACTGAGTGACTAAAAGAATGCAGACAACATGTAAATTGTTGTCTAGAACATGATCTCCAGAAAACGATTGATGGATCAGAGTGTTGAGCGGCAGTGAAACCTGCGTGGATCTTTGACAGGAATGCAAAATGGTCAGGTTTTAGGCATCTCCCAATAACCTGCTATAAGGTTAGGATGAGGTTAGGTTTATTATTATTGTCACATGTACCGAGATAGTGAAAAACGTTTTTGCGCGTTTTCCAGGTAAAACATCCTTACATGATTACAATCAAAACCATATACAAGTACAACAGATAGTGCAAAGAGAAAAGAAATAGTGCAGAATATAGTGTTACTGCTATAGAGAAAGTGCAGATTTAAAAAAATGCAATGAGGTCGATTGGGGGATTGGGAATACATCCTTAGTCTATTCATGAGTCTGATAACGGCAGGTAAGAAGCTGTTCCTGAATCTGGAGTGCGTGCTTTCAAGCTTTTGTATCGTCTCCCTGGGGAAGGGGAGAATACAGAAAAATTGGTCCCCGATAGAAAGATTAGGGTGTGATTAATCTCTAATAATGTTGGTTGCATAAAGTGCACATAGTCAATCGGGAGGGAGGAGATACGTTTGTGTCCATAGCTCTGCAATGTATTGTAGTCCTTAGCAGAGCAGTTGCCAAACCAAGTTGTTGATGCATCCCGACAGGATTTTTTCTATGGTTCATGGTTCTATGGTAGGGGTCTTTTGAGACATGCTAAACTTTCTTGGTCTTCTGAGCCTGAAGAGGCATTGGATTATCTTGTCTATCGCATCAATGTGACCAGGGCAAAATATTTACACAAAGGAACTTGAAGCTTTCGCCAATCTCTACTTCAGCATTATTGATGCCAACTGGGGAGTGTACACCCTACTCCCTCATCAATGACCTGCTGACATTCATGGGGAGATTGTTGTCTTGACAACATGTTATTAAGATCTCGCTCTCCCCTTCCTGTACTCCATTTCGTCACTGTTTGAGATCCGACCTGCTGCGGTGGTTTCATCTACAAACTTGTAAATGGAGATGGAGGGAATTTGGCTGCACAGTTGTGAGTGCCTAGGAAGTGTAGTATCAGAACACTATTAGAGATATGAATCCCCTATTTTGCTTACAGATACAGTTAATGAAGATGAATAATCCAGAAGTCCAAATTCATATCTCACCAAAGCAGCTGTGTCTTTAAAATCAGTTTATTTTAGAGATACAGCGTGGAAACAGGCCCTTCGGCCCACTGAGTCCATGCTGACCAGTGATCATCATCTGTACACTCATTCTATCCTACACACGAGAGGTCAATTTACAGAAACCAGTTAACCTACAAACCTGCATATCTTTGGAAGGTGGGAGGAAATCAGAGCACCCGGAGAAAACCCACACGGAGAACATGCAAACCACGCAAAGATAGCATCCGTAGTCAGGCTCGAGCCTCTGGCTCTGTAAGGCAGCAGCTTTACTGCTGCACCACCCCAAATGATAAGTT
The DNA here is from genome assembly GCA_035221665.1 of Okamejei kenojei. Taxonomy (NCBI): domain Eukaryota; kingdom Metazoa; phylum Chordata; class Chondrichthyes; order Rajiformes; family Rajidae; genus Okamejei; species Okamejei kenojei. The sequence continues at coordinate 32,637,224 of CM069140.1, forward strand.
AATAATTTGAAAGAAAAACACTGCATGAACTGCTCAGGTTGACCAATGCTCTTGCAGGAAGCAAATCTGCCCTTCCTTCCCATGCTGGCTTTTCGTTGACTCTAGTCCCACTAATGTGGCTGACTATTAAATGCTCTCAGGAATGGCTACACAGTTTAAAAGCTATTAGAGGAAGTACAATAAACTTTGATCTTGCCAGCACAATGTCAGAAGACATAAGAGCAGAATTAGGCCATGCAGTCCATCGAGTCCACTCCGCCATTCATTCATGGCCGATCTATTTTTTCCTCTCAACCCCATTCTCCTGCCTTCTCCCCATAACCATTGATGCCCTTTTTTTAAATCAAGAACCTATCAACTTCTGCTTTAAAAATACCCAATGACTTGGCCTCCACAGCTGTCTGTGGTAATGAGTTCCACAGATTCACCACCCTCTGGCTAAAGAAATTTCTCCTCATCTCAATTCTAACGGTACGTCCTTTTGTTCTGAGGCTGGACTCTCCCATTACTGGAAATGTCCTTTCCACATCCACTCTATCTAGACCTTCCATTATTCATTAGGTTTCAATGAAATCCCTCCTCATCATTTTAAACTCCAGCGAGTACAGGCCCAGAGCTATCAAACTTTCCTATACGTCAACCAATGTCCAGATGTAGAATAAATTAAAAAATAACATTTGCCCAGGATCATTCATGTTCTCAAGATGCCTGAGAGGACTTACCAAGCAATGATGCACTTTTGAGCTGAGGTCACTTTAGGAAACATGGCAATTATTTGCACATAGTGAACATTACACCAATATCATTGATGCAGCTTGGGAGAGACAAACCGGCCAGATCCAGTTCTGCTGCTCAGAATAGAATAGTTTTTATATTTTTGGTGCAGATTGTGCAACATTTATAATGTACCATATTAACTTCCAACAAGATCATATATGGTTCGGTGGTCAGGTGAGGATACTGACAAGGTATTCTATCAATGCTGTTGATCGGAAAGATCTTAAATGCTCTCAGAGAGATTAAACCTCAGGGAGAAGCCATTCAGTCTCTTTAGACTTTAAACTTCAGAGATGCAGCGGGGAAACAGGCCCTTCGGCCCACCGAGTCTGCGCCGACCAGTGATCATCTCGTACACCAGCACTATCATACACACAAAGCACAATTTACAATTTACAGAAGCCAATCAACCTGCAAATCTACATGTCTTCAGAGTGTGGGAGGAATCCGGAGCTCCCGGAGAAAACCCACAGGGTCACAGGGAGAACATACAAATCCATACAGATAGCATCCATGGTCAGCATCGAACCCGGTCCCTGGCACTGTTAGGCAGCAACTCTACCGCTGCATCACAGTATGAACACTTTGCACATGAGTTCCATGCACCTACTCAACGAGATTCAGTCATGTGAGTGACACGGAAGAGGTTCTGCTTGTGAGCAGTAGCAGGAAGGATTGGTGAGTGTTTTGCATGGGAAGTTGCCCTTGTGTGACTCGAAAGATGTAACACCTAGCCATAAATGACAACATGAACCACAATTCAGATGGCAAAGGTGTCGGCAGTGGAACTGAGGCCCTGACATGTTTTTGTTTGTTATAGGAACAGAATTAGGCCATTCAGCCAATCAAATCTACTCTGCCATTCAATCATGGCTGATCTATGTTTCCCTCCCAACCCCATTTTCCTGCCTTCTCCACATTACCCCTGACACCCATACTGATCAAGAATCTGTCAATCTCCACCTTAAAAATATCCATTGACTTGGCCTCCACAGCCTTCTGTGGCAACGAATTCCACAGATTCACCACCCGCTGACCAAATACATTCTTCCTCATCTCCTTTCTAAAGATACGTACTTTACTTCTGATGCTAGGGCCTTTGATCCTAGTCTCTCCAACCTGTAATATAGTCATACAATGCAGAAACAGGCCCTTCGACCTAACTTGCCCACACTGACCAATGAGTCCCATCTACCTAGTCCCACTTGCCTACGTTTGGCCAATATTCATCTAAACTATCCTATCCATGTGCTTGTCCAAATGTTTCTTTAATGTTGCGATAGTGCCTGCCTCAACCACCTAATTTGGCATCTCCTTCCATTCACCCACCACCCTTTGTGTAAAAAAAGTTGTCTGTTGTGTTCATATTGTTGTGGCAGAATCGTGAAAACGTAATTTGACCACACATTTGCAAGGAGCAGATCTTTGTGAAACAGAATCCTCTTGTCTATTTGGTAAATTCAATCAGAGATTCTGTAATATCACTCTAGTCTGTGGAAATTCATACAGAAACTCTCTCACACATATACTGTGTGTGTGTGTATCTATCTCTGTATTACACATATAATGCCTCGCGCACACTGACGCCCTTTACACACCAAATGTGTCTCTCAGAATGATTGACTCTCATGTGCTCTGACATTCTCACACATACTCTGTCTCGCTCACGTGCACCCTGACACATATATCTGCACTCTCTCTCTCTCTCTCATACATACAATGACCTGCATACACTGACACTCTCTCTCTCTCTTCCTCTCATGCACACGATGTCACAAGACCATTTGTTCTCTCAAGTGCTCTCTCTCAGAACCCAAATGCAATTTTTTTTTAATCTCATACCAAACTTTGGGTGGGAACATTCACCTGTCCAATGAGTGATCCATCATGGGATTATTCAACTCCTAATCATTCAGATCTTGTTTCTGGATCAATACGAATCTCAGCTCCATCCCGTTTGCAAACACCTGTATGGTGATTGGCACATCTGTATGGTATGGCACAGGTGTAGCATGTTATACTACGATCGACAGCAACAAGAAATAAGAGACCGGCCAATCTCGGAATCAATACTTTATGGTGTAACAGCCACTGAATTCAAGGAGACAATAACCAACATATGTGCACGATACTGGGTCACAAACTCTCATTTTACATCAGCATATACACCACTGAAAACCTGCTTTGTAGAAACTCAGAGCACATATGTCCAAACACCGATTTAAGACCACTGTGCATTTGAGTGCAGGTCTCAAAATATTTGCTCACAAGTTAAATGTTCAGAACAGATGTAGCAGGTTTGAGAAAGCGGCAGCTAACCTGATCAATGAAACCTTTCACTCTACCCACTTCTGCAATGCAGTCCAAACAAAACACCCACAAGACCACAGGCCGGGAGCCCCCCAGTTGCTTCTGAGTTACCTGCGTACATTCACACTGGAGTCAAGCAGTTCACGTTCGTGCCAGGCCCTCATTAACTGAATGAAAAATTTAGTGTAAATTAATTTTGACTCAATGAAAATATATTCCCTTATAAATAAAGCAACTCTTATTTTGGTCGAGGGGGTCTCAGAGTTGAAATGCATTGAAGCCAACTGTGGAATATGTTGTATGTTAGTTTGATTTGCCATACTTTTCCTCAAAGAGAAATATAAATGCAGTCTTTGTTCTAGAACGTGTAAGTGAATATATGCAGTGGGAGACAGGGAAACTGCCAACTTGTGGCTACAAATAGTCCATGTCCACCCTTCATGCAATACAGTTCAGTGCAGACAATACGTGTCTGCTCTGCGCAGTAAATGGTGGCCTCGGTTAGCTCTTTCTAAAGTCCTAAGCAATAAAACATTACAGAAACAACTTAGCAATAAGAATCCAAGATACTGTTAATCCTGACACTCATTAAATAGCCACACCTGTTTTGACAGCACAAATATGCCTATGACTAGAGAAACAAGGAACTGCATATGCTGGTTTACAAAAAAAGTGGGTCAGGCAGCATCTTGTAGGACATGAATAGGTGACGTTTTGGGTCAGGCTGTATTAGACTACTTGGCTCTGATAATTAATGTAGGTAATGCAACTGTTTTATTAGAGTCATAGATTCATACAGCAGGGAAACAAGCCACTCTGCCCAACTTGCCCATGCGGACCAAACTATCCCATCTACAATAGTCCCATCTGCCACGTTTGGCACATATCTCTCTAAACTGCCCTGTCCATGTACTTGTCCAAATGTCTTTTAAATGTTGTGATAGTATCTGCTTCAACTACCTCCTCTGGCAGCTCATTCCATATACCCACCACCCTCTGTTTGAAACTTAACTAGAGGGGAGGATTGTTTAGAGTCTTACTTATTTTAAGTAGGAACTTGTGAATTCCATTTTACTTTACAAGACAATATTTCCCGTTGGATAGCAGAGTCCAGCGATCACCCCATACGCTAGGACTATCCTACACACTAGGGATAATTCACAATTTTACCGGAGCTAATTAACCTACAAATCTGTCTTGGAGTGTGGGAGGAAACTGGAGCACCCAAAGAATATCCACACAGTCACGGGGAGAATATACAAACTTCATACAGACAGTACCCATAGACAGGATCAAGCCCGGGTCTCTGGCGCTGTTCTACCGCTGCGATACCGTACCACCCATTAGTTAAAGTATGATTTGAGTAATGTTAACCTCAGGAAAGAATAACCAAGGGCAATACAATAGGTCTGTGGTACATGTTGCATACCACAGATGTTGTAATATGTTGTACATGGGAATGCATGGAATGGATGGATATAGATCAGGTGCAGGCATTAGAAATTAGTTTAACTTGGCATAATGATCGGCATGGACATTGCAGGACAAAGGGATTATTTCTGTGCTGCACTGTTCTATGTGTTGGTCAGGGATGCGGCTGCAGACACACACACAAGTACATATGTACACACATGCAGAGAGTCCACTGTGTAATGTTGGCTGCCACTAAACTGTGGGCACTTGGTAAGGTAAGAGAGGAACAGCTACAGATAATGGTGGAATAAGGTTCTGTGGGGGGGAGATAGATTCACCAGAGATCAGAGAAAGATGGTTGGTTGAAGAAGAAGCAAGCTGACTTGTACGACAAGCACAGTCAGGATCAAAGATCTTACGTGTCATGGCAGCTATCGAAAAAGTACGGAAATGGTAAGGGAGAATTGTTTTTATAAACCCGAAGGAAATAGATGTTTAACAAAATAAAGGGGGGGCGGGCGATTGCTCCGTGTCCGTGTCGGAGGGAAGGGGGGAGGATGATTTGAGTTCCTCTTTCCCCTGACTCAGTCTGAAGACGGGTCTCGACCCGAAATGTCACCTATTCCTTTTGTCCAGAAATGCCGCCCGACCCGCTGCATTTTGTGTCTATCCTTTAATCTCTCAGCCTGATGTAGCAGAATCTCCCTGAATTAGCTTGACGCCATGATGGAAGCCAGTTACGGAAATGGCGCTGAAGATTACCCATGACCCTGCTACGGCTTTTTAGTGGAGTGGACCATCTTGCTCGCTATAAGATCTTTGGTCAGGATTACTACGTGAAATATATGTGTCACATCACAGTAGACACAAAAAGCTGGAGTACCTCAGCGGGACAGGCAGCATCTCTAGAGAGATGGCATGGTGACGATTCGGGTCCAGACCCTTCTTCAGACCGTCACATCACAATTATGGATACAGTCGCTGTTCTATTTACATTATGTCAATTCACGGCTCTCGGCAACAAAACAAAGCTAAAATTATGGGTATAAATGAAGCTGCAAATGGAGAAATAATGAGAATGACTAGTTAGACACTGCAAACAAGCACAACATTGTGAAAATATCTCATTATCAACAGCCTTTCAACCCTTCATGAAGCATTACGTGCAACAGCAATTTGGACCCTACAGTCATGTTTCCCCGATCATTAAAGTAATAATGATGCAGATAAACCCAGCAGCTGGGCAGAGGCAGAATGAAGGCTTCTCTGCCCTTGTTTTTGGCTGGAATATGGGAAGAAATAGGACTTGCTGTGAGTGAGGTTCTTACAAGGGTAGATGAGTGTTTCATCTGGAATTGGGCAGAGGGACACAAACTACAATTGATTTCAGCTCCTGCACCCTGAATGTGAGTCCCAAAGCCAATATTCGGTGGAGGGGAAGTGGTTTCTTAGCAGGCACCAGACTGCTCACTTTTACCGTTGTGTTATTTGATGGCTGATAAAGTGTTAGCAGCTACTGAGTTCTGACAAAGAGCCACATAAAATATTACTACATCACATTTTTGAGCATTTATACCTTCGCTACAGTAATCTTAAAAGTTGATTCTTTTTAATTTATATAATATATAAAAAGGCAATACTTAATAAATATTAAAACACTTAATCGTAGACCATGCACCTGACTATGTGTAAAGTGGATTTGTATCAGACGTGCCTAATGCTCGCAGGGAATTCACTAGCCTAATCTAATCTGCATGCTGGGGGATGCCTGAAGAATTGTTTTATTCTAAAGAATGAGCTAGGATGTGTTTGCCATTATGTTCGAGTGAATGTAGAACGCCATCTGATAGTGCACAGCAGATTCAATGTGTTACACATATACAATTGATTGAGAAATTGAACAAGGGGTTGGGTGATGTGAAGATGTGTGTGTGTGTCACTGTGCCGCAAAGAATGTCCCTGCTGAACCGAGGTCGGTGGATTTCCCAAGAACACTGGAACATCACTAAATGTCACCATTCACTTCTCAGTCTTGTGATTATAGGAACCAAGAGAAGTCTGAAGCCCCAATACAAAGAATGATGCTCTGGCTGATGGTGGACATCAGATGCCATTGTTAAACTATCTCCATTGACCAGATCCTTCACAACAAACTAGGCACATAGTAAGTGCAGGAAGGAACTGCAGATGCTCGTTTACACTAAAGATAGACAAAAAATGATGAGTTACTTGGCGGGTTAGGTAACATTTCTGGAGAAAAGAAATAGGTGACATTTTGGGTCGACACCCTTCTTCAGACTAAAGAAGGGTGTCGTGCCAAAACGTCAATTATCCCTTTTCTCAAGAGATGCTGCCTGACCTGCTCAGTTACTCCAGCATTTTGTGTCCATCTAAGGTAAATAGTAATTTGCTCTATGCATCAACCCTCAGACATCCATTAACCATCTTGTGAAGGGGACCAATATCATAGCAACCAGCCTCTTTCCAGGTGGGAAATCAGCGCCTTTATAAATGTTCCATTCAAAACACGAGGAGGCATTGAGCTAACACGGGTGCGGTCATATCACAAAACACGTGATCCTATTCCAAAATCCCAACAGAATCCAATGCCTATGCAATTCCAGACTTGGCAATGCGTGGCGACTCTATGTACCAAATGAGCGTTGAATAAAGCTGCCTTTGGTTCACCAAAAATGAAAAATCCCCAGCAAAGCAATCTCCATACACATGGGGGCCCCAACCAGCAGAAGGTACAGCAATGGCAGAAGACTTAACGCAAACACCAGCACCACCATCCAATCTTTCCCGATTCCTCCAGCTTCTCATGAAAAAGTTAAAATCAAGTGATCCACATGTTTGCCTGACATTACCCAAACAGCTTCATCGTTTTATAGCCATACCAGAGTTAGCATGGGTTTAACAATCTCCACAAAATACCTGCAGGCAGCCAAGCAACATTCAACCCAGAAGGTTGTGTGGCCTGCTGGCGAAGGAGGGGGGGGGGGGGGGGGGGGGGGGGGGGGTGCGGGGTAGATGGGAGGGGTAGGGAATGGTCACAAAACACATTCCTCTGTCAGAACTCTTTATGTTCTCCATAGTCATTGTACAACACTGTCAGGAACTGTTCCTCACAGATCTTTTTGACTTCTGTGTTCAGCTCCTGCCAGTTTATTCCCGGGGGCTTCATTTCGCTGTAGCGACAGGAGAGATACTTCAAGGAGAGACGGCGAAGGGTGATCTTGGGCTCCCACAGAAGGCTTCTGCACCAGTTGCTCAGCTCTTCCAATTTGGACAGGATCAGACCAGCCTTCCTGTAGGTGATGAGTGGGTGAAGAGAGAGGGATAGGGAAATCAGGGAGAGACAACAAAGGGGTGAGTTGACATTGGAGGGGAGAGTGAGAGAGAGGCAAGGGCAAATTAAATGATGAGAGTGGGAGGGAGAGAGAGCGAGAGGAGGGGGGGAGAATGAGAGGGGGGAGAACGAGAGGGGAGAGGGGGAGGGAGAGGGAAGAGGGAGAGAGATAGAGGGGGAGAGATAGAAAGGGAGAGAGGGGAGAGGGGGAGAGGGGAGAGGGAGCAAGGAAGGGGAGAGGATGAGGTAGATATAAGAAAAGCAAATGAGACAGGAAGTCAGAAATGTTCAGATAAGGGGCAGAGATTGAGGGTTCAAAGGTGGGAGAGAGAAAAAGAGGAAGTGCAAAGGTAAGATGCAGGGGAAAGCAGTGAAAAGAAAAGGGAGAGAGAAGGTGATGATGGAACAATACGGAGGAGTGGTGAAACAGAGATGGACATACAAGGGAAGAAGAATAAGTAGTATTAGGTTTAAAGTTATGCTGATGTCTCAACTTTCATGTCAATCGTGAAAAAGAGAATTTGTACAAATGGGGGTTTGATCAAATATTATTAAAACTTTCAACTTACAAACTCAAATATTTTACAGCTTCAAATTGTGAGCCGCAGTTGTTTGGTTCATGACCATGGAAATGTAACAAAGGCTCCCACCATTTCATTCCGGTCTGTATTGACAAAGTGTTCCATTGGACAACTGGACCAGCACACCATCAATGGCAGAAATGTTGGGGACCGTTGTTCTGCAGAACTTGAGTATGTAATTTCAGCCAACTCTTTGGACGGCTGCTGAGAGAGTGACAATAAACTAAACTAACCAACTCGTGTGAATGGGTCTTGGCTGTTTGCATACTGTATCTCTAAACTAAATTAAACTAAAGGATTATCTCAAAGATAGAACTGATGTGACCAGCTTTTCCTTGTGCATTGAGTGAAGTTTAGCATGACAGAGCTTTCATAAGTGGGTTGGACAGTATCATGAGGCATCCCCAAGCCGAAGAAATACTGCAGTGAAATGCACCTTCTATGAGATTAATTAAATTTGTGCATGCAATTTCAGACGATCCTACCACAGGATTTTTTTACATGTGGTAATCATTCAAAATTTCTTAGTAAATATTCAATAAAAACAGGCTCAATGCTGAACGTGGCAAAGTTATTTGAAGGATATACCTTGACGATAAAGTTGTGCAGGTTGATCATATTTATAGCCCTTCACTGAAATACAGCTGCTAAACCTCCCTGAAACCTGTGCTTAGGTTTGATGTTTTTAAATTAAGAAATATTTACAAATGAATAAGGATTGAAAAAAACTAACAACCTGAGGCAAAACCACCACCAGGGAAACCAATTTTAAAATAGAGTAGTGTATTGCATTAAATTCAGTGATCAAGTCCAGCTTATACACCAGGAGCATTTCCAGCTTCTCCATTGTTCAAAGGCATTTGCCATTAGAGTTTAGAGATACAGGATTGAACCAAGGTCTCTGGCGCTGTGAGACAACAATTCTTCCAGCACTACACTGTTGCTACTGAAATCTACTTGATTTCCATGTCTTTCTATGGCCTTCCCTTCCTTCACCCTAATCCTTTATCAGTAAATTCAGAATGGTTTCCTATTTCTGAGGACACTGGTTCCTCATTTCATAAATTCTGCAACATATTCTTCATCACAGACTCTGCAGGTCTGACAAAACCACCACGTGCTTTAATTAGGTGGAAAAAAAGATGATCTTGTGTTTCTGGAGGGCCCTTCATTCCCCCAGTGTGTGGCATATTATTCAGTATGATTCTCCTGCCTTATGGCAACAACATATGCCTACTGTATTCTATTAGCAGGCAGGTGTGTGGTATTGTTAACATCGAAAGACCAATAGAGAGAAGGATCAGTGAAGAGGTTACAATAATAGTTAATCCCGACAGTGTTCTCCATGTTCAGAATGACACTGCTGTAAACTGGTCGCAGTTTATCATTTGCCCAATTATTGAGGAGAGCAGCAGTGGAAATTGAGAATGTACACAAAACACAGATAAAGGCAAAAGGAGCCAAAACATGTGTACTGTAAGCCATTGAGGTTTGGAGCAGAAGACCACGGGCTGAAATTGTTGTTGGTACATTAGTTTAGTTTAGTGATACTGGGTGGAAACAGGCCCTTTTGCTCACCGACTCCGCACCAACTAATGACCATCCATTCACTAGTTCTATCCTACACACTGGAGACAATTCACAGAAGCCAATTAACCTACAAACCTGTATGCCTATGGAATGTGGGAGGAAACCGGAGCACCCGGAGAAAACCCACACGGTCACAGGGAGAATGTGCAACCTCCGTTCAGACAGCACCCATAGCCAGGATCGAACCTGGGTCTCTGGCGCTGTAAGGCAGCAATTCTACCACTGTGCTGCTCTGCCACTGTGCAGCCCATGTGCTTTGGTGTGCTGGCACTGAAGTGTTCTTGGATATGCAGAGAAACGTAATTTATGTATCTGTGCTTGTGGTTGATGCCCAGCCATCCATCTGGCATGTGTGGGAAGGAACTGAGACGTCTGAAGAAGGGTCTCGACCCGAAACGTCCCCCATTCCTTCCCTCTAGAGAAGCTGCCTGTCCCGCTGTGTTACTCCAACATTTTGTGTCTAGCATCAATTTATCATGTTGGCTCAACGTTTCTCCCTCCATTGGCACAGCCTGATCTGCTGGGATTGTTCCACAGCCCTTATATCAGCACCTCCTAATACAGATAAAGATGTGAAACCCACTGACTCAGCCTACCTGGTCTTACTCCATCAGCTATTCCCTTTACCCTATCAATCCAGCCCACTTCCCACACAATAAATTTGCAGCTGCATTTCGGAGAGGAGCTTGTTTTCGTCACATTCCCAGGTCAGACAAAGTGTCTTCAAATTGAAACGTTTAGTTTAGTTTATTGTCACGTGTATCGAGGTACAGTGAAAAGCATTTGTTGCATACTAACCAGTCAGCAGAAAGACTGTACATGGTTACAATCAAACCGCCCACAGTCTACAGACAGATGATAAAGGGAATAATGTTTAGTGCAAGATAAAGTCCAGTAAAGTGCGATTAGAGATAGTCCGAGTTATAATATGCTTTTGTTTCAGATTTTCAGCATCTGCAAGAATAAGATTTGCAGATGTACAGGAACATCAAGAGCTTTAAGTCACAAGTCACAGTCTGACTTGGAAACAGTTGCCACTAAAACCTTGTGAAATTAGGGATGGGACATTAGCACTTTGATTGAAAGATACAGCACAGGAACATGCCCTTTAGCCCACCGTCCACACCGATCGTCGATCATCCATTATTCTAGTTACGATGTTATTCCAGTTTAGCATCCATTCCCTAGACACTGGGGTCAATTTACAGAGGCTTACAAACCTGTATGTCCTTGGGATGTGGAAGGATCTGGAGCATATGGAGGAAACCTATGCGGCCACAGAGAGAATGCGCAAACTCCACACAGACAGCACCCGAGGTCAGGATCAATCCCGAGTCTCTGGCACCGTGTGGCAGCAGCTCAACATCTGTGCCACTGTGCTGCTCTGTCACCCATGAGGAGTTTTTAAATTCATCTTTCCCACTCCTTGCCCAGCTGAATTTCATAGTCTGCCCCCCTGTAAATGGTTGAAGTTGACTGACCTTGGTCCCAATTCATCTTCACAGCGCCAAGTAAATTCTCCAAAGTGCTCATAGTCCTGGTTGTAGTGATAATAGACACGGTGTAGAGTAGAGGAGCCCAGATCCATTAACGTATTGTAAGCAGTTTGCTGTTCCTTTCCACTTGTGTAGCCATTGAACAAGTTATAGATTTTGTCAGCAATTTCTGCAAGAGAAATCAAAGTAAATCAGTTAACAGGGGATACAAGGAAATGCACATAATGGAATATAAACCAGTGTTAAGAAGGGTCCCGACCCAAAACATCACCCATCAATTTCCTCCACAGATGCTGACTGATCCATTGAATTTAGTTTTTTTTAGCAATATAGCTTGGAAACAGGCCCTTTGGCCCACAGCGTCCATGCCAACCTATTGATCACCCATTCACACTAATTGTATGTTATCCACTCCCTACAAACAAGCGGCAATTTACCAAGGTCAATTAACCTGTAAACTGCGTGATTTTGAGATGTGGGAGGAAACCAGAGCACCGGGAGGAATCCACGCAGTCACAGGGAGAACATGCAGACTCCACACAGAAAGCACCCGAGATCAGGATCGATGACTCTACTCAGTTAGTCATTGCCTTTGTTGAATAATCATTGGAGGGAACATTAATATTCAAATGTGTAAAAAAAAGAATGTAAAAGGGGATCTATTCCAGGCAGCTGTCATAACGAGAGCAATGACTGAGTAAATTCATAGTTACACAGAGTGGAAACAGGCCCTTCGGCCCAACTCGTCCAATGCTGACCGAGCTGCCCCATGTCCTTGGCCCGTATTCCTTTGAACCTTTCCTATCCATGTACTTGTCTAAGTGTCTTTTAAATGTTGTTATGGTATCTTCCTCGAAAACATCCTCTGGCAGCTAGTTCAACACATAATGTATGTGCAATGTAGAAGAAGCTGCTAATACTAGAGGGAGAAGCTACACAGCACAATGCCAAGCTTGATTAAATTATGCTATTTTGGACTACCCCTCCCCATGTCACCTCCCTCTTTCTTTCACCACCACTCACCAGTTCCTCACCTAGACTCACACCTAATTCTCCCCCCACCCCTCCACCTACATTGCTTCCTATAGCTTCACAACTTGCAACTTCAATCCTTTTGCCTCATACCTTCTGTCATTTTATCTCTGGCCTTTGTCCAACCATGTGCTTATAAACACCCTCCCCTTACTTGTATCCAGCTATTATTTACCAGGCTCTGTCCCGTCCCTCCTCTCTTCCAGGTTTCTCCCACCCTCCCCACCACCATCAGCCTGAAGAAGGGTCCGACCCAAAACGTCACCTATCCATGTTCTCCAGAGATGCAGCCGAACCCACTGAGTTACTCCAGCAATTTGTGTCTTTTTTTGGAAACCAGCATTTGCAGTTTCTTCTTTCAATGGTCGTTTGGGTCAGACAACATTTTTGTGCAAGAGTTGTGCAAGATGTTTTGGGGTTGGCAGATAATGTTTTGACTTAGGGGGCACCATTTTCACCCGGTGGGTGCCCAGGCGTCACAGAAACCCATCAATTAGAGAGATAGTCCAGAAATCAAACTACTGAGAAAACTATCCTAATTTTCACGACTTCTACTGATATCAGATGGCATGCATTATTGGTATTTTGAAGGCAACAGCTGAAGATTAATGTGTTTTAAATTTTGATGCTGAACCTTCAGGTGAACTTTGCCAGTTGGATGCTTTAGCCAGGAAACTTCTTTTTGAAGTCCACATCTCTCAAGGAGAGCAAGTGGCATCTTTATTGTTCCCCGTATCAGCCCAAGGAGAGAAATGTGAATCTCATTGTTTGATGCTCTTATCTGTCCTGTACAATTTAAATCACTTGTTTATGCCTGGTTTCTATCTGCTGAGTGATCCATTTGCTTTGCATAAAAACAATTATGTGGTAATATTTGATGTTTTCCAATAGACAATTTGCAGAGAATGTTATCCAGGGAGCTGCAAGAGCCTCTAGATAAAAGTTATGGTTCACAAAAATTATCATATGTAATTAGATACTGGAGAGTCAATAACTCTACAACAATATACAAATCAACACAAATGAACAAGAAGGGCAGTGCAGTGGTGCAGCTGGTGGAGCTGTGCCTCTCCGTGCTGTCTTTGTGGAGCCTCCACGTTTTCTCTGTGACCACGTAGGTTTCCCCTGGGTGCCACTAGACAGGTGACATTTCGGGTTGGGTCCCAGACTGCAGACAAATAAATGGACAAGAGGTAGGATGTTTAATGATTATATAGAACAGACTGTGAATGATGGGACCAGTATGTGGAGATTATCCAGGATCTGATGCATTTATGCAATCTAGAGCCTGTTTATCCAGAAGGTTGCTGTCTGAAAGGTACCTTTAGCCTTGACATCATCCACGAGCGGACAGGGCACTTTGACAGCAACTGCACTTGGCCTGGAGCGCCTCCCAGTGTTGTCTACGGTCCACAAGGTAAACCTGGGTTGAACATAAAAGATTCCCAAAGTTAGCTGATAGACAATACGGTTAACTTATTTATTTTCTAAATCTGGGCAGAAGTGCACACTGGCACCTGCAAAGTGTGGCCGCTGCAGAAGATACTAGCTAGACTGAAACCAGCTGCGAATCAGCTGGAATCCAGTTCAGAACAGAAATAGCACCAGCCAACATCTAAGCAGAAGCAGATCCGCGTTTTATATTTAGATGGTTTGGCAGAACAGGTGGTGCACAAACTTCACTTGTAAGAATGAACAGAGCATCAGACAAGAGTCAGACCAGATGTGGCTCCGCTCGGGATGCTTTGATTTCACTCATAATCTCTTCCCTTTATACTGCTGCTGTCCCCTGCAAAGCAGAAAGCACAATGTAAGAGGTGGTGCAAGGTAACTTTGAGTGACAAATTTGATAGGCTGAAGAGTCAGCATGTTTTTAGAAGGGAATATCCCAGTTAGTGGAAGTAGGCTCAGTGTGCTGGAGTTCCTTTGTAAACCTGCACCTGCAGTTGCGTGTTTCTCCATATCAGAGTTTGTGGCACAATGGCACAGCTGTAGAGTTGCTGCCTTTGAGTGCCAAAGACAGTGGTTCGATCCTGACTTTGGGTGCTGTCTGTATGGAGTTTGTACATTCTCCCTGTGACCCTGTGCGGTTTCCTCCCACATTCCAAAGGCGTACTGGTTTGTAGGTAAATTGGCTTGGGTAAAATGGTAAATTGTCCCTCGTGTGTATAGGATAGTGCTGGTGTACGGGGTAATCGCTGGTCAGTGTGGACAGAAGGGCCTGTTTCCATGCTGTGTCTCTATAATCCTCTAGCGGGTCGAATTTGCTCACTGCGGCCAGGGGTCTGGAATTCCGGCCCGGCTGGAGCCAGCAGATCCGTTCCCATAGCCGACTTCCGAGGCCAACTTTGCAGGCCGGTATCTCTGTTGGTCCAACAAAATGGATAATCCAAAAAGACTCTGGAACCAAGGGTGTGGGACCTGTAACTATTATTTTTATTAATACCCAACACACTTCTGAGTTAAGACATTAACATACCAATGTGAGGTGTTGCACTTTGTTATGTCAAACTATGGCAGGACTTACACAGTAAGTGGTAGAGCCCATGAGAGTTTTGCAGAACAGAGAGATCTGAAAGTGCAGGTGCATGTTTCCCTGAAAGTGGCGAGTAAGGTTGTATAGTGCAGTGAAGAAGGCATTAGGTACACGTGTCATCATTGGTAAGGAGAACGAGAACACAAATTAGACATCGTAAAACAGCAGTACAAGTCGTGGTGGGACCACACTTGGAGCACTATGTGCAGTTCTAGTCACTGGACTATAGAAAGGATGTCATTAAATTAGAAAGAACGCAAAAGAGATTCACCAGATTGTTACCTCGGCTTGTGGGCTTGAGTTATAAGGAGAGGTTAGTGGGAGAGTCTAGGACCAGAGGTCACAGCCTCAGAATTAAAGAATGTTCCTTTAGGAATATGAGGAGGAATTTATTTAGTTAGTGGGAGGTGAATCTGTGGAATTCATTGCCACAGAAGGCTGTAAAGACCACGTCAGTGGATATATTTAAGGGATATGAGCCAACAACAAGTCAATGAGACTAGCCCAACATGCCAAATTGGTCGGCATAGGTAAGGTGGGCCAAATGACATGTTTCCATCATTGACTGTGACTCAATTGCACTGAAGTTTGATACATTTCCCAATTAATTAGATGAGATTAAAGTGCAGATAAGAATCGGGGTCCATATGAGTTTAAGGGGAGCATGTGAAACAGGAGAATGTAGAAACAGCAAACTGCAGATGTTGGTTTACAAATAAAAAAACACAAATTGCTGGCAGAACTCACCAGGTTAGCCCTTATATCTGTCAAAATGTCTTTCAAAAATGCTAAATCTCTGGAGAAGATGAATAGGTGACATTTTGAGTTGAGACCCTTCTTCAGATTGAAACAGGCATTTTTGTCTGTCTATGAGAGTTTAAATGGAGCACAGGAGACATGGCCCTGGTGAGTTCAGAGGGAGCACAGGAAGCATGGTCACTGTGAATATAAAAGTACGTGTAAAAAAGGACCCGAGTGAATTTAAAAGAGCATGGAAGTCAGGGTCCTAGGGATTCAAAGGGAGCATAGGAATAACGTCTCAGTGAATTTAAAGGGAGCTCGAGAAACAACATGTAGCGAGTTAGATGCTATACTATTGAGACTTCTGAACAGGAGGTTATCAGTGCTTTACATTTTTCAAAAAAATCAACAGTCAGTTCCGAATGGAAGTGTCAGTGCTTTCCACTTCAGTGCCATCGATCCAACTTTCCAATGCCAATCAAGATTCCCCATCTACGCTCGTCCTACCTGCCTGCATTTGGCCCATATCCTTCTAAACTATTCCTAACCACGTAGCTTGCCAAATGTCTTTTAAATGTTGACACAGTACCAGTCTCACTTACCTCCTCCGGCAGCTCGTTCCATATACCCACTGCACGTTGTGTGGAAAAAGTTGCCCCTCAGTTTCCCATTAAATCTTTCCCCTCTCACCCTAAAGCTATATCCTCTGGTACAGCAAAGAGGGGCAGTATAGAAATAAACTCTCAAAATTCTAAATATTAATTTATACTCTCTAAACTCAAGAGTTATATTTCAAAATAGTCTTGATGGTGAAACTTCCTTTTGAATGGAGGAGCCTTGGGGAGTTGAGACTACATCCATCTCGGTTACCCATTTTGGTTGCATTCCAAATGTCTGGTTGCAGAAGGCGGATATGCTTAGATTATAAGACAGCAGAGGTAAGTTTAGCTACATAGTTCAATAATAGACTTCCTTTGTACTCACCACACAAAAATGCTTCAACCCAGAGTGAGTAGCTCACAAACACTTGGACTAGTCAACACTTATGAAGAATTGAGTGAGAATTCAAAGTTATTATTAAACACCAGCACAGGTGCTTTGGACTGGAATAAGATTAGACTTTGGAATGCTTGGTTCGACCTTTGACACCACCTCCTTTCACCAACTAGTCTGACCACATGTAAAGTTATTCAAGGTTAAGCAGCGATAGAGCAAAGATTTTATGCCTGTAAATACACTGAACTATGTCAATACTTTGCCTGAGACTGTAGCTTAATGTATGGACTGTTACTGACGTACATTAGTAAATCAGCCCAGCCGGTTTGAACTTTTACCCTGGGCTCAATGTGAATGATTTAGATTATGCCTACCAAAAGATCAGAGGTGTTCAGAGGATTGAAGACATGAAGAGTCAATGTCAAGACATATATTAATGTGTTCGTAGCATGATAATTAATTGGATGACACAACACGCGATTGGTGCTGCTGGATGGTACTAACATTTGGTATAAAAATATTTAAAAGACATTTGGACAGATGCATGGACAGAAATGGTTTATAGGTATATGGGTAAATACGGGCAAGTGGGACTAGTGTAGATGGCATCTTGGTTGGCATGGGCAATTTGGGACGAAGGGGTTTCCACGCTGTATGACTCTGGAGTTCCCTTCTCCGGTAAAGCTGCCAGGTTTCTGACACCGTAACTTGGCTGCTTGTCCAAAAGCATTACTGCTCTCTCTCATCAGCCCTCCAAAGTGAGGGCTGAAATTATATACACAAGTTTTGCAGAACAATGGTCACTGACATTTCTGCCAAAGGGCCTGTTTCCACACTGTATAACTCTGTAACATGTTGATAACAATCCCAGACCACAGTTTACTCTATCAATGGGATATTATTTTGGTATATGCTTTTGATGTATTAAAATCCAAATGAAATATGTGGTACCTTAGTAAGAATTCTCCCAGAGATTATATATCTTACATTGATACTTCACAATGATCTAGAAGGGGGACTGTTAATTTGTGGAGTCCATGTCTAATCTTGCAGCAATTCTATTCTACACTCCCCCCCCCCCCCCTCCCCTCTTTAGTCAGAGGATGGTGAATCTGTGCAATAATGTGCCACAGATGGCTGTGGAGGCAAAGTCAATGGATATTTTTAAGCTGGAGATAGATAGATTCTTGATTAGTACAGGTGTCGGGGGTTATGGGGAGAAGGCAGGAAAATATGATTGAAAAGGAAAGATAGATCAGCCATGATTGAATGGCAGTTTCAGTCTGAAGAAGGGTCCTGACCCAGAACGTCACCCATCCTTTTTCTCCAAAGATGCTGCCTGACCTGCTGAGTTACTCCAGCATTTGTCTGTCTATGAGAGTAATGTTAATAGTGCTGAATCCTTCCACTTTGCCTAAATGGGAATTATGGAAAGTGTGGCTTGCTGACGGATGTGTTTGGGCACAACAAGGTCAGACATGGTCTTGCAATTCACACTGAGCACTGCGAGACCCCTGTCCAGATGGAGTCAATAGGTTAAGACCAGCGTATTGGTGTATTAGCATTACATGTATCGAGATGCAGTGGACAACTTTTCATTGTACACAGGCAAATCATACCAGACATGAGAATATCAGGTAGAGGAAAAGAGAAGTTAAACAGACTGCAGAATATAGTTTACAGCTACAGAGAAAGTGAAGATTATAGAAAAAAGTGCCAGGGCCGCAACGAGGTAGGTGGGAAGACCTGGAAATTCATCCTCAGCTGGCGAAAGAGCTGCAGGAATCGGATGGTATGTGCTTTCAAGCTTTTGTATCTTTTGCCAAACAGATCATAGCTGGAGTCAGCAGAGAGCAGAGGCAGGCCAGGGGGCAGAGTGTGTTCCCCACCCACAAGGTGAGTGGAGCTGTCTCTGTGGGAGGTAGCTCATCTCCCACACCACTGCCTGACTGCCTTCGACATGACTCCTCACATCAATCAAGATATCGGAGTTCCATCTTCCTATTACTTCAGTAGTAGGCCAGTAGTTCTTTCAAATTACCTCTCTACTCAAGCTTAGGTATTAAGGATCAAAAGGCTAATCACATTCACAGCTAATGCTGCTTTCATTCAAGAGCATTTGTTGGGAAAGGAATATTGAATAGCCATGAGACACAGGAACCGTGACATCCTTCTCATCTCTGGTCCAGTTACAGCATCTAATTCCATCCATGATGATGGCCATTAATGCAGTAAAGCTTGGGGATCAAATCCTGGAACTTGCTGTGCTGAGACTCAGTGACACGATCACCCACAGTATCTATTAACCATCAACATTATCAAAACCTTGTTTAATTATTTATCCTTCATAAACAATAGAAACAAACTTTAAATACCACACCGTGTCAAAACAATTTCTAAATTGCAACGTTACTGGCTTAGGCATAAAATGCTGGAGTAACTCAGTAAATTCAGACTGCAGTCTGAAGAAGGGTCTCTACCCAAAAGGTCAGCTATTACTTTTCTCTAGAGATGTTGGCTGACCCCCGAGTTACTGCAGCATTTTATGTCTATCTTCGGTATAAACCAGGGTTTGCAGTTATTGACTTGCTCCATATCCCAATTGGATTTAAAGAATAGTCCAATGGCTTCATCCCAGCTTTCGAATAAATGATAAATTATCAAGGCTGAAAAATCAGATTCTTGTGCCAACTTTATATAATGGAGGGTCAAAGCATCCCTTGCCTCAACAACATCAAAAACACTGAAGGCACTGATCTTACCACATTGCTCAGGCTGGTGTTGTTAGTATGGTTTTCCAATTTAAATACATGCACATGTTTGCAGTTAGAGAGTCCGAGTCTTGAGCATCAGATCCAAGAGACAGTGAGCGATATGGCCACAAAACATCTGCAGGCACCATGACCATCAGCTCGTTTGGCACAAGCCCCACGTTCAAAACATTACCCACTTGCGCTCAGCCACCTTCTATCTCAGTATCGCCCATCTGTTCTAAATTATTCCAAACAGATGATAGAACCTATGACCTCTTTCAAGTTGAGAAAGCATTAACTCCCTCAAAACTGGCTGCTGAGAGCTAATGTAACCTGTTTGGGCAACAGCAAAAATCACCTTAACCATGTGGCTCGCCCTCAATATATCTACGTCGTTGATGAACCATGTGAGTGCTGAGTTCCTCAGAGCCAAGCGCAAACAATGCAAAGTTTGCCATTCCCTCCATATCCTTCACCTCCAAAACTCTCCAAGGATCAATCCTAGACATTATTCTCCTTCAGCTGCAGCTGCAAGAGCCGCTGATTCACAGTACCGGACCCAGGTTCAATCCTGACCTCGGGTGCTGTCTATGTGACTGCAGGGGTTTCTTCGGGGTGCTCTGGCCTCCTGTTGATAGGTTAATAGGCCACAATAAATTACCCCTACTGTGTAGATGAATGGTAAATGTGTTGAAAATAAAAACTGGGATTATTGCTAGTTAACCGTAAATGGGTGATTGATGCTTGGCGCGGACTGTGTGTGCTAAAGGACCGGTTTCTGTGGCTCTATTACTCTCTTCAATCTGCTTTCTGTAAAAAATCCATCTCTGTGAACTGTCCTTCAGGATAGGAATGCACCAACCAGAACAAAGAGACCAGACTTTAGTACCACAGTCCCAGTATTTGTCATTCTCACTGTATTCTGGTCAACAAATGAAGAGCACATTAAACATTGTGAGACCATTCATGAATAAATGAAATAACTTAGAACATGCACTAATTAAATATCGGGCCAAATAATAAAGTCACAATTCACAACTCTGCAATCATTTTGTCTCACCTTCTGTTTTTTTCATCTCTGGCCTCTGTCCAACCTTCGTCTGCCTAACAACCCCCCCAATCCCCCAGCCCCCCCCCCCGCAGAAGGGAAACATCACCTATCTATATGACTTGATAACTAGTACTGAGGTTACACAAGATAACAGTGGAATTTAGTAACCCAATGGTCATCGCTGCCATGGGTTGATGACAGCTGTATACTCTCCACATGTTTATATACGATGGACACTAAAATGCAAGGCTATTTTTCAGCACATCAACAAAACAGTGAGTTCACCATGACCTGTCTGTCCAAATGGGCTCAGCAGTTAATGAGGGAGTGTGCTTTGTCTCCAGACTGATCTGATTATCAGTCGATGAGGTATGAGTGAATAATGCATCCAGCTGAAATAATGACATTTTAAGCAAAGATTTCAAATTTAAAACAACAGGCAGAAGATGCAAAAGCTTGAAAACAAGTACTGCCAGATTCAGCAACAGCTTCTTCCCTGCTGAACTATCCTCTCATAAGCTTAGAATCTAGTGCCGATCTTTCGACCTATCTTATTATGGCCATTGCTCTTTTATTTTATCTGCCCTCTCTCTGCAACTGCTGTAAGACACTTTATGCTGCACTTTGGTATTTTATCTTTGCACTGCCTGATGGCACAGTTTTAAGGTGAGAACAGCAAAGTTCAAAGGAAGATGAGTGGGGAAAGTTTTTTTTTGCACAGAGCAATGGGTGCCTGGAACACAATGCCAGGGGTGGTGGTGGAGGCAGATGTGATAGTGGCATTTAAGAGGCTTTTGGATAGGCACACGGGTGTACAAGTTTAGTTTATTGTCATATGTACCGAGGTACAGTAAAAAGTTTGTTTATGGATATGGATCGTGCGTAGTTAGAGGTAATTAGAATAACATGGCATCATATTCCGAGTAGGCATTGTGGGCCAAAGGGCCTGTTCCAGTGCTGTACTATTTATTATACATGTATATGGTTTGATTGTGCACATTATATTCATGTATAGGATGGGCTGATTGGATATAACAATGTTTTTCACACGTCTCAATATATATGGCAATAATAAACTAATTCTTACACCAATTTTAAATTCAACAGCTTAATTTGAAAGTTTAGAAATTGAGAACAATATTTGATGGCCTGGGTTTACAAACTGCAGTTATTTTAATGCCAGTATCAAATTAGTTCAAGAATTGAGTTGAACGTGTTAGGAAGTACACCTGTCAAAACAGGCTGGGCCACAGCTCAGTACCAAAGTGGAAATAATTGAAGTCAAATTAAGTAAACAAGAGAGAAACGCAAAGAGGAATAAGTAGCCAGCCTTATGCTTTGAATAAACATCATGCAAATGTGATGAGGAAGCAGGTCATATTGAACAGCATCTTTAGAGTTGATTAGCAAGCCTGGATCATTAATGATCAAACCCTAAATAAGAGAGGGTCATAAATGGAAGAGACACTCTCTCATTTGGGGTGGCGCAGTGTCGCGGCAGTAGAGTTGATGCCTTAGGATGTCCGAGACCTTGGTTCGATCCTGACTACAGGTGCTGTCTGTATGGAGTTTGTACGTTCTCCCTATGACCATGTGGGTTTTCACCGGGTGTTCCAATTTCCTCCCCTAATCCAAAGACATACAAATTATGTTGGTTAATTGGCTTCAGTAAAATTGTAAATTGTCCTTAGTGTAAGGATAGCGCTAGTGTACGGGGTGACCGCTGGTCGGGCGGACACGGTGGACCAAAGAGCCTAGTTCCCTGCTGAATCTCTAAAGTCTAAAGTGTACAGCACGCTGGCGCAGCGGTAGAGTTGCTGCCTTACAGCACTTGCAGTGCTGGACATACAGCGATCCCGACTCCGGGTGCTATATGTACAGAGTGTGTACATTCTCCCCGTGGCAGCGTGGGTTTTCTTCGAGATCTTTCGTTTCCTCCCATACTCCAAAGACACACAGGTTTGTAGGTTAATTGGTTTGGTATAAGTATAAATTGTCACTAGTGTGTGAAGGTAAAATAGTGCTAATGTGCATGATTTGCTGGTCGGTGCAGATTTGGTGGGCCGAAGGGCCTGTTTCCGCACTCTCTCCGTAAACTAAACTAAAGTGAGGGAGGTACCAGACTTCACTGAACTTGAAGCTTGGATTTGTGTCCTATTTCGACTTTCATTTATCTAATTTTAGAGGAAAATTACTTTTCTCAAGTGCTGGAAGAGTTAAACATATGGAATAGAAACTAAAATAAGGAAAGTTAAATTATTACATTTAAATCTTTAACTCAGCTGGATGAATAGAACATTGAACTACTGTATAACGTCAATTTACAGTCACCTTATATGACTGTGTTTTGATACCAATCTTATGAATAATTAAAGCAACAAAATGATTAGATCATCAATCATTATCATCCATTTATAACAATGATTGACCACAATGTCAAAATGGAGGATTGGCAGAGGTGAAATCAAACTTCAGCTGAAAGAAACACAACTCTCTGTTGGGAATTAGAATCAGATCTAACCAAAGAGCAGAATAAACTTCAAAGTTATCATGACCTTCAATGTTGATATCTGTCCAATCTTCACAAAACCATGTTTGATGAGATCATTTGCTGAAAACTTCCGAGCAATAACGTTGCATTAATGAGATAAGAATGGTGCACAAAATCTCTGTCCCAACACAAATGCCTTTATAATTGGAAACACACAGACTAATGTAATCACACAGTATACCCTGGTTGCAAATGGGTCCCATCTTTATAGAGGTCCATAAGTAAATGTTATCCACAAAAAGGAAGATACATAAAAATCACTCAATAACTATACTTCCACTGTTATAATGAATGGCATCAAAAGCACACAAGGTCTTGATGTAAAATTGAAATTACACTTTTTCTACCAGTCAAAGATTACAAGGAAAAAGCAGAAGAATGGGGTTCAGAAGGAAAAATAGATCAGCAATGATCAAATGGTGGGGTAATTCACAGGCCCACAGGAGCCGTTGGAAGAGAAGGAGGGGGAGGAGCGACACCCGACCGGTAAGCTTTAAAATCCAGCGCAGGGCTTGTTTTTTTTTCAGAGGCCCACAGGAGCCGTTGGAAGAGAAGGAGGGGGAGGAGCGACACCCGACCGGTAAGGTTTAAAATCCAGCGCGGGGCTTGTTTTTTTTCAGAGGCCCACAGGAGCCGTTGGAAGAGGAGTAGGGGGAGGAGCGACACCCGACCGGTAAGCTTTAAAATCCAGCGCGGGGCTTGTTTTTACCGAAATCCATAACATTCCATTTGGAGAAGTGGGTTTTTTTTTTGAGGAAACCGCTGATTGGTGGGAAGTGGACTAGGGTAAGCAGCTGATTGGTGGGAAGTGGACTAGGGAAAGCAGCTGATTGGCAGTCAGATTCCAGCAGTTTGTTGTGTACTTTGTATTGTGTTGATATTGTATCCTGTGTAAGGGGGCAGTATGAAGGCCAGGGCAGTGTACTGTTCTGGATGTCAGATGTGGGAGGTCAGGGAATCTGATAGCCCTCCAGACGTCCACATCTGCGCCAGGTGTGTCGAGATGGGGCTCCTAAAGGACTGTGTTAGGAACCTGGAGCAGCAGCTCGATGACCTCCGTCTCCTCAGGGAGAGTGAGGAGGTAATAGAGAGGAGCTACAGGGAGGTAGTCACTCCCAGACCACAGGAGGCAGACAAGTGGGTCACAGTTAGGAAGGGCAAGGGGCAGAGGCAGGGGCTAGAGAGTACCCCTGTGACCGTACACCTGGAAAATAGGTACTCGGGTTTGAGTACGATTGGAGGGAACAGCCTAGCTGGGGGCAGCAACAGCGGCCGGGCCACCGGCACAGAGACCGGCCCTGATGCTCAGAAGGGTAGCAAAAAGAGGAGGGCAATTGTAATAGGGGACTCTATAGTTAGGGGGTCGGATAGGCGATTCTGTAGACGCAGTCGGGTGACCCGGATGGTAGTTTACCTCCCTGGTGCCAGGGTCTCGCATGTGTCAGAACGTGTCCAAAAGATTCTGATAAGGGAGGGAGAGGAGCCTGATGTTGTTGTACACATAGGTACCAATGACATAGGCAGAAAAAGTGACGAGGTCCTGAAGGGAGAATTTAGGGAGTTGGGGGGAAAGTTAAGGAGAAGGACCAAAAGGGTAACGATTTCAGGATTACTGCCTGTGCTGCGTGACAGTGAGAGTAGGAATGAAATGAGGTGGAGGATAAATGCGTGGCTGAGGGACTGGTGCAGTGGGCATGGTTTCAAGTTTCTTGATCACTGGGACCTCTTTTGGGGAAGGCATGATCTGTACACAAAGGACGGGTTGCACTTGAACCCGAGGGGGACCAATATCCTGGCAGGGAGATTTGCAAAGGCTATTGGGGAGACTTTAAACTAGAAAGGCTGGGGGGAGGGACTCGGGTAGAGGGGGCTAGGGGTCAGGGTGTGGGGCAAGAGGCAGAGAAGGGAAGCACTCGGATCCAAAATGTAGGCGAGAAAGATGAAAAAGATAATAGACAGAGAATAAGGGATGGTGGGTTTCTAAAATGTGTAT
Organism: Okamejei kenojei; assembly: GCA_035221665.1. Taxonomy (NCBI): domain Eukaryota; kingdom Metazoa; phylum Chordata; class Chondrichthyes; order Rajiformes; family Rajidae; genus Okamejei; species Okamejei kenojei. The sequence continues at coordinate 32,662,396 of CM069140.1, forward strand.
ATTTTAATGCTAGGAGCATTGCAAGTAAGGTGGATGAACTTAGAGCCTGGATTGACACCTGGAAATATGATGTTGTGGCAATCAGTGAAACATGGTCGCAGGAGGGCTGTGATTGGAAACTAAATATTCCAGGATTTCGTTGCTTCAGGTGTGATAGAATTGGAGGGACCAGAGGGCGAGGTGTTGCATTGCTTGTCAGAGAAGATATTACAGCAGTGCTTTGGCAGGATAGATTAGAGGGCTCGTCTAGGGAGGCTATTTGGGTGGAACTGAGAAGTGGGAACGGTGTAGCAACACTTTTAGGGGTGTATTATAGACCGCCAAATGGGGAGCGAGAATTGGAAGAGCAAATATGTAAGGAGATAGCAGATATTAGTAGTAAGCACCAGGTAGTGATTGTGGGAGATTTCAATTTTCCAAAAATAGACTGGGAAACACATTCTGTAAATGGGCTGGATGGTTTGGAGTTTGTAAAATGTGCGCAGGATAGTTTTTTGCAGCAGTACATAGAGGTATCGACCAGAGAAGGGGCAGTGCTGGACCTCCTGTTAGGAAATGAGGCAGGTCAGGTGACGGAGGTATGCATTGGTGAGCACTTCGGGACCAGTGATCACAATACCATTAGTTTCAATATAATTATGGAGAGAGTCAGAACTGGACCTAGGGTGGAGATTTTTGATTGGAGAAAGGCTAACTTTGAGGGAATGCGTAAGGATTTTAAAGGAGTGAATTGGGACACTTTGTTTCATGGGAAGGATGTAGAAGAGAAATGGAGGACATTTAAAGGGGAAATTGTAAGAGTACAGAATCTTTATGTCCCTGTTAGGTTGAAAGGAAATAGTAAAAATTGGAAAGAGCCATGGTTTTCAAGGGAAATTGGACACGTTTCGAAAAAAGAGAGATATCTACAATAATTATAGGAGGCATGGAGTAAATGAGGTGCTAGAGGAGTATAAAGAATGTAAAAAGAATCTTAAGAAAGAAATTAGGAAGGCTAAAAGAAGATATGAGGTTGCTTTGGCAAGAAAGGTGAAAGTAAACCCAAAGGGTTTCTACAGCTATATTAATAGCAAAAGGATAACGAGGGATAAAATTGGACCATTAGAGAACCAGAATGGACAGCTATCTACAGAGCCAAAAGAGATGGGGGAGATATTGAACAATTTCTTTTCTTCGGTATTCACCAAGGAGAAGGATATTGAACTCTGTGAGTTAAGGGGAAAAAGTAGAGTAGCTATGGAAACTATGAGATTCAAAGAGGAGGAAGTACTGACACTTTTGAAAAATATAAAAGTGGATAAGTCTCCAGGTCCTGACAGGATATTCCCTAGGACATTGAGGGAAGTTAGTGTAGAAATAGCAGGAGCTATGACAGAAATATTTCAAATGTCATTAGAAACGGGAATAGTGCCGGAGGATTGGCGTACTGCGCATGTTGTTCCATTGTTTAAAAGGGGTTCAAAGAATAAACCTAGCAATTATAGACCGATTAGTTTGACGTCAGTGGTGGGCAAATTAATGGAAAGGATACTTAGAGATAATATATATAAGCATCTGGATAAACAGGGTCTGATCAGGAACAGTCAACATGGATTTGTGCCTGGAAGGTCATGTTTGACAAACCTTCTTGAATTTTTTGAAGCGGTAACTAGGGAAATTGATGAGGGTAAAGCAGTGGATGTTGTCTATATGGATTTCAGTAAGGCCTTTGACAAGGTTCCCCATGGAAGGTTGGTTAAGAAGGTTCAATCTTTGGGTGTTAATGGCGGAGTAGCAAGATGGATTCAACAATGGCTGAATGGGAGATGTCAGAGAGTAATGGTGGATGGCTGTTTGTCAGGTTGGAAGCCGGTGACCAGTGGGGTGCCTCAGGGATCTGTGTTGGGTCCACTGTTGTTTGTCATGTACATCAATGATCTGGATGATGGGGTGGAAAATTGGATAAGTAAGTATGCAGATGATACTAAGATAGGTGGTGTTGTGGATAATGAAGTAGATTTTCAAAGTCTACAGAGAGATTTGGGCCATTTGGAAAAGTGGGCTGAAAGATGGCAGATGGAGTTTAATGCTGTTAAGTGTGAAGTGTTACATCTTGGCAGGACAAATCAAAATAGGACGTACATGGTAAATGGTAGGGAATTGAGGAATGCTGTGGAACAGAGGGATCTAGGAATAACTGTGCATAGTTCCCTGAAGGTGGAATCGCATGTAGATAGGGTGGTAAAGAAAGCCTTTGGTGTGCTGGCCTTTATAAATCAGAGCATTGAATATAGGAGTAGGGAAGTAATGTTAAAATTGTACAAGGCATTGGTAAGACCAATTCTGGAGTATGGTGTACAATTTTGGTCGCCTAGTTATAGGAAGGATGTCAACAAAATAGAGAGAGTACAGAGGAGATTTACTAGAATGTTGCCAGGGTTCCAGCAACTATGTTACAGAGAAAGGTTGAACAAGTTAGGTCTTTATTCTTTGGAGCACAGAAGGTTAAGGGGGGACTTGATTGAGGTCTTTAAAAATGATGAAAGGGATAGACAGAGTTGACGTGGATACGTTTTTCCCATTGAGGGTAGGGAAGATTCAAACAAGAGGGCATGACATGAGAATTAAGGGACAGAGGTTTCGGGGTAACGTGAGGGGGAACTTCTTTACTCAGAGGGTGGTGGCTGTGTGGAATGAGCTTCCAGCAGAAGTGGTGGAGGCAGGATCGATTTTAACATTTAAGACTAAAGTGGATAGGTATATGGACGTGAAGGGAATGGAGGGGTATGGTCTGAGTGCACGTAGATGGGACTAGGGGAAAACAAATGGTCGGCACGGACTGGAAGGGCCGAGAGGGCCTGTTTCCGTGCTGTAATTGTTATATGGTTATATGGTTATATGGTTAATTTGATGGGCCGAATGGCCTAATGTTGCTCCCATGTTTTATGGTCTGATAAGACATAAGAAAGAACAATAGCTAAAAAAGGTGAGAGAATGCAAACTACTTCTGCTAGGCACAAGGAACTACCGATGTTGATTTATCAAAAAAATCGAAGTAACTTAGTGGATCAGGCAACATCTCTGGAGAACATGGATAGGTGCCATTTCAGGCCCCTTCTTCAAACTGGCAAAACTAGTCTGCCATTCATATGTGCATATGCTGGACTCTTGAATTGAATAATTTTAAGGGATCTTGTTCATAAGCAGGGACGCCTGTAAGTCAGGCTATAGTAACCCAGGGATGTTCTGTATAGTTTCACAAAACCAGGCTGGTTATCATTGGCAAAGCCATGGCTTTATGATGAAATGTGGATATTTCTTAGAGTCAAAGAGTCATAGTCATATAACATGGTAACAGACCCTTCGGCCCAACTTGCAAACTGGTCCCACCTGCATTCGTTTGTTACTAGCCCCAGTAAACCTTTCCTATACCATGTACCTGTCTAAATGTGTCCTGAATGTTGCGATAGTAACTGCCTCAACTGCCTCCTCTGGCAACTTGTTCCATTCACCCACCACTCTTTGTGTCAAAAAAAATGTTACCCCTCAGGTTTCTATTAAATCTTTCTCCCCTCACCTTAAACCCACGTCCTCTGGTTCCCGATTCCCTGCCTCTGGCAAGAGACTGTGTGTTTAATCGATTACCTGATCATACCCAATTATTGAAATAATGTTTGAAATTTACCCGTCCTCCTTATAAGCATGTCACCATCCCTCCCTCCCGTGGGTGAGAGGGGCCGCTCATTGCCACATGGATGTGGATGAGAAGGAGTTCTGTGCTTGGACAGCTTTGATAATTGGGCACCACTGAATAGTGAGCAGAAAACATATCAACCTTTCAGCATGTTCCCTGGAGAAATTTAATTGAAACAGTTTGAATTTGACTCTGGATTATAGTTGGCAAAGTTTGCTCAAACGTGGGAGTGTTATAGGAATACTGCCAATGTCTGTAAGAAGGTTTAGAAGGTACAGAATTTCTCTGATGAAAAAGCGCAGAAAAAAACCTAATGTAGAAACAAGGAACTGCAGATGCTGGTTTACAAAAATGGACACAAAGTGCTGGAGTAACTGCGTGGGTCAAGCAGCATCTCTGGAGAACACGGATGGATGACATTTCAGGTCAGGACCCTAATGCAGATCCAGGGACAGTTTCTTCCAAGGACACCCATGGACTATCTATAATTGAAATGTACTGAACTTTATCTTGCACTAAACATGATTCCCTTTATCATGGATCTGTGTACTGTAATAGCTCGATTGTAATCATGTATAGTCTCTCCGTTGACTGGTTAGTATGCAACAAAAGCTTTTCACTGTACCTCAGTCAGCGGCATGACATCAGGAAGCGAAGCAGTATATAGCACCGAGGTTGAGATGGTTGAAAGCTTCAAATTCCCAGTAGTAAATATTACCAACAACTTCTCCCAACCACCTATATTGAAGCAATGGTCAAGGAAGCACACCAATTCCTCTACCTCCTCAGAAGGCTTAGGAAGTTTGGCATGTCCCCAATGACGCTCACCAACTTCTACAGATGCGCCATAGAAAGCATTCTACTGGGATGCATCACAGCTTGGTTTGGGAATATTTCCATCCAACACTGCAAGAAATTGCAGAACATTGTGGACACAGTCCAGACCATCACACAAACCAACCGCCCTGCCATTGACTCCATTTACACCACATGCTGCCTCAGCAAGGCCACCAGCATAATCAAGGACCCTGGCCACTCCCTCTTCTCCCGTATCTCATTGAGCAAAAGGTATAGAAGTGTGAAAATGCACACCTCCAGATTCAGAGACAGTTTCTTCCCAGCTGTTATCAGGCAACTGAACTATCGAATTGACAACTAGAGAGTGGTCCTAAACTACTATCTTCCTCATTAGAGACCCTCAGTCTATCTTTATCAGACTTTACTGACTTTCTCCCAAGCCTTTCTTGACGTCCTCTGAGCAAGGGCTATATGTATGTAGTGATGTTTGTATTTAATCTATGAACCACTGTTGTTTGTTATACTATTATTATACCATTGTAAAGCACTTTGGCCAACGAGAGTTGTTTTTTGAATTTGCTATATAATTAAAAGTGACTTGACTTGACTTGATCTTGCATTGTTATTCATGTTATTGCCTTTATCATGGACCTGTACATTGTTGATGGCCCGACTGTGATCATGTATAGTCTTCCCGTCGACTGGTTAGCATGCAACAAAAGCTTTTCACTGTACCTTGGTGACATTAAACTAAGCTCATAAACTAGACTCAAACTCAGTACACATGACAATAAACTAAGCTAACTAACAAACAGTTGCTTCATCTCTGATTTTACGTATAACAGGATTGATGGATTTAACAGGTGAGCTCAAAGCTGGAGGTCTTGACACTCTGAAGTTAGCTCCTTTCTGAACATTTTGCCTTATTGATTCCAGCCATGTTGTTAAAACAAGGTGGGCTGTGAAGGAAATATGCAACCTCTGGATAACATAGAGGAAACTAATGGAAATAATTAACTTGATCTTACTTGAAACACCTCCTGGATCCAATTTGAATGTAATACTAACAAAACCAATAACAAAGTCAACACCTCCCTTTTCACCACACCACCATAATGCCCACCCACCCTTCTAACTCTGGGGTATCATGCAGGTTCAATATATAATGGTTATAACCTGTATTTACATGACATCCTCAATATACTATAGCTTCATTGGAGTTTGATGTTAACAATTAACACACATGCCAAAATACACATGCCAGATATTACCAAAAAAATAGGGTTTTAAGTGTTTCGGGCTTAAGCACGAACATTGGGTGAAAGAAATCAGGGATGCTGAAGAGGGCAGAAATTGAAGAAGATAGTGTTAAGACTTTAGACACGGGCCTTTTGGCACACTGAGAACATGCCGACAGGCGATCATCCCATATACTAAATCTATCACTAACACTAGGAACAATTTATGTTTTTTTTGTACCGTAGCCAATCAACCTACAAACATGTACATCTTTGTAGAGTGGGGGAAAACTGGAGCACACAGAGAAAACACCGCAGTCACAGGGAGAACAAATTAATTCCATACAGGCAACACCCATAGTCAGGATCGAACCCGAGTCTCTGGCACTATATGGCAGCAACTCTACCATTACACCTTTGTGCCGTTTGTGTTCTCAGAAGTTTGTAGCATTCATGAAATGTTGAAAGATAGTAAGGGGACACTGAATTACCAGCATTTTAAGGGTAACATTGATGCCCTTGGAATGGGAGCCAATGGGCACTGGTGTGCTGGCTTAATGGGACACATAGAACATAGAAAAATACAGCGCAGGAACAGGCCCTGCAGCCCACAGATGCTGAACATGATACCAGGATAAATTAATTTCAGTATCCTGCCCAGGATCCATATTCCTTCATTCAATGAAAGTCCCGGTGCTGATCTAAAAGCATCTGAAACACCAACGGTGCATGTTAGGACATGGGCAGCAGAGTTTTGGATCAATGCAAGTTTATCAAAGGGTTTGGAATGGTCAAATCTGGAGGCAACAAAAGAGACAGTACAACTGATGGGTTGTAAACCCAGCTGAATGCCAATCATGTTTGATCCATTACCGTAACACATTGGCTTCAAAACATCTGCCAAGTAATATATTAAATGTGAGTAATGAATCCAAGACACATATTTTAAACTTAAATGTGCGTCCATGAGGACATGAAAGCAGAGTGAACTGGCAGCTTGGGGTAAGTGATCAGTCAGATCAGCTGCAGTGGTAGACATTTGAGGGGATCTTGGTGAACACCCAAAATGGATGCACCCCAGAGAAGTTGAAAAAAAAATCAAAGGAAAACTCACTGTCTGAGATAAGTTAAAGTTAATGCCTGTAAAGGTATTAATTGGTAGGTTAACTGGTCACTGTAAATTACACCAGATACAGAGATAAGTTGTAGAACATGGGGGAGGGGGGGGTTAGAATTTAGATTTTAGTAATACAACGCGGAATCAGGCCTTTCATCTCATTTAATCTACAGTCGTTACAGACTTCAGAAAGAAATGTGTGGAGGACTGCATCCCTACAAAAACCTTCCGAGTGTTTCCCAATCAGAAGCCTAGGATGAACTTTGAGATCCGCACTCTTCTGAAGACCAGACACCGGGCATTCACCAATAATACCGGTGCCCAAGAAGAGCAAGGTGACATGCCTCAATGACTATCGACCAGTGGCACGAACGTCGGTGATTATGAAGTGCTTCGAGAGGTTGATCATGGCGCAAATCAACTCCTACCTCGACAAAAACATGGACCCACTGCAGTTCGCTTACCGCCACAACAGATCAACGGTGGACACGATCTCGCTGGCACTCCACTCCGCTCTGGACCACTTGGACAACAAAAACTGGCTGGCTATTATTCATTGATTACAGCTCGGCATTTAATCCAATCATCCCCTCCCAGCTGGTTACCAAACTCGCAGAACTGGGTCTCTACGCATCCCTCTGCAATTGGATCCTCGATTTCCTCATTCACAGACCAGACAGTTCGTATTGGTGGAAATGTGTTAGTCTCGATAACAATCAGCGCGGGAGCACCTCAAGGCTGCATGCTCAGCCCCCTGATGTACTCACTCTATCCTCATAGATGGTCATAGTGCAAACTCCATCATCAAATTCGCTGACAACACCACTGTTGTGGGATGTATCCCTGAGAGTGACGAGTCAGAGTATAGAAGAGAGATCGACTGACTGACCAAATGGTGCCAGCACAATAACCTGGCCCTCAACACCAGCAAAACCTAGGAACTGATTGTGGACTTTGGAAGGGTTAGTATGGGGACCTACAGTCCCGTTTATATCAACGGGTCGATGGTGGAAAGGGTCAAGAGCTTCAAATTCCTGGGCGTGCATATCTCTGAAGATCTTTCCTGGTCCGAGAACACTGATGCAATTATAAAGAAAGCACATCAGCACATCTACTTCCTGAGACGATTACGGAGAGTCGGTATGTCAAGGAGGACTCTAACCTCTACAGGTGCAAAGTAGAGAGCATGCTGACTGGTTGAATTGTGGCTTGGATCGGAAACTTGAGCGCCCTGGAGCGGAAAAGACTACAAAAATTAGTAAACACTGCCCAGTCCATCGAGGGGATCTATCGCAGTTGCTGCCTCAAAAAGGCTGGCAGCATCATCAAGGACCCACACCATCCTGGCCACACACTCATCTCCCCGCTACCTTCAGGTAGAAGGTACAGGAGCCTGAAGACTGCAACAACCAGGTTGAGGAATAGCTAGTTCCCTACAGCCATCAGGCTATTAAACTCGGCTCGGACAAAACTCTGAACATGAATAGCCCATTATCGATTTATTTGCACTTTATCAGTTTATTTATTTATGTGTGTATATATTTATATAATGGTATATGGACACACTGATCTGTTCTGTATTCGTGCCTACTATGTTCTGGTGTGCTAAAGCAAAGCAAGAATTTCATTGTCCTATCACGGACACATGACAATAAACTCTCTTGAATCTTGAACCAGCGATCACCCAATCCACTAGCACCATCCTACACACACCTGGGCCAATTTACAATTTTACTGAAGCCAATTAACCTACAAGCGGGTATATCTTTGGAGCGTGGGAAGAAAGCGGAGCATCCGGAGAAAACCCACGCAGTTACAGGAAGAACGTGCAAACTCCCTACAGACAGTACCCATAATCATACCTACAGCCAAACTTGTGAGATTGAAAAATCGGAATCCTATTAGTCTGACGTCAGTGAGGGCGGGGCACGTGACGTCAGTAAGGGGCGGGGCAGGTGACGTCAGTAAGGGGCGGGGCAAGTGACGTCAGTAAGGGGCGGGGTACGTGACGTCAGTGAGGGCGGGAAAGTGACCTCAGGGGGGTTACACAAAATGCTGGAGAAACTCAGCGGGTGCAGCAGCATCTAAGGAGCGAAGGAGATAGGCGACGTTTTGGGTCGAGACCCTTCTTCAGACTGAGAAGGGTCTCGACCAGAAACGTCGCCTATCTCCTTCGCTCCTTAGATGCTGCTGCACCCGCTGAGTTTCTCCAGCATTTTGTGTAACCCTCGATTCTCCAGCATCTGCAGTTTTCTTCGTCAACTCTCAGTTTGTGAGTGTTGGTGAGGCGGGAACGGGCTGGCCCCGACCCGACCTGACGCGCTCGCGGTCACTCACCGGGCTGACAGTCCCGGCGGCGGCGGCGGCAGCGGCGCTGAGGTGAGGTGACCGGTGAGTGTTGCCCGTCTGGGCCGGACCGGACCATCTCTCCCTGCCCCCTCATCGCCTCTTCCCTGCCCCTGAAGTGATAATGAACGTATTTGGCTTACTACCCCACGGGATGATCGTTGATTTCCCCCTCTCCACCCTCCTCCCCGGTGCCCACCTGACTCGCACCTACTTCTCCCCTGCGCTTCTGAGTCTAGACGCTCCAGCCGTTCCATCCCAATTCCGATTTTTTTGTCTCAATATTCCGAGAAAAAAAAATCGGAAAAAAAAACACATAGAAAGTTTCTGTGTGTTTTTTTTTCCGATTTTTTTTCTCGGAATATTGAGACAAAAAATCGGAATTCGGAATTGGGATGGAAAAATCGAAGAATTCCGCCCAAATCGGAATGGTTGGCAGGTATGCATAATCAGGATTGAACCCGGGTACCCTGGCGCTGTAAGGCAGCAAGTCTACTGCTGCACTAAAGTGCCATTGAGATGTGGAGAGAATAGCAGTTGGATGGAATATTAGTGGGGAATGGGATGCCTCCGTGAGTGGACATAAACTCAATTGGCTGACATCTATATTACTAAAAGTCTGATCATGACTATTTCCTGTTGTTCTATATATTGATTTTAGAAAAAAACGCTGCCACTTTGAGTGATTTTTGGCCATCTTACTCAAAGTCCCCCTCCGCTGTGCAGGACAAGAGGATGTTCCCCATCGATGAAAAATAAAAGAGTTATTAGTGTTTAAAAAATGTTGAGATTCTCTCTCCTGAAGGCCACGTCCCATCCTGAGGGAGTATAAAACGCGGAAGTGTTGAGTGCCTCAGTCAGTCTCTGCAAGATGAGGGAGCGAGTGGGTCACGCCTCTCAGTCTGAGCTGTGAATAACACTGAACACATGTCGACTAAACTGTGAGTGGTTTTACTGACCTGTCAGTGCCCTTAATGTGGTTTGCAAATATAGTTTGGAAATGCTAAAGCTGTGTTGCCTTTGGTTTGGAAATGCTAAAGCTGTGTTGCCTTAGGTTTGGAAATGCTAAAGCTGCGTTGCCTTTGGTTTGCACATGCTAAAGCTGTGTTGCTTTAGGTTTGGAAATGTTAAAACAGTGTTGCCTTTGGTTTGGAATTGCTAAAGCTGTGTTGCCTAATTAAAGTTGCCTTGCCTTCTATATAATTAAAAGTCTAATCATGACCACTTCCTGTTTCCGTTTTATATTGATTTTAGAAAAAACGCTACCACATACGGCTCTGATTTTTGGCCATCTTACTCAGAGACCCCCTCCGCTCATCAGGTACCGTGGATTGTTCCCATTGATGAAAAATAAAAAAGTTATTAGTGTTTTAAAAATGTTGAGTTTCTCTCTCCTGTCAATCATGCCATGAAGGCCACGCCCCTTCTGGTGAGAGGGGGGAGAGTCTATAAAACCCAGAAGTGTGGGCATGACTCAGTCTCTGCAAGATGGAGCAGGGAGGGGTCATGACCTGCTGTCTTTAATGGCCTTGCACCCTGCTTGAAATGGTATGATACTGCATTTCAAGGAATAGCCGTGAGTCAACTGCCAGCCCACCAGACGTGAGTGAGTGAGCTGCCAGCACAACAGGCTTGAGTGACTGAGCCACCAGCCCAAGAATCCATTCGGTCCATAATGTCCACCCTAGCCAGTCTGGAAACCAGTCCCTTTAGCCCACAACACCCATACTAGCACTCCAGAAAGCCCCCCGCCCCCGACTGACCACCAATATTGGAATTGGTGGAGAGGTGGAATATTGCGTTGGGGGACCAGCCCTCCCGTGTGACGCTGGGACCCAACGGATCCCACTTAATCTAGTTGACTCGAAAAGTCTATCTCAAAATACGTGGTACATGCTATTGAACTTAAAAATATACATGTAACTGTGGCAATTCAGGTCAGAAGATCTAGTAAATGGAACATAATGTGGGAAATTGTGAAAGTGTCCACCTTGGTGGGAAAATTAAAATATATCATGTAAATCCTGAGTGACTGCTGGGAGGTGAGAGCCTGGATGGTCTTGGTGCCCTGGCACAAGTTTCCAAAATACTCAGCAGCTAGTAGAGGTGCTTCTTTATAGCACCAATCGCCAGGGTTCAGTCCTGATCGCCCATGCTGTTTATGCAGAGTTTGCAAGTTCCACATAGGGTTCCCAAATGCAATTGTTTCTACCAACACTCCAAAAATATGCTCATTTGTACAAACAACAAACTGCAGATGCTGGTTAATACACAGAGGATACAAAATGCTGGAATAACTCAGCAGGTTAGGCAGCAACTGCAGCACTTTATGTCCTAATATGTAGATTTGCCCTAGTGTGTAGTGACTAGTAGAATCTGCAGGGAGCTAATGAGAATGTGGGGAAAATAGAAAATGTGATCTCTGAAGGATTAGTGTAAATGGGTGAGTAATAAGAGGGTAATGGTTAATATTGATTCAGTGGGCCAAATGGTTGTTTACATGCTGTATGTTCCCCAAGATGTCACAAAAATACAGTATTAAAATACATGTACTTCCAGTAATTTAGATAAATGCTTGGATATCTGAAGATGGGTCCTGATCCAAAACGTCTTTTCATACCCTCCTAAAATGCTGCCTGACCTGCTGAGTTCCTCCAGAACTGTATTTTTCTCAGGATTGCAGCATCTGTAGTCTCTTCTGTCTCCAGGATGTTATCATCTATTACCAGGGGAATCACATAACAGAAGTGTTTCTGTGCTGCATTTCTCTCGCACTCTGCAGCCCGAACCCCACCCATCTAGGCTAAGGTAACTTCTCAATTAGCTCAAGCCCTCGGATTAATAAACTACAAAATGAGGCTATTTGAAAATATTCCATTTGTCAACATGGGGGACATTGGATTTTAAAACATATTTCTAATACAGTATTCTTGGTTAATATACTGGAGAGATTCGGTAAAACATCTTGTGCTATGCTTCATGGCCTATGGGCATTCAAGATTCAAGATTCAAGAGAGTTTATTGTCATGTGTCCCTGACAGGACAATGGAATTCTTGCTTTGCTTCAGCACAACAGAACATAGTAGGCATGACATTCTGGGCACAATTCCAAATTTACTCAATACAAAGCCACTACAAGCAAGAGAATCCAGATGACTTTAAACCATTTGACCATGAACATATGTCTTCTGGTTCCAGAAGTGAAAGGTATAAATGTTAACCCGTTTAGTTTAGTTTAGTTTAGAAACACAGCTTGGAAATAGACCCAATGGCCCACAGACTATGCTATCGAGCCAACCATTGATCACCCATTCACACAGACAGCACCAGAGGTCAGGATCGAACCCGGGTCTCTGGTGCTGCGAGACAGCAGCTCTAACTGCGCCACAGTGCTGCCCCATTTAACAATTGTGGTTCTCTTCAATTTTCTGATTGTAGATCTTTTTGCCATTTCCTCATTGTTCCCAGTTCCATTGTGCAAAAGAATCAATTGTTAGAGTGTGGTCAGAATCTACTCACATGTATGTAGTATCCGGCTCAAGGCATCTGATTATTAATGATATGGAACTTGACACTGTGTCGGGAACTTTCCCCAACATCACACAAGGGGTCTTGGATCCAGAGGCAATGTCATCGACAAAACTCAATACCGATTCTGTGGAGTGAACGATTTAAAAAAAAACACAATTTTTAGTCAAGTAATTAACCCAGTTTGAAAAGCCAAACGTGTTAACATTTCTGCTGAATATTATGTTCACTGAAACTGAGAAATTAACATGAAGGAGGTCACGCACATTGTCTGAATTTTATATGGGAATAATTGTTCCACTCTAAGATAAGTATTAGGATTATGAATCTTAATGATCCGAGCTTCAACAGGAACACATTACAAAATAGTAGGGGGATACCTTGACCAGTTTGATGATACATTTAGATATCTGTGTGTAAGAATGTAGGAGAAATATTTAAGCAATTCATTGCTGAATGAAACATTTTAAGGATAAGGTTAAACTTTATTGTAACAATGCCCAATTATAAAGAGTCAAGAGAGGGGGTATGGCAGCGGACTAAATCAGGAAATGATAGGGATCAAAACACAAAGTGCTGGAGTAACTCAGCAGGTCAGGCAGCATTTGTGGAAAGGAATGGATAGGCGACCTTTTATGTTGGAACTGTTTGTCAGACTTGGAGAGAGGAGGAGAACTTTTCAAGATACCTTGAGAAGATTTCACAGTGAAGCAGTAAAATGGAGACACAAGGACCAAGGGGCAGCACAGTGGCGCAGGGGTAGAGTTGCTGTCTTACACGGCCAGAGTTTTGGGTTTGATCCTGACTAAGGGTGCAGGTTGTACTTTCTCCTTGTGACACGTGGTTTTCTCCGGGTGCTCTGGTTTCCTCCCACACTCCAAAGACATGCAGACTTATAGGTGAATTGGCTTCTGTAAATAGTTCCTAGTGTGTAGGATAGAACGAGTGTGCTGGTGATCGCTGGTCAGCATGGACTTGGTAGGCCGAGGGGCCTGTTTCCAACGGCATATCTCAACTAAACGAATTAAAATGAAATAAAATAAACTGAACTAAACTACAGATGCAGGAATCTTGAGCAAAACACAATGTGCTCTAGTATCTCAATGAGTCAGGCAGCACCCGATAGGGATCTCTGGTTTACTTCCCGGGCTTGTTCGGAGAAGGGGAGTGAAGAGACAAGTACATACACGGGGTTCCCAATAAGAATGAAATGTGTTGAAATCCCCAGTTCTGTGTAATTTGTGTGCTCAATGGATCCCTCCAAAAAAGGAAAAATCAAAATTCCCATGCACGCCACTGACAGAATAGAGACTGTGATGAACAGTTGTTTAGTTCTCCTCTTAGCCTTTAAAGTCCAACCTGTGCATGGGACAGGTGGCTGAGGGCTAGAGGAAGCTGCAGTACAGGAACGGCAAAGCTGTAGCAGCTGATGAAGCACAAGGTTTCATCAATCAATTTGTCATTTTGGTGGAAAGCCTCAATCCTGCCCTAAGATTTGACCCATACTGGTACGATTTTCTACATTCCAGAATGCGACCTTTGTGGGCTTGCCTGAAGACATTGGGTTATCACCTCACAGTGACCAATTGGCATGAACTTTGTAGAACCACCTGTGGCCAAAACACCTGATCCAAAAGATATTTACTGTTCCTGAATTTTTCCTGAATTTTTCCACTTCTGTTAATGAGAACAATATGCAAAGACCCTATGTAAAACAATAATGCTTCACTGTCTATTCTCTTTGATGCAACAGTGGACCATTGTGTTGATAGGTTGGTTTAAGTCAGATATGAGCAAGGAACAAAAATTTGGCTGCATTCTCACTTCTCTGCTTAGGAACAATAAAACAACAATAGAAATATTAATAATCAAAACAGGGTTACATTATTATTCCAAGGTTGTGACGTTTGATGTTCTTTTAACCCCAAGTAATGGTGTAACATCGGCAGCTGCAAATTATCAGCTAAAATACTTTGCTTCCATATTTTTTTAGAGAAATAAATATTTTCAGCAGGAACAGCAGGGTTTGCCTACATTTAACTACATTACTTAAATACTTTCTGTACCAAAGTCAATTCGAGACAGCTGACAATTGTTTAGCACTGACTTCTGAATCTCATGTGATTCGAGTACATTTGACTAAAGCTACCATTTACAAGCGAGATCCCGCAGTTCTGTATCAAGAATTAGAAACAGAAAAAAGCTGGAAATACTCGATAGGTCAGACAGCACCTGCAGAGAAGGAAACAGTTAACGATTCAGGTCAATGACTTTTCAAGAAAACTAGGAACAGTTAGAATTCAATCACATTTTAAGTTGTAGAGCAGAATGCGGAAAACAGAAGGATTTGTGAAATTTAGTGTAGATAGGGAGAAACTGAAAGACATATTTATTTATTCTAGTTTTATATTACTCATCCACACCCAGTTGTCTTTGGCCTCTATACCATTGCTCCATGACTCCTTGAACCTATCTCATTTACCTACATCCAATAACATAGAGAATTATCTCCCTCCTGTTGGAAAATCTGACGATGCCCGCCATTTTCCCGCTGCCGGAGTATAAACAACGGATAGTACGGGAAGCGGCAGTGACGAGGGATGTAAAGCGGTGGTCTGACCAATCTGATGCCATGCTACAGGATGCACTGAGTGATGTCAACTGGAATCTGTTCCAATTAAGTTCCAGAGCCGTCAGCGAGTTTGCGGAAGTTGTCACGGACTTCATAACAACACTAGCCGACAACATCGTCCCCACGGTAAGGGTTAGCTTCTTTCCTGAACAAAATCCATAGGTTGACAAATCCATTTGCGTCGCTTTGAATGCTCGCACTGCTGTTTACAACTCTGGCCTGGCATCTGGCAACAAGGCAGAGTCCTATAGACTGTGAAGGCAGTGAAGGACACAAAAAGGAGGTACAGGGTCAGGATGGAGTTGCAGGTGGAGCAGCGTGACACCAGACGCCTATGGCAGGGGCTACGGACTATAACAAATGACCAGAGCAGCAGCCCCCCCCCCCCCCCCCACCCTCAACCAGGAGTGCCGACGCCTCCTTAGCTGATGACCTGAACTCTTTCTATGCACGAGTTGGACGGGCAACAACACACCTAGCTCGCCAGCTAACAACATCGTCAGCGCCCTGGTTAGTGAGGCTGGAGTGAGGCACACCGCTGGGGATGTGCACACATTCTCGATGTCCGAGCACAACGTGAGGAGGGCTCTGACGCGTGTGAACACAAGGAAAGCTGTAGGCCCAGATGGTACACCTGGGCGAGTACTAAAGTCTTGTGCTAATCAATTAGCTCCAGTGTTTACCACAATATTCAACCTCTGCCTGGGCAAAGTCTGTGGTCCTTACCTGCTTCAAGAGATCCACTATTGCCCCCAGTGCCTAAGAATGCTTGTCCAGCCTGCTTGAATGAATACCGACCAGTGGCCCCCACCTCAGTGGTCATGAAATGCCTCAAGAGGTTGATCAAGGACTACATCTGTGCCTTCCTCCCTCGCAACATGGAACTGCTGCAGTTCGCATACCGTCCAAACAGATCCACGGATGATGCGGTCTCCCAGATTTTGCACACCATTCTCTCTCACCTTGACAGCCAGAAGGGGGGGCTATGTGAGGATGCTGTTCATTGATTTCAGTTCAGCTTTCAACACCATAGTCCCCACCAGACTTGCTGATAAGCTGTTGGAACTGGGACCTGGGACTGAACATTCCCCTGTGTGCCTGGGTCCTGGACTTTCTGACCATCAGGCCCCAGGAGGTCAAGATGGGTAGACATACCTCCAACCCCCTCACCCTGAACACAGGATCCCCCCCCAGGGTTGCGTCCTCAGCCCCCTACTGTACTCCCTGTACACACATGACTGTGTGGCCAGGTTCAGCTCCAACTCCATCATTAAGTTTGCTGATGATACAGTGGTGGTGGGCCTGATCTCCGATAACGATGAGAAGGCCTACCTGGTGGCTGACCTGGCACTCTGGTGTTAGAACAGCCTTCTCTTGAATGTCACAAAAACTAAGGAGCTGATTGTGGACTTTAGAAGAGCACAACAACCAAGGACGTACATGCCACTGGGGATAAATAGGACTGCTGTGGATAGGGTGAGCAGCTTTAAACACCTGGGAGTCCACATCACAGAGGATCTGACATGGACAACACACACCGCCGCACTGGTGAGAAAGGCAAGGCAGCGCCTTTACCACCTCAGGCAGCTGAGGAAATTCAGAGTCTCTCTGAGGATCCTTCAATCCTTCTACTCTGGTGCTGTAGAAAGCATCCTGGCCGGAAACATCTCGATCTGGTTTGGCAACAGCTCTGCCCAGGACAGGAAGGCTCTGCAGAGAGTAGTGCGTTCGGACAAACGCACCATGGGAACTACACTCACCCCCTTGCAGGACCTATACACCAGGAGGTGAAGATCCCAATCCAGCAGGATCATGAAGGACCCCTACCACCCCAGCAACAGACTGTTCCAGTTGCTGCGGTCAGGCATATGCCTCCGCAGCAAAATCTGAGAGGCTGAGACGAAGTTTCTTCCCACTGGCCATCAGGACTGTAAACTCTGATCTATCTGTTCTCCCAAGCCTTTCCTGACATCCTCTGAGCAAGGGCTATTTGTATATATGTATGTAGCCTGCTTGTGTATACTATTCTTATAACAAATGTAAAGCACTTTGGTCAATGAGAGTTGTTTTTTAAATGTGCTATATAAATAAATGTGACTTGACTTGACGTGACTAAATACTGTTGCGTCTTCTTTTTTTAATGTAAATACTGGTTCTGTTCTGTTCTTTTGTTTTGCACAATCCCACAAGCATTGCCACTTTCATTTCACTGTACATCTTGTATGTGTATGTGACAAATAAAGTTGACTTGACTTGACTTGAAAAAGGAACACAAAGTGCTGGAGTAACTCAGCAGGTCAAGCAGTGCCCCTAGAGAACATGGAAGGGTGATGTTTCGGGTTGAGACCCTGCTTCAGACTCTAACAAGGATCTCGATCCAAAATGAAGTCAGAAGAAGTCTTGAAGTCAAATATCACCTATCCATGTTCTCCAGAGATGCTGCCTGACTTGTTGAGTTACTTCAGCACTTTATGCCCTTTTGTGTATTAAACAACATCTGCAGTTATTTATTTCGACAATGGACAGATAAAGCCCTATTGATCAACATCACAATGCATGGTAGAAATCTAATGTTCTTAATGACTCCTGACTAGAATTTGTTAAAGATTGGAAAAGTAATCGACAAAATGATTAAATCTGGAATGTTGCATTTTAAATCTCCAGAGTTTTTGTTGCCAGTGGAACTGTTCTTCCAAAATCACTTTTCATTGTAGCCTTAATGTGCAATTCTACTAATCAGTTATTTTGAATCTTCATTGCGAAAGTATTATCCTACTATGTGCTTTGAATTATAATTGCATGCCCTATTGTAAAAAAAGTATTCATGTTATCTTTTTTCATCACTATATTGCAATAGAGGCAGGACGTGCAATGGAATATATTGCAATGGACGTGCAGGGATTGGCAGGATATGGATCTGGTGAAGGGAAGGCATCGTGTTCAGAATGGGCTGAAGGGCCTATTCCTGTGCTGTACTCGTCTATGTATCAATATGTGTCACTCAGTGGATCGGGTAGCATTTGTAGACGGAGAAACAGAGCTAATGTTTCAGATCAAAGACCCTTCATCTCAGATCTTGCGGTGGGGGGGGGAGCAAACAAGAGGAAAGGATGGAGAACCCAAAGGGAATATCTCTGTTCAGTTGAGGCCAGGGTTGCCATGGCGATAATCTGTTGCTGAACCATTTGGTTGACAATGAGGGCAGTTGGAGACCAAACAATCAATGGTGGAAAATTCAGATCAAAGCTGCAGGAGATGCCCAGCAGATCAGCCAGTATCACAGCGAGAAAATAAAACAAAGCCAATATTGCAGCTAAATGACATAGAGTAGAACTGGCCAAATCTGATACAAACTTACCTGAAATTGTTGAATTTAATATTGAGTCTGAAAGGTATTAAGGTACCCAGATGGAAGATGAGGTGCTGTTTCTCACATTTATGTTGGGCCTCACCAGAATAGTTTGGGAAGCCACTGGCAGATAGGGCTGAGTGTGAAAGGCACGCCAGGCAACAGAAAATTCAGGGTCCGAAAACAAGTGCTCCACAAAGCAGTCATTTTTCCTCCAGTATACAGGAGATCACATTGTGAACACCAAATGCGAGATTGGAAGTAGTACAAATAGAACACTGCTATTCTGTACAATGCATGTAGAATGCAACAGACTGCAGTCAGAATACTGCTTAATCTGATAGTGGTGGCCTGATACCTGGATGGTGGGAAGACAAAGAGGTGAAAGGACAGGAGTTGCATCTCCTGTAGTTGTATGGGAAAGTGCCACGAGAAGAACCAGGACTGGTGGCAACAAATGGGAAGCCAAATGAATCTCGAGGAAAATAGTCCCTTTGGAATGCTGAAATGGGAGGACAGGGAACGACAGGCGGGATTTTACTGAAGGTGGAAGAAGTTGTGAAGAATGGTCCAGTAAGTGTGGAGGGTGGTGGATTGTGCCTGTCCTTGCACCTCCCAGAAGGAGATGTGTGGCCACTTGATCAGTTCAAGGGTAGCTCATGGTGGCTCCCTAACCAAACACTGAAGAAGCTGACATACTGTGGCTGGCATTTTCTTTGGGCAAATCCTAGTGTTCAAGATTCCTCTTAGCTACTAAGAGGATCCCCTCCAGTAAGCACAGGAATGTGGATAACTCCAATAATGTCTTCCATTCAGTGCACAGTTCTACATTTTGTAACATGATATGTGGCTGTAATGATATGTGGTTTTGATTAAATGTGCAGCTGCCTTTAACCATGGCTTAGTCCAACACGTGTGCAAGTGTGTGTGTGTGTGTGTTTTTCTACTTTGATCCTGTTGGACAGTCTTGTGATTTGCCTGCTTCCCAAACAATGCAACATTGTCATAGCTGCTTTTGCTGACATTAGTTTAAAATTATGAACTTGGAGACTCAATGTGCAAGTAGTTTGTATGCTGCCTTATAAAAATACATAAGTCTCTTTGGAAATATTTATGTCTACCGTGTCTCAGTGCATTCACAAAGACACCACAGGACTGATAGCATAGAAGTAATGGAAATATCAGTCATTCTGACATTCCAACCCTGGGAAAAAGGCTCTGACTGCCTGCCCAATCTGTGCCTCTCATAATTTTATATCCTTTGAGCAGGTCTCCCCTCAGCTCCAGCAAAAGCAATCCAAATGTTTGTCCAACCATTCCTTATATCTAATACCTGCTAATCTCTGGGCAGCATCCTGATAAACCTCCTCTGAACTCTCTCCAGAGCCTCCACACCCTTCCTGTAATGGAGCAACCAGAACTGTACACAATACTCCAAATGCAACCTAACCAAAATCCTTTAAAGGTGCAACATAACCTCATAGCGTCCATACCAATGAAATCAAGCATATTATACACCTTCTTTCCCACTCTATGATCGTATATTGCCACTTTCAGGGAGCTATGGACTTGGACCCAAGATCGCTTGAGCAGAAATATCTCAGCTTATTAATCAGAACATAGACAATGAGGGGAGGTAGACACAGAACAGTAATGAGGGGAGTGTTGTCTGCTTTTCAGACCTGACAATAGCCTCAGATCCCATCTGCCTTCTCAGAGGATCTAAATAATCTTACAGCACTTGAAGAGTTAAGGCTGGGTCTGTTGACCAAGATTTATGTCTCAAATCAGCATCAATAAATACAATTAGCTGGTATAACTGGAAGAGGCAGGTAGTCAGCATTTACACAGGCGAAGTTCACTTCAACTGAAGGGCCTGTTACGCTGCTGAAATGTCCATGTCAAGCTTCCCAGTTATTGTACTTTGAGTCTATAATGTCCAGAGTCAAGCACTCAAAGCATCCAACAATCATAAGGACCAACCCAGTGGTAAAATACAATGTCAACTTTTCTAATTCTCTGCAGAATTCTTTTTGTACACATTTAATTCAATTGATGATCAAAGAGCAAATGTAAGGCACGTATATTTGGCCACGTGAATCTCATGGAAATCATGCAATATGTCGATTCAGTAGCTGTCACTGTAATTTATGCATAGAGGCTATTTAAGATTTGATAATAATCTATGGTAATTGAAACCAACTGTCAAGAACGACTTGCTGCTGATTTTACTGAGTTGCACTCAGAGCCGTAGAGTTGTACAACATAGTAACAGACTTTTCAAACCACCAAGTCCATGTTGAATTTACCTGTCTACACTAACAGCGGCACAGTAGTGCAGCTGTAGAGTTGCTGCCTTTCAGCGCCAGAGACCTGGGTTCCACAGTATATATCTCTAAAAAACAACTAATCCCATTTGCCTGCATTTGGATTGTATATTAATATTCCTTAATTATTTGTGTCTGTCTAAAAGCCTCTTAAATTGCATTTGATTCTACCACTTCCAGCCGTTCCTGATGTCAATCACCCTCTGTGTAAAAGACCCAACAGATCTCTTTTAAAACTCCTTTCTCTAACTTAGTTTAGTTTAGTGATACAGCACGGAAACAGGCCCTTCAGGAACTGAGTCCGAGCCGACCAGCAATCCCCGCACACTTACACTATCCTACACACACGGGGGAAAATTTACAAACTTTACCGAAGCCAATTAACCTACAAACCTGATGCCTTTGGAATGTGGGAGGAAACCAGAGCACCCGGGGAAAACCCACGCGGTCATGGGGAGAATATACAAACTCCGTAATGCCAGCACCCGTAGTCAGTATCGAACCCAGGTCTCTGGCGCAGCAAGGCAGTAACTCTACCGCTGTGCCACTGTGCTATCTTGTTTATGATATCCCATTCAAAGGTTTCAAATGTCTTTTATTGTCATATGTACCATTGTCACAGGTACAGTGACATGCGAATTACCATACAGCCATACGACAAAAAAAGCAACAGGCCACACAACTACATAAAAGTTAACATAAACATTCACCACAGTGGGTTCCCCACATTCCTCACTGTGATGGAAGGCAAAAAAGTCCAAACTTCTTCCTCTTTATTCTCCCGCGGTCGGGACAGTCGAACCATCCGTCGGGCGATCAAAGCTCCTGCAGCCGGCGGTTGAAGCTCCCGCCTCGGGGCGATTGAAACTTCCATGGCTTGGAGTTCCCAAAGTAGGTCTCTGGCCAGAGACTGCGGCACCAAGTCCGCAAGCCACCACGGTTGGAGCTCCGAGGTCTATCCCTGGCAAAGTTCGATGTTAAAGTCCCGTAGGCACCTGCGGTGGAGCTCTCGAAATCGGTCTCCATCAAAGGCCGTCAACTCCTCGAATTACGCCACAGTGCGGACGGAGATACGATTCGCAAAAAAATCGCATCTCTATCGAGGTAAGAGATTAGAAAAAGTTTCCCCCAACCCCCAGATAAAACAAGCTAAAGAACACTAAAAACATACATTTTAAAACAAATATAGTTAAACACAAAGAAGGAAAGGACCAACAGACTGTTGGCGAGGAAGCCATCGCTGGTGCCACCTGGTGGTGATTGTGAACAAAAACACATTTTAACCATCTAGCCTATCTATGCCTAGCACTGACTTACTTACTTTTGTCCAGTCAATAAGATAAGAAGGCTTAGGAGCAAAATTAGGCCATTCTGCTCATTGAGTCTGCTCTGTTATTCATTCATGGCTGATCTATATTTTTCCCTCTCAACCCCATTCTCTCGCCTTCTTCCCGTAACCTTGATGCCCTTAATAAAGAATCCCTGACATCCTTTTGCTCGAGAGAAAACAAGCCCATCCTATCCAAGATCTCCCCACAAATAAACACTTCCATTCCAGGCAATATCCAGGTAGGCAATAGGTAAACACAGGAAGATTGGATCAGATGTTAACATCCCAAGAAAGGAATTCAAGGCATGCCATGGCAAAAGTGAAGTTAAGTATTCTATTCCATTGGTTCCACAGAACGTTCTATCAACAACTAGAGTTACTATCTCCCTCATTGGAGACCTCAGACTATCTTTAGTCGAACTTTACTGGACTTAATCTTGCTCTAAAAACTATTCCCTTCATCATGTAACTGTATATTGTGGAATGCTTGATTGTAATCATATATTGTCTTTCTGATGACTGGATAGCATGGAACAAAAACGTTTCACTGTACCTCAGTACACATAACAATAAACTAAACTAAAATAAAAGAGTTCATCATTAAGTTGATATCAAATTACCTCCAGTTGCCTTAGTGTACTCTTCTGATTCTGATATCTCTGCGCTTCCTAAACGCATAGAATGTGGAACAGTACAGCAGAGGAATAGGCCCTTTGGCCCACAATGTCCATGCAAAACATGATTCAAGTTAAACTGAACTCCTCTGCTGCTTGTGATTCATATACCTTCATATCTATGTACCTATCAAAAATCCTCTTAAATGCCACTATCATATCGCCTCCAGCGCCACCCTTAGCAGCGTGCTCCAGGCACTCACCACCCTCTGTGTAAAAACTTGCCTTCCACATGTCCTTTAAACTTCTCTCCTCTCACCTTAAAGCTGTGTCCTCTGATTCTTATTGTTTCCACCCTAGGTAAAAGTCTGACGTTTGTATCAATGCCTCTCGTTATTTTAAATTATTCTATCTAACACAATGTCATACAGCATAGAAACCAGCCTGTTATCCCTCCAACACCCCTATTTAAAACAATCACCTACTTAAAATATGATATTCTAGGCATAATATGCATTGTGTGATTTATCCCTTGTTACACCTACCATGGACAGTGCAAACTCAATATATCGAGTACAGCCCATTATTCTCTGCTATAAACAAAATAATTGCTGAACTATCTAACTTATAAATGTCAGTAAGAGCATTCCGTACACAGGCACTGAATGATAGTCAGGGATTATTAGATTACAAGGGCTAAACTTTTCACAAGCTCCACCGCAGACTAATGAAAAGGTTTACTGCTTATTGAAGCAGATCCTTGCTTGTTCATTGACCACCTTCCAAATTACCTGAGGGATAGTGCCAGCTGGAGATCACAAGCACAGAACAGTTTGCAATCATGTGCTTTCTTCACTCAGTTTGCACTTGCTTACTACTTCAAATAAAACAGCCTTTCGGAGTTTAAAGAACTGACCTAATGCCCTTAACGTATCCTGGCTCTGACTACCAGCTTCATCAGAACTTTTACCAACACCATCAAGCAGCTGGGAAAGTGCTTTGCACCTCTTTATAGAAAACATACTGTTCCCTATAAGGAAATACATCAATGAGGTAAAATAAATAAACATTTTTTAACATTTAACCAAAGACTCCAGAAATTGGACTGTGCACCTGCTTGCTTTCTCTCACTGTAGATACAAGGAACTGCAGATCCTGGTTTGCAATAAAAGGACACAAATTGCTGGAGTAACATGGCGGGTCAGGCAGCATCTCTGGAGAACATGGACAGGTGGCGTTTCAGGTCAGGACCCTTCGAGATCAGTCTGA
The DNA here is from genome assembly GCA_035221665.1 of Okamejei kenojei. Taxonomy (NCBI): domain Eukaryota; kingdom Metazoa; phylum Chordata; class Chondrichthyes; order Rajiformes; family Rajidae; genus Okamejei; species Okamejei kenojei. Next base: position 32,686,617 of record CM069140.1, read on the forward strand.
ATAGGGTTCGGACCTGAAACGTTACCCGTCCATGTTGTCCAGAGACACTGCCTGATCCGCTGAGCTACTCGGCACTTTGTGTCTTGCTTTCTCTCACTAATCTTCTCTTCTCCTCTCCTGTCACAGAAGCATGTTAAGGCTAAATCTGTCCTTGCCTGGATATATATTGGTCCACTTTCAACAAGTGCTGCTGAAAAGCAATTAGGATTACTGGATCTGACCTTTCTTCCTGTATTTTTTTTACTGACTACTGCATTGGCTGCCCAGTAAAAGATTCTTCTGCACGGCACTGTTTCAATGCTGAGGTATTCCTGGTCTGATGCAAAACAAATACCTATCAACAAATCCGATTTTTTGAAAAACACCATCCTTTATATATAAAAGCTATAATGCTTGGGTTCTTTTTCAAAGAGGCAGCAAAGCGAACATCACTCCTGTACTTCAATGAAGGTGTTCTTTTCAAACACTCTTTAAATTAGTCTGATGTTTCAGCTGAGGAAATGATCCCGAACTTCTGGCACCAGCTTGGCTGATAACGATTCCCTTTACTCCCACGCAGTTTGTGAAGTGTCATATTATTTTTGTTTGATAATTATGTTATTGTGTGTGACTGTTTTTCACTCCAGAGGCAGGGAAACAAATTTAATCTATCCAGGGATAGAGTTCTGCCTTATGGTCCCATAGACATGGGTTCGATCATGACTATAGGTGCTGTCTTTATGGAATTTGTACATTCGCCCTGTGACCACATGTGTTTTCTCTGGTTGCTTTGGATTCCTCCTACACTCCAAAGATATGTGGGTTTGTAGGCTAATTGGCTTCTGTAAGTTGTCCCTTGAATGTAGGATAGAACTAGAGTATGGCATGATTGTTGGTCGGTGCGTGGGCCGTTGGTGGGTCGAAGGACCTGTTTCCATGCTGTATCTCTAAAACTAAATAAAAACTAAAACGATTATAAGATAACACAAGTTTTCTCAGTGAGTGTGACTAGATTGCAAGGAGAAGGCAAGAAGCCCTCTTTGAAAAGGGAGTTATAATTCAAAGAACATGATGGCACGGTGGATCAGCAGGTAGCGTGGCCCTCTCACAACCCTGACCTCCAAAGTGTGAAGCTTGCTCATTCGCCCTGTGACCGTGTGGGTTTCACCTCAAATGCTCCCAGTTCCTCCCACGTCCCAAAAGTAATAGATTAGTTGGGTCACTAGAAAATTGACTCCAGTAGAGGCAGGCGATGCGGAAATCTGGGAAAAATCGAGTGGACGCACAAGAGAGAATTGGTGTCAGGGAATGGGATTGATCCGGGAGCTGGCATCAACTTGATGGGCCAAATGGCCTCATTCTTCTTCGCAAGAGAATGTAACCTCAATATTTCAAGCCTCAATAGTGTGCTCCATAGGATAACAAAAAGGCCTTTACATTAGTAGATCAGATCGGGGGCTGGAGAGGGTGGTGGGTTGGGAGAGGCTGGGAGGGTGGGAGGGGGTGAAGAGGATGGTTAAAGGAAAGGGGTGATATTGACACTATTCCGAACAAATGAAAAGGAAGTGAAGAGGCTCAGACATATTGTTTTAGACATTCAGTATCAGACATACTGTTTTAAACATTACAGGTAAAGGGAAAATTAAAGGAATCAAACTACTTTAACAGGGAAAGATAAAATAAAAACATTCTGAGTAAAATATTAGTTAAGAACTTGTGGTGGAAATACAAGTTCTTTTATAAGTACATAAATATTCTGGATGAATAAAATCAACAGATTGGTTACTGGTATTAAATAACTGCTAGATAATTGAGAATGTGTCCCAGCTTGATCGCAGAAATATTGTCGCAGACAACTATCCAAAAATACATAAAACCTAAACAATAAATTGAGTATTATATCAAACACTACGGATAACAGAACAGAAGAAAGAAATAGATAGGTGGTGTAAATTGCCAAGGAGAATATAATGAGAAATAACCCAAAAGCAGAGACTTTTCATGAAGAAACAGGATAGGCTGTAAGGCTCTGGGGGGATTTGCCTCTGTGTCTCCTGGTGGTAGCTATGAAGCTGGTGAATGCATTAATGAAGCAATCAGATACAGCCTTTAGCAAAGGTAGGATAAGTGATTTATCAGCAGTAACCAGTCCGTTGACTTTATTCATTCAGTTTGCTTCTTACATATATAAAATAATTTGTATTTGTATGTCAGACTCTTCTCTAGTGCTTTACCCACAGTTTTTATTTGTCTCTCGAGGTTCAAATAGTTTGCATCAGTTTTCCATTTAATGAGGATTTTTCACTTTTATATAGGTTCTGTAAAGTCTGAAATGTCATGATTTAAAAAAAATTATTTTCGGACAGTTGTCAATTTATCCTCGATCAAGCAGGGAGCCAGCCACTGCTACTTCCCTTCTGTTATCAGGCTTCGGAATGGTTCTTCCTTAAGCTAGGGTACTGTCTGATTCACCTCTACTTCACTGCGGACAGTGGACTTTGTGTAAGGAACTGATGCGCTAAAATGCTGAGAACTATATTCTGAATATATATATTCTGTGTATATATATAAAACTTCCCCTCTGCTCTACCTGAGTTTGACTTGATTGTATTTATGTATATAGTATTATCTGCACTGATTGGATAGCATGCAACAGAAAGCTTTTCGCTGTACCTCAGCACACGCGGCAATGATAAACCTAAAACTAAACATTAGATTTAGTTATGAGGCAGAAATAGTTAACAGCCTCCATGGTATTTATAGTGGCAAACAGATTATCTTTCAAAGTGGCAATCGATAGGGGAAAAAAAAGAGGAATTGTAGATTTAAGGGTACACAAAAGGCTGGAGAAACTCAGTGGGTGCAGCAGCATCTAAGGAGCGAAGGAGATAGGCGACATTTCGGGTCGAGACCCTTCTTCAGACTAGATTTGTCAGGTTTTTCTTACTTTGATGAGACAGAGCCCAAGTCCACAGTGAACTAGAGGCACCTGCAGTGAGAAGCACTTAAGGAAGAATGTGTCATAAAGAACAAATATGGATACCTAAGGAGGTGAGGCTCGTTGGATTGTGAAACTTAAAAAGCCTAGATCAAATAAGGAAATAATGCAGCACAAGTTGCAAACCAAAATGAGCACTGTAGACACCCTCACCGAGATTAACAACAAACAGCAAGATAAAGAGCAGCAAAATGCACTGCTGGGGATGAAAAAAAACATTAAATGGAAATGCAGGGGAAAATCAATTCAGGGTGGCACTGTGGTGCAGCGGTAGAGTTACTGCCTCACAGCGCAGAGACCAAGGTTTGATTCTGTCTATGAGTGCTGTCTGTACGCATGTTCGCCCTGCAACTGTGTGGTTTTTCTACGGGTGCTCCGGTTTCCTCCTACATTCTAAAGACAAGCAGGTTTGTAGGTTGATTTGGCTTCTGTAAATTGTCCCTAGTGTGTAGGATAGAATTAGTGTATGAGTGATCATTGGTTGGTGTGGACTCGATGGGCCGATTTCCAAGCAGTATCTCTAAACTAAACTAAAACAAAAAAAAAAGGAAATGGCATCCATGTTGAATAACATACTGACAGTACTAGTATTTACAGCAGAGACATATGGCACAATCTGAGCATTTTAAAGAACATATTAGGATTAAGTTTAATCGCTGTCACATGCAGAGGTGCAGTGAAAAGCTTTATTTTGCCTGGTATCCTATCAAATTAAATAATATTATGTATGAATACAATCAAGCCAAACTCAAGTACAATAGCTAGACTAAAGGGGAAGATGCAGATTGCAGAATATAGTTTTCAGTCCTATAGAAAAAGTAGGGGTAGGCATGAATAGGGTAGGCATGAATGGGACAGTGCCCTGGTTTATGGAAGCACCATTCAAAAGTCAGATAGCAGAGGGGAAGAAACAGTTCCAGAGCTTGGTGGTTCACACTTCTAAAATTCGATATCTTCTGCCTGGGAATTAGTCAAAACTGGGACATCAAAACTAACAAATAAAATAATATAAGGATTTTATTTTATTTCAGATAAAGAATTGCACCTTTGCAGGACAGTCTGCTTCTGTTCATATCTAGTTCCTGGCAAGTTACGTTTGGTGTTGGTGGAGACCTTTGCTTCAGCTACCTTTGCTTCAATTCCTTTTGTTGTTTCATTACCAACACCTTTCAGGAGGATGTTGCCATCTGCACATGATGGAAATAATGACACTTAAGAGGGACAACCAAATGATATCCATTCCACAAATTGTAGAGAACATTGCTGTTGGCCTGACAGCAAACTTCCCTCCATTTAGCAGCCCTGCCGCTGGATTGAAAAGATGTGCCTATCACTCTGACATTAATGAGAGGTGAATGGGAGAAAATAAAGGAACTATAGAGCCTCACTTTTCTCATTAGAAAATTATTGTGGTCCATACTTAAGGACAGAGTGAGGGAATAACTTTAAAATGTCACCAGATCTAGCAGAGCCAGAGTGATTTGCAAAGGGTAGGTCATGTGCAAAAACCCTAATTGAAGAGATGACTGCAGTGGAAAGGTCCACTGCAGTATTTACCAACTTCACACAAGAAGCTGTTCATTAACATTGAAGCTCATGCAATGATAGCAGATTATTGCTGTGGCAGGGAAGTTGGCAAGGAGTGTTTGATTGTTTTAGAAGTGAACACATAAACCACTGTAGAAACCTGAAAGGAAACAGAATCACTTGAATAGGCATACGGGCCTCATTATAGAATTATAGAATAATATAGCATAGAGGAAACCATTAGCTAAATATGACTGTGACAAGCCTTTGGCAAAACAATCCAATTTGCCCCACTATTAGCCTGCACACTGTAATTTTCCATTCAAATATTTATGCCTATGCTTATAAATATTGTTGTTGAACCTGGATGCTGCCAATTATGTTTCTGTGAATAACACTCAATCTGTGGAGTAGAGTATCGCATGCAGTCATTTGGAGTATTGTGTGCAGTTCTGGGCGTCACATTACAGGAAGGACCTGGAGGCTTTGCAAAGGTTACAGAGGAGATTTACCAGAATGATGCCTGCATTATGGGGTACTAGCAATAAGGAGAGGTTAGGCAGACTTGGATTGTTTTCTCTGGAATGCCAGAGCTTGCGGGCTGACCTATATAACCATATAACCATTACAGCACGGAAACAGGCCCTCTCGGCACTTCCAGTCCGTGCCGACCATTTGTTTTCCCCTAGTCCCATCTACCTGCTCCATTCCCTCCATACCCCTCCATTCCCTTCACGTCCATATACCTATCCACTTTACTTTTAAATGTTAAAATCGATCCTGCCTCCACCACTTCTGCTGGAAGCTCATTCCACACAGCCACCACCCTCTGAGTAAAGAAGTTCCCCCTCACGTTACCCCTAAACTTCTGTCCCTTAATTCTCATGTCATGCCCTCTTGTTTGAATCTTCCCTACCCTCAATGGGAAAAACGTATCCACGTCAACTCTGTCTATCCCTTTTCATCATTTTAAAGACCTCAATCAAGTCCCCCCTAAACCTTCTGCGCTCCAAAGTATAAAGACCTAACTTGTTCAACCTTTCTCTGTAACATAGTTGCTGGAACCCTGGCAACATTCTACTAAATCTCCTCTGTACTCTCTCTATTTTGTTGACATCCTTCCTATAACTAGGCGACCAAAATTGTACACTATACTCCACAATTGGTCTTACCAATGCCTTGTACAATTTTAAACATTACTTCCCTACTCCTATATTCAATGCTCTGATTTATAAAGGCCAGCACACCAAAGGCTTTCTTTACCACCCTATCTTTGAAAATCTACTTCATTATCCACAACACCACCTATCTTAGTATCATCTGCTTTTCCATACTTACTTATCCAATTTTCCAATTTTCCCCCCATCATCCAGATCATTGATGTACATGACAAACAACAGTGGACCCAACACAGATCCCTGAGGCACCCCACTGGTCACCGGCTTCCAACCTGACAAACAGCCATCCACCATTACTCTCTGACATCTCCCATTCAGCCACTGTTGAATCCATCTTGCTACTCCCCCATTTACACCCAAAGATTGAACCTTCTTAACCAACCTTCCATGGGGAACCTTATCAAAGGCCTTACTGAAATCCATATAGACAACATCCACTGCTTTACCCTCATCAATTTCCCTAGTTACTGCTTCAAAAAATTCAAGAAGTTTGTCAAACATGACCTTCCAGGCACAAATCCATGTTGACTGTTCCTGATCAGACCCTGTTTATCCAGATGCTTATATATATTATCTCTAAGTATCCTTTCCATTAATTTGCCCACCACTGATGTCAAACTAATAGGTCTATAATTGCTAGGTTTATTCTTTGAACCCTTTTTAAACAATGGAACAACATGCGCAGTACGCCAATCCTCCGGCACTATTCCTGTTTCTAATGACATTTGAGATATTTCTGTCATAGCTCCTGCTATTTCTACACTAACTTCCCTCAATGTCCTAGGGAATATCCTGTCAGGACCTGGAGACTTATCCACTTTTATATTTTTCAAAAGTGTCAGTACTTCCTCCTCTTTGAATCTCATAGTTTCCATAGCTACTCTAATTTTTCCCCTTAACTCACAGAGTTCAATATCCTTCTCCTTGGTGAATACCGAAGAAAAGAAATTGTTCAATATCTCCCCCATCTCTTTTGGCTCTGTAGATAGCTGTCCATTCTGGTTCTCTAATGGTCCAATTTTATCCCTCGTTATCCTTTTGCTATTAATATAGCTGTAGAAACCCTTTGGGTTTACTTTCACCTTTCTTGCCAAAGCAACCTCATATCTTCTTTTAGCCTTCCTAATTTCTTTCTTAAGATTCTTTTTACATTCTTTATACTCCTCTAGCACCTCATTTACTCCATGCCTCCTTTAATTATTGTAGATATCTCTCTCTTTTCGAAACAAGTGTTCAATTTCCCTTGAAAACCATGGCTCTTTCCAATTTTTACTATTTCCTTTCAACCTAACAGGGACATAAAGATTCTGTACTCTTACAATTTCGCCTTTAAATGTCCTCCATTTCTTTTCTACATCCTTCCCATGAAACAAAGTGTCCCAACCTGATAGAAGGGTATGCCTCTGTACCTCTAAAACTGAAACTAAAACCATGAGAGAGCAGGCCACTCATTTGACATCCTGTCCATCAACTTAAAACACACAATCCCTTCATCAACTGTGCAGCACTTGTCAGCCAAAGATAAACTGCAGCACGTCTTCGACATTTCTGCAGCAGCATCCTCCAAAACTATGATCCCCACCATCTTTGGCAGTGGATCCCCTGAGCCGAAGTATATCAGTCAGCTATCTGGCAGTCGCTGGGATAGATCTGTTTCTGGACACTATAACAGGCACAGACACAGGGATTTCAACCGCTAAGTGAATGCACAAGGGCAGTAGTATAGTTGCCACTTCTGTGCATATTATGATTATAAATGTTTTTATATTTGTTTTGTGAAGGCTGCATTAATATCAGCAATGTATATTGACTGACATCTCAATCCACCTACTGAGCTACCACCTACCTCATTGGAGACCTTCGGACTATATTTCTTCAGACTTTACTGGACTTTATCTTGCACTAATCATTACTCCCTTTATCATGTACACTTTATCTGTACACTGTGGATGGCTCGATTGTCTTTCCGCTAACTGGTTAGCATGCAATAAAAGCTTTTCACTGTAACTTGGTACACGTGACAATAAAATAAAGCAAACTAAACTAATGAATTCAAGGCTGACGTAATTGACACCTTAAGTCTAGATAGCCTTCCAACCACAGTAACCTTTTGTAAATCCTGGCAAAAACAGAGCAGCCATAGCTCCAAAATTTAGTAAGGACTCATGTATTGTTAGGCCATTTTGGTCAAGTCTGATGTGCTTAATTCCATCTGTACATTATTGTGACAAAATCTCCCTTACATTGTTGCAGGAGAGGCTTCCAGAAGAAGCTAACAGAACTTGAATAATGCAACATTTACCCTGAAATCTAAACAAACCTGCCAGGGGCTCAACACTAAGCAATCAACAAAGGGCAGGGTAACTGTCTAGCAACATTATTTACAATATGTACACTTAGTTTGCATTTATCCAATTAACTTCATGCATTTTAGGTTTCCTTGGATGTCTTCTGCAGAAATCCCATCCATCTGTCAATTGAATACGCAACACTGATCTGGGCCCCAGACTTACTGGCACCATTCAGAAGTTTGTCTTATTTCTACAGAACACATTAAACTTGACCGAAATGGCCTAGCATTTGGCCGAGTCCTTACTAAAGTTTAGTACCTTGACTGCTCGGTTTTAGCCAGGATTAACACATGGATCAAGCACAACTACTGTGTGAGTGCATTGGGCACCATTTTGAACTATTTGGTCTTCCACTGTGCGCAAACTAAGCATGTTACATTTAATTAAATACAGATTATATATCGTTTGCATGGCCTTTTTCTCCTCAAGAAAAGTGTAGAACATGTAACCAAAAAAATCGAGATTTTTAAGGGCGGCACAGTGGCACAGTACGGAATTTGTACATTTTCCCTGTGACTGCATGGGTTTTCTCCTACACTCCAAAGACGTGCAGGTTAATTGGCTTCAGTAGGTTAATTGGCTTTAGTAAAATTGTAAATTGTCTTTAGTGTAAAGAACAGTGCTAGCGAACGGGCTGATCACTAGTTGGCATGGACTCGATGGGCCAAAGGCCCCGTTTCCGCACTGTTTCTCTAAAGTCGAAAGAATAGGATGGACTCTGTTGCTTAATTGCTCTTTTATCTATTAACTTTTGTTTGCACTCATTTTTCTATTCATTGAAAATAACCCTTCTTCCATGAAATACCCCTTTGATTGATTTCTTTATCCTGTTTGGCTGCTTCTATAAAGTCTTTGATTTCACAACCACTGATCCCTAAATGTTCTCACATAGAAACAACTCATCTGTCCAATATCATTCTCCAGAATTAGATCCATTCTTTTTTAGGCTGGCTGAGAAAGTTCTCTGAGATGTTGTGATCTAGAAAGTCGTTTTACCAGATTAGAAATATCTCTCACAGGTACTAAGCTAGTAAATTGTCTGAAAGGCACAGATCTAGAAAGTTTAGTTTAGCTCATTACTGTCATGTGTACCGAGGAATAGTGAAAAGCTGTTTGTTGCGTACCATCCAGGCAACAAATAGGCTATAGTTTTAAAGAAGGAACTGCAGATGCTGGAGAATCGAGGGTACACAAAAAGCTGGAGAAACTCAGCGGGTGCAGCAGCATCTAAGGAGCGAAGGAGATAGGCGACGTTTCGGGTCGAGACCCTTCTTCAGGCTCCTTAGATGCTGCTGCACCCGCTGAGTTTCTCCAGCTTTTTGTGTACCAACAAATAGGCTATATATGATTACAATGAAGACATCCACAATGTACAATTACAGGATGAAGTGTTTAATGTTTAAGTTCAAGATAAAGTCTAATAGTGTCTGATTAAAGACAGCTTGAAGGTGCCCTATGAGGTAGATGGGAGGTCAGGACTGTTCATGGGTGCGAGGACAGTTCAGTTGCCTGATAACAGCTGGGAAGATACTGTCCTTGAATCTGGAGGTTTGCGTTTTCAAACTTCTCCGATACAAATCAATTTAGAAAGATCCGATCCTTTCCCTCTTTGTTCTGGCGAACAGAATCACCCACAGAGAAGGGAGTCTCCACATAATGATCTCACATGCATCATCTCCGGCAGTTGCGGCATGCGTGTAAGGTTGTGTTTAAGCTTGTAGTTGGAGCATTGCCCCTTGAAGTAACTGGTATCAAAGTCAATAAGTCCAGTTGTTTTGGAGTAGATAACATCAAGGGCTGAAAATCTCACTCAAAATGAATTTTGTATGTGTCACTGATCATGTTCATAAGTTCATGAGCAGAATTAGGCCATTTGGCCCAACAAGTCTACATCGCCATTCAATCATGGCTGATGTATCTTTCTCTCTGAACCCCATATGCCTTCTCCCTATAACCCTTGACACCCTTACTAATCAATTGCTGTTGGTGTCATAAGGTCATAAGTGATAGGAATAGAATTAAGCCATTCGGCCCATCATGCCTAATCTGCCATTTAATCAGGGCGATCTAGCTCTCCCACCTAAGCCTATTCTCCAGCCTTTTCCCTATAACCTCTGAGAACTGTACTAATCAAAAATCTATCTATCTCTGCCTTAAAAATATCCACTGACGGCCTGTACAGCCCACTGTGGCAAAGAATTCCACAGATTCATCATCCTCTGACTAAATAAATTTCTCCTCATCTCCTTCCAAAAAGAATGTCCTTTAATTCTATGGCTATGACCTCGAGTCCCAGACTCTCCCACTAGTGGAAACATCCTCTCCACGTATACTCTATCCAAGCCTTTCACTATTCTGTATGTTTCAATGCATTCCCCCCTCATTCATCTCCAGCGGGTACAGGCCCAGTGCCAACCAACGCTCATCATAGGTTAACCTGCTCATTCCTGGGATCATTCTTGTAAACCTCCTCTGGACCCTCTCCAGAGCCAGCACATCTTCCTCAGATATTGTGCCCAAAATTGCTCACAATACTCCAAATGCAGCCTTACCAGCACCTTATAGAGCTCAGCATTACGTCGTTGTTTTTGTATGAGCCCTTTTGAAATAAATGCTAGCATTGAGTTTGCTTTCTGCCATGTTAAAAATGTCAGAGAAGAAATGTTACATACCACCAAATCCTTTCTCTGGTTGTGGTGGTGGCTGTGTCATCAACTGCCTTGGCATGAAGCTCTGAAATGCTTTCCATAAATCTATCTCTACCTCCATTTTTAAGTTGCTCCATAAGGTGTACCAACTAAACAAAGATCCTATCCTCATATTTGGTTATGTGGTTGGTGCTAAAAGTACCTACTGTTACTTTGCTGTATGGTGGGAAACATGCCTGCTTTCCTGCTGTAGGAAACATGCCTTTGTGCTGGAAAGGTACAGAGAAAATGTATGAGGGTGATGCCAGGACTCAATGCGCGGAGCTATAGGAAAAGGCTGGGCAGGCTAGAACTATATTCCCGGGAGAGGCGTACAAAATCACGAGAATTGATAGGGTGAATGCTACCTTTTTCCCAGGGAAGAAAGGTCCTGATCTGAAACGTCACCTATCCATGTTCTCCAGTGATGCTGCCTGACCTGCTGAGATACTCCAGCACTTTGTGTCGTTATTTATAAACCAGCATTTTCAGTTCCTTATTTCTCTATGATGTATTACTTTTGTTTTCGAGGATAGCAGTGGGGTTAGAAGGAGATGGAAAACTGAAATAAAAAAGAAAATTAACAAGATTCGTTATATGCAGTTTCTTGCTATGGTGGTGACACCACCCACGAGTAAGCACTCATCTTTGATAGAGCGCCGAGTCATTTCTTAATTAGTAAGGGAGTCAAAGGAGAAGGCAGAAGAATGGGGTTGAGAGGGAAAAATAAATTAGCCATGATCGAATGCTGGAGTAGACTTGATGGGCCGAATGGCATAATTCCACTCCTACGTCTATGGTCTTAAGACTGTGTGTAGGCGGCTATATATCTTGGAACCAGTTAAGACTGGACCACGATCTAACATCTTCCACATTTGGTTTTCCTTTCAGTCCTCCTGGCAGATTGGTTTTGAGTTCAATTTGATAACTTGTTTTGGTGGGATCTGAACTCACAACCTCTGGCTTGCTCAACCCATATCTTGGGCCGCCAAGTAAACCATGCGATTGAATACTGTGGTCATCCAAATATGTGGGGTATGTTTTGTTCCATACTATAAAGCACACATAACTAACTGCTAAAGAACAAAAGGGACAGCTTTAAAGTAAAAATATAAGGTGATGAATTCTGTAATTTCATCACTTCGGCCAATAAACTCTTAACACATTGTAAAATATTATGTTTTCACGTATTCAAACTAGTGTGCTCAGTTTGAAAGAATGCACCAGATGCATACAATTCTCTGCCGTCCTCAATGCCATCTGTGGCAATGAATTCCACAAGTTCACCACCCTTTGGTTAAAGAAATTCCAACTCATTTCCATTCTAAAGACAAGTACTTTTATTCTGAGGCTTTGCCCTCTGGTCCTAGACTCTCCCACTAGTGCAAACATCCTCTCCATGTCCACTCTATCTCAGCCTTTCATTATTTGGAAGGTTTTAATGCGATCCCCCTCTCATCCTTCTAAATTCCAGCAAGTTCAGACCCAGAGCCATCAAACGCTTCCCATACCTTAACCCGATCATCCCTGGGATCATTCTCGTAACCTTGTTGCCATACTTCCCTTTATTTTTGGCAGCATGAATTGTTAAAAATGCCATTGTCAAAAATTCCTGCATCCACCCTCTCACCATCCCGCCCCCATCCCAGTACTAATTTCACTGTAGTCCTGCTTAGTTTCACTGTTTGTATCACTTGTATCACCTTCTCCACAGCCAACAATTGACCATTGTTGGCTCTACCTTTCCTTGATCATCGGCGCTGGCTTTGATTTGTCCTTTTGCATACCTTACATTCATCTGTTCTTTGTACCTTTTCATATCTCTCATTTCCCTCTCCCCTGACTCTCAGCCAGAAGAAGCATCTTGACCTGAAACTTCACCTATTCCTTTTCTCCTACGATGCTGCCTGACCCGCTGACCCCAGCTTTGTGTGTCTACCTTCAGGGAAGGTGTACCAGGTTTTACCATTTCAGGACCAGTTGGGGCATGTGAACAACTCCACAGTGGCAGTGATATCTCAACCTCCATTAAGTCTGTGGCACAGGGGAAGTTTAATAGGCTGCAAGGATTGTATGAAAATTGAGTGTTGGGATTAAACTGAAAGCAGCATAGTTCCGTTTATTAATAAGCACAAACTTGTGCAGTGAAGCCCTAAAAGTCTGGGAAAATTCCTATATTACAATAGTGACAAAATTTTTAAGAAAAAAAAGGTGTTCATTTAATAGCTGTGGCTATCCGATGGTCACGAGAGGATCGATTGAAATGCATGTTCTTCCTGTTTTTTGCTAAACTTATGCAGGCAGTTATCAGTGGCCAATGTATATTTTGGATGGCCCCTGAGATAAGGAGAGCTCCAATGGGTTGTGATTTAAGGGCACTGTGAGAGCAATGGCAAGGCGGAGGCCTCATATTTCAGCTCATGCTGGTGTTCTCTTCCCACAGCTTCTGTTTATGCATCCCAAAGTTCAACATACAGCAGGGGGGTAGGGGAGGAGATGGGGGGTGGTTAACAACATGCTAGATGAGAGACTGCCAAACCAAACACCATCACACGTCCAAGAAAAGAAAAGCAGGTAACAGTGTAGACCAAATATCACCATTAAAAACCGAGCATCCAGGAGTTTTCTACCTCTCTGCCTTTAGATGAAATGCAATGATGCTCCATGCTGTGTACATCCTTCCAACACATGGCCAGAGATGATCAGCTGTAATTATTTTATGGCCTGCGCTTACTCTTGTGGCCAAGGTTGTGATCCATCTCCCCGCAGTACAATATCCCTGCACAGAGACACAGGCTAGATAGTTCTGCTAGTTCACAATAGTTGTGTCCCTAAGAAACCTCAAGGTGTAGAAAATCGTATTGTGAAAACAATTGTGTCAATGGGAAAAAGAATTTTCAAATTTGCAATAACAAATGGATATTTCCTCCAGCTCGTAGTTTAATTTTGTTATAAGACAATAGACAATAGGTGCACGAGTAGGCCATTTGGCCCTTCAAGCCAGCACCGCTGTTCACTGTGATCATGGCTGATCATCCACAATCAGTACCCCGTTCCTGCCTTCTCCCCATATCCCTTGACTCCGCTATCTTTAAGAGCTCCATTTAACTCTCTCTTGAAAGCATCTGGAGAATTGGCCTCCACTCCTTTCTGAGGCAGAGAATTCCACAGATTCACAACTCTCTGGGTGAAAACGTTTTTCCTCATCTCCGTTCTAAATCGCCTACCCCTTATTCTTAAACTGTGGCCCCTGGTTCTGGATTCCCCCAACATCGGGAACATGTGTCCTGCCTCTAGCGTGTCCAATCCCTTAATAATCTTATGTGCTTCAATAAGATCCCCTCTCATCCTTCTAAATTCCAGTGTATACAAGCTCAGTCGCTCCATTCTTTCAACAAATGACCACCATCCCGGGAATTAACCTCATGAATCTATGCTGCACTCCCTCAATAGCAAGATAGTCCTTCCTCAAATTTGGAGACCAAAACCACACACAATACTCCAGGTGTGCTCTCACTAGGGCCATGTACAACTGCAGAAGGACCTCTTTGCTCCTATACTCAACTCCACGTTTATGGCCAACATACCATTAGCTTTATGACTGCCTGCTGTACCTGCATGCTTTCTTATGGTAACTGATGAATAAGGACTCCCAGATCTCGTAGTATTCCCCTTTACCTAACATGACACCATTCAGATAATAATCTGTCTTCCTGTGCTTGCCACCAAAGTGGAGAACCTCACATTTATCGACATTAAACTGCATCTGCCACTCACCCAACCTGTCCACGTCACCCTGCATCCTCATAGAATCCTACTCACAGTTCACACTGCAACTCAGCTTTGTGTCATCTGAAAATTTGCTAAATGTTACTTTTAATCCCTTCATCTAAATCATTAATGTATATTGTAAATAGCCTTGCGGTACCCCACGAGTCACTGCCTGCCATTCTGAAAGGGTCCCGTTAATCCCTACTCTTTGTTTCCTGTCTGCCAACCAATTTTCTATCCATGTCAGTACCCTACCCCCAATACCATGTGCTCTAATTTTGGCCACTAATCTCCGATGTGGGACCTTATCAAAGGCTTTCTGAAAGTCCAGGTACACCACATCCACTGGCTCTCCCTTGTCCATTTTCCTAGTTACAACCTCAAAAAACATCAGAAGATTAGTCAAACATGATTTCCCCTTTGTAAATCCATGCAGACTCAGACCGATTCTGTTACTGCTATCCAAATGTATCGCTATTTCATCTTTTATAATTGACTCCAGCATCTTCTTCACCACTGATGTCAGGCTAACTGGTCTATAATTTGCTGTTTTTCTCTCCCTCCTTTCTTAAAGAGTGGGATAACATTAGCTACCCTCCAATCCACAGGAACTGATCCTGTATCTACAGATCATTGGAAAATAATCACCAATGTGTCCACAATTTCTAGAGCCACTTCCTTAAGTACCCTGTGATGCAGACCATCAGGCCCTGGGGATTTATCAGCCTTCAATCCCATCAGTCTATCCAACGCCATTTCCTGCCTAATGTGAATTTCCTTCATTTCCTCTGTCACCAAAAGTCCTCTGGCCACTAGCACATCTGGGAGATTGTTTGTGTCTTCCTTAGTAAAGACAGATCCTTCCTTGCAAGCTAAAAATGCTAAAGGCTTTACATGTTACTTAGTTTCATAGAATGCCATTGCTCAAGTTTCAATAAAAGCAATTACTTGTCAATTTCCATGATCCCCTGTGGTAAAACTGACACAATGTGTTCTTAAGAGACAATAGCGACTGATTTACTGCGGGGGGGGGGGGGGGGGGGGGGGGGGGGGGTTACATGGAAACATTGTTTTTCCCTGGAATATCTTTATCCCAAGGCAGCAGTTTTTGTGCTTGTCAATTTCCAAAGTAATGTTTAAATAGCTCTCTTGTCTCCAATCGAAATTGCTTTATGACCAATTCAGCCCGCTTAATACGAATAACGCTCAAGAATTCACCAAGTAGCGTGATGCAAATGCGAGTTTCTGCAGCATTACCTATATCATGGCTAAGAAACGAAGAGGGCTGTGAAGGTTAGCTGAAGCCACTCTGTGTTCCTTCCGACAGGGAGCAGGTTCTCATGCCCAGATTCAACCACTGGAAATGAGAAGGCATTGAATGGTGGGGAGTTATTAAGCTAAACAGACCTCCAAGAATGATTGAGCAAAATATCAGTCACAGTACACTTAGTGGGATCAGAAACAGGAAACTGGACTGCGACGGTTATTGTTAGAATTATAGTCGCAGAGATGCTGAAGGTCCTGATGCTTATGAAGATAGACAAATCTCCCAGGCCTGATCAGATATATCCGAGGGAACGGTGGGAAGGTAGAGAGGAAATTGCAGGAGCGATTGAAGAGATTTGTGAGATGTCGTTAAATAAAAGTGAGGTGCCGGAAGACTGGAGGGAGGAAAATGTTGTGCCTCTATTCAAAAAAGGTTGCAGGAAAAAGGCTGTGATGTTAACATCAGTGGTCAGAAAGTTACTAGAGAGTATTCTGAGGGATAGGATGTACTAAGATGGACAAGGCTGATTAGGGACAGTCAACATGGTTTTGTACGTGGGAGGTCGTGTCTCACAAATCTGATTTAGTTTTTTGAGGATATAATTAAAAAGGTTGATGAAGGTAGTGCTGTAGACATTATATACATGGATTTTAGTAAGGCATTTGACAAGGTTCCGCATAGTAGGCTGCTCTGGAAGACTATATCCCATGGGATTCAAGGAGAGATAGATGAATAGATAGAAAATTGGCTTTATGAAAAGAAGCAGAGGGTGGCGGTGGAAGGATGCTTTTCGGACTAGAGGCAGCACCTAGCCAGGTTGTAGGGTGGCAGCCTCCCCACTAGGCGCCAGGCCTGAGCGAGGCTGCAGGCGGGCGTGAACCCGAGCGAGGCCACAGGCGGGATCCGAGCCAAGGATCCCGAGCGAGGTGGCAGGCGATCGTTGACCCGAGGGAGGCTGCGGGCGGGCGGGCATCGTGCCAGGCATCAAGCCGGGCTCGATCGGCAGCAGCAGCCTCCCCACCAGGCACGCGGACGCTGAGCGGGCGGGACCACTCTCCATGCAAGAAGAAGAAGAAGACTGGGACCCTAAAAGAAAGCTCGGAGCGATCTGAGGACGGTCAAAAGCAGCGGAGGGCGGCCGATCGTGGCTTCTGCGAGGGGTAGCCCACCCACCCGCGTGACAGAGGATCGGGTGGGGGAGACGGAGAGGAGGTCGTCCCCCGTGATGCCCAGAGATCACCAGGTGGATTCGGGATCACCAGCGAGGAAAAGGGGTCATGATACCCCGAGTCCCTGCGATCGACAGAGGAATTGCAGGTCTCCAGAGACGGCCTCTCCCAGAGGTAGTAATGGCCGCCATGGCCACTTTCCCATCGTGTTGCCCCTCACCCACGCCCGCGTGCTGATAATGACCGCCATGTTCTGGAACTTCAAGGAGCCCAGCGGAGCACGCAGCACGATCTGAGCAACAGTTTAAAAACACTAAGTGACAAATTTAAAGAAGTGAAAGTTAAGAAGCCAAGAAGTACAGAAGACATAACAGGGGTGATGGCCCTTGCAGCGCAAACAGAGGCAGGCAGTTAGTTCCATTGTGATGTCATCAGCGAGACCATCTCATTTATTTTCTAAGTTATTTGAGATTTGTGAAGATTTTCATAAATAACTTGAGAAATAATGCACAAAATTTTCAGATAAGGCAATTTTTGACATCATGGTGTAAATCCCTATCGGAATATGTAAAAATGTCACCATTAGCGCGTCGTGTTTTCGAGGAGATGTGAAACGCACATGAACATCACACAAATAAATACACATCCAAGATCAGAGTTTTATGAGTATAGAGATAGATTGGTGAGGCCACACTTAAAGTATTATGTTCAGTTTTGGACATCATATTAGGATCATACATGTTAGATGGATATGGGCCAAATGCAGGCAGGAGGGACTAGTGTAGATGGGGCATTTTGGCTGGTGCGAGCAAGACAGGCCGAAGAGCTAGTTTCCACGCTATATGACTATAACTCCAATTCCTTTCTCTAATTTGATTTTAAATGGTATTCAGAAATGATCAGGCAGGTTTCTACTCAAGCTTGTGTTATGCTGGGTCACAGAATACTGACGGATTGTGTCCTTCCTACACAAGGGAATTTGCAACCTAAAATCTTGATTTTAGCATTATTTTGAGGTTTCGTTGTGAAACTCTTCTGAGGCTTGAAATGGATTCAATCGATTCAGTTGTAAACTCCAGCTTGCAGTTTAGTTGTGTTGTGCTTGCTGGACAGTACACTCAGATGGGCTCCCTTTCACTTTTGAAATGTCCATGTATTGGAGGAGGGCCAGATGCACAACTGCCAGACTGTTGCTGATGGTTGAAAGCACAACTTCAAGTTGCAACCTGGTCACATCTGGAAACTTTCTCCTCGCAAAAATGTTTTGACACAGAGGGATTCTTTCTCTGGATGTGCTATATTTATGGGAAAGAACATCCAAAGAGTGAAGATGGTTGAGAAGCAAACTTTTCCATGTAAACTATTTGCTGCTCTTGTTAAAGAAGGAACTGCAGATGCTGGAGAATCGAGGTTACACAAAAGGCTGGAGAAACTCAGCGGGTGCAGCAACATCTAAGGAGCGAAGGAGATAGGCAACGTTTCGGGTCGAGACCCTTCTTCAGACTGGTCAGGGATCAGGGAAACGAGAGTTATAGACGGTGATGTGGAGAGATAAAGAACAATGAATGAAAGATATGCAAAAAAGTATCAATGATAAAGGAAACAAACCATTGTAAGCTGTTTGTAGTGTGAAAATGAGAAGCTAGTGCGACTAGGGTGGGGGAGAGAGATAGAGAGAGAGGGAATGCCAGGGCCCGAGGGCTGAGGGAGAGGTGGGAAGGGGAGGAGACAGCAAGGGTTAACAGAATTGAGAAAATTCAATGTTCAAGCCCAGAGGATGCAGACTCCCCAAGCGGAATATGAGGTGCTGTTCCTCCAACTTGCAGTGTTGCTCACTCTGGCCGTGGAGGAGGCCCAGGACCGAGAGGTCGGATACGGAATGGGAGGGGGAGTTGAAGTGCTGAGCCACCGGGAGCTGACTAACATCTCCCATCCAAGCTGTGGGAGTTCCCCAGTCCTAGCACTTAGCTTGGGACATAGCGATCACTTCAAATTGATAGATGATTTTTATATATAGGGTGTGTATGTGTTAGAGGCTGGGTTTGTTTTGGTTTCACCAATCTATAAAGGGTTTTTGACATAGGAGAAAGGATTTACCACAAGGGATTGATCTATCTTTAGACTGGCAGATCTCATGTGTACCAACTTTCGTGTCTTTCCTTGGAAGACCAGTATCTGCAGTTCCTTGTTTCTACACAAAGGTGTATGGTTTGTATTTTCTTTGATGCCCACTGATTTATGTGTCACAACCGGTCAAATTACATGATGACCACAAGGAGTGTCACCGCTAAGATTTTTTTTGGCCTATGTTTGGAACAAAACTATGATGTGACCTAAAGCTGATTAGCCCA
The DNA here is from genome assembly GCA_035221665.1 of Okamejei kenojei. NCBI lineage: Eukaryota > Metazoa > Chordata > Chondrichthyes > Rajiformes > Rajidae > Okamejei > Okamejei kenojei. Next base: position 32,705,895 of record CM069140.1, read on the forward strand.
ACGACACAACTGAAACCGAACATCTGCGAGTAGCGTATAAGAGGATGATGATACCTCTCATTACTCTGCTGATGAACAAGAGCAAACTGTTCGAACTATACAGGTGCATGTGTTATCCTAATTCCTCTCTATAGTCACAATCTTAGAAAGTGGTACAGTACAGCACAAGAACAGGTTATTTGGCCCATCATGTCTGTGCCAAACATGTTGCCAAGACCAACCCTTGCCAGCACATAATCCAGATCCCTCTATATCAGCCAAAAGTCTGTAGCCTCCTTTTGCTCTGATATTTTATTTAATTCTTACCATGTTTAATTTATAATGTTTTATTTTTAATTAACTACTGTATCGTGTTGTTACTTGCGAGCAAAGCACCAAGGCAAATTCCTTGTATGTATACATACTTGACTAATAGAATGAATTCAAGTCAATTCAATCCTGGAGACACCAAAGGGAAGAGTGGAATCTTGGTGATCTAAAGAATCGCAAAGCAGTTATTGATATTGTTTTCATGCTCTCCATCTTCTATAATATATAGGTTGCACATTTATCCTGTCATCAGTTTAATTGCTATTCGGTCCTCAACCCCATATTCCACATAGTATAATCCCCCTTTCATTTCACACTTCAGTATCCCATCTATCATATCCCTATCACATCTAACACCCTGCACCCTCAAATACCTGCCCAGTCTAATCCTATTCTTCCTTCCTTGTTTCCAATCACTATGGGAGTCTTGGGGACAGCCCCTCTCTAAGTGTAGGAAGGAACTGCAAACGCTGGTTTACACCGAAGATAGACACAAAATGCTGGAGTAGCTCAGCTGGACAGGCAGCATCTCTGGAGAGAAGGAATGGGTGATGTTTTGTGTTGACCGAAACGTCTCCCATTCTTTCTATCCAGAGATGCTGCCTGTCCAGCTGAGCTACTCCAGCATTTTGTTTCCCTCTCTAAGTGTTGCCTGAAGGAATCTGTCAACTCTGCCAAGATCCCAACACTCGAGTTGTAGACCCAGCAAAATCCTGTAGAATTATAAGCCTCCTACTAACTAACTTACTTCCCATTCTTCTGATATATTCAGAAATAGTTTTAACAACAAATAGTGAAAGGCTTGGATAGAGTGGATGTGGAGAGGATGTTTTCACTCGTGGGAGTCTAGGATGAAAATTCATAGCCTCAGAATAAAAGGACATACAGTTGGAAAGGAGATGAGGAGGAATTTCTTAAGTCAGAGGGTGGTGAATCTGTGGTATTCATTGTCACAGAAGGCTGTGGGGGCCAAGTCAATAAATATTTTAAAGACGGAGAATGGTAGATTCTTGATTAGTACAGATGTCAGGGGTTATAGGGAGAGGCAGGAGAGTAATTGGAGCAGAATTCGGGGATTTGGTCCATTGAGTTTACTCCGCCATTTAATCCTGACTGATCTATCTTTCCCTCTCAACCTCATTCTCCTGTCTTCTCCCCTTAACCCTTGACACCCTTACTAATCAATAACCTGTCAATCTTTGCTTTAAAAATACTCAAAGATATGCCCTCCATTGGTGCCTGTGAGTGAAAACCACAGATTCACCACCCTCTGGCTTAAGAAATTCCCCCTCATCTCCATTCTAAAGGTACAGAATAAAGAAGCTTGGCTAATTATCTATTTTGCCTGCAAGGAAACTATTGATGAGATTGATATCATCACGTGATGGTATCCCATCTTCTTCAATGAGTCATTGCCTCCCAAATATTGGCCCATTTACCTCAACCTTAAGAATAAAGCCAATGACTTCAAACAGGATCAAACAAAGCACACGATGAGCGTCATCACTATGTCTTGACACATTGTTAAGACCATCTATCACTATCTAACACTATTCCCTCAGTTAAATGAAAACACAAGAAAAAATGAAAAGCTGGAAAACAAAAACAGAAAATGCTGCAAATTTTCAACGTCAGGGAGCATCTGTGGAACGAGAAACAGTTAACATTTTGGGGCCACATGCGCTGCCAGACTTTAGACTTTGAGACAGAGCGTGAAAACAGGCCCTTCGGCCCACCGAGTCTGCGCCGACCAGGGATCCCCGTACACAAGCATTATCCGACACACAAAGGACAATTTTCAATTTTATCAAAGCCAATTAATCTACAAATCTATACTGTATATCTTTCAGGTCAGTGAGAACGTAAAACTCTGTACAAAAAGCACCCATAGTCAAGATCAAACCTAGATCTCTGTCGCTGTAAGGCAGCAAATCTACCACTGGGCCAGGTATGCCAGTTTGTTGAGTTTTTCCAGCCTTTTCAGCAGTTATCTCATTCACAGGACCAGCATTAATTAGAGATGCAAGGAACTGTAGATGCAGGAATCGTGAACAAAACACAAAGTGCAGGAGGGACTCAATTGGTCAGGCGGCATCTGCAGAGGGTATGGACAAATGACGTTTCACGTTAGGAGAAGGGCCCAAGTTAAAATGTCGCCTATCCATGTTACAGGGTCATAAAGAACATAGCAATCCCATTTCCCACATGCATTGCAAGTGCAACTGAAATGGTGTTAGCATACCTGCCTTCACTGTCCTCTTACACAGTTTAAAATTTCAACCGTCCTGTGATTGATAAACATTTTCCTCAGATCTCCCCAGTTACTTCTCTGACATCTATCTATCTATCTATCTATCTATCTATCTATCTATCTATCTATCTATAAAACTCTGATCTTGTTATCTTCCGACTTGGCGGGACGGTCCACCCCTTCCTGCGCCATCGCGTCTTTACTGGAGCTGAGGATGGTCAACGGAGGTTCCAACCGGACTTTCAGAGGGACCCGAAGCAGCCACCCCCCCCCCCCCCCCCCCCACAAGCAACCACCCAGCATCGGAGACCGGACCCGGCCCCGCCCAGAGTTGGAGGCCCGGCCCAGCCCAGAGTTGGAGACCCAGCCCAGCCCAGAGTTAGAGACCCAGCCCAGCCCAGAGTTGGAGACCCAGCCCAGCCCAGAGTTAGAGACCCAGCCCAGCCCAGAGTTGGAGACCCAGCCCAGCCCAGAGTTGGAGACCCAGCCCAGCCCAGAGTTGGAGACCCAGCCCAGCCCAGAGTTGGAGACCCAGCCCAGCCCAGAGTTAGAGACCCAGCCCAGCCCAGAGTTAGAGACCCAGCCCAGCCCAGAGTTAGAGACCCAGCCCAGCCCAGAGTTGGAGACCCAGCCCAGCCCAGAGTTGGAGACCCAGCCCAGCCCAGAGTTAGAGACCCAGCCAGCCCAGAGTCGGAGACCCAGCCCAGCCCAGAGTTAGAGACCCAGCCCAGCCCAGAGTTAGAGACCCAGCCCAGCCCAGAATTGGAGACCCAGCCCAGCCCAGCCCGGAGTCGGAGATGTCGCCGATGTCGCGAAATGGAAAGCGGAGATTCTGATCTCGGCGGAGGAGAACGACCAGTGACCAGCGCCCGCTGAGAGTCTCCATCGCATTGCCAATCCCAGCCACTATCTCTCTGGACCTCCTCGCCGGCTCCTCCCCCCTTCCCCCGTGATGCCGCCCTCTCACCATGGCTCTTCCCCGTCTTTTCTCCGAACTCACTCCCCCCGCCCCACACACCCCTCTCCCCCAACAACTCCCCTCCCCCCACAAGGCCCTTTACCCACACACTCCCCCACCCACACACACCCCCCACAAACACCTTCTCACACAACCCCCGCCCACATCCTGCCCCCACACACCGCTCCCCCCGCTCACACACCCCTCCCCACCACAATCCCTCTGCCCACACCCCTCTCCCCCACACATGAAGAGGAGGGGGAGGGAGTGCTCGGGGATGACGGGAAATGAGCCGCGCCTGCAGAGTTATGGTGTATGGGTGAGTGGTGGAATATTGCATTGGGGAATGAGTTGCATTAGGTGACCAGACCTCCTGTGAGACTGGGACCCAATGGGTCCCATTTAGTCTAGTTGCTAAATAAAAACAGAAACCGCCCGACCAGAGATGTAGAAACATGGAATGGCAGATGCTGGCTTACCAAAGAGAGCCACAAAGTGCTGGAACTACTCAGCAGGTCAGGCAGCATCCCTGGAGAACAGGGATACGTGATGTTTTGGGATGGAACCCTTCTTCAGGCATGGCAGGAAATAAGGCTAGAAGTGTGGAGATCAATCCTCAAGCTATACCATTCTCAACTCTTTAATCCTTTTGCCTCACACCAAGTGGGTGCTCATCTCTGACTTTTGTCCATCCATCAGCCTATCAAACCCACCCCCCCCCTGTGTTAACCCATGTCTTGCCATGCGTTTTCCTTCCCATCCACCTTTCTAGCTTTCTTTACCCCCCACCCGTGCAATCAATCTGAAGACGGATCCCAACCTGAAATGTCACCTATTCACAATCTCCAGGGGTGCTGCCTGACCTGCTGAGTTACTCCAACATTTTATACCCTGCCAGAGATATTGTCTTTGTTCATTCCATTATTTCCTCATCTGCCCTGCTACAGAAAACAAACTTGTTGACTTGCTTTCTCAATTCTGATGAAGAGTATTGGAAACTTTAACAATAACTATTTTTCATTGGCCTGCTGAATTTTTTGGTTGGCTTTCTCAACTGCATTTTCTTGATAACTATTAGGAGTACGACCTTGGGCTGACATCATAACCAATTTAGTTTCAAAGGTAAAGCAATTGTAAGGTTTTCTCATGAACTAACATTGCTCAATTAACAAGCTTTTTGCTACTTTGTCATTACAAAACAGTATTCTACACAATTGTGTTTTGTTGCAGGTGTTTTTCTAGAAATAAATACTTAACATCCAAGTCAGTACTAGACCATACAACCATAAGACAGGGGCTGCATCAGGCCATTCGGCCCTTCGAGTCTACTCAACTATTTAATCATGGCTGAGCTATTTTTCCTTCTCAACCCCAATCTCCACTTTAAAAACACCTAATGACTTGCCCTCCACTGCCGTCTGGCAATGAATTCCCCAGAATCACCATCCTCTATCCAAAGAAATTCCTCCACATCTTCATTCTAAAGGTCCTTTTATTCTGAGGTCCTAGACTCTCCCGCTTGTGGAAACATGCTCTTCACATCCACTCCATCCAGGCATTTCATTATCCGGCAGGTTTCAAAGAGAACCCCCTCATCCTTCTAAACTGCAGCAAGTAATGAACCAGAACCCTCAAACGCTCCTCATTAACCCAATCATCCCCGGGATCAACATCAGATTGACACCAATGGTCACAGCATGAGAGCTCCAGTTCCTAGTTGCTGCTAGTACATTGTAAGACAATGAGGATCTGATTTCTGAAAAAATATCAGGTTAGTGAATAAACATCTGAATGCAGGAACAGAGACATAACTCATTACGACAGTGAACGCTTTGTTTTCAGGATCTGTACTTTGAAGTGGTTGAACGAAGCTGGCTGAAATCCTCATCAAAATCTGCAGCTCTTGCATTCGGTGATGAATAAAATATGCCGTTTACATTCAGTTGTTGACTCATTTTCAAAAGGCACTCCTGAAAAATTAACATGCTTTTTGGACAAATTCATTGGCTGTGGGAGCCCAGTCAAGTGCCAAAATACAACTGCCAGCTATTATTTGTCTGATTCAGCTTTATAATTGAGTGCCTGGAATTTATAAAATCCAACCATAAATGGTAACTGGTTTTGTACCATGTAAAAAGAGAAAGGGTCTGCTTGCTTTCTCGACATAGTTTCTTCACATTTGTTTCATCGAACATAGAACAGTACGGCGTAGGGACAGGTCATTCAGTCCACAATATCAGTACAGAACATGATGCCATTAAACTAATCTCCTCTGCCTACAGGATACGATCCATATCCTCCATGGCCTGCATGTATATTGAACAGAAAACAGTACAGCACAGGAATGGAGCCTTCGCCCCCACCACATTTGTGCCAAATATGATGCCTAGTTAAACTGATCTTACCGGCCTTTATATGATACATATCACTCTATACCCTGTACTTGCATGTGCCTATCTAAAAGCCTTTTAAATGCTTCCATTGTATCTGCCTCATCCACTCAGTATCATGTTCTAGGAACCCACCACTCTCTGTGTAAAAAAAACTGCCCCGCACATCTCCTTTAAACTTTACCCCCTCACCTTAAAGCTATGCCCTCTAGCCTTTGACATTTCCAACATGGGGGGAAAAGGTTCTGACTGTCCACCCTATCTATGTCTCATATTTTTATATACTTCTGTCAGGTTGTATCTCAACCTCCGACGCCACAGAGAAAACCAACCAAGTATGTCCATCTCTACATGTGGTTAATACCCTTTAATCCAGGCAGCAGTCTGGTTAACTTCTTCTGAACCCTCTCCAAAGCCTCCACCAGAATTGCACACAATACTCCAAATGTGGTCTCACCAAAGACCTATAAAGCTGCAACATGAATTGGTCAGATTAAACTCCATCTTCCATTTCACTGCCCTTATCTGTAATTGATCTAATTCCCACTGTATATTTTGATAGCCTTCTTCACTGTCCACAGCCCCACCAATTTTGGTGTAATTGCCAAATGTTCAAACCAATTCATCTACATTTACATCCAAGTACTTTATATATATATCACAACTAACAGGTCCCTGTAGAACCGCTAGTCATCAACCTCCAGGCAGAGCACCCTTCAACCACAACCCTCTTGTGCAGGAAGGAACTGCAGATGCTGGTTTAAACCATCTGTAGAAGGGTCTTGACCCGAAATGTCACCCATTCCATCTCTCCAGAGATTCTGCCCATCTTGCTACTCCAGCATTTTGTGTCTATCTACCACAACACCTCCGTCTCCTAAGGGCAAAACAGTTCTGAATCCACAATGCTGAGTTACTCCTGCATTTTGAAGAAGGGTCTTGACCCGAAACGTCGCCTATCTCCTTCGCTCCTTAGATGCTGCTGCACCCGCTGAGTTTCTCCAGCCTTTTGTGTACCCTCTGAATCCACAATGTTCAAGTCACAGTGGATCCCATGCGTTTAACCTTCTTCAAGCATTCCAATCCAAAATGTTGCTTATTCTCTTTCTCCAGAAATGCAGCCTGACCTGCTGAGTTACTCCTGCATTTTGTGTCTAGCTTCACTATAAACCGGCATCTGCAGTTCCTTCCCACCATTAACAGCTTTGTTTCTATTATTTATCCAATTTCCAAGGACAGCCTTAATCATCCCTGAGATAATACATCCTATTTTCCAACAACTTATTTGTTAAATGCAGGAACTTGAGCAAAACGCAGAGGGCTGGAGGAATTCAGCAAGTCAGGCAGCATCTGGGGAGGGAATTGACAGAGAACATTTTAGTAGGAAAGAACTGTCCCAATCTGAGGAACTGGCCTGACCTAAAATGTTATCTGAAGAGGGTCTGCACCTGAAATGTCACCCATTCCTTCTCTCCAGAGATGCTGCCTGTTCCGCTGAGTTACTCCAGCATTTTGTGTCTATCTTTGGTTTAAATCAGCGGGACAGGCAGCATCTCCGGAGAGAAGGAATGGGTGGGGTTTTGGGTGGAGACCCCCTTCAGACAACATTTTAGGTCAGACCAGTGCTCAGATTGATCTGTCTGACTGAAACAAAATCGCTCCATTCCCTCCACAGATGCTGTCTGATTCCCTAAGTTCGTCCAGCAGTTTGTGTGTTGCTCACTTAATAGAGGAGATTACTTAAACATTCTTTGCAAAAAAAAATTAAATGAAGGCTGCTCAGCATTAATGCCACAATAAATCACGTTGCTTGCCTCTTACCAAAATCAAAAACCTTTGTTTAATGCCTTTTAAGTATTCTTCGTTCCAGAGGAGCAAGCCGCTCTCGGTCATTACTGACCATGGGTGATGCACCCTGGTCGGATGCACGCCTGCTTGCCCATGCAGCACGTCCCCCCCCCCCACTCCACGTCGCTGATCGATCCAAAGGAACAGCAGGGCCATTGCAGGAGCTGCCAGAGCAAGGTTGTAGACAACGACAAACTGCCTTAGGGGCTCCGACTCCGGATTTTCTTGAGGTTTACTCCTGGAGCCTTTTCCATGACTGGATATGGCCACAAGGCAGTGGAGGTTTTAAATTAGAATGTTCCCTCTCCAGATGGACTGCCTTCCCAGGCTGACGAGCCCCATCTGCCCGAGACTCGTGGGGGTGGGAGCGTCTACCTTCCCATGCAGGTCTATAGCACCTGCCCACTGTCCAGAGGAACAATATATTTATTCTGTGCTAGTATGAGAGTTTGCTACAATAGTGTGTACCGATAGACTACTTTTTAGACATTTACCTGAAACTTTAAAGAAACAGAGTGGAAACAGGCCCTTCGGCCCACCGAGTCCACACCGACAGCGATCACACTTTATACTAACATTGTCCCTCACACTAATTTACAATTTTTACTGAAGCCAATTAACCTACAAACCTTTTCATCTTAGGAGTGAGGGAGGAAACTGGAGCGCTTGAAGAAAACTCATGCAGTCACAGAGAGAACATATAAATTCCGTACAGATAACACCTTTGGTCAGGATCAAAACCAAGTCTCTGGTGCTGTAAGACAGCATCTCTACTCCACTGTGACACCTCTGGGATCACATGGGCTAGGTCATGTCCATTGCCTCTTACACCCACACGTAGCCCATGTGGTAATCCCACTTTCACAGGTGCAGAGGGTGGGAGGATGAAGAAGGGAGAAGGTTTGCAGGAATGACAGGGTCGAAGGAAGGGAGAGGGTTTGCATGAATGAAAGAGTTTGAGGGTGGGAGAGGGGATGAATCAGGGTGAGAGGGTGGAAGGAGGAGGGATGAGGTAAAGGGCTTGAGGTAGGGTGAGGGGATGAGGGAGGGCCAGTGATGAGGAGGGATAGGAGATGAAGGGTGATGGGGATGAGGGAAGAAAGTGAATGAAGGGAAGGAGGCAATGAAGGGATGAGGGGGAGAGGGGATGTGAGAGGGCAATGGATGGGGAAAGGAGAAGGATGGGGAAGAGCAAGGGAAAGGTAGGATGAAGAGATGAGGGAGGGGATTAGGGAGTGAGAGCATGAGAGAGGGTGAGGGTGATGGTGTGAGGGAGAGCATGGGGATGAGGGAGGGTGAGAGAATGAGGAGACGTGAGGGGTAGGCATGGGAAATAAACATGAGGAGGGAATGGGGATGAGGGGTGTTTGGAATGAGCAAGAGTCAAAGGTGTGAGGGAAGATGGAATGCATGTGGTATGGGGTGAGTGGGAGTGGAGTAAAGAGCTAACGGAATGTTAGGATGATTGGATATGAGGGGAGGAGGGATATGTCGGGAGAGTGGTGCAGTGGGCTGTGGCGATGAGTGGGGGAGTGGATGAGGGGGAGGTGGGTTGAAGAGGAAATGGGGAAAAAAGGGGAAAGGGGATGATAGGGAAGTAGGAATGACAGGGGAGTAGGAATGATGTGGCAGTAGAGATGAAGAGGGAGTGAGGATTACAGGGAGTGGGGATTGGAGGGAATGCAGATCAGAGAGACTGTGGATCAGAGGGAATGGGGACAAGGGAATAGTGGGATGAAGGATGTGGGATGTGAGGAGGGGATGAGGGAGAGAGGATGGGGCAAGTGGAGGGGACAGGTGATGAGGGGGAGAGTGGAAAATGAGAGGGAGAGGGAATGAGGGCAAGAGGGTGAGGGGGAAATGGGATGAGGCGAGGGGATGAGGGGGAGAGTGGAAATGAGAGGGGGAGGGGATGAGGGGGAGAGTGGAAATGAGAGGGGGAGGGGATGAGGGGGAGAGTGGAAATGAGAGGGGGAGGGGATGAGGGGGGAAGGGGATGAGGGGGAGAGGTGATGGGGAGAGTAGATGAGGGGGATTGAGGATGAGGAAGAGAGTGCATATGAGAGAGAGTGGATGAGGGCAAGTGGAGATGAGGGGGGAGAGAAATAAGGGGGAGAGTGGGAATAAGGGGATGAGCGGGGATAAGGGAGAGAGTGGTTGAGCAGACAGGTGATGAGGGGGTGAGCAGTTGGAGGGGGGGGGGGTGAGGTTAGAGAATATCTGAAAGCAAAATTCGAGTGGAAAAGCCACCAATAACAGGACAAGATTGGAGAAATAGAATGAAATTGAGAAAAAAAGTGAAGTTTGCCTGTGTCACATTGAAAAGAAAGTCTTGGGTAGAAGGGATATGAATGGAGTAAGAATCGACTGAAGAAGGGTTCCAACCCGAAATGTCACCTATCCATGTTCTCTAAAGATACTGCCTGACCCGTTGAGCTACTCCAGCACTTTATGTCTTTGAATGGAATAAAGCCCTGGCTGGGGCGAAGGGTGAAGTTTGAACTTTTATTGCCTGACAGATGTGACGCTCAGAACAAATTCTGTTTACCTCATGCATTATCAGATGAATGAACTCATCCCTGAGATGGTATTTTCAAACCAGATTAATCTTGACAATATCATGGTAGGAATCATTCAACAACACAATTATAGTCTGCAATATTATCAGAGCTACAGCCCTGTTCCAATTCCCCTACCCTGAGTGTCCACAAGAAAGCAATAATAGACAGACAAAAATAGTTTTTTTAAATTATTTTTCAGCCTGTAAACAGAAGTGAACTGGAGAATGGATATGGATTATGTGCAGGCAGATAAGAGTTGGTCTTGGCATCATGTTCGGCACAGATATTGTGGGCCAAAAGGCCTGTTCCTGTGCTGTGTTCTATGTTGTACAGGGCTCTGGTGAGACCACACCCGGAATATAGTGTGCAGTTTTGGTCTCCTAATTTGAGGAAGGACATTCTTGCTATTGAGGGAGTGCAGCGTAGGTTCACTGGGTTAATTCCCGCGATGGCGCGACTGACATAGGATGAAAAAATGGATCGACTGGGCTTATATTCACTGGAATTTTGAAGGATGAGAGGGGATCTTATAGAAACATTTACATTTCTTAAGGGATTGGACAGGTTAGATCCATAAAAATGTTCCCGATGTTGGGGAAGTCCAGAACCAGGGGTCACAGTTTAAGGATAAGGGGTAGGCCATTTAGGACTGATGAGGAAATACTTTTTCACCCAGAGAGTTGTGAATTTGTGGAATTCTCTGCCACGGAAGACAGTGGAGGCCAATTCACTGGATGTTTTCAAAAGAGAGTTAGATATAGCTCTTAGGGCTAATGGAATCAAGGGAAATAAGGAGAAAGCAGGAATGGAGTATGAATATAGACGATCAGCCATGATCATATTGAATGGCATTGCTGGCTCAAAGAGCCGAATGGCCTACCCCTGTACCTATTTTCTATCTTTTTATGTTTCTATGTGTGGGGAGTGGATGCCAAAGTGGATTAACATAGAACTAGTGTGAACAAGTAATCAATGGTTGGTCTGGATTCGGTGAAGGACATGTTTCCATGCTGTATCAACTATTTTGTAGATGTGGCACAGAGGATTCTGAGTTGGCACATCAGATCCGAGCTGAGCCAAACACAACTGACCCAATCTTCCTGCATTTAGTCTGGAGCCATGTAGGTTGGCATGGACTTGGTGGTTCTAAGCTGTATATTTCAATCAAACATTCAATCAATCAATCAAGCCACTCTTGAAGGCAACATCTCATTCCACTACACCCCAGATGTCATCTCTTGCACCACAATCCTGATGGCCAGTAATGGGTGCAGACAGGCCATCATAAGTTCTAGGAGCAGAATTAGACCATTCGTCCATCACGTGTACCCCACCATTCCATCATGAGTGATCTATCATTCCCCCTCAACCCTATTCTCCTGTCTTCTCCCCATATCCCCTGACACCCTTACTAATCATGAATTTGTGATTCTTCACCTTAAAAATATCCATTGACTTCACCTCCAAAGTCATTTGCAGCAATGAATTCCACAAATTCACCACCCTCTGATTAAAGACTTGGGATCACCATTGTATTTTCTCTTGATAACCATCAGGAATGGTATCTCCAATGGGCCTCAGAAAATACTGACGACTATCTCTGGGCTTTCCAACTTTGCATGAAACCATAGCGCAGCGGGCAGAGCACTTACCCAGAGTGCGCCTTTGACTTCACTTCAAAGCGGGGACCTAATTGGCAGAGAGGCTGAAGCAATAAACAACATCTGTATCTTATTCTACAACTTTTATATGAAATATCAACACAGTGTTGCACAGTTGAACTGCCGACTGTTTACAGCTGGCATCCAAAGTGCCCCAGAAGATGATTAATCTAGCCTACTCACATGTGGAAGGCATTATTTCCTCAACTGTATCAAGGATCGAGTCTAATGTCACCAAAGCCTGCATCTAGGGAGGTTCCTTATCACAGCTAGTTTAACTGTTTTTGTGCTCGGCAGAAAGCAAAACCTTTCGAAACAAGGAAAAAGATCCTCTTTCCCGCAAACTAGTTACATCTTTGCGCAGAGTGACATCACTCTGCTTCTTCCTTCACCAAAATGGCTCTCCACCTCATGAACACTCTTCATTGATAACTCCATGGGTGCAAAGTTTAATTTATTTTGCATCATTCTGGCCCACATCCCATTATTTGAAACACTTCCAATTTATTTCCCATCTTATAGACCCATTCTCAACCTGATGGCTAAGATATGCCCATTGGCTGTGTCTAAAGATTCAATGATTCAGGCAGGGGACTTGGCAAACAGGAGTACTGAGCATGATCATTGTGAGGAACACCGCTGAGACATTGAGACACTCTTCAAGCCCATTGTCCTATCCGTTTAATTGCCCATCAGCAAGCCATTATGAGATTAAAATCATAACTGGCATCATCAACTGAACTCTCTCATTAAGAGACATCAAGCAGGATTAAAACCAAATGCATTTTAAGCCCCAAACAATCTCTATGTTGATTTCTCCAATTCCTGTTGAATTCTTCACATGTGCTCCCATTCTCTTCCACGTCCTGCACTTGGCCACATCATTTTGAAGGGGCCTGAGAGGGTTGGGAAAATCCCTGCCTCTTTGAGCTACCCACTGTTGTTTGTTTGCAATTCATGCACTGTAACACTGAAGCAAACAGTAATATTACTCCAAGCAGAAAGAACTTCAAGACTCTTAACTCTTATGCACTCTAAATATAGGTCACCCATGGCATGCCAAAATACCGCGCACTTTCTTCATGACTTTTTTCTTAATTACTCTTCCCTTTTCTTTTGTTATAGCTTTTTTTTGTAGACGAGTCTCTTTTATCAAAATATTAACTAACATTTTCAAAACATCTCTTGGTGGTTGTTTTTGTTGCCTGCCCCTCCCACCATCCATTTTCCATGGCTGAGTAACTTGGTTTGAAGGGAAAGATTTTGTTGATGAGAAAAGTTTGGTTGTAGCTGATGAGAAGTTTGGATTCTGCAGATCATATCAAAGAAATGGAGCAGAATAGCTTCAAAGCCAGAAACCAGACTACAATGCAACAATACCTAGGATATTTCCACATGGTTACGTCTCAGTAACAAAATATCCTGGGACATTGAGTAGAAACATGAACGACTTTTAGAGGTTTGATCTTTTGAATGGAAATTGAAGAAAAAGGCAATGTGGAGAGCAGAGATCAAATAATTTCAATTATGTGGGTAGTAAGAATTGTACTATGGTAATTTAAACAGGGCATGCAGACATCGATTTGACTTAACCAATTCATTGCACTGGACTATAGTGATCTGCTGTCATTTGGTTCTGGAATATGTGTTAGCTATACACCTGCTATATTGCAGAATCCCAGTGCTCACATGTTGCTAAGTATTTTTTCTAATCAAAATGGCACTTACATGTTATAATGTCCATCCTTGGGGCAAGTGTGTAGTGGATTAGCTGAGGACTAGCCGCTAGTGTTCTGCATCATTGATCATGAGACAAAGGAGCAGAATTAAGCCCCGTGGTCCATCAAGTCTCCTCCACCATTTGATCCAGTGCCTCAGGATTGAATATCACAATAGATTTAAATTCAATGATTTAAACAAAGCTGGAATTAAAACTGATCAAAAACTGCAAACTGCTGACACAAGGATCTGCAGAGGTTGAAATCGTGAGTACAACACAAAGTGCTGGAGTAACTCAATGGGTCAGGTGGCATCTTCAGTAGAAACAAAGTACTGCAGATGCTGGTTTATACCAAAAGTGCTGGAGTAACTCAGCGGGTCAGGCAGCATCTCTGGACAAAAAGGATGGGTGACCTCTTGGGTCGGGATCCTTCTTCAGATCCTGAGACCCAGATTCTTCAGACCCAAAGTCTGAAGAAGGGTCCCGACCCGAAACGTCATCCATCCATTTTCTTTTTTTCTCTTTTTTTTGTTGTTTTGGAACTTATTTTATTAGAAGCAATTGTACAAGGATAGGATGATCAACATAACAGTTATACAATTATTGTACAGCTTCATTTTTAACCTTATAACCTAAATAAAAAAAGGAAAACAAAAAGAAAAAAAAGAAAACAAAGAAAGAAGAAAGAAAAGAATGAAGAAAAAGAAGTAAAACACAAAAGAGCAGGGCAAAGACCCCAAAGCTATCAAAGAAGTGCAGGAGAAAAGAAAAGAAATAAGAAAAGAAAATATGGAGATATACCTTCCCCCCTCACCCATCCCTGGCATCAGATTTATATTTAAATTTGTCTTTAACCATTCTGTTGCTGCAGAAATTCAGTAAAAGGTAACCATGTCTTAAGAAAATGATCTGTTTTTTTCCGCCTAATGTTTTCCAAATGTTGTGTCTCAGACATGTCCGTAATCCACATCTTCACTGTAGGGACTGTTGTCCGTTTCCAAAATTTGAGTATATCCATCCATTTTCTCCAGAGATGCTGCCTGACCCGCTGAGTTACTCCAGAACTCCGCTTCTTTTTTAGTAAACCAGCATCCGCAGTTTCTTTTTTCCCAGGAATTTTTTTTAATGGATCTCCCACTATAATGGCCAGGGAGGTCAGCAAGGTTTGCTCTGCAGTTTAAATCTATGCAACATCAGAACAGAGCTCAAACAGAAAGTATGGAACTTTATGTTCCTTGAGAGGTGTGGACTTACAGAGATTTAAGAATGCGGGGCATGTACCATCGGATCATCAGAGAACTGTCGGCATTTCCCTGCAAGTTGCAGCACACAGTCCATTTACTGCAAACAGCAGCTTCAAGCTGTTGTAGGCTTGCAACTGAATGTTCCAGCTTTCATCTGGCATTGATTTGTTCGCATGCTTCAAGTTACATTAAGCAAATTTACAAGTTTCAAATATCACTGTCAAAACCCACATGGTATGTCGTAATATATTTGATTCATTTCTCGTGATCATCAGATAAACATTAGCCCTCTTTATCTCAGCCACATTATTTTGGGGGGGGAAACACAATGTAACTCGGCAGTTCAGGCAGCATCTCGGGAGAACATGGGTGGACGACGTTTCGGGTCGGAACCCTACTTCAGAATTAAGGAACCTGTCTGTGTTCCCCATGGAGAACCTGACCCGCTGAGTTACTCCAGCACTTTTTGTTTTTTACTCAAGATTCCAGCATCTGCAGTTTCTTGTAAATACTATATTTTGGGGAGTAATTTCTAGAATGTTATCATTCTCTGGGCAAAGGAAGTGGTCTTAAAATCACAACCAGAGACCCGGGTTCAATCCTGACTATGGGTGCTGTTTATAGGGGATATTAGCTATAGGGAATGGTTGGACAAACTTGGATTGTTTTCCTTGGAATTCCAGAGATTATAGGGATACCTGATAGAAATATATAAAAAATATGAAAGGCATAGATAGGATAGACAGTCAAAACAATATTTCCAAGATTGAAAAATCAAATCTAGATGGCATATCTTTAAGATGAGAAGGGCAAGGTTTACAAGTAATGTGCTGGACAAGTGTTTTACACAGAGGATGGCGAGTGCCTGGAACCATGCTGCCAGGAGTGGTGGTTGAGGCAGAGACAATAGTGGCATTTAAGAGACTTTTGGGTAGACACAAAATGTTGGAGTAACTCAGTGGGTCAGGCAGCATCTCCGTGAGAAAATGGATAGATGACGTTCTTCTTCAGAGATGTTGCCTGACTGGCTGAGTTACTCCAGCATATAGTGTCTTTGTTTTTTGTAAATAAGCATCTGCAGCTCCTTGACATACTAACTTGACATGGGTTCAACTGGGAGATTTCCCAGTATAATGGTTGGAGCGGTCAGCAAAGTTTGCTCTGTAGCTTAAGCCTACGCAACATCAAAACGGAGCTCGTACAGCAAGTACGGAACGTTAAGGTCATGGGGAATTGTTCTTATTCTTTTCAATAGGCATATGGATATGTAGGGAATAGAGGGATATGGTTTATGGACAGGCAGATACGAATTGGTATTGGCATCATGTTTGGCCAAACATAGACTTTATGGGCCAAAATGCCTGTTCGTGTGCTGTACTGATCTATGTTCACTCAGTTAAAAAAAAAATGTCTGTGGTTTAAATGATGATCCCTAATTTCTAGTTGTGTTCAGTTCTGGGCACCATGTTATAAGAAAGATGTTGTCAAGCTGGATGTTTTTATGTTTACTGTTAAATTCTTTAATGTTGTGTCTTATCTTTATTTGTGTGCTGCATGGCAAGTCAAATTTCACTACACCAATGGGTGTATGTGATAATCAATGTCCTTTGTCCTTAAGGTGCAGATAAGATTTACGAGGATGTTGCCAGGACTCGAGGACCTGAGTGATAGGGGGAGGTTGAGTAGGCTGGGACTCTATCCCGAGGAGTGCAGGAGGATGAGGGGGTGCTCTTATAGTGATGTACAAAATCATAAGAGGAATAGATCGGGTAGACCCACAGAGTCTCTTGCACAGGGTAAGGGAAACAAAACCCAGAGGACATAGTTTTAAAGTAACAAAACTGGTCTGAAGAAGGGTCTCGACCCGAAACGTCGCCTATCTCCTTCGCTCCTTAGATGCTGCTGCACCCGCTGAGTTTCTCCAGCTTTTTGTGTACCCCAGAGGACATAGGTTTAAGGTGAGAAGGGTGAGATTTAATAGGAACATGCGAGGTAATTTCTTGACACAAAGGGCGGTGGGTATATGGAATGAGCTGCATGAGGAGGTAGTTACAACAGGTACTATCACAACGTTTAAAAAACATTTAGACAAGTCAGGAGTCAAGAGTATTTTATTGTTATGTGTTCCAGATTGAACAATGACATTCTTACTTGCTGCAGCACAACAGAATATGTAAATGGATAGGACAGATTTAGTAGGACATGGGCCAAACGCAGGCAGGTGTGACTCGTGTAGATGGGGCATGTTGGGCGGTGTGGGCAAGTTGGGCTGTGGGCCTGTTTCCACACTGTATGACTACATGACTGTAGTTCCATATTCTCCCAGAAGAGGAAACATCATCTCAACATCCACCATGCTGAGAGCCTTCAAGATCTGAGATGTTTCAATCAAATTATCTGTCACTGGGGTGGAAGAATGCAACCTTCACGTGGTCTGCCCTGTTTCAATGAATGCAATCAACCTGGTGTGCACAATCAAATAAGATCAAATAGAACAAGTTGTCCTACAACTTTAGGCTGTGTACGCCATACGCAAGAAGAAGATCTGTCACTCTTCCAATCTCCAAGATGAAATGGTCTGATTTTGCCTCAGAAATCAACCTGCTCATTCTGGGTATTATTCCAGTAAACTTTCTCAAAACTGTTTTCAATATATTAACCACCATCCGATAGCGAGAGTAATATTCCAGATGTGGTATCACCAATGCAGTATATAAATGAAGGCACAATCTCCATAAATGATAATATTGTGTTAGCTTTCCTAATTACTCCTGGCACCTACATCCTAGCTATTTGCTGGTCATGCATGAGGAAACTGAGATCCCTTTGCATCTCAATACTATGCAATATCTCAGTCTAAATTAGATGCTTTTCTACACAGAGAGCGTTGAGTGTCTGAACTGCACTGTCAGGGATAGTGGTGGCAGTTTGACATCTAACAGGAGGTGGTATATGGTCTGTTGAAAGGTTGTTGATAAATCGCCATGGCCTGATGGGATCTATCCCATGTTATTGAGAGAGTCAAAGGGGGAAATAGTAAAGTCTTGAGAAAGACCTTTGTATCCTCAATAACCACAGGTGAGATGCTGCAGGACTGGAGATGAACTAATATGGTTATTATTGTTTAAAAAAACGGAAATAGAGATAATCCCAAAAATTATAGGCCGGCGAGCCAGAGTGGTGATTAAGAGGCATTTAAATGGGCACATGTATAGGTAGGGAATGGAGGCAATATGTAACACATGCAGGACGAATAAATTAGATGAATTTAGCATCACGTTCGGCACTGACATTAGGGGCCAAACGTCTGTTCCTGTGTGAAACTGTTCTATGTTCTCAGCAGTCAAATAATAAAGCTTTTCACTGTATCGCGCTCGACACATGTGACTATAAACTAAAGTAAACTAGACCAATTAAACTTGTTTATATTACCCAGACAGCACAGTGGTACAGGGATAGAGCTGCTACCTGAACACTCTGGTGAACTGCGCTCCAATTCTGACCACCTACGCTTTCTTTGTAGTGTTTACACGTTTTCTCTGTGATTGCTGGCACTCCAGGTACTCCAGTCTCCTCCCATATTCCAAAGAAACACTGGTTGGTTGGTTTGTTAATTGACCACTGTAAATTTCCTCTTTGGTTGGAGAAGAAATGGGACAAAGCTGATGTCAATAAGTATGAAATAGGCACAACAGAGTAAATAAGTCACAAAATAAAAGCAGGGTAGTGGGATCATTGGATTTCTTGAGAGATGGCATGGATTTGATGGGCTGAGAAGCCTTCAGCTTTAGAGACTTTAGACTTTAGAGACACAGCGTGGAAACAAACCCTTCGGCCCACAGACTCTCTGACGACCAGCCGTCACCCCATATACTAGCACTATCCTATACACTAGGGACAATTTACAATTTGTAGAATTAACTTACAAACCTGTATGTCTTTGAAGTGTGGGAGGAAACAGAACCTGGAGAAAACCCACGCAGTGAGAACATACAAACTCCGTGTAGACAACCATCATGCTCTTGTACTGACCAGCACAGATCACCTTTTTACAAAATTGTCTTCTAAATTGTGTATCATTGCAGTAGTTCTTTGCTTTCTTTATTTTCACTGCCTTGGAGAGTTTGTGTGTTATTTATGTACAATTTATGTTTTTGTGTGCTGCCTGAAAGATGAGCCTGTGATGTTGCTGCAAGCAAGGTTTTTATTGCACCTATACTTATTTGCATGACAATAGACATGTGTAGGAAGGAACTGCAGATGCTGGTTTTCACTGAAGATAGACACAAAAAGCTGGAGTAACTCAATGGGTCTGGGAGCTGGACAAAAGGAATAGGTGACATTTCAGGTTGAGACCCTTCTTCAGACATGACTTGACTGCTGCGCTCATTTATTGGCTATGACAGCTAGTGAGGTTCTTTTCGAGATTTCCCAGGTGCCTCAACACCACTTTTCGACACTCATTCCACATATCCTGATTCGCTTGATATCTAGACACAAGGAGCTGCAGATGCTGGTTTATAAAAAAAAGACACAAAGTGATTGCATCAACTCAGCGGGTCAGGCAGTGTCTCTGGAGAACATGGATGGGTGACGTTTCGGTTCAGAACCATTCTTCGGACTGATTGTCTGCGGGGGGGGGGGGGGGAGGGGGAATGGATAGGACAAAGCCTGGCAAGTATTAGGTGGGAGGAAGCGATTGCAGATGCTGGTTTATACCAGACATAGACACAAAATGCTGGGTCAGGCAGAAAATGTGGGTCACTGGAGAAAAAGATTAGGTAATGTTTTGGATCGGAGCCCATAATACCGGTGAAGAGGGGATTATGATAAGCACGTGGCTGGATAAAGTCCAGTGATGAAAAGACAGAAGGTGTGAGACAAAGAAATTGGAGTTTAGAATGCTTCATTGGACTATTTTTTTTGTGTCTATTCTTTTTTCCCCCCCTTAATATTCAAATCTGAATATTTGAGTCTCTGCAGTCCTCCAAGATAAAAAAAATAAAACATTCCATCATCGAGCAAATAAACTTCCCCACAACTTAAATCAGCCAATAGATGTGCCTTTATTGGCCTACATTGAGTCTAGGACCAGAGGGCACAGCTTCAGAATAAAATAACATACCTTTAGAAAGGAGATGAGGAGAAATGTTCTTTAGCCAGGGGGTAGTGAATCTGTGGAATTAAATGGCACAGATGGCTGTGGAGGCCATTGGGTATTTTTAAAGCAGAGATTGCCAGATTCTTGATTAGTAAGGGTGTCAACCATAATGGGGAGAAGGGGTTGAGAGGGAAAGATAGGTCAGCCACGATTGAATAGCAGAGTAGACTCGATAGGCCGAATGGCCTAATTCTGCTCCTACAACTTAGGAACTTATGAAAGCTGGAAAAGGGCAGGGCAGAGCGTGGACAATGGGCAGGGATGAAAAGACAGGTGTAAGTCCGACAAGTTTAATTGTTAAGATTGGGGATAGAAGAGTTGTGAATTGTGTAGCCATTGGAAGCGATATTAATGGCCATGCTCTGTCCCACCCCTTCTCTTTCCCAGCTTTTTTTCCTGCCTCACCACAATTAGTCCAAAGAAGTGTCTTGGCCTGAAACGTCACCCATCCATGTTTTCTAAAGATGCTAACTGACCCTCTGAGGTACTCCAGCATTTTAATATTAGCATTGTGTATAAAGAGTATAAAAACACAATATCCTTGAAGATATTTCGATAGGTACATGGATAAGAAAGATTTAGAGGGATATGGGCCAAATGCAGGCAAATGGGACTAGCATTGATGGAGCACCTTAGTCAGAATGGAAAGGTTCGGCCAAAAAGCCTATTTCCATGCTGTATGACTATAACTTTGAGTTCATAGACACTTTTTACGAGCTCACCCTGTACTTGTGCTGAATAAAACCGGTTGCATCTCCAGTTTCAGTTTCCATGTGTTTATAAACTCCTCGAATTCCGAGCAACTTACTCTAGATTCCACTGCTCCACTGCACACTGTACAGTAGCCAATTAGTCTACTAGTGCAGGCTCAGTGGCAGGTTTCCCAACTGGAGACGTGAGCCTCTACCGAGAAGAAGATTGTTCTTTAACCTTTTCTTGGGAAAAGACCAATTATGAGCTTTTCCACCTGCTGATCTTAGCAGAAGATTTTCTACACCAAGTCTCAGTCTTTTGATGTTTTTTTTCTGGGGATTACATGATTAACTTTTGAGAGCAAATTACATAAACTTACTTGTGTTGCTTTGAATGGGTAATCTGATCATGGTCTTTATAATGTTACATTAAGGTGTAATCAAGAACAAGTGGACATAATCTGAAAATCAGAACCAGGCTGCTCAGAAGGAAACCACAAGCCTATTTTCACATGAACGAGAGTGAGATTCAACTAGTTTTCTAAAACACCACAGCTTGAAATCTAAGATGATTTTGAGTAATGGTGAGTACACAGTGGATACATAGACCAGCTTCTGTTCCCTGTTCTAACCTCTCCCCACCCCCCCTGAATGTACAGCCCTCCACTCACTCTGCAACAACCCAGTCTGAAGAAGGGTTTCGACCCAAAACGTTGCCTATTTCCTTCGTTCCATAGATTGTATTGTATTGTATATCTTTATTATCAATTTTCCTGAGTACTTACATACCCAGAGGAAACGAAAAAACGTTGCTAACCAGTGTCCATTCAGTGTGCGGTAAAAAATAAATAGAAATAAAAATAAAAATACATATATCATGAGTTCCAATCGGCAGTGGCACGAACAATGGCTCTGCTTCAGTGTGTCCAGGTTGGTGGTTGGTGCGCGATACTTTGGCAGGGGGCAAAGTCCGTTTATCAGTCTTATAGCCTGCGGGAAGAAGCTGAGGAGCATCCTGCTGGTTTTGCAGCTGATGCTCCTGTACCTCTTCCCAGATGGCAGGATGGAGAATATGTGATGCGATGGGTGGTAAGGGTCTTTGATGATGGAGATGGCTCTGCTGATACACGATGCTCCCTCACCCGCTGAGTTTCTCCAGCATTTTTGTCTACCTTCGATTTTCCAGCATCTGCAGTTCCTTCTTAAACCTTCTGTTCCTATCTAGGTTCAGATATCAAAGGTAAGGCAGCAGACTCAGTGGCTTCAGGAAAAAAATGAACATCTAGAAAATGTGCAAACAACTCCCATTGTGACTTTTCAGAAATGGGGTTGGGAGTTTTTATTGACCTCTAAAACGATGTGGCCATTATGTGGAAATGCCCCACTTATTGAGTCAACTTTCTACTGAAAAACAACCTTAATTTCACCATGTTGAAACAAAGACCTGCAGATGCTGGTTTGTACCAAAGATAGACACAAAGTGTTGGAATAACTCAACAGGTCAGGTAGCATCTATGGAAAGCAAGGATAGGTGATGTTTCAGTTCAGGACCCTTTTTCAGACTGAAAGTAAGGAGGGGAAGAAGTGGAGGCGAGAGACGACCAGGCCAAATCAGGGCCGGCAACAGATTACCTCAGGGAGGGTAGTTTCCAGGTAGGCTTACTGTTGGCGATGGGCAGTGTGATCTCAAAAGGGATACATTATTTCACCTTGTTGCATTCAAGTAGCTGACATCCCACGATAGGTCACACTTTAGCTCAGACAGCTGCAAATCTGGTAAAAGTGGAGATGGAGAGAAACATCTTAATGGAAGTTTGTTGAGGAGCTTGGATAAATTGGAACAGTAAAATGAAGGATGAGAAATTGAAAGTCAATGTTAAAAGGCAATGTGTCTTTGCTAAATAACCTTTGTGAGAAGAGTGATGAGTGTCTAGGATTGTCTTGCAAAGACATTCTGCGCGCAGTGGATACTCAGTGGAGAAGACCAAGGTGTGACTTATGACACAATGAATTGAGTTCTGGATGACATTGTGCCAAGCGGGGAACAGGGAGTTGGTGTTAACAGAGGGTAACCAGCCATCTCCAGATGGGAAACTGCTTGCTGGATGTTGGCACAATCATGCAGCACCACAGTAGTCCTTGGAGACTCACCAGCCCCTTGTCCTGCCACTACATGCCACACACTCTCTCTGTCATAGAGCTGTAATGTAGGGATATAGGCTCTGTGGCCCACCTCGGCCAAGATGATCAAGCTGGCAGTGGGCTAGTCCCATTTGCCTGTATTTGGCCCATTGCCCTCTAAGCCCTTCGTATCTATATATCTGGCCAAATGTCTTTTAAAAATCGTAATGTATCTGCTTTTATAGCCTCCTCTGGCAGTGCATTCCAGGCACGGACTATTCTGTGTCACGGATACTCTTAGTATCCGCTCTCACCTAATCCAATGCCCTCCAGTTTTAGAATCTTCTACCTTGGGAAATAGACTGTGGGCATTCACTCTATCGATGCCCCTCATGATCTTGTACAACTCAGAAAGGTCACCCGTTGGCCTCCTACACTTCCAAGGAAAAGAACCTCTGCACAAACTTCAAAGCATTCAGATCGCCCTCAGAGGCAGTGGGCTGTTTTCGCAGCAGCTTTGAGTGTGATTCAGGGAAGTAAATACAGATGGGAAGAAAAGCATATCACATCTGGGACTTACTGAAATTACACGGTGTGTTTCAAATCCATTAGTTCAGTCTGGAAAGGATTGACCAAGTTGGTCGCTGTTTTGTTACTAATTAGGCCAACAATGCATTACAATACCACAATTCCTTATCTTCCTTCTTTTTTTCTTCTCCATTTTTGTCCTACTTGACTGACTTCCTGCAGGGAGGTAATTTTACAGACATTAGCCAGTCCGGTTTTAGCCCAGGTGCACACTGATGAAACACTGAGTGCTTTGCATTATCAATGGTTCACTATTACAGTGCAATTCCTTTCACCTGGGAATAGAACAAAGGATGTCCATGTCTCCCCCAGTGCCTGCATCAACTCATTACATAGGCTGCAGCTGCTTCTGTTTATACCTCCTGTGTGATCTTCATGATGTAGACTGAAGTGAATGCAAGAGGGGAAACATTAAGAAAGGGTAACTGATGATCGGGTTGAAGATCCTGGTGACACAAGAGTGCAGATGCTGGAGGCTTGAGCAAAAAAAAAACAAAGTGATGGAGGAACTCAGAGGTCTGTCAGCATCTATAGAGGGAATGGACAACTACCTTTTCGGTGGCAGTGGGGCGGTTCGCAAAAATACAATAGATGGAGAAAGAGAGTGAGCGAGATATAAGTCATACAGCACAGAAACAGGCCCTCTGACTGAATATCGTTGCACATCAAACACTTGATCTACTTCATCTCCATCCACACTTCACGCTGCCTCAACAAGGCTATCCGCATAATTAAGTACGAGTCTCACCCCGTTTACTCCCTCTTTTCCCCTTCCCAACAACAGGTACAGAAGTGTGAAAACGCACACCTCCAGATTCAGGCATCATGAAGGATAGATGGAGAATAGTGTTTGGATTCTGGTTTGTGTGATGGACAGCAATACATTAACAATTCTCTCCAAAATATAATATAATATAAAAAGCTTTTCACTGTATTTTGTGACAATAAACTAAAACTTCAGTAGTAGAAGGGGTGCTGATTCCTTATTCAAGAGTTTGGAGATGAGTATGGATGGAATTACACTGTGGAAGGCAAAGCTATAGTTGATAAATAGGAATCTAACATAAGAATCTAGTATTCCAGAGATGAGCTTAGGGTCAGAGAGATGGCGTTTGCTGTGAACCTTTTGTGATGATAAGCAAACTGCAGTGGATCAAGGCTGGCTGGGAGGCTGGAGTTGGTCTAAATTTAATGTGAGTGATGAAATAAGAAACATTATTTATATTATGCAGCCAAATTGGCTATAATGTGATTTTGATCAGGAACTAGAGATGCAGTTGAAAGTGAATTTGGGAATGGACAAGAAAAAGAAGCTATGTTGGATTTAAAAATTTTAGGGGAAAATAATCATTTATACCCCCCGCAGCAATCAGACCACCATTGTCCCTTAAGAAATTAGCTACTAATTTCACCATGATTTCACCTTGAAATTGACAAGCAATTGCTTCCATTGATAGTATTTGGACAATGATACTCTCTAAGTAACAAAGTAACATATAGCCTTTAGTATTTTTAGCGTACTAATAAACATATTAATGTTGACTAGACCTTTATTTCTGTAAATCCTGCAGGAAAAGTGATGTTGTTATTGCAAGTCTGAAGTTTTCCAGCCTCTAACCCCCTTGTCCCCTTTGACACAATTATCTTTATAATGTGACTCTCTGGAACACTAGGTTTCTTTGCAACATAATCATCGTGTTAGAGCAGAACTACCTGCATTTAATGAATTAATCTACTAATTAATCACATACTAATTATTTCCAGAAGTCTGATGCCCATATATAATTTACTTAGTTGTATGCTTATAGACTGATCCCAGAATATATCACTTATTTTGTGCTATGGATGGGGAGGGGATGGAATGCGAAGCACCATTATCTTCCTCATTAACGTCTCTTATTCAACAGCGGGTGATTATGGCCAAAGCGTGCCTTGAGATGTTCATGTTCATGAGTTCATAAGTTATAGGAGCAGAATTAGGCCATTCAGCTCATCAAGTCTACTGCGCCATTTAATCATGGCTGATCTATCTTTCCCTCTCAACCCCATTCTCCGTTCTCCCCATAACCCCTGTCTGGGATCAGGAAAGATGTCTGCGAGAGTGAAGTCCTCCATTATGGTTTTTCATCCCAATTCACAGAGGCTTTATCAGAGAGGTTTGGAGCAGCAGATAGACTTCACTGACCAGCAGCATTCTACATTCACCATTTATCCTCGAATACATCTAGTCACAGCCTACATGATGCTCCACTTCTCATTCCTTCTCTTATCATGAAAACAAACTTGATCATCATTTCCTTGATAAGATCAGCTAATCTCACAAAACCCAAGGGCTGAATATGTGTCTTTTAAACTGAGATGCAGATTAGATAGTGCCTATTACTCCAGAAGTCACCAAGAGAGTATTTTTCATTGTTGTCACAATGTTTGCCAAATGCTCAAGTGCCAAATGGTTTGCTAGCATATGTTCTCTGGAACAGCATAAACTAGACACAAGAAATGGGCTCCTTTCAACCCAAGGATTTGCAGATAAATGTTCACTGCTCAAAATGCCCATAATTCAAACAATTGAAACAGAAAAACTGTTCCAGACACGCAAACTTAATTTAATTAAGGCATATCCTTGAGAATAATACTCTAACGATTCCATGTGCTGCTAAAATATATAGCAAGAAACATTAAGGTCCATCACTGTCTCCCCTGTCTACTAGATGTGGCACTGTTGCACTCTTCCTCCCCATTATCCATGCACGGTGAATATAAGGAGATATATGTTTCTTTAATCTAAAATATTACTCAAATGCTCTGTAGCTTAGCCCTGATTTTACATCAGTCATTCAGACAATTCTATTCAAACTTCACAAACAAGTTTGGCCTTTTGTATTCTCCAACGTAGTAATCCATGGACCCAGGTACATATAAAGAACCATTATATTCCATGATGCATTTAGTACCTCACCCAATCTTTACTGAATCACTTTTCAAGCAAATATTTACTCACCTCCCATCTCAGTTAATGGCCTGTCCAACTATACTGTACTGAGGCACCGTTCCAGGAATTGAACGGTAGATATCTGAGAGGGACATGGGTGTGTGTGTTGATGAGGAAAGAAAAATAGTTTCAGATATACTCCTCAGAGATCAGATCCTCTGCAAACTTGCTATCTTGAAAGATACAGCATGGAAATTGGCACTTTGGTCCACCGATACCACACTGACTATCAATCACATGTTCACACTAGTTCTATGTTATCCAACCTGCATATCCACATCCTACACAAAGGCAATTCACAGAGGCTAATGAATCTACAAACACTCAAATCTTTGGGATGTGGAAGGAAAGAGGAGTACTCAGAGGAAACTCGCGCAATCACTGGGAGAATGTACAAACTCCACACAGAAAACACTCAAGGTCAGAATTTAACCAAGCTCACTGGTGCTGTGAGACCACCTGTGCCACTGTGTCGTCCACTGTTATGCTTGAGATCTTCTTAAATGTAGCCATATTCTCAGTTGAATAATCTGGTTCCTCCGACACTGATTATGCTTCTGAGTATTTTGAAGATTGCAGATTTGCCCTTCTCTCAACCTTCGTAGGCCTTGGTGGACAGAGTACAAATGTTCAGCGAAACAGTCGCTGAAACTACGTTTGGTCTCGCCAATGTGTAGGAAACCACATTGGGAACATAAGATGCAGTAGATGAGGTGAGAGAAGGTCCACGTGAATATCTGCCTCACCTGGAAGGACTGCCATGGTCCCTGGATGGAGGTGAGGGAGGAGGTATAGGTATGGGAGTTGCATCTCCTGCAGTTGCAGGGGAATGTATCTGGGGAGGAGGTGGTTTAATGGGAATTAATGCGTGAACCAGGGCATTGCACATGAAACGTTTGCCGGCTTTTGTAAATTGCCCCTGGTGTGGAGAACACAAAGTGGAATAACATTGAATTCGTGTACAGGGGATTGATGGTCAACTTGGTGGGCAAAAGGGCTTGTTTCCACACTGTGTCTCTGCATCAAATCAAGATTAGTTTTAGTTTAGCTTAAAGATATAGTGTGGAAACAGGCTGTTTAGCCCATCGAGCCTGCGCCGACCAGTCACTACCCGTACACTAGTTCTATCCTACACACCAGGGATAGTTTACAGAAGCCAATGAACCTTCAAACCAGCACGTCTTTGGAGCGCGGGAGGAAACCGGAGCACCCAGAGAAACCCCACGCAGTCACAGGGAGAACGTATAAACTACAGTACGTACAGACAGTACCTGTAGTCAGGATCAAACCTGGGTCTTTAGTGCTGTAAGACAGCAGCTCTACACTGTGTCGCCCCAAATCAAATCAAAATATGCCTTAAGCAACAGTGTAAGAATGATCAGATAATCTGTTTTTTATTATTTTGTTGAGGGAAACAGCGAACATCGACTCGATGGATTTTTCTTCCTCAGTTTAACCAAAGGTACTCTAACTAAAAATCATCTTGCATACATCACCCTAATTGCACAAACCAGTATATGTGCAACTCAATTAATTGTTATGAAAGCTTAACATCTTGTTTTGACGACACAGATTCATGTTTCAATGGGGAGAAATGAAGGCATAATTCTTCACTTGTTAAATTCCCAATCTGCAGATAATATCAATGTGAGCTGAATATGAATAGATTTTAAACGAGCGTTGCCTGTTTGTAAACATATTAACACCATGTCAACACCATTGAGGGCATGTTAATACCAAGGATGATGTCCCACATCAAAGTATTATAATTGAAAATAGAGTTTCCTTGTGATTCAGAGTTGGAACTCACCAGCTGTCAAAGCCATTCTTTGAGAGCAATTGGTCACTTGTGACGGACCAAACTGTGCAAAACCCCAAAAAATCAGAGTGGAAGAAATTCATTGTCCCATGACAATGCCTAAGAAGAAACGAATGGGAAAATATTAAATACAAAAATGTATATACCCACTTTAAGATCTTCCTCATGGAACAGAGATGCGAAGACTATAGAAGCAACAACATGTATTAATTGTATTAATAAGGGAAAAGATCATGAGGCAAAGCATGATATATGGTTGTTAAAAATAGTGCTAACCACAAAGAACGTGCTGCAACAGAAGTGTATTTTAAAGATGCAGGATCAGAAAGTCAGGCCACTACTTTAGACTGGTGTTAAATTTGAAGCAGACAGATAGTCTGGAACAGAACAAGTTTATTAAATCTACCAGGAACATGCTAATGAAGTATGACGTTTGAAATAAGTAAAGTAAGGTCAGATGGCTTTAGTTAGTGGGCCAATCTTGGCAAATTAAGTTTAATATGGGAAAGTATGAGATTCTACACTTTGGCGAGAGGGACTTACTGGTGTTGATCCCAGTAATTTGAGATTAACAGTATCGGATTTGATTTCCACAGTGACAACTTCATTTAACTAATCTGACATGTTTACCTGAATCCTCTGGTAAACACAATTTACTGTATGTATACTCCACTCACATTCCGCATGGGTGGATTACATCCCAACGGTATGGACATTGGTAGACACAGATTGCTGGAGTAACTCAGCACGCCAGGCAGCATTTCCTGAGAAAAAGGATCAGTGACGTTTTTGGTTGGGACCTTCTTCAGACTCGAATTCACCGATCCTCCGACCCACCGAGCAAGAAGGCTCTACTGCAGTTGTACAGGGTCTTGGCGAGACCACACCTGGAGTATTGCGTACAGTTTTGGTCTCCTAATCTGAGGAAAGACATTCTTGCCATAGAGGGAGTACAGAGAAGGTTCACCAGACTGATTCCTTGGATGTCAGGACTTTCATATGAAGAAAGACTGGATAGACTCGGCTTGTACTCGCTAGAATTTGGAAAATTGAGGGGGGATCTTATAGAAACGTACAAAATTCTTAAGGGGTTGGACAGGCTAGATGCAGGATGATTGTTCCCAATGTTGGGGAAGTCCAGGACAAGGGGTCACAGTTTAAGGATAAGGGGGAAATCTTTTAGGACCGAGATGAGAAAAACATTTTTCACACAGAGAGTGGTGAATCTCTGGAATTCTCTGCCACAGAAGGTAGTTGAGGCCAGTACATTGGCTATATTTAAGAGGGAGTTAGATGTGGCCCTTGTGGCTAGAGGGATCAGGGGGTATGGAGAGAAGGCAGGTACTGGATACTGAGTTGGATGATCTGCCATGATAATATTGAATGGTGGTGCAGGCTCGAAGACCCGAATGGCCTACTCTTGCACCTATTTTCTATATTTCTATGTTCCTGTTTCTCCGGAGATGCTGCCTGACCCAATGAGATACTCCAGTACTTTGTGTCTATCTGCCGTTCTTTCTTTCCATGGTACGAACATTGAATTCTCGAACTTTAGGTAAATTTAGGTAACCTCTGCAAAACGCTCCCCACTCCCCTTCCCATCCCCCGCCCCCCCCCCATGAAGCCCCCCTCCTCCTTTTTCTTCCCACTAACATCTCCGTCATCCCCTGAGCCCTGGCTGGCCTTGCACCAATCTCTCCCCTCCCCTCCACCTATATTCCTAAACAATTCGCACATCGTCAATCCTCCAGGTACACAATTTGCAACTCTCTAATTCCTTTGTCTCACACCTTGTGGGTGTTAACCACTGGCATTTGTCCAACCATCTGCCTTTCCCTGTAGCTGACAGGTGATTTATTCAGAGGAGATCCAGGATTTCAAGGAGAGAGATTTTGAATGCTCAGGCAGATAGTTACAATGCAGGATGTAGTTTACATATGACAGAGCCCTTCCTATGAGAGTGGTTGCTTTAGTATGCTTCGCTTCTACGAATCTTCCAGATGTAATAGAGAAATTAGTTCACTAGAGTGTGCTGCAACACCTAAAATAAAAGTAAGAAACACTTGCTCTTGCTGCATTTTCAAAGAGAAATTATGGATTCAATCCTTTGGATGTGAACCTGTTATCAAAGCTCATCTTTAAGCTTCTCTTTTGTCTTTACTAATGCTGACTGAGTTTTTGTACAATTCTGTCATTTGCGTTTTGTGTTATTTCTAACCATCTAAATTTTTAATTTCCTTTTATCTCCTAATAAAAAAATGGGCATATTCAATAACATGCAACATAATTTGCGGGAACAGCTTAAGGCACAGCATTAGTGAAAGGAGCAAAGGCTAGTCAAAAAGGCACAAACAGACGTTAGTTTAGTTTGGGGATACAGTGTGGAAACAGGTCCTTCGGTCCACTGCATCCATGCCGACCAGCACTAGTTCTATCCTACATGCTGGGGGGCAATTTACAGAAGCTAATTAACCTACAAACCTGCATGTCTTTCGAATGTGGGAGAAAACCAGAGCACCCAGAGAAAACACACGCAGTCACAGCAAGAAAGTACAAACTCCATACAGACAGCACCGGTAGTCAGGATCAAAATTGTCCTAGTGTGTTTCTAAAAGATTATTATTTTTTTTAACGTTAAGAGTGGTAGGTATATGGAATGAACTGCCAGAGGAGGTAGTTGATGCAGGAACTATCACAACATTTCAAAATCATATGGGCAGGTACATGGATAGGATAGGCTTAGAGGGATATGGGCCAAATGCAGGCAGGTGGGACGAGTGTAGATGGGGCATGCTGGTTGGTGTGGGCAAGTTGAGCTGAAGGGTCTGTTTCCATGCTGTATGGCTCAATGATTCTGAGACTTTCTTACCTGTTTGAATTAAGTGTCTTTAACTAACCCTGTAGCTTAATAGCTAGATGTATCAACCCTCCATAAAATCCCAGAACATCTTTGGTTTCATTTTGATGCTGTCTCGATGATTTCAATTGAGAAGGCACAACGAGATGGTACAATTGGCTTGACATATTTATTTTGTGAGGGAATGCATAGAGTTTGATCAGCAATGGGTTCCACTTATCCCCACAACTCTTGATAAATCAAGAATCTGTCAATCTCCACCTCAAAAATATCCATTGACTTGGCCTCCACAGCTGTCTGTGGCAATGTATTTCACAGATTCACCACCCTCTGACTAACAAAATTCCTCCTCATCCCCTTTCTAAAGGTACATCCTTTTATTCTAAGGCTATGACCTCTGGTCCTAGATTCTCCAACTGGTGGAAACATCCTGTCTGCATCCACACTATCCAGACGTTTCACTATTCGGTAAGTTTCAATGAGGTCCTCTGTCATCCTTCTAAACTCCACATGTGCATGCCCAGTGCCGTCAAACGCTCATCTTATATTAAACCCAACTTCTCTTTGAGAAGTACGGTAGAAAACCCCAAACTCTTTGGATTCATGGTGAATGTATGGGGAAGCCTGTGCCACCATAACCCACATCCCCCGATTAAATATTCTGCCACTTTGTCCAACAGGAATACAAAGTCCCACTGGAAGAGAAGCAAAAAAGAGCTGTTTGATTTTACAGCTCATGCTTCAGCTTTACCTTTTCTACACAATTCCAACGCCAACACATTTCTTCCTGCATAAATGACTGCTGCGGAAACATTTAATTAATCGCCTTGTCTCAGACTTATTTCAATTAATTAACTGAAATTATTCTTATTAAAAGATAAATGAGCCCAACAGTGAGGAGATTGGTATAATTAACTTACTAATGAAAGGATTATGTACTTGTGCTCATTAAACAGCAGAGTCTGAGAATAACTAATGTAGATTAATTAAGGAGCTGGGCAGAAAAGTCACCTGACTCACTGAGCATTCTGAGAGTGGAACGCCAACATTAAACCATCTTGAGGTCAGAAACAGTTTGTAACAGGAATATATCAGTGCATCGTCTATCAATGCAGTGTCATTAGCAGCTGTACTGGAGGAAATAACTAAATGAATACACATGAGGGAATGCCAAGACTATTTCAGATCATATGAACAGGATGTATAGCAAATAGGGCTTCAGTGCCCTTTGCGTGTATCTATCCAAGGTCAACTAAGTATAGTTGTAGACAAGTAATTTGCAAATCGTCAGTATCATTCAATCTCCTTGTAACCTCTGCTGCTGGCTAAATCGCTCTGCCCACTCACATCCTGATCTTTCCTGGATCTATAATAATCCATAAAAAACACCAGACACTAGCTGCTCCTACACAAAGACAAGATTATCCATCAGAGAAGAGACAGAACTCAGTCAACAGATCTGAAATATAATGACCGACAGACCTGGAATATTCCAAGGTCCATGTATAAGTTACATTAAGCGCTGGAAAGCAAACTAATTTTACAAAGGGGTATGAAAAATAGAAATTGTCCATTGGATCTCATTGATCAACACTCTTACCAATTCAATCTCTTGCTTATCTCCACATGGAGAGGTAGGGAATTTGGAATATAATTTCATTAGCTCACTTAATACTCAAGAAGATTTGAAACAACATCAACAGGAATAGATCAAGTAAACACACAGATTATTTTGCCCAGAATAGGGGGATCGAGAACCAGAGGACATAGGTTTAAGGTGAAGGGAAAAAGATTTAATAGGACTAGGGGTCACTTTTTTACACAAAGGGTGGTGGGTGAATGGAAAGAGCTGCCGGAGGAGGTAGTTGAGGCCAGTACTATTGTAACGTTTAAGAAACATTTAGACAGGTACATGGATAGGATCGGCTAAGAAGGATATGGGTCAAAAGCAGGCAGGTGGGACTCGTGTAGATGGGGCATATTGGTCAGTGTGGGCAAGTTGGGCTGAATGATTTGTTTTCATGCTATATGACTCTATAACTAAAATTTCCCAATGCCAAGTTTATAGACACAATTTATAATAGAAACAGCTTTCTCTTACTAAAGCAAGGGTTCCCAACCTGGGGTAACTTTACCCTCAGGGGGTTAATTTGTTGATTCTGGATATGTACATATTTGTTCTCATTGACTGACTGTGTTTGGTTCTGGTATACCAGTACCTGTTCATCATTAGTTGTTCATAAATAAGTGAAATAACATTGTTATGTGCTATTAAAGTTGCTAGGGTAAATGGAACAAAAAGGTTGGGAACCCCTGTACTAAACCTACTGAAGCTGGAGGACTGAAATACTATCCTATTTCAGATGACTTTGCTTGCCTGGGCCTGTCCCATCCTCATCTCTTTTCCAGCTTTCTCTCCCACTACTATTGAACCCTTCCTCTGGCTTCACATTTTACTCCTCTTCCTTCTTTAGCTTACAGCCTTTGTCCTCTTTCCATCTCTGGCCTTTGTTCACCCATTTGCCATTGAGGGGAGACCTGATGTATAAAATTGAGAGGCATAGGTAGCGTAGAGAGTCACAAACTTTTTCCCAGGTTGGAATTGTCAAAGACTAGAAGGTATATCCTTAAGGTAACAGGGACAACGTTTAAAGGACATGCATAGGGCAAGTTTCATACAGGGGTAATAGGTGCCTAGAACCCGCTGCCAGGGTTGGTGGTAGAGGTAGATATATTAGTGGTGTTTAAGTAGCTTTTAGATAGGCACATGGACATGCAGGCGCGGAAATCGCTATCAAGACCTGGGGGGGACACAATTTGGGGGGGTCACAATTTCTTGGTGGCCACGTGCATGCGCATACACACGCGCGAGGCTTCAGCCATGGGCCCTGTGGGCGGTAACATCGGGAGCAGACCTGGTTGGTGACCGACTCTGAACTCTAGCAACAGCAACTTCGTCCACCCTGAATCGTGGGGCTTGAATCGGTCCTTTCATCGCCCGGCGCGGCTTAAAATCGGCCGGCGAGGCTTCAACATTGCGAGCCTCGATTGCCTTGATGCCGCAGTTTGAATTGAAGCCGTGCCGGCGATGACAGGCCCCCCCGAATGGGCCGATTCTGCCCTTAGATAGCGTCTGATACCCGCCTGAATCTTGCAAAAGCTACAATGTGATAAATAACACTTAAACAAATAAACTGAAAAGAACCAACCTTGGAGGGGGGAGAGTGGGGGGGGGGGGGGGGGGGGGGGGGGGGAGAGAGAGAGAGAAAAAAGAGAGAGGGATGGGGAAAATATACTAAATAACGTGAGTGACCGTGAATGGGGGACTTACCTGCAAGCCAGCCAGGAAACTCGTTCGATCGGAGCCCTTAATGATTGACCCACTTAAATCCGATACCCATTTAAATCTTTCCCATCCACCGATAATTGTACCCACATCAGACAGCTTTAAGAAATTCTCCATGAATACCTTCAGTAATACTTCATTAATACTTGAAGGTCAAAACACAATTGGTGACACATCGTGTTAATACGATGTTAATGGAGACATTTAACAAGCGCTTAACAGTGACACCCCCACAGTCTCGCGGAAAGCAGAGATTTTAATAGATTTTTTTTCATCGAATTTCAAAATCCGGATTACAAAACAAGGGGGGGATTGGCCCCCACCTCTCAAAACATGGGGGGATGTGCCCCCCATCCCTCCCCCGGGATTTCCGCCCATGTGGACATGCAATCAGAGAATCTGCATCGTGTGCAGGCTGATGAGGCTAGTTTATTTAGTTTAGAAATACAGTGTAGAAACAGACCCTTCGGCCCAACGCCAACCAGCGATCATCCTTACACTTGTTCAATGTTATCCCAGTTTTAAATTCTATACACAATTCACAGAAGCCAATTAACCTACAAACTTGGAATGTGGAAGGAAACACGGGCACCTGGAGAAACCCCACACGGTCACAGGGAGAATGTCCAAACTCCGTGTAGACAGCATCTGTAGTCAGGATTGAACACGGGTCTCTGGCGCTGTAAGGCAGCAATTGCCCAAATGTGCCACCCTAATATATTGGTATCATATTCAACAAGGACATTGGAAGCCAAAGGGACTATTCCTGCACTATGTTACCAAGGCTGGTAAATACCTGTTGTTGTTGTTGTTGATAAATCATTAAATGTCTCTCCCACCACCCCCCCCCCCCCCCACCCACCCAGTATCTTGTGCCTGTTTCACATCCCCCATTTCACTTTTTTATTTTACTGCACCCAATATTGTGGTTTTATTCCATCTGTCCCCAATGAATATTTTCTGAACTTGATTGCGCCTCCCCCAACTATCTTTCTTTGGGTTTAGTCTGTGCGCACAAGCAACTGGAACGAGTCGATCCCGATTAATTTCATGCGAGCTCACCTTTCAACGTGTGCTGGATGTAAATCAGGATTGCAAGCAAGCTTTGTTGAAATATAGCTTAGACTCTGAATGGGTTATAAATATTACAGAACTGAGCCATGGGATAGCAGAAATCATTCTTTATTCACCCTGGGGAGGTTACTAATGACCAATTTAGAAATAATTACAATTCACACTTAAAAAATGCCCAATTACTCATTAAAACATGATCAATGCTAGTTATAATTTATTCTTGAATCTTCTGCATCGAAGCACAACTTCACCATGAGTACAAAAATGTCCCTAAAGTGATTACAATCGAACATACTTCTTTATTGAATACGCTGAATCCTTTTAATTTCTTTAACAACAGTACAACTGGTAGCAATTGTTAAGTGTTCCAAGGCACAATAAGCTACTAAAGTTTGTTTTGGATTTAATTTTCCTTTGAGTGAGTCTTGAATTTAAAGAGAGTGATGTCAGTACAACTAAGTAAACCATTTATAATTTGTTTTACACAATAGTGCAGAAATAAAAAAAATCGCTGGTTGTGTTGGAAAAGAGATGAATGAGAGGGCAGAGGTAGAAAGAAAGAGGGGACAGGGACAGAGGGGAGAGTGAACACAGGCCCACAAGAGAGGGGGATAGACGCAGGGAAGAAGGGACAGACATAGGGAAGAGGTGAGATACAGGGGAGAGGGGTCTCAGTCACAATGGAGAAGGAAGACAAGGAGGGAGAGGGGACAGACATGAGGGAGGGGGGGACAGACATGAGGGAGGGGGGATAAATACACAGCAGACAAAAGGATAAACACAGGGAGAGAGGAGACAGACTTGGGGAGAGGGATTCCTACACTAAAGGAAAGGAGACAGACATAAGGGGAGGTGGACTCAGATAGAGGGAGAGAAGCAGACTTGGGGGAGAGGGTACTGACACAGGGGAGAGAGGACGGACACAGGGGAGAGAGGGCAGACACAGGGGAGAGAGGATGCAGGCAGAAAGCGAAGTGGGGTCATGGACACAGGAAGGAGAGAGAACAGGTGGGTGAGAGGAGACAGACACAGGAGAGAGTAGACATGGGAGGGAAAAGGGATAGAAGAGAGGGGACTCAGGACAGGAGAGAGGAAACAGATGGGGTGAGAACAAAGGGATGGGAACAAACACAGGGAAAGGTTAAGGTCATACTGGAAGTTGGAGAGAGGGGAGGAAAATAAATTAAGAATAGTGGAAGGGAGAGGAAAGGAAATGGAAATGAGGAGGAAGGGAAGGAAATGAATTGAAAACAGACAATTAAGAAAAGGAGGGAAAGAAAGAAAACACAAAGAGGTATTAAAAATGGGAAAAACAAGGATAAAACAACTGTCTGTAGGAAAGAATATCAAGCTTGAAAAAAGAAAAAGGCAAAAATCACGGAAAAAAGGGACAAGGTTCTTATGAAGTAATTACTTTCCTTCCATTTTTTTGATGCAAGATTTTAACAACCGAGGTCTGTGCAATCTTCTTTTCTCAATCAGCCAATTAATCTCAACAGTAAGTTTCAGGAAGTCACAGGCAGATGATCAAAGATGACTCCTGCACAGATTTCAATTTCAAATGTCTCCTGCTTGGAGGGATGTCAATTACTGAGACCAAGAATTCATCAAGTAGCAAATTGCATGTGTAGGTTTGCATGTTGTAACTCCAGAGGATCAGGCAACAATATTCATTGGATGCACCCGAGGAGGAAGGGAGCAGGCAATGCAGAAAGAACCTGGGTTACAGCCTTAAATTTCATCCCATTGCTTGTTGTTCCAGTGATTCACCGCAAGTTACCTTTCAGCTTCCTGTTTTGAGGCATAAACTTTCCTCTCTTTAGAAACACCGATAAACCCAAAATTGTGAACCTAATCTGAAGAAGTGTCCCGACCCGAAACATCACCTTTACTTTTTCTCCAGAGATGTTGCCCGACCCACTGAGTTACTCCAGCACTTTGTGTCAACTCAAAAGTTTAGTTTTGTTTAATTTATTATTGTCACGTGTACCGAGGTACAGTGAAAAGCTTTTTTGTTGCATACTATCCAGTCAGCGGAAAGACTATATATGATTACAATCAAGCCGTCCACAGTGTGCAGATACAAAATAAAGGATATAAAGGTTAGTTAAAGTCTGAGGGTCTTTCATGAGGTGGTTGGTAGGTCAGGACCGCTCTCTAGTTGGTGATAGAATGGTTCAGTTGCCTGACAACAGCTGAGAAGAAACTGTTCCTGAATCTGGAGGTATGTGTTTTCACACATCTGTACCTCTTGCCTGATGGGAGAGCGGACAAGAGGGAGTGACAGCGGTGAGAATTGTCCATGATTATGCTGGTGACCTTGCCGAGGCAGCGTGATGTGTAGATGGAGTCAATGGAAGGGAGGTTGGTTTGTGAGATGGCCTGGTCTATGTCTACAACTCTGCAATTTCCTGCGGTCTCGGATGGTGCTGTTCCCAAACCATGTTGTGGTTTCTCGATGTATCCCAATAAAATGCTTTATACGGCGCATCTTCAGAAGTTGGTGAGAGTTGTTGGGGACATACCGAATTTCCTAAGCATTCTAAGGAAGTAGAGGCATTTACATAGAAACAGAAAGTAGGTGCAGACAATTAGACCATTCAGCCCTTCGAGCCTGCACCATCATTCAATATGATCATGGCTGATCATTCAAAATCAGTACCCCGTTCCTGCTTTCTTCTCATATCCCTTGATTATGTTTGCACTAAGACCTATATCTAACTCTCTTGTGTGATTTCTTGGCCATTTCCTCAATAAGGCTGATCCAGGACAAGTTGCTGTGATATTTACATCTAAAACCAGCCGTCTCATAATAAATTCTTGGTTAATTTCCAACTGGTATATTTTGTAGTGTCATGGAGCCATAGAGCACTGAAAAAGGCCTTTGAACTCATCTATGCCGACCAAGGTGCCTCGTCCAAGCTAGTGCCATTTGCCTGTATTTGGTCCATATCCCTCTAAACTTTCAGTCTCCATGTCCCTGTTCAAGTGTGTTATAAATATTGTTGTTGTACGTGTATCAACGACCCCCTCTGCCATTTTGTTCCATATACCCATCACCCTCTTAACAGTTACTAGACTAAGTAGCAGACCCGTTGGGTCTGTTCCGCCAACGATGTGCGTTGGGGAGCTGATGAAGCTGTTTTTGAAATGAGGCCCTCCCCCTGACATCACTGGAGGTGGTGGAACAGCCTGTTTCACTGTACCATTTGTGGGAGGGGGGGGGGGAGGCAATTGTGACATCACTGGGAGCTGGTGCTTTTGAAAGGTGTTTTAAAAGGTGGTTTTGGCTTTCTTTGAAACTTTAATCATGAATAACCTGGAAGGGGGGGGGGGGGTGGTGGGAGGGAGCGGGGAGTGTGAATAACTCGTGGGGGGGAGGGGGCGGGGGTTGTGAATTACTTGGGGTGAGGGGTGTGAATAACCCATGGGGGGAGGGGGCCGGGGGTGTGAATAACGTGTGGGGGAGGGGACAGGGGTGTGAATAACCTGTGTGGAGAGTGAGCGGGGGGGGTGTGAATAACCTGTGGGGGAGGGGGTGCAGGAGGGGACGCAGTTATTAGTGCACTGTGAGTGGGATTGTGACATCATCAGTGGATAGTCCTGGGAAAAGGTTGTGTGTGGGAACCGTTTTTGCCTTTTTTTTTTAAACTTGACTCGTCAATAATGTGAAATATAGCATGAAATGTGAAGGGAACCTGTTTATTGCATCGACCGGTTAATGTGAGTAATAATCTGTACAAATTTCACCTGTAGACCAAGTACAGACCCAGTGTGAATAACCAATGACCCGGGGGGGGGGGGGGGGGGGGAAGGGGGGGGGGGGGGGGGGGGCTGGGGGGGGTGCGGCACTCGGCAGCTTGAGAGCCCATTGTGATTACCATCACTGGAAGTTCCTGGAAAAAAGGCCGTCTGTGAGAAGTTGTGGTTACCATTGGCCTGGGGGGGAAAAATGTGAGGCAGAATATGTAAAAATGTAAACACTAGCGCGTAGCCATTTGACAAAGATAGAAAAACACATACGGAAACAGGCACTTGCACGCACGCACACATACAAGATGAGACTTTTAATAAGTATATAGATTAACAGTTATAAATAGTTATTTGTAGCCTCACACATCCAATTGAAAGCAAACAACAGTGCTGGAGTAACTCAATGGGTCAGGCAGCATCTGTGGAAGGAATGGTCTCCGATCTATGTTCTGCACAGACGAGGCCCGACCCACTGAGTTACTCAAGCACTTTGCATTTTTTGCTGAAAGATTCCAACATCTGCAGTTCCTTGTGTCTATCCAACTTTAATCCTTCTACAATGTAAATGAGTGTCTGATGCCTGCATTATTTTGCACCCATTCAAGACTATTATACATTTGTTTTCCAACATCGAGCAGCATATCAACATGTTGATTTAATCTCTATGTCCCTTTCTTCATGTGGATACAAGCTCACATCCTGTAGAGAAAGGTGGAAGTGGACTTCATTTCAATCTTCCTTCCATATCTGTAAACGCATAGGTGTCTTCAAGGCACTAATTAGTTCAGATTAGTGTTTTGTTTAGTTTAGTTCAGAGATAGTGTGAAAACAGGCCCGTTGACCTACTGAGTCCAAGCCAAACATCGATCAAATATTTGCGCTAGTTTTTATGTTATATTAGTTTTGCATTCTACACACTAGTGGCAATTTACAGAAACCGACATGTACATTTTTGGAACGTGCATGGAAACCGGAGCACCCGAAGAAAACCCATGCAGTTGCACGGAGAACAGGCAAACTCCACAAGGATAGCATCCATAGTCAGGATCGAACCCGGGTCTCTGGCGCTGTGAGGTAGCATCTCTACCACTGCGCCACTGTGCTGTCCCCTTAACTCTCGTGTGTTTCTCCCGGAGTTAGCATGCTTTAGATTGATTCACATTTAGGCCAAATAGAGCCATAGGTTTGTACAGCACCAACATAGGCCCTTCGACCCAACTCATTCATGTCGACTTTTAAATCCCATTTTCCCTCTGTATCCTTGCCTATGTAAGCTACTTTCTAAGCACATCAACCTCTCTAAAATGTCATTATGATATCTGATTCCACCTCTGACAGTGAATTTCAAATAGAATTTCTCTGTGCGAATAAAAATACCCTCATATTCCCAGCACTGACATGATGGGCTGTGGCATTTCCATTTAAACATTGGGTTAGAATAAATAATTTCCAAGCAGTCATTGAAGAGAATCTGAGGAAAATAGTCCATGGACATTTCAAAGAAAATGATTTGAGGTCCAACCTCTCACTGTTTCTAATACTCCCTAATCCAGGCAGCATTCTGTTAAATCTCAATAGACAATAGGTGCAGGAGTAGGCCATTCGGCCCTTCGAGCCAGCACCTCCATTCAATGTAATCATGGCTGATCATCCCCAATCAGTACCCTGTTCCTGCCTTCTCCGCATATCCCCTGACTCCACTAACTTTAAGAGCCCTATCTCGTTTTCTCGTAAAGTCCAGAGAACCGGCCTCCACCGCCCACAGACTCACAACTCCACCTGTGTGTGAAAAGGTGTTTCTTCATCTCCGTTCTAAATGGCTTACCCCTAGTTCTTAAATTGTGGCCCCTGGTTCTGGACTCCCCCAACATCTGGAACATGTTTCCTGCCTCTAGCGTGTCCAAACTTTTAATAATCTTATATGTTT
Organism: Okamejei kenojei; assembly: GCA_035221665.1. Lineage (NCBI taxonomy): Eukaryota > Metazoa > Chordata > Chondrichthyes > Rajiformes > Rajidae > Okamejei > Okamejei kenojei. The sequence goes on from CM069140.1 coordinate 32,747,167, forward strand.
CAATAAGATCCCCTCTCATCCTTCTAAACTCCAGAGTGTACAAGCCCAGCCACTCCATTCTCTCAGCATATGACAGTCCAGCCACCCCGAGAATTAACCTTGTAAACCTACGCTGCACTCCCTCAATAGCAAGAATGTCCTTCCTCAAATTAGGGGACCAAAACTGTACACAATACTCCAGGTGTGGTCTCACTAGGGCCCTATACAACTGCAGAAGGACCTCTTTGCTCCTACACTCAACTCCTCTTGTTATGAAAGCCAACATGCCATTCGCTTTCTTCACTACCCGCTGCACCTGCATGCTTACATTCATCGATTGATGAATAAGGACCCCCAGATCCCGTTGTATTTACCTTTTTGCCAACTTGACACCATTTAGATAATAATCTGCCTTCCTGTTTTTGCTACCAAAGTAGATAACCTCACATTTATCCACATTAAACTGCATCTGCCATGCATCTGCCCACTCACCCAACCTGTCCAAGTCACCCTGCATTTTCATAGCATCCTCCTCATAGTTCACACTGCCATCCAGCTTTGTGTCATCTGCAAATTTGTTAATGTTACTTTTAATCCCTTCATCTAAATCATTGATGTATATTGGAAATAGCTGAGGTCCCAGCACAGAACCTTGCAGTACCCCACTAGTCACTGCCTGCCATTCTGAAAAGGACCCGTTAATCCCTACTCTTTGTTTCCTGTCTGCCAACCAATTTTCTATCCATGTCGGCACTCTACCCCCAATACCAGGTGCCCTAATTTTGCCCACTAATCTCCTATGTGGGACCTTTTCGAATGCTTTCTGAAAGTCCAGGTACACAACATCCACTGGCTCTCCCCTGTCTATTTTCCTAGTTACATCCTCAAATAATTTCAGAAGATTAGTCAAGCATGATTTCCCCTTTGTAAATCCATACTGACTCGAATCTGTTATTGCTATCCAAATGTGTCCGCTATTTCATCTTTTATGATTGACTCCAGCATCCTCCCCACCACCGATGTCGGGCTAACTGGTCTATAATTCCTTGCTTTCGCAATCCCGCCTTTCTTAAAAAGTAGGATAACATTAGCTACCCTCCAATCCACAGGAACTGATCCTGAATATATAGAACATTGGAAAATTATCACCAATGCATCCACGATTTCTAGAGCCACTTCCTTAAGTACCCTGGGATGCAGGCCATCAGGCCCTGGGGATTTATCAGCCTTCAGTCCCATCAGTCTACCCAACACCATTTCCTGCCCAATGTGGATTTCCTTCAGTTCCCCCGTCAACCCAGATCCTCTGGCCACTAGTACATCAGGAAGTTTGTTTGTTCACCTAACCAAAGTTCCAAATGTTGCATCATAAATTTCATACTCAATGCCTCGACCAATGAAGGCAAGCATACTATCTGAAACATTATAATATTATTAACAATTAAAACAATTTGAAATATGTACATTTTTAATTTTAGGATAACCAAAATACTGTACAAATAGGTACAGTTCTGACTTGGGACAACATTCCACAGTGAGTTTACTGAATACGTGTAAGCCAAAATTCTGCTCCCACATTGGATTCATGGGTAGAAAACCATGGTTTTCAGCCTCAACCATCATTGTGAATCATTAGGTCGTTACCAGGTCAGTATAAGATCACTAATTTCTCAAAGCATGGAAGTAACAACAGCAGCAACAATTAAACAAATACAGATTTATTTTTAAATACATTTTTGAAACCGTAAGTGCATCATCTCCAGCACGGTCAATTGTATTAATCCTATTGCAAAATGAAAGTGTTCTGAGAAAGCGTTCTGGTCAAATGCTGGGCACAGCTTACCAAGAATCATGAACAGGGTGGTTGCCTGAAGCTTGTACCTTACGAAGGAGAGTCTGAAGCAACAGGATGTGATGTCAGAATGAAGGATCAACCATTTAGGACTAAGACAAAATTAAATGTTATTGACACCCAGGATAATAAATCTTTGGAATTCTACACCTCAGAAAGTATGGATCCTTCGTGTTTAGATATCCACTGATAGACTTTAAGACATTAAGTGCAGTATGGTGACGCAGTGGTACTGTTGCTTCCTTACAGCACCAGAGATCCAGGTCCGATCCTGCCTATAGGTGCTCTCTGTATGTAGCTTGTACATTCTCCTTGTGACCACATGGGTTTTCTCCGAGTGCTCCAGTTCTCTCTCACAATCCACACTACAGGTTTGTAGGCCAATTGGCTCGGTAAAATTGTAAATTGTCCCTAGTGTGTGTAGGATAGTGTTAATGTATGGGGATCTCTGGTCGGCGCAGACTCAATGGGCCGAAGGGCCTGTTTCCATGCTGTATCTCTAAACTAAATTAAACAATGATTCAGAAAATATAGAAATTGGATGAATTAGTGGATGTGGTAAAGTTGCAGCTACGATGTGAATGAATGCGGGAGCAAGCTCGAAGGCTCCTATTACTTTTTCCAGCTTACATATCTTATGCTTTATAACAAGAACTGCGGCCAAAACGGATTTAATTTAAATTAGGACAATCAGTGCCACTTCTAATGCCTGAGGAATTATGCTTGATTCTTAATTTTAAGACCATATTGTCTTACTTAATATGATGTTTCTGAAGAAATATTTAAACCATTTTTGCTCCGTGGCTTTATGTCACCTGTTACTAATAACACATTAGTTTAATGTAGTTTAGAGATACAGCATGGAAACAAGCGCTTTGACCCACCGATTCTGCACCAACCAGTGATCCCCACACACTAGCACTATAGTACCAAGCCTATTAACCTACAAACCTGTACATCTTTGGAGTGCGAGAGGAAACTGGAGCACTCAGAGAAAATCCACGCAGGCCACGTGGAGAACGTACAAACTCTGTACAGACAGCACCCGCAGTCAGGATTGAACCCGGGTCTCTGGCGATGTAAGGCAGCAACTCTACCGCTGCGCCACCATGCCACCCCTTTACTTGTAAAGATTGGGCATTGAAGCATTATTTATCAATTATTCAGGGGAATATTTTTAAGGTAAGTTGTCCATCAACAAATAATTGCACACCATTCCATCTTCAAATCCACAGATCTGTGGCTAGCCATTCTCCAACTCATCTACCTCAGACATAACCTGATTCTTACTCACCTGTCTCAACCTTGGACATCTCTGCTCGATCCGTGATGGTGACCCTTTCCAAACTGATCAGGTAATCTACAATCTTCACCCCAATGGCAGGCTCGGTATGGTCCCACTCCAAAACCACCAGTGAGCTGCTTGGCTCATGTGCAGGTGACAGCCTCAGACTGTAGAAAGAAAAGAAATACATTGAAAATGTATCGATGAGAAGATTTATCAGGTACCAATTAACTAATTCTGATCATACTTTAATGGCTTTATCTTGCACTAAATGTTAGTCATGTTATTGCCTTTATCATGTCTCTGTACACTGTGGATGGCTCAACTGTAATCATGTATTCTCTTTCCACTGACTAGTTAGCACACAGCAAAAGCTTTTCACTGTACCTCGATACATGTGACAATAAACTCAATCTGAAATAAACATTCTTTTGTTTTGAAGATAGTCACAAAATGCCAGAGTAACTCAGTGGGTCAGGCAACATCTCTGGAGAAAAAGAACAGGCGACATTTCAGGTCGGTACCCTTTTTCATACTGAAAGTAGAAGTGGGGAGGGGGGAATACCTTTTTTTTTTCTTGCTTCCGCACAATTGTTGTTTTGAAAAATTATGATCAGTTTATTATCTAAATCCAGCTTTAGTAGTTTTACGTCCCTGTCAGCTTCCAGTTCTTGACCCACACTCTCCCTCACGTTTCCCTACCAGTTGTCTCTCCTCGACTCCATCAGTCCAGTTGCATCACGGTCTGGTTCGGCAACTCGAACACCCAGGAATGAAGATTACAAAAAGTGAAGAACACCAGCTGGTCCATCAAATACAGAACATCCGATCATCGATGGGACCAATAGAAGGCACTGCCTCAAAAAGACAGCCAGCATCATCAAAGAACCACCCTGACCATGCTCTGATTTCATTCCTACCATCAGGAAGAGGTCTGAAAACCATGATGTCCAAGAACAGCTTCTTCCCAACAACCATCAAGCTCTTGAACACTGCAAAACACTAAACTATGAATTGTTTTGGTTAAGAAGGAACTGCAGATGCTGGAAAATCGAAGGTAGACTAAAATGCTGGAGAAACTCAGCGGGTGAGGCAGCATCTAAGGAGTGAAGGAAATAGGCAACGTTTCGGGCAGAAATCCTTCTTCAGACTTCAGGCTTTTTGCATTAGCATGGGGATTTTTCATTTAAATTTTGTTTGTTTATCATGCTACCTACGAGCGCTTTTTACACATGCCTGTTATTTTGCTGCAAGCAACACATTGTCATTGTTCCGGTTTCAGCACATATGACAATTAAATACTCCTGATTCCTGAGTCTGAAGAAGGGTCATGACCCAAAATGTCGCCTGTCCATTTCTCTCCCCAGATGCTGCTGAGCTCCTCCAGAAGAACCAATGCTTCTAAATCATAAACCACACAAATAGTATTAGACTAATTACTAAGACTAATTAGAGATTACATTTTCCTCCTCATTATTTATGCAGCCCTGGATAGCACACTAATATGAGTATTTTTCTCAACCAACTCAGAAACATGTTTTACTCTATTTAGCAGTGGGAGATAAAACTAATAACAGATGTGAGAGTAGGAGGAAGACTAGGAAATAATGATAATGAACCTGGGGGCAGGAGATAATAGAAAACGATAATGAAGATCTGAAAGATAGGGATGTTAGATTGGAAAAGGGGAAAGTTCAGTGAGAGAAGAAATGAGACGAGAAGAAGTTAGCAAATAAGGAATTGAACAATAACTCAGAGCCTTCAGTTAAGAACCTTACTATCTTTGGGCAGCACAGTAGTGCAGCGCTAGAGTTGCTGCTTTTCAGCACCAGAGACCCGGGTTCGATCCTGACTACGGGTGCTGTCTGTATAGAGTTTGTACATTCTCCCTGTGACTGCGTGGGTTTTCTCCAGATGCTTGGGTTTCCTCCCACATCCCAAAGTCGTGCAGGTTGGTAGTTTAATTAGCTTCTGTAAATTGTCCCTTATGTGTAGGATAGAACTGGTGGTGTGCCTTAAGGCCTGTTTCCACGCTGTATATCTAAACTAAACTAAACAATATTAAACAAAGGAAGGAGTTCATTGAAAGGCTAGATTTGAACAAAGTTTTGAAACTAATTAGAAACTGAAAAAAATAAAGGTGCCTATTCAGATGAAAGTGAACATCAGCACAGAAAACTGAGCAGAAATTAAAGTGGGAGAATCAATGTATCTTGATGAAAACCGTCACTGGCTGGTGGAAGAACAGAAAATACACCTGCAGTAACACAGTGAGTCAGGGAACATCTATGGAGGAAATGGTCAGGCAACGTTTTGGGTCGGGACCCTACTTCAGACTGATAGTGATAGGGAGTAGAAACCTGGAAAAGATCAGTTAGAGAAGTTGGCCATGTGCTGAGAATCCAGGAAGCAAGAATAAATTAGTGAGCATTTAAAGATGGATGGGCTAATTAAGAACAGCCAATATGTCCAATAATCAAAAAAAATGTTATTGAAAAAGTGACTAATTGGATAGATAAAGGGAATATTGTGAATGTGCACATAGATTTTCAGTTGGTGTTGGATCAAAGGGACTGTTAAGAGACATATTTTATGAGAAAACTCAGCGAGTTGGATCAATGGTAGAAGCTGGGGTCAGCGAGTGGATATTTTACCCTTGGTATGTATCTAAATTGGCAGGAATGTATCGCAATGCGGGCAATGTTTCCGTAGAGAACAGCTATCCAACCAGACTCTGCTGTTTTGCATGTATAAGGTGTAGTGGTGGAGCAGCAGATAATATCCCTGATGAGTATTCCAGAGGCATGAACGATCAACTCAGAGTTCTAATCCCACCATGGAAGTTAAATTCAGTTAATTTTCTGGAATTTGCAACAACAACTCGTCCCATTAATGACGACTAAAAAGGTGTAGGATTGAGATTGAAAACTCACCCGCTACGTCTTTAATTTTAGACTTTAGAGACACAGTGTGGAAACAAGCCCTTAGGCCCACCAAGGCTGCGCTGGCCAGCGATCACCCCATACACTAACCTACACACAAGGCACAACTTACCAAAGCCAATTAACCTACAATCCTGGATGTATTTGGAGTATGGGAGGAAACCAGAGCCTTCACAGGGAGAACATGCGAGCTCCGTACAGACAGCACCTGTAATCAGGATTGCACCCAGCTCTCTGGTGCTGTAAGACAGCAACTCTACCGCTGCACTCCTCCTCATAGTTATAGAAGCAAAGATCTGCAGGTGCTGGTTTACTCAAAAGGACACAAAGTGTTGAAGTAACTCAATGGGTTAGTCAGCATCTCTGGAGAACATGGAGAGGTGACGTTTCAGGTTGGAACCCTCATTCAGATGAAGGGACCCGACCTGAAACGTCACCTATCCATAGTTCTCCAGAGATGCTGGTGGTCCCGCTGAGTTACTCCAGTACTTTGTGTCCCACCTGGTATATTATAGTTTAGATTTGAGAAAAAGAGCATGGTAATGGAATATGTCAATGGCACAAGAGTAAGTCTATTTTGCAAAAAGTGGGGAGGACGTAGAAAGAATCATAAAGACATGAAAGGCACCAGGAAAAGGTCAGATGATTATTACAATTTCAGATGGAAGTGTAAGGAGCTACTTTTTGAGAAACTATGGAATGAGGTAAAATAATTACCAACAAACATATAGAGGGATGAAGTGACCTAAAATCTTATATCCCTTCAAATTGAGATTGCAGATAGACAGATGGCCTGTTTGAAAAGGTCCAAGTGTCGTAGTTTATTAGAAATAAGATGGGATATAAAGATCAAAGGGTTTAGGATCAATATCTTCAAGGCAATATCCAGGTCAGTTTCAAAACAAGGAACTGCAGAAGCTGGTTAATGCACAAATGGGCACAAAGTGCTGGAGTAACTCAGTAGGTCAGGAGAATGAAGTAAAGTTAAGGTCCACTGAAGAAGGGTCTCAAAGCGGAGCATCACCTACCTCTCTGTTCTGGGCCTCCTCCACTATCAGAGTGAGGTCACATGCAAGTTGGAGGAACAGCACCTTGATTTTCGTTTGGACAGTTTATAACCCAACGGTATGAAAGTTGATTTCTCTACTTTCAAGTAACTCCTACATTCCTGGACCAGTAACCCAGGAATAATATGTTGCACTAATCCATCAGGATGATAGTCGGGATCAAATAATGTGGTGCATGGATGGAATTAGGACAGTGGAACCGTACCTAGGGCAGTAATGTCTCAAAGTAAACTGAGAATTGTAAAAGGATGAAGGAATTTTCTGAGTGAATGTCAGTGACAAAGAATTGCAGTATAAAATTGATGGTCAAATTGCAATAGAAATGTTACATGCCCGGTCCGTTACGAGTATTAACATATCCTCCATTGGGGAGGATCTACAGCTAATATCAACAAAGACCTGCACCACACTCTCATCTTGCTGCCACCATCATGAAGAATGTACAGGAACTTGAGATCTGTGACCTCCAGGGTCAAGAACAGTTTCTTCTCGTTAATCATCAGGCTCTTGGACCACACAGCACAACCCTATCTTAGCACCGAACTATGACTTTGTAGAAGCATTGTGGAAGGATGCAATAGATACTTTGGCTTACATTCTTATTCTCCAGTTACCTATTATTAACTGATAATTAAGTCCCCTTCCCATTCTCATACTCACGTTCCTGTCCTGGGCCTCGTCCATTGCCAGAGTGAGGCCGCAAGCAAACAGCACCTTATATTCCACTTGGGTATTTCCAACTTTGAATAGCCTCTAATCTCCCACCTCCCTCTCCCCTTTCTCCCCACGCCCCTCCTCCACTGTGCCCATCTGGACCTGCACCTATTTCTCCTTTCCCTCTCCACCGATATTCATTTGTCTGGCTTCACTCTTTTAATCCTTGTAATTAAACTAGCAACTCTTTTAATCCTTTTGTCTCACTTTTTTGTGTTTTTTCATCTCTGGTCTTTGTCAGGCACCTGCCTGTCATTAAAAAAAAATCTTTGCCTAGATTTACCTATTGCCTGTCAGGTAGACACAAAATGCTGGAGTAACTCAGCAGGACAGGCAGCAGCTCTGGAAAGAAGGAACGGGTGATGTCTCAGGTCGAGACCCTTCTTCAGACTCATTGCCTATCAGGCTTTGTTTTGCCCCTCCTCTCTTTCGGCTTTCTTTCCTCTCCGACAATCAGTCTGGAAAAGGGCCCCAACCGAAAACGTTACCTATCCATATTCGCCAGAGATGCTGCAGGACCTGTTGAGTTACTCCAGCACTGTGTCCATTTTTATAAATCAGCATTTGCAGTTCCTTGTTTCTACATAACCAATAATGTTATTGTATTATTGCTTATTGTACATTTATTTGTTATGCTCTTACGTTTCAGGTGCCTGTAAAGCTGCAGCAAGTAAGAATTTTATTGTTCCACTCCTGGAACATATGATAATTAAACACTCTTGACCAGAGGTTTTGGAGAGATTTCTTTATATCAAAAATACTGTGGCATGGAATGCTTTACTGTGGAAAATGAATCGTATGTACAAACAGATAAGGATTTCAGGCAGGAGGAATACATGACGCTGAAGTGACCATGCGGTAATGGATCTGGTTTAATCCGTCCCTCAAAGAACCAGCACAGGAAGCACAGACCAGAGATCCATCTTTAGCTGTGTTAAAAATGCACCAGTCGTGCCATTCTAAAACAATTGTCCACACTGAGAAATATGTATGGTCATTAATTTAAATATCACTCACCCACCATGAAAACATCATATTTATCGTGTGCTTGGTGCATGTGTAGTTATGTAAATAATCAGTTGCTGATATTGCAATTTAATGATACATTTTCAGATATTTATGGACCCTGACACAGGAACATCAAACCTACCAAACAATCTTTTCACTTTCAAGGATAATTAAATCAAGAAAATAGACTTGTTTGATAGCAAATAATCTTTGAGTAGATGAAGATAGACACAAATTGCTGGAGTAACTCAATGGGCCAGGAAGTATCTCTGGAGAAAAAGGATGGGTGACTTTTCTTAAATGAAACTATTTCTGACATCCTTTAATCCCTCAGAAAACACTTAATTTCTAATCTTTCCGTGTATGTTAATTTATTGTTCAGCACAGGTAATTTTTGTTTTACCAAACATCTTTGGTACATATTCACATTTCTTGATAGGGAATCTCCAGAAGATGCACTTCATAACGGCAGTAATTCTATGTCCCACTTTGAAGTGGCCAAATTGTGACCTCCCCCTTCCATTTTCATTCCAATTTTCTCCTCACGTTCTCAAGATTTTGTATGTAGAGATACAGTGAGGAAACAGGCACGTTGACCCACCGAGTACATGCCGAACATCGGTTCACACAAGCTCTATGTTATGCCGATTTCTCATCCACCCCCTACACACATGGGACAATTTAGGCCAATTAACATAGAAAACCTGCACGTCTTTGCAATGTGGGAGGAAACCGGAGCACCCGGAGGTAACCCACACGGTCACAGGGAGGACGTGCAAACACAACGCAGACAGCACCAGAGGTCAGGATCAAACCTGAGTTCCTGGCGCTGTGAGGCAGCAGCTCTACCAGCTGTGTAATTGTGCCGCCCTATTGTAGCAGTTCAACTGATCATGGGAGTCAGCTAAAGGTTAGTGTTCTGGTTTCCCCTGAATGAAGCTTTTCGAATGGCCTAGTCTTTGTTTGGTCCTGATTCCATTATTTCATCTTCCCCTTACTGAACCAGGGCTCTGAACTAATATTCCTTTAGTGCCTTAATAACACAGAACACCAAAGATATTTTCAACAGGAGAACAATTGAGGCAGGTGTGACATTAGACACAATCTTGGAATTTATTCAGCTGTGCAACACAGATCCATGCTATGCATTGCATTTACTGACTTAGGGAAGCAAATGACACTGACACTGTATTTTCAAGCAACTTCCACTGACATTCCGAAGATAGATACAAAACGCTGGAGTAACTCAGCAGGACAGGCATGATCTCTGGATCGAAGGAATGGGTGACGTTTTGGGTCGAGACCCTTCTTTTGACTGAATCAGGGTAGAGGGCGATACAGAGATAAGGAAATGTAAATTGTGACAACGAGACAAAGGGGATGGAGATTAAGGAAAATGTAGAACAGATCATTGTTAGCTGGGAGAAGGTAACTACAAAGCAAACAGAGATGCCGGGCCGATGGCTGCCCTGCAGTCAGTCTGTTCGATTTTCCATTGTTTTTGTTATTCTTTAGTGTGTTAAAAGTTTGTTTAAATGTTCTTCGGTTAGTTTTATGTGGGGGAGTGGGGAGGGGATTAGGAGTAACTTTTTTTCAAGTTCCTATCTTGCCGAAGATGTGATTATTTTTTGGATCCCATTTTCCGGCGTGCTCCGTGGCCTTCCATCGATGGAGCTGGAGGCCTCCTTGGACTGTCATGAGCCCCACTGCGGGCTTAGCATCGGAGCTAATCCCTTGCCTGGGATCACTCCCACTGTGACCACCGCGGACTTTACCATCAAGAGCTCGCCATCGGGAGAGGCTAATCGGTAGCTCCAACGTCGCAGAAGGTTCGACCAGCCCTGACGTGAGGTTCGATCGTCCAGTGCGGGGGAGCTGACATCCCCCTAATGCGGGAACGGATCACCTCGACGCAGAGTGCCCGAACGCCGCCGGATACGGGAGTCAAGATCATCCTGTCAATGGAGGCTCGAGGCCCACGACTGAGGACTTGAACTTTATTTCACCTTCCATCACAGTGAGGAATGTGTAGGAGTCACTGTGGTGGGTTTTCATGTTAAAATGTGTTTAACATGTTCTGTTGCTTTTAATTGTATGACTGACCTGGCCAATGAAATTCCTCGTATGTTGCAAAACTTACTTGGCGAATAAAGTGTGATTCTGATTCTCATTCTGAGATAAAATGTAAACAAGGATAGTCAGACTGGTCGGAGAATTGGAAAGGGGGAGGGATGGAGCAAAGGTTGCTTGAAGTTATAGAAGTCAATATTCATACCGCTGGAGTGTTAAACCCTGTCTCACTGTGCGAGTTGGCCCACGAGTGAACCCCGAGTTTTCACTGGTGGTGATCACGTAGCGGGAACGTCGGAACTCGCACGAGCAACTTATCGACTCGTTGCGCTAACGGCAGGTACTCGGGAAACTTGTTAACTCGTGAAAAAAATCAACAATGTTTGATTTTTTCCACGAGTCAAATTAACTGTTCAAGTTAAAAATGGAAACATTTAAACTCGTTGTAATAACGTAGTGGCCCGTGCGTTTATCTTAGTGTCTCGTGAGTCTACCGTGGGAACTTTAATAATCTGTTCTTTTGCTCGAGTAAAGACTGAACCAAAGATAGACACAAAATGCTGGAGTAACTCAGCGGACCAGGCAGCATCTCTGGAGAGAAGGAATAGAGTCGAGACCCTTCTTCAGACTTACCCGAAAATGCCACCCATTCCTTCGCTCCAGAGATGCAGCCTGTCCCGCC